>CM070628.1:44718197-45918197 GCA_036346255.1 Ampelocalamus luodianensis
AAATCCATGTTGTCTTAGGATGTTGATGACAAGGCTCTGCAATGTAGGAAACAACATGTGAATGTTCAAAAAGCAAGGCCTGTAGTGTAGCCTGGCCTTTACTTTGGATGTGTTCAGGAGGACTTCTCATGAAGCCCTGTCCTGCATAGCATGATTTAACTGCAAATGCGAGTAGAGATTGGACAAAAAGGGGTAAGATTGCGATGGAGTGCATGAAACAGTTTATTTTATATTCCCAGTTGTGCTCAAATCAAACTTACGAAAAGACTAGTATAAGGAGTTCAGCTGTAGTCTTGAAGCTCGAACCATCAAATTTGGAAACCAAATATTCCCTATTTGTCCTATTGCGATTGCAAGTTTCGTTCTTCACATGGAGTTCTTTTGTCCAAATTTCATATGGATAGATGCTCTAGGAGGTTTCATGGTTGTTATATGTGTATGGCATGCTTGTTTCATTTCCATTTTATATTGTATAATTTCTTTTGATAATTTGCTAGTACTTCGAGTTAAGCGGCTTACATGTAACAATTGGAACAAATTAGCTGGGAACTGTTGGGGCTTACTTAGATTGCTAGGGAAATTATGTCACCTGTCAAGGTCTAAGATGGGATGTTTTGTGGCACCAAAGGGTTTGGGGGACAAAATGCATCTCTCCTCATCTGTCGACTTCCTGGGCTTTGTGGGGTAGTGTTGTCTCAATCTGATTAATTATTATTATTGTGATTTATTTCATCTTATTAGAGAGAATAGATTTTAGTGCAAGAACATAGTTATCAACAGCTATCCCTGATTCTGTATAATATGGCTAGTTTGACTATACCATGTCTATGTAACTATGTTGTATCAAGCCTACTTATTTACGTTGAATCTGTAGTTCTGTTAGCCAGCACCATGGTAATGATGTTCATCTGAAAAATTGGTTCGATTTTGCTAAATAGAGTTGATGCATGAGAGTGATAAATCTTAGTTTCTTTCTTCCCAATTCAGCTTGTTTTAAAAGAAGTCAGCGAAATTTCCATCCCATCTAGCTCTTGAGTTGGTCGCGTCTATTAGGATACGCATAGCTGAATCCATCTGGATCTGGGCTCTTCTAGTTATTTATAACTTTTCTGCTACCGATAAGATTTTCCAGTTTATTCCATGGAGTATTTCTGTATAAAAGAGCATCCCCTGTTTGTCACAATTGTGTGTGTGTAGTGTTGATGAAAATAGGTCTTTTATCTATTTATTTGTAGTGTCTAACTCCATCCATCTATATCTTTTGGAGAGAGTTTCCCCTGAACTCTTAAGAAACTTTTTAAGTGTTGATTACAACAAAGTTTTGCTGTTCTGTAGTTCTGTCGTATATCTTGAAACTTGATGTTATTTTGTTGAACGCATCCTATGTTTCTTCCCTCTGTAAAAAAGAAACTCAAATAGTTCTTTTCTTGTAAAATGAAGCGTGAGCTGTACAGCTGGAAATACTATGCAAAAACAACATTACTGTTATTTTAATTACTTTAGTGACAGATTTCTTGTATGTTCTGCTACTTTAATGTTGAAGTTACTCTAATTAGGACAGTACTCCTGCCATTCTTGAAATCTTATAGTGCAATGAGATATTCGCCATGATGTGACATCAGTGAACATGCTTTGTCTATCCTACTGATACCAACTCCTCCACATTACAGAGAAGCAGCTGATGATCCAAATAGCAGAGCTGGTCCCCAAGCATCATGGGAGGACTAAGAAGCAGGAACCGGTGGCTAGTTCTTCAACTGCCAGCGCTTCCAAGTCGAAAGGCGGGAAGAAGAAAAAGTGATGAAAGTACCATCTTGTGTTGTTTTTCTGTTCATAGGAAAGTTCCTTAAGGTTGTTCTGTATCTGCTGTGAGGCCTGAAAATATGTGCGACTTTTTTTGGTGTTCTGAATTTCTGACCCATTTGAAAATTTTTGTACCCCTCTTTCTTGTGGTCTTGAGAGTCGTCTTAAGAAGCTACAAGCAGGATTGCAGCAGTGGGAGTCGAATTTACAGGTGCTACTGTTTGTTAGGACTTTGCTTACAAATCCAACTGAAAGATTCTTTGTTATAACGAGGGTTATACTAAACCTATTATAGTGCCTAGAATCGCAGCTCGGAGAGCGCATCCACGTCGACCGAGCTGCTGCAGTTGCCTCGCGCTTCCTGGCCGCTCGAACGCAGCGATGCTCGCCGAACGTATCCATGCCGTCCGCCCCGCTACGGTTATCCGCACGTCCCGGGGCCTCGCTCGTCCGGCAGACGCTTTCTCCGGACGTTTTCGTCACGTTTGCGCCGTGACGCGTTCAGTACATTTAAGACTGCTCTTAATGCAATACTTTAGTGTACGAGGAGCGTTAGGATACTATTTTCTCAATGTATGGTTTCTTATGATGTAGTATTTTAGACTGTTTCATTTAATTACATGTATGTAGTATCTTAGGCTGTTTTGCATTGGATTTTAAGACTGAACCGGTATCCAGATTAAATACTAGAGTATCATCTCTCTTCATTAACTATAGTGCCACATCATCATTTTGTCTACATAACAAACTTAAGATACCAACCAAGGTGGAGCACTGGGAGCAGCTTAATGCGCTCAGAGAGCGCCTCCACGTCGTTGCTTCTGCCGCTCGGCCATTGCGGCGCTCACCGACGCATTCGCGCTCTATGCCCGACCACGGTTGCCACAGGTTTGGCGCGTGCGCTCGTCCTAGATATACCTCTCCTTCCTTTTCCATCGTGACTAGGTTCTCGCGCAGTGTAGAAGCCTCTCGGTCCTCCGTCTACCTCATCGCTCCTCTCATCTCTTCCCGCCCTCGCTCCATCCCCATCGTTGCTCCTCTCGCACCGCCACCTCCCTTCCCAGTAGTGCGGCTCCTCTGGCTGCTGTCTCGGTTGCATCGTTGTGCTGCGTCTTACCCCAACCCACGCCGCCACCTGCCTCGCCTCCTCCCCATCTCCTCCCACGCCCCTGGGATTTCCTTCACCGCTGGCAGCTCCGCTCGAATCTCGCCCAGGTGCCACCGCTCCTCCACTTTTTCCCCTTCTTCTCGCGCCGCACATCTCTCCTCTGTTCTCCACCGACTTTCCCTTTCTCCCTCTCGATCTCTATCACTCCTAGGCAGTGTACAGGATGACATGTGGGTCCTATGTACTATGTGTTGTCCATGTGCCATGGGTCCTGGTTATCAGTGTGTGTGCACTTTGTATAAGACCCAAGCCCTGTAATTGGGAAGGCATCGATGAAATGAATGAGCTCTGAACTTTTCCCCATCTCATTCTCTGGTTTTTCTCACCCTTTTCTCTGATCCCTCATCCTAGTTCTTCCAAAGCTTGTGATTCCTATGTATTGAGACAGATACTAGTGTTCATTCCCTCTCTATTGATTGGGATGTAACAATTTGGTATTAGAGCCCTTCAATTTTGCTCCCGTTGCGCCGATCTGTGATTCCAAGGGAAGAGTTGGTGATTCACTTAAGCACCGTAATTCCAGCCCGAGGTTTGATCTGTGAAGGAGGAGCATAAGGCAGCACCATGAGCGAGTATTATAAGCAAATGTGCTCATTGCTAAAGTTGAAGCAAGCGGGGACCGTGCAGAGTACAAGGTGGCTTTCGAGGTGAGTATGTACCAACTGCTAGACTTCAACACCAATTTGGACATTAAGTTCTTTGCGGGACAGTTCGTATCGGGTTTGAGGGACGACGTCCAAGCGTCAGTGTTGTTGAAATCGCCGAGCAACGTCACTCGTGCGGTGGTTTTGGCTCGAATCGAGGAGGCAGAGTTGGAGCACAAAAAGCAGTGTGCGTGTGTTCAAGGGATGGACGCATGCAAGGCTGAAGAAGTGAAGGAGAGGAGCAAGCAGGTGATGGGTGTCGAGGAGAGTGCGTGCAAGCTATCCGGGCCGCTACCACCGTGCAAAGAGGAGCTCGTCGTCAACCTACAACATCCAAGCATCAGTGCCACCGAGGTGTTCGATGAAATGCCTAGCAACGCTGGTGAGCCATTGCCATGTGAGGAGTTCAATGAAATGTCAAGCCATCAGGGAAGGGTTGCTGGCGGCGAGGTTTCAAGTTGTTGATGCCGCACTCAAAGTGTTCGATGAGTTGCTTATCAGGGCGTGGTGTGGGATGAGGACATGATGAAATGCTCGTGGGCCGGTGAAGGGAGCTAAGCTATGTGGTGGTGTCACCAAGCTTCAAACCACAAGAAGGATGTGAGTACACTTTGCGTTTCACTTTACGACCGACTTCTACCTCTGATCTCACGACTACCGCTTGAGGTTTACTACTCCTTTGCTTGCCATGGTGTGAATGTTGTCCATGAGTGAAATGGTGTCGATGAGAATTTGTCTCCTTTGGGCTAAGGCATAGACTAGATGGTGTTTGTTTGGTGCTTGACGAAATGCCGCCATGGAGCCGAAGCGCTTTTAGCCCTGGAAATTCTCAAATAGAAAGTGCTTGTTGGGTGCTAGAAAATAATCTCGTGGGCGTAGTGGGTTCAGTCCTGGGAGTGAGGTTACCATGGCCCAAATCATACTAGAGTTTACTAATGAGGAGGATGTGCCGTTGATTATCTTGTCTGCAACTAGGCCATGGGATCTTGGTGTGTTCCCTTCAGTTACATATGAGAAGTGGATTGATCAAGTGATTAGTACCAAGAACAAGGGAACCTTTCAGGTGATTACACCAGAACTATATATACCAGTTTATGCGTCTCTGTCTATGGACACACTATCAATAGTCATTGCCAATTGGTTGACCCAAAGGCTGCACGCACTGAACTGGGGTATCTGATATCTTTGAATGTTGATAGTGTTGTTGTCGATTGTTGGTTTTGGAGGCAGAAACTTGTCATGCCATTGTTGTTGTGTTATTGCCCCCAAGAATAATTTGCAAGTCTTCAATTTTGGGTTTTATTCATTATGCCTGACAATATGGAATGGAAGGCATTGGCTTAGTGTTTGACAAGATGTCATGGAGATACGGTGGTTTCAGCCCATGGAGGTGCAAAACAATGGAGGTGATTCAGTTCCAACAAGAATATCATGATAATTCAGTGTTTGAAACTCTTTCTTTGGAAGGTAATATCTTGAGGGCATGGAATCTTCCTGATGGACAGATGATATGAGAAACTGATATTCAAACTTCCACACCATCAAAATCGCTACTGCATGTTTTGTCAAACAAAAAAATGGCAAAGGATAATTTGGTTTCACTATGCCTGGCAAAGGTGATCTCTCAAGGAATAAACGCAGGAGATGTGAAGAAGCTGCAGGATGCGGGGATCTACACTTGCAATGGCCTGATGATGCATACCAAGAAGAGCCTTACAGGAATCAAGGGCTTATCTGAAGCAAATGTTGATAAGTTTTGTGAGGCTGCCGAAAAACTTCTGAATCAGGGCTTCATGACTAGAAGTGAGCTCTTCTTAAGTCTGTTGTTCGAATTACCACTGGGAGCCAGGCGCTTGATGAGCTGCTTGGCGGAGGGATTGAAACACTTTGTATCACATAGGCATTTGGAGAGTTCCGGTCAGGGAAGACCCAGTTGGCACACACTCTATGTGTCTCCACTCAACTTCCAATCCACATGCATGTGGGGAACGGGAAGGTTGCCTACATTGACACCGAGGGAACTTTCCGGCCGGAACGTATTGTATTGTGCCGATTGCTGAGGAACAATGCCTAGCAAAGGGTGAGAGTATCAGCTACAACAAAATGCATATTTCAGATTATGAATATTGGTATATTTTGTTTACACACGATGCTTACATGCAGTTGTTTGGGGGCAAGCAACCTTTTGTGGGGTGGTACTGTCACGCCTAGGCAGTGTACAGGATGACATGTGAGTCCTATATACTATATGTTGTCCATATGCCATGGTTCCAGTTGTCAGTGTATGTGAACTTTGTATAAGATCCAAGCCATGTAGTCGGGAAGGCATCGATGAAATGAATGAGCTCTGAACTTTTCCCCATCTCATTCTCTGGTTTTTCTCACCCCCATTTCTCTGATCCCTCGTCCCAGTTCTTCCAAAGCCAGTTCTTCCAAAGCCTGTGATTCCTATGTATTGAGACAGATACTAGTGTTCATTCCCTCTCTATTGATTGGGATGTAGCAATCTCCCTCGCGTTCGAGACTAGCAAGCCATCCCACCACTTCCTTCCTACTTCCTAAGGACAGCCGCCGCACCACCAGGACATCCGCTGCCGGAGGCAACTTCATCCGCCCATGCTTCCGAGAGATCCAGCATTGGCCGCTTCTTCCTCTGCGCCGCCCCCACGCTGGCTTCCTCCCTCTCTTGCCCTTCGCCCGCGTTGCCCCGCCACCCCGCCCACGGGCTTCTTCGTCGACCTTCCTCTTCTTCCCGGTTCTACAAGTTCCTCCTGCTACCCTTCCCGCCCTCGAGCACGCTGCCTACGTCAGTGGCTGTCCCCTGGCCAGTCCTCCATCCCCATCGCTGCCTGTGTCTTCGGCGACAGCAAGCAACGACAGGGTAAGCCTGCGAGGTAGGGATTTGGAGGCCACGGTTGCACATCACCTTCCTTCTTCCTTTCTCTGTTCTTTTCGGTTTCCCCATGTTTGTTTCAGCTATACAGATGATTTTGTTGTATAGCGCTTTTAGCTTAATATTTTAGTTATTGTAGGTTAGTGGAGATGCCAACTGCACGAAGGCAGAGATTAGTTGCTTAAGCATGACGGTGTGTTTGTAGATAATAAACCATTCTCATGTGAATTTTCTGGTAATTTTATTGTGCAGCTTTGTGGATTTCATGAAAAATTGATGAGAAAGGAAGGACATACGGAACAGGGAAAAGGAAATGCAGCATTGCCCGTGTTTGGATCCCGCCCGGTGATGGCAAGTTCATTGTCAACAATAAGCAGTTTGATGCTTGCTTCCCAATTCTGGATCATTGAGCTGATCTTCTTCGCCTATTTACCGTGACCAAGACTTTGAGGCTTTGGGATGTAACCTGTACTGTGAAAGGTGGTGGTGTCTCAGGTCAGTGTTCATAGTTTTGTACAGCTGTTATTTAGATGTTCGCTCAACAGGTATTTGAATTATTTTGCTAATATGAACGTGGTGTTTAACGGTTCTTTTAGACGTGGGTATAGTGGATTGCATGTAATTTTATACTGAAGTGTTTACCATGTACATATATGCATATACTAATCCTTGAGTTTTATATAATAAAATGGGTCCAACACTTATATATAAACTATGAGCTATACATGGATGTGCTAAATTATAAACTATGAGCTATACATGGATGTGCTAAATTTTATGTTCACATGACACAGCTATATGCATGTTCCATGTGCCATGCATTCAACCACAATTTTTAGCAATGTTCATCTGTCAGTTCTCCGTGGATTCCAGCATTAGATTCTTTCTAGGGAGTATATTCTACAATTATTATATATAAACTAAAGGCTTAATCATGGAGTATATATTTCACTCCATTTTTTCTAATGATCCTGGAACGGAATAAATATTCTTTAGCTGCATGTCATGTGAAATATGCTTCTAACTCATTGAAGCATCTCCCGGGTTGAATTTCTTTTCTGTAAATGCAGGAGAGGTCGGGGCTATCCACCTAGGGAAAAAGGATAGCAAGTCAATGATGTTGTGCAGGAGAGATCGGGGCTATCCGCCTAGCGAAAAAGGATAGCATGACAACAACGTTCTTTTTGTTTTTTTTGGGGCTGCTAAATCTGACTATTTGGACCTCCTGGTTCCAAGTTTTCATCAACGTTTCAACTACAAGGAGGGACGAAGGCCCAGGTGAGCGCCTCTTGCTGCATTTCTATGGTTTTCATTTCTGTGTGTGGTGCTTCTTCCAATGTTTATCAATATGCTAGGCACAATACAAACAGGGACTTTGTGTGCCTCTAGGAGTACAATTTAGCTTAGCTGATTGTCTTGATCACTTGTGTTATTAGGGAGTCATGATCATTGTCACTGCAGGTCCCATCAAAGACAAGATTTCTCCATTGATCATTGTCACTGCAGGCCCATCTGTCGCTCCATGCAAAAAGGTCTGGCCTCATGTAAACGTCCTCAAATTTCTTTCCAATTTTTGTTTCTTCATTTCCTTACAGTACTCTCAGTTTTTACTAGAGCTGCGCAGTCAGATACCTGCACTGTTTCTCTTACAGCCATCTAAAAAAAACTATCACAAACAACAAAAAAAAGACTAATCGATTTGGGACTAATGTCTACTTTATTTTACCTATGTGTGTTCCATATCCTTTTCTCTCTCTAAAAGTCTAAAATATAATTTAGCACCTTTACATTCATTACAATGGTTCATGCATATTTGTCGTATGGTTCGTCTGCATTTGTAGTAATCTATAGGAGATTTACCCGATTTATAGTTTTCACACAGTTAAGACTATTTCATTATATTGCAAATAGATTGTAGTTGTGTTTGGTTCCTTTTCTTGTTAGTGAAACCTGTCCTGCTTATAGAAGCAAATGATATTATCAAGAAGCTAAGGACATTGGATAAACCTTTAGCACCTTTCGAGGAGGATAATCCTACCAATTGGTAAGCCTTCGACATGAGTCATACTAATCAATTCATCTGTCTGCACCATGTAGAAAATCACAATATTGGATGCTGGAAAATTGATTGAACTCTTGCTGGAGCTGATCAAGAACAATCTACAGTTTGATAGTATTTATTTAGGTATAGTGCCAAAACTTGTGCCTCAGATTGGTGGGCCATTTGTAGATATAAGCCTTCACTTTATGAGTGTAAATCAAAACCGTATTGACCAAACAACTTTATTTTTAAATGAGCCTAGATAAAATTCAGAGAACAGTTCTGACAAACATAGATACAGAGTCACAACAATTGCGTTACTCCATTTTCAAAGCTATGCCTGCTCAAAAGCTTGCATCTGCTTCTTCTGCATGGCCTATCACATTCAGACAATAAGTGTCAGACATGATAAGTGTGGCCTATCACATCCAGATTCTTATGTCATAATCAAGTTCATCTGCATTTTTGTATGTTTTGTTTATGATCTGAAATTCTGTTGTTACGGTAACATCATACTATTCTATATCATGATTGCATTCCCTTCCAGAAAAGAAGATCACGGTTTAGGTTTGTGGAAATCGGCTTTGACAGTTCTGTTTCAGCATGTGGCATCGCTGGATTTCTATTGATTTTACCTCTTGAGTAATGCACGTTCCTTCTGATCCAGTTTTGTCTACCTTAGCACTCTGGGAGAGCACAGCACAAAATTATAGGAGAATCACTTTGTGCAGAACATAGGTCGGTACAGTCCAAGATAATGCAACTTCAAACAACTACAAATCGCATTCACATAATGGAATAACTACAAACTATACACAACTTAGACTAGCAGATTCTTTCAAAGCGACTTCAGTTTTTTTGCATTATTTATAGCACATGTCCAGATGCCTCTTTTGTTCAGATCAGCCCCTCAATTCTTTTCAGCCTGTATGCTTTTACAAATTCTGACGTAACGTAACAAAAAACGTATTTAGACAGATATAGAACTAATGTATACAGTCAGATTATGCTATATGCCCTTTTTCATACCAATATAATCCAACCTTTACCAGAATGTCTTTGTTCAAAACATCATTATTTTCCTTTAAAAAAAAGAGTAAAGGCACTGGGTTGTAAATCAGCATTATACACATCTTTGGTCATTAACAGTACATTTATAGCAGTAACCTCATCTCACAAGTAGATTCAAATACTAGAAGATGTATTAATACATGCTAGAATCATTGTATACCACAAAAACTCACAACAAAAACAGTTTGTGTCACAGTCCCCTGATTAGTCACTGAAATCCAAAAAGAAAAGAGTTTTAACCATCTGCTACAACCAAAACCAAAAAAAAAGTTACCTTACTGAATTACCCGCTAATCCTTACTTTCTGTATTTTTCCTTTCTTGGTATATCAGAGCTACTCTGTCCTAGCCCGTTGCCGTAACGATGCAGTGTACATCTTTTGATCACAAACTGAGCATACACTAGGACATTTGGTTAGCTATATACACTCGTGTTTTGCTCAGAATAACTCGCAGTGTTCAGATAACGCGTATTGCACTGTCTCTTAGTATACTCTAGTTCAACAATAGAAATAGTACCTCTGTAATACGTATATGCTTTTCCTTTTACTAAACGTACATATGTATAACACCGTCTGCTTACACGCTGTCTACCTAACCACGCCTGTTCTCCTGCATGTGAACGACATTTTAAAAGAGCCGGATGTTATCTTTCGCTGCGAGATGTAACATTGCACTTACTCCTGACCATATAATCTGTTTTAACCCAACATATGCACTACCTAATCGCAGTCATGCCAAAAAAAAAAAAAACTTACAAACCACTGTGTGCTTTCAGAAAACAAGGAAGTTTCTGTTACAAACGAAAATCAACGGCGCGGCAACGCGCGCAATGTCTTCCTAGTTTAGATATATGCCATTACAGAGTATTCACTTTTGAGAAATTTCACTACAAAGTTTTGTTTCTGAGATATGCCATTGTGCAGTTGCTGTATTCGAAAAAATGCCACTCTGCTACTTATGTTGTACGTCTTGGACAAAAAAAATACCCCTCCACCTTCCGATTTTTTTATAAATAATATAATTTTTAATTAATATTAAAGAAATAAATGCTCAAATAAAAGAAATTACAAAATAACCTTCCGTTGTCCTTTGAAACGATGACAGAGGACCTGAAACGGCGATAGAAGCTCAAACGGCGTCAAAGTATTTCTCACCAAACGAAAGGACAATAAGAAAGAAGCCACGTTGTCACCTTTGGCGTGCTAAGCCACGTGTCGCCAACTGATCGGGTGAGGGAGTTTGTGTTGTGTTTCGAATGATGACAAAGCTAAAAAGCTAAAAATCGTCGTTTGAAATAGCATCAGGTTCCTCGTCCCTTCTGTCCCTATTTGAAATGACGATAGGTCGTGGGCTATAAAATCGGCTGGAGATTCAGATTAATTATGAAAAGAGAGAGAATGAACAGGGGAAAAGGAGAAGAGAAGAGAAGGAAGGGAGAGAGGAGGGGGGTTGAAGGGGTGGAATAGAGGGGAGGGTGAAGGAGTGGATCTCTCCATCCCGAGGTGAGTTTTTCTTTTTCTCTGTATGTATATTTTTGAATACCCATGACTCGGTCATATCCCTCACAACTCGGATCATGAACCGAAATCACTAACGTGCAAGCGATTTACAAGTTCTGAACTTCAGAACGCTTGCAGAACTCAGACAGAACTCAGGGCACTTATTGGGTTTCAGACAAAGCACTAAATAAACTAACTGACACAAGCAAGAAAACAAAATTATCGTGACGATTTAGTAACAGGATTTGTAATAATTGAATTTAATTTTCAGTCATCATTTGCTTGTAAGGTTTCATACTCTTTTTAATAGTTTGGCTACTATAGTGTTTTAAACTTATTAATAAATTAGGTTGTGTGTATCTTTGATGCAGAGGTCGGGAGAGGTTTTCTCTTCTATTATCTAAAAATATCGTGGTCAGGAAACTGATGTTGGCAATGCAAGGAGGTATCTGGCCGGTCAGGTTCAGCGACTCTAAGGTCCAGCGCAGAGGAACGCGAGGTGCTGGCGTGCTGCACCTGCGCGCTGCATGGTCCTGCACGTCACGCCGCGCCATCGGCAGAAGCTTCCGGAGTCGTTCCGCCATGTGGCCAACGCTCCGGCCGGGTCGCCGGCGAGGCGAGACCTGAGGCAGAGGAATGCCTGCTGGTCGGCCTCGGAGCCGTTCCGAGGTGGAGTTGGGGCATCATGGGAGTGCGCGTAGGAGAAGAATGCGACACCCAAGAGGGACAGGACAAGAAGCAGTAGAGAGGAAGATGTCTTGATGCGGGCAGCAAGATGAAGCATCTTGTTTGGTAAGTGCCGGTGGAGTTTTAGCTTGCTTAATTTGGATTGTGAGCATGACGGGCATTTATTTATGCGGCTGACTAAGTTACGGTCGTCTGATTTTTTTTTTAAAGGATTGTCTATTTGTAAGATGATTGAAATTTTATTAAGTATAAGTCATATGTTTTATCTATTAGATCAATATCCTATCATATGATACATCAATATCTATACAAATTCAATGGTCATAACAATTAACTTAAACTTAAAAAAATTTCATGCGATTTACAAATAGTAAATCCGTTATTAAAAATGCACACTTAATCGAAATAACCAACAAACAAGGCGGGCTTACGTTTCCTATCGTCGCGGTAAGTTTCTCTGGCTGGTCAATGGATAACCGGTTATATACCCGCTTGGAGTTCGGTGTTCGTCCCTCTCGCCAAGCTGAAACACTACTCCGGAAGCTGGAAAAGAGCAAGCTCTGAGGTCGACGACAATGCCGACGAGACTAGTTGGCTCTCGGCCTCCTGGCTCCTGCTCTGCTTGTCCGGCTGCTTTTCCAGATGGCGACGCTGTTTACGATCGTCAGCGTCCTCCTTCCTCGTGTCGCTGCTCAACTCAAAGCAGCGACGACGGTGGCCATCCCTCTGGCAGCCGTGAGTACATATATCTTTTTGTTTTTCTTCTTGCGGCGCTCAGATTAGTCAAGTTTGATCTGTATCCCTTGCCACTGTATGGTTCACCACCATAGATATAGCTATAGCGTGCCACACTTGACACTTTAACCTTATGTTGTACACGCATTCTTGCTAAAATTTGTGTAACTTGTGGTGGCCGATTTTGCTGTGGCAAGAAGTCTCCGGATGGGTGAGGTGCGGTAGCTATCTTTACTCTTTCCATTAGGCAAATCTCACAATTGTTTTGTGCTTGTGCGCCCTGCTGCTAACTGGCAGTGGTACAACACAACAGAATGATAAAATACCATCGGTGCAAATTCCTTTGCATTACCTCCCTTTGCCTTTGGTAATAAGCTTAGTGTAGGAGCAAAAAAGGTTATTTTATTTGCATATTGAACCACTACTATAAAAAGGTTAATACTAGACGTCTTATCACAGATGGTTTTCTAAAACCGTTAGTATTAAAGGTCATCACAGACGGTTTTACTAACACGACCGTCTCTGTTACTGGATAACCTAAGAACCATCTGTGAAGTATTTCATCACAGACGATTTTTAATAAGAACCGTCTACGATGAGATACTTCACTGACAGTTTTTGATAGACAGTTCATATTAAAAACCGTTTGTCCTTATATTACCATGACGCTCATGATCCTCATTGGTCTTAGAATAGATAAGAATATCATCAATGAACACCACCACGAAGTCATCCAGATACTTATGCAACATACTGTTCATGGTCTCTATAAAAACAGCAGGGGCATTAGTCAGTCAAAAAGAAATAACTTTATACTCATAATGCCCATACCTGGTAGAGAAAACAGTCTTCTCTACATCCTTCTCACACACACGGATTTGGTTATACCTTGACTGAAGATCAATCTTGGAGAACACCTGAGCTCCACTCAACTGATCAAATAAATCCTCAATGCGAGGCAATAGATATTTGTTTTTGATCATGGCTGCATTAAGCGCACGGTAATCCACACACACGTGCCAACTCTCATCCTTCTCTGTGAACAGAATAGGAGCTCCCCATGGCGACACACTGCGTCTGATCAAACTCTTAACCAACATATCATCCAACTGCTTCTTCAACTTGTCCTGAAGTGTACGTGCCAGCCGATATGGAGACAATGGGATGGGCTGAGTGTCCGGAACAAGATCAATGCGAAACTCCACGTCTCGCGCAGGTGGCATGCCCGGAAGCTCAGCCGGGAACACATCTGGATAAACACAAACCACATGAGTCTCCTCAATCCGCAAAGTCACGCTCGGCTTTTCAACAAGAGCCAAGAGAAGTCCAGTCTTCACCGCACGTTGACCCGGAAATAGTTCGGCCAACACTGAAAGAGAGCGCGGAGGTGCACTCCCCTGAAAGGTCAAAGTCTCACCAGATGGAGTCTGCACAGAGACTGTCCTATAAAAATGGGATATCATGGCTCGGTATGAGTGCAACCAATCCATGCCCAAGATGACGTCGAAAGGTTCCAACTGAATGACCATCAAGTTTGCCATGAACTTCTCCCCATCAATAACAATAGAGCAACCAGGACAAATGGTGGAGCTCGCAATGATGCCCCTAGGAGCAGGGGCGAAGCCAGCGTACAATCGTTGGGTGCAGCTGACACCAATGATTTTTACCAACCAAGTAGGAGTCCAAATGTAATTAATTGAATGAACCCAATAAAAAATTACTGCTGAACCCATCTAAGCCCAGCTGCATTAGCCACAAGGCTTTTAGCCCATATACAACTGTGATCAGCCTAGCCAAAAGCCCACAAGGAGACTAGGAGTCGTAGTAGTCTCTGCGATGTACGCAAGCATGTAGGACGCAGCAGTACTCGCATGCTTCCGTGACTCCTCGCTTCCCCTGTTCCCCAATTCGGCAATTCTCCACCGCCAAAAACCAAAAACCCCTATTTTGTTCATCTCTCTGCGCCACCGTGTGAGCTCAATTTGACGCCCGTCGCCAGGTCGTCGGTGGCAACCAGGCAATTGTAGTCCAAAAAGCAAAATCCAGGTACGTGCAATTCCAAGGGCACATCCTCTCCATCTCTCTCTCTCTCTCTCTCTCTCTCTCTCTCTCGTGCAAGTCCTGCCTAATGCCCTAATGGTCTAATTGCTTTTTCTTTGAACCTTGATTCATCTAGGCTATGGAACGGTATTTCTCAAAAAGAAATCGATCATCAGATTTAGATAATGATGCAGGCACTTCAAGGCCACCCCTTAGACCCAGACAAGATGCATCAAATGCTGCTGCTAGTCTCCCAAATCCAACTATACCAAGGGAAATTAATTTAGATAAACTGCCTTTTGATCCGGCTGATCGGAAGAGAATTTCACAATACAGCAGGAATCCTAAGAAGCAAGATGAAATTAGGCGAATATATTTAACCAGGGGACCTTACGGGCCACAATCTGGTAACTATGAACAGAGGGTCATTGGAGATGCTCCACGAAGATTTAATCCAAAATGGTTTGAATAATATGGTGGTTGGCTTAAGTATAGTGACAAGGTGCATAGGGCCTTCTGTTTGTGTTGTTACCTTTTCAGAGATTGCATTGAGGGACAGGCTGGGAATGATGCATTTGCAATTGATGGTTGGTGCAGTTGGAACAAGAAGAGCAGACTAGATACCCATGTGGGTAAGGGTAATGTTAATAGCTTTCATAATGTAGCAGTTAAAAGATGTGATGCTTTGATGAATCAAGATCAATCAATTCAGGTTGCTCTCAATAAGCAAAGTGATCTTACAAAAAAGAATAATAGAATACGGCTTAATGCTTCCATTGATTCAGTTAGATACTTGTTGCATCAAGGTTTAGCTTTCCGTGGCCATGATGAATCAAAGGAGTCAAAAAATAAAGGAAACTTTCGAGAGTTGCTAGATACTTCAGCAAATCAAAATGATGCTATAAGGAACGTAGTTCTTAGGAATGCTCCAAAAAATTGTCAGTGGGTATGTCCAGACATTCAAAAGGAAATTGCTAATTATTTTGCAAAGGTAACATTACTAATTCTATTCTCTATTATTTCTATTTTCTTACAACTGATCTCTTGCTAGACATGAAATTGTGTTCTTTGTTGTTTTGCACAGATAACATTAAATTCTATACTTGAAGAAATTGGTGGTGATGTGTTCAACTTGTTGATTGATGAGGCTTCCGATGTGTCCGACAAAGAGCAAATGGCAGTTGTCTTGAGATATCTTGACAAGTGTGCATTTATTGTTGAACGATTAGTTGGAGTTGTACATGTGAAGGAAACATCAACAATATGTCTCAAGTCTGCTCTTCAAAAATTATTTATTGATATTGGATTGAGCATAAAGCAGGTCAGAGGCCAATGTTACGACGGGGCAAGTAACATGCGTGGTGAGTTCGATGGCTTGAAAGCCAAAATTCTGGTAGAGAATAAGTCAGCACACTATGTGCACTGTTTTGCTCACCAGCTCCAATTGGTTATTGTGGCAGTAGCAAAGAAAAATGAAGATATTGCAGATTTTTTCTACATGATCTCTCTTCTATTCAATGTGGTTGGAGCTTCTTGCAAAAGAAAAGACATGATTAGAGAGAAATATCGAGAGGAAATAAAAAAAGCCATTGGTGTTGGATGGATTAGCACTGGCACAGGGCAACATCAAGATCAGTCTCTTCAAAGAGCCGGTGACACACGTTGGGGTTCGCACTATAGAACCCTCTCAAGTCTAGTTACATTGTTCCCATCTATTGTTTCTGTTCTGAAATATGTTGAGAAAGAAGGCAAAAGTGAAAAGAAAAGTCAGGCATGTGGTCTTCTATCATATTTTGAGACCTTTGATTTTGTGTTTTCCTTGCACATGATGCTGCATATATTAGGAAGTGCAAATACTTTGTCACATTCTTTACAAAAGAGGGATCAAGACATCTTGAATGCCATGTCATGTGTGAAGTCAACAAGGAATGATCTGCAAGAACTACGGGAGAATGGATGGGACTCACTTTTGGAGCTGGCATATTCATTCTGTGAAGAACATGGCATTCCTAAACCAAACATGCAAGAGGAATATGTCAATCGGCATAAACCACGACAAAGAACTAATAAAACAAACCTCCAGCATTACCGAACAGAGTGTCTTAATTCTATTATTGACTGGCAACTTCAAGAGTTTGATGACTGTTTCAACGAGATAAATTCAGCATTGCTTGGTCACATGGCTTCTTTCAACCCAAAAGATTCCTTTGCTGCTTTTGTCTTGGAGAGCTTAAAGAAGCTAGCTGAGTTTTGTCCAGATGATTTTGATTCAGATAAATTGAAAGACCTTGGCCATCAACTTCGCATTTACATTAACAATGTGCGAGCAGACAAAAGATTTTCTAATTTGGATGGGATTGCTGATCTTGCTAAATTAATGGTGGAGACAAAGAAGCATCTTACTTTTCATTTGGTCTATCGACTTCTAAAGCTAGTACTAATTTTACCGGTTGCCACAACGTCAGTGGAGAGATGCTTTTCAGCTATGAATGTTGTAAAGAACATGATGCATAATAAAATGGGTGAGCAGTTTATGAGTGATTGTCTAATTTGCTATGTGGAGAAAGACATGTTTTCTACTATCAATAATGATGCCGTTTTTTATCTTTTTAAGAAGATGAAAGATCGACGGGGGAAGTTTTGAAATGTGAGTGACTTTACATGTTTAGCTTAATGACACTTCTTTACAACTTGCGAAACTAACATGTCATTTCTGTTCAATGTTTTCAGGAAGACGGGAAGCTGCATATAAAGCTATGAAGTTATTTTTTTTTCACTTTTATTTGAAATATGTAAAGAAGTCGTTTTGATTTCACCCAACTGGTATGTCTTGCACCCTCTAATTTTAATGCAACATTACTATTGCTTATGTTGTCTTTAAGTGCTATATCCTCTTGCTGTGAGATGATGTGAGATTATATGTTATTATAGTTAATTCATACCCAACTCCCCATAATGACTGAACCCATCGGCTAAATTTCCTAGCTTCGCCCCTGCCTAGGAGAACTGACCAACACTGACTGAGAAATTCACTGCATACTCAAGTTCGCTCTCCTAGCAAATGCCGTCGAGACAAACAAATAGGTAGCCCCTGAATAAAAAAGGACTAAAGCATCAAATGAATCCACAATAAAAGTACCTGTCACCACATTAGGATGACCTGCGAACTCCGCAGTAGGCATGGTGTATACTCCAGGTAGCGCCATGGCGAAAGAAGACGGTGCCGGGGCGGCAGAAGCCCCGACAGTTTACTGTGGTGGTGCAGGTAAAGCCAGTCGGACCACCTGAAGCGGTGCAGGAGGCGGCGACTACTAGATACCGCACGGGGAAAAGAAAAGAAAGCGGCTAGGGTTTTCTGGAATTTTGGATCTTCCTCTCCCCCACGTCCCCTTTTCCCGGCACAAAACAACTCCCGCACGACTCGTACGAGGAAAATGACTCCTCTATAAAACTCTAAAGCATCCCGTTTTCACGTATCCTCTTTTGATTAATTATGCACTTGTCCTCAAGAGAATATTTCCGGGATATTACAGTTACATTCTCCCAATTATGTTCTAAATGTGGAATAGTTCATGAAGTTGCACCACCATACTCACTCCAATCAAATAGGGTAGCTGAGAGAAAAACACTGGATACTAACAAACTTGGTGAATGCCATATTGGAGTGTCGCATGTCTAAGATATGGTGGGGGAAGCTATATTGACAACAACTTTCATCCTAAACAGAGTAATCACTAAAAGGAGTGAAATTACTCTGTATGAGGGATGGAAGGGGGGAGAAAACCCAATGTTAATTTTCTGCGAACATGAGGGTGTTTGGCAAAAGTTAATATACCATATAGAGTAAAAGAGAAAGATTGGACCTAAAACAGTCGATTGTGTTTTTCTGCGATATGCTCCTAACAGCACGACCTATAGATTTTTAGTAGTAAAATCAGAAACTCATGAGATTATTGCTAACACAGTAATGGAGCCCAAAGGTGCTTTAATTTTTTGAGGATATTTATCCTATGAGAAATGCAGGCAATACTTCTCGAACTGAGAATAATCAAACTATGAATAATGGTAATTTTGAACCTACCACTATTTCTGAACCAATGAGTGACATACCACCAATTTATGATATTCCCGAGGAGGCTAACAATTTAGTCGAAGAGGCTCCCCCAGGAGCAAGTGACAATGGGTTGAGAAACCTTTGGCGATGACTTTATTGTATACCTTATGGATGATGTGTCAAAAACTCTTTCATAGACTTATGCATTACCTGATGCTGAGTATTAGAAAGAGGCAGTCCATAGAGAGATGGATACCATCATGGCTAACGAGACTTGGTAGATCACTATTCGTCCTACCGCGTGCAAACCTGTTGGATGTAAGTGGATGTTTAAAAACAAAATGAGGCCTAACGGTATTGTTGATAAGTACAAGGCAAGACTTGTGACCAAGGATTATACCCAGAAGGAAGGAGATGATTATTTTGATACTTACGCTCCTGTTACCAGACTAACCATTGTTAGAGTGCTCATTGCATTGGCTGCTTCCCATGGTCTACACATCCATCAAATAGATGTAAAGACGGCTTTCCTTAATGGAGAGTTGATGGAAGAAATCTATATAGAGCAAATGGATGGTTTTGTGATTTATAGACAGGAAAAAAAGGTGTGCAAATTATTCAAATCCTTGTACGGCCTAAAGCAAGCACCTAAGCAGTAGAAAGAGAAGTTTGATAAAACTTTGATATTGTTGGTTTTGTTGTGAATGAGGCAGATAAGTGTGTATATTATCATTATTGATGAGGACATCCCTTCCACTGATACAACCATCCCTACTGCTTCTGATGTGCAAAGACCAATTACTAGAGCACGTGCTCGCTAACTAAATTATCAGGTGACTTCGTTTCTTGGAGTGCATTCATATTCTATGAACTCTATGGTGCTGCCTAAAGCAAGTGATATTATTTTACTTAGGAATCAAGGATAAGGAGGCAAGCTAAATGGAGATGATGGCAGCACCAAGCATGAGATGATCATACAAGGAATGGATATTTCTATATTGAGGCTTAGCTGAATCTAGCATGAAGACTATATATCAAGTTGCTTAGGCCAACACTTAGCAATATTTGAGTAAAGGAACTTGGTGCTGCGCCACCTAGACTAATGGGCCATGGGCTTTGTAATTCGGGCTGGACATCTAGGGTTTGGCACAACTCACACAGTACTGTTCACATGTAAAAAGTACCCGCAGCCGCCCCTCCCTTCTCCTATACATAGTGGCCGCCACCCCTCTAATTTCCGCGGGTTTTGTTCATTGAAGTTTAGTTTTGCTACTTTATACTTTGTCCTCTTGTTCAGCGAGATCAACAGCGACATTGTCTTCGGAACCCCACTTATCAATACAATTTCAATTTCTATTCTCAATTTCAGATTGTTTATTTATTTTGTTCTTGCGTGCTTCTTAGGTGTATGCAGGAATTGATCTTTGTGATCAGATCATCTGGGTATTTGTGCACGGTTGATAACGACTTGTCGAGCAGTTCAACGATTGTGTGGTTTCGAGCCTTGCGAGTTTGTAGCCAGGATCGTGAGAGTTGAGCGACTACTACTGAATTTACCTTCTCATCGAAAGATCGGGCCAGGACACAACCTTCGTGGTTCATCAAGTGGTATCAGAGCTACAGTTCATTGGTGAGAAATTTTTTCCCTACAGTCCACAAAGCCACAAAAATAAAAAAGGTTTAGTTCATCACCCAAACCAATATGTGCCTTCGCAATTTTTCTTTTTAGTTTTTACTTATTGAATCATTGGTTGCATTGTCGTGTCAATTGCTGATTTCTAGTTTAGTTAGAGTCTAGTTTATCATTGTCTATTTGGCATCTATTGTGTTTCGATTTTTACCGCAGGTCATAATCCATCTTGATTCTGCCGCAAGTTCATCATCTGCCGCATGCTCATCTTGCTTGGCGTGCTCCTACCGTAGCAACTCCATCTTCTGCCAAACCAAACCATCCACTACCATCCCCTACTGTCGCCTCCACAAATCGCTGCTGCGGTAATCACACCTGCTGCCACGCCCTGTCGCCGCCTCTACAGATAGCTACCGAGGCTAACCCATCTGCTGCCACACGCCGCTGTGGCAACTGATCACCCTACCGCCGTTGACATCTTCCTGCCACGACCACCAGCGCCCCTGCCGTGGCCACCATCTCCGTCCGCGACAACCCCTTGCATCTGGCCACCACTGCCATCTCTTGTCACGGCTTGATCTCTAGCGCTACCATCTTCTGCCGCGGCTTGATCTCAGTGCCACGGCAAGCAACATCCTCCTGCGGCCGCCAACCATCATCTGCCACGGCAACCGAAAATGCAGCTAAATTTCCTGCCGTGGCATACTGGAACACCTGTCGCTGCCCTTGGTTTCGGAGAGGAGGAAGTAAAAAGGAAACCCTAAATTTGAGTAGTGTTCGATTTGTAAGAGAGCATAAAAGGAAAGTTGAATTCGGTTGTGCAAAAGAAGGAAGGGAAAAAGAAAGATTGATTTCGGTAGAAAAAAAGGATTCAGATTCCATTCCTAGCTGAAATTCAGTTTTGTTGAAAATTAGGGTTGCCGAAGTGCAATTTTTTTTGTTACTGTAGCAATCCAAAAATTTCAGGTTTTCGGTTTCCGTAGTTCTCTAAGGTGAAAAAGAAGAAGAAAAAAAGAGAAGAAGAAGAAGAAAAAATAGAAGAAAAAGGGAAGAAGCAAAATAGAAAAAGAGAAGAAAAAGATATACATACCTCAGGGAATTGTTTTCTCTCAGTCGGGCTCCTGTTTTACACTGTGCTTCATAGGCTTTGATTAACTGGCTCTATCTAAGTTAGGATCGGTAACTTTGACTAATACTTTGAACAATTTTTCAACTTGCATTAACTGGTCTGATTATTGCTGACTCTTGGTACCATATTGAAGCCTTCCAAGCTTCACTTCCTACTAACTCAGTAGGAATCGTTCCTCGCAATCGTTGGGCTATTCACAAGTGAGAGTATCATGAACCAGCCACCGGTTGTACTACTTCCTTGCTACATTGGTAAGAGCCTGTAAGAATTTGGTATAAGCTTGAGTGTGAGTGACTTTTGAGTCTCCAGAACCTAGTAGTTGATAGGGACATATACATTGTGATTTGTTCCTTATTTTCTATTAACGATGGCAAGGTTACACGGATCTACACACGCTATGCTTGCAACTGACTTCGCAGGTGATGACCAAGAATTTGAGCAAGACGAGGAACCATATGGTGCTGAAATTTTAGATAAGTATCTAAGCCTTATAGTGAAGCGTGTACTTAGTATACAAATGGAGCGTGCTGAGCAGAATCAATGCCATAATCTATTCCAAACAAAATTTGTCATCAAAGAGCGTTTATGTTGTGTGATCGTTGATGGAGAAAGTTGCAACAATTTGGCGAGCATGGACATGGTTGAGAAGCTTGCATTGACCACACAACAGCACCCTCATCCATATTACATTCAATGGTTCAACAATTGTGATAAGCTGAAGGTAACTCGCATTGTGAGAGTACATTTTTCTATTAGTTCTTATCATGATTATGCTGATTGCGATGTAGTACCTATGCAAGCATGTTCTTTGTTGTTAGGTAAACCTTGACAATATGATATAGATACGGTGCATCATGGTAGAACTAATAAGTATACTTTCATATTTAAAGAAAAGAAAATCACTTTGCTGCCCATGTCTCTTGAAGCTATTTTAAAGGATGAATTAGAGAGAGCTAATAGAGGAAAAGAGAGTAGCAAAAGTGAAAATCAGATTGTAGCTAAAGAACTTGTGCACCCGAAGAAGAAAGAACCTAATGTTAGGAAAGGTGAAATTAAATTGAAAGGTTCTGTTTTACTTGCTACTAAATCTGATATTTGTGAGATGGAAGATAGCAAATCTGATTGCTATGCTTTAATGTGCAAAGAAGCCTTGTTTTCTTTTGAGGATATGCCTCCTTCCTTGCTTTCTGCCATTGCTAACATTTTGCAAGAGTTTGTTGATGTGTTTCCAAGTGACATACCCCCGGGGCTACCTCCAATTAGGGGAATTGAGCATCAAATTGATTTAATTCCAAGAGCCTCGCTTCCCAACCGTGCGCCATATAGAACTAATCCCGAAGAGACTAAGGAAATTCAATGTTAAGTGCAAGACTTACTTGACAAAGGGTACGTACGTGAAAGCCTTAATCCTTGTACTGTCCCTGTGATTTTGGTACCTAAGAAAGATGGATCATGGCGTATATGTGTTGACTGTAGAGCTATCAATAATATTACTATTCGATATCGTCATCATATTTCTAGGCTAGACGATATGCTGGATGAATTAAGTGGCTCTATTGTGTTCTCTAAAGTTGATTTGCGTAGTGGATGTCACCAAATTCGTATACAGTTAGGCGATGAATGGAAAACAGCTTTCAAAACTAAATTTAGATTATATGAGTGGTTAGTGATGCCTTTTGGGTTAACTAATGCACCTAGTACGTTCATGAGATTAATGAATGAAGTTTTGTGTGCTTTCATAGGAAAATTTGTGGTGGTATATTTTGATTACATATTAATCTATAACAAAACATTAGAGAAACATCTTGAACACTTACGTGCTATTTTTAATGCTCTACGTGATGCACGTTTGTTTGGTAACCTTGAGAAGTGCACCTTTTACACCGACCGAGTATAATTTCTTGGCTATGTTGTTACTCCACAGGGTATTGAGGTTGATCAAGCCAAGATCGAAGCTGTACAGAGTTGGACGACTTCTAACACGGTCATACAAGTGCGGAGTTTTCTCGGACTTGCTGGATTTTATCGACACTTTGTCAAAGATTTCAGCACCATTGTCGCACCGATGAATGAGTTTACAAAGAAAGGTGTTCCTTTTATATGGGGCCCTACACAAGAACAATCATTTCAGATTTTGAAAGATAAGCTTACACATGCACCACTTCTCCAACTTTTTAATTTTGGTAAGACTTTTGAGCTTAAATGTGATGCTAGTGGAATTGGACTTGGAGGTGTGCTTATTCAGGAAGGTAAACTTGTTGCATATTTTAGTGAGAAATTAAGTGAGCCTAATCTGAATTATTCTACTTATGATAAGGAATTATATGCTTTAGTTCGGATATTAGAGACATGGCAACATTATATATGGTCCAAAGAATTTGTTATACATTCTGATCATGAATCATTAAAGCACATTCGTAGTCAATCAAATATGACCTATAGACATGCTAAATAGGTTGAGTTAATTGAATCGTTTCAATATGTCATTAAACACAAGAAAGGGAAGGATAATGTTATTGCTGATGCTTTATCTCGTTGTTATACCATGTTATCTCAACTTGATTTAAGAATTTTTGGTTTAGAGACAATTAAAGAGCAACATGTGCATGATGATGATTTTAAAGATATATTTCAGAATTGTAAAGAAGGCAAAAGCTGGAATAAATTTGTTGTGAATGATATTTTTGTTTCGTTCTAACAAGCTATGCATTCCAATTAGCTCCGTTTGTCTTTTGTTGTAACAGGAGGCGCATGGAGGAGGAGGACTCATGGGACATTTTGGTGTCAAGAAGACGGAGGATGTTTTGACCGATCACTTCTATTGGCCTAAGTTGAGGCGCAACGTTGAGCTCTTTGTGTCTCGCTGCACTACATGCCACAAAGCTAAGTCACGTCTTAATCCACATGGTTTATATATGCCTCTTTCTGTTCCTAGTATACCTTGGGAAGATATTTCTATGAATTTTGTTTTAGGACTACCTAGAATAAAGAGGGGGGAGGGATAATATTTCTGTTGTTGTAGATAGATTTTTGAAGATGGCACATTTCATACCTTGTCATAAGAGTGATAATCCTATAAATGTTGCTGAGTTATTTTTTAGAGAAATTATTCGACTACATGGAGTGCCCAATACAATTGTGTCTGATCGTGATACGAAGTTTCTGAGTCACTTTTGGAGGACACTATGGGCTAAATTGGGGACAAAGTTGCTGTTTTCTAGTACATGTCATCCCCAAACAGATGGACAAACTGAAGTTATCAACCGGACATTGTCCACTATGTTGAGGGCTGTTTTGAAGAAGAACTTGAAGATGTGGGAGGAATCCTTACCTCATGTGGAGTTTGCTTACAACCGTTCGCAGCATTCAACCACAAAGATGTGCCATTTTCAAGTAGTATATGGATTTATTCCTCGCGCTCCTACTGATTTATTACCTCTACCTTTTTCGAAAAAGGTAAATATTGATGCTACACAACGTGCTGAATTGATTCTGAAGATGCATGAGACAACCAAAGAGTATATAGAGTGAATGAACGCACAATATAAACTTGCAGGTAGTCAGGGTAGAAAAGAAATAACATTTGAATATTGAGATCTTGTTTGGTTGTATTTGCGCAAAGATAGGTTCCTTGACTTGAGAAAATCAAAATTGATGCCTAGAGCTGATGGACCACTTAAAGTGTTAGAAAAGATTAATGATGATGCATACAAGCTTGATCTGCCTGCAGATTTTAGGGTTAGTCCCACATTTAACATTGCAGATTTGAAGCCATACTTGGGAGCAGAAGATGACCTTGAGTCGAGGACGACTCCAATTCAAGAAGGGGAGGATGACGAGGACATCCCTTCCACTGATACAACCATCCCTACTGCTTCTGATGTGCAAGAACCAATTACTAGAGCATGTGCTCGCCAACTAAATTATCAGGTGACTTCGTTTCTCAGAGTGCATTCATATTCTATGAACTCTATGGTGCTGCCTAAAGCAAGTGATATTATTTTACTTAGAAATCAAGGATCAGGAGACCAACTAAATGGAGATAATGGTAGCATCAAGCATGGAGATGATCATACGAGGAATGGATATTTCTATATTGAGGCTTAGCTGAATCTAGCATGAAGACTAAATATCAAGTTGCTTAGGCTAACACTTAGCAATATTTAAGTAAAGGAACTTGGTGCGGTGCCACCTAGACTAATGGGCCATGGGCTTTGTAATTCGGGCTGGATACCTAGGGTTTGGCATCATAACACGATCTCGCTCATATGTGAACAATACCCACACGCGCCTCCTTCTCCTATACATAGTGGCCGCCACCCTCTAGTTTCATGGTTTTGTTGATTGAAGTTTAGCTTTGCTACTTTATACTTTGTCTTCTTGTTCGTGAGATCAACAGAACATTGTCTTGAACCCCACTTATCAATAGAATTTCAATTCCTATTCACAATTTTAGATTGCTTATTTATTTTATTCTTGTGTGCTTCTTCGGTGTATAGAGGAATTGATCTTCATGATCAGGTCATCCGATGTAATATCCCGTTTAAACATACAACAAATAAATGATTATTACTGAAATTAAATATAATTAGAAAGAAATTTTTTTAGAATTTATGAGGAGTATTAGAACTTGGGCCTTCGGCCCAAAGCTCTTTGGCCCAAGTGGGGAACCGGCTTAAGAGGGTGGGGGAAATCCAAACCCTAGCAATCTTGCATTATAGCGCACAAGGTACTGTAGCGCCGCCTCCCCTCCGCTGCTGCCGGCCAGGAAGAGGAAGATTAGCAAGAGGAAGGAAGAACGAAAGAAAAGAAGGGAGGGGGAGAAGGATTTCACGGGATTTCATGATCGACTCCGTGTTCTTCGAGGGTAATGATATGAAAATCTTTAGATGCCCCTAAATTTAGTCGTTGTTCTTTCAGTAGATCGTTTGGGCAATAGGAAGATGGTTTTCTCAGTCCGATTCGTCAGTTTAGGCGAACGTTGCGGGGATGATTAGGGATATTTAGACTCCGAATTAGAGTTCGGTGTTATTAGAGAAAATGTAGATTATCGCGTTGGATTTTGGGGAAGGTCTGGATCGTTAAAATCGGAGTAGCGAGCGAAAAGATATGGTCTCCGGAAGGCTGCTGTCCAGATTCTAGACGTTGTTGGTAGACTTCGTGTAGATGGGCCGATTTCGTGTAGAAATTGGTAAAATTAAATATTTATGTCAACTTGAATATTGTAGGAAATCTTGTGTAGTTTCGCGAACTCATATTATTTATATATGTTCAAGTTGAAGAATTAAGGATATAAAATTATGAATTAGATTGTTTCGACAGAATCTGAAACGGTATTTGGGTAAAGAAACATGATAGAAAATGGTAAAATATAAGTTTCGTTATAACTAGGAAAATGTAGGTTGTTTCATGAGGATTTTAGATAGTCTTGGTTGGTTGAATTTAGAGTTCGAATGAATAAGTTAGAGCCATTTTACTACTGGGACAGCGGGTGGTGCGTCCGATAGATTTGGGTTAATTTTGTCGGTTTTGCGTAAACTTGCGAGGTCGATTAGTGTGACGGGTTAGTAGTGTTGTGATGCGATTTTGATGATGTTTTTGAGTGTGTGTTATTACTTGCTTGTTCAGGGACTGTGGCCTCATGCGCCGTGCCACAATTTCGTCACTCGGCTTCGAATGGCTAAGAGGTAAGTACATGGTAGAGTGGTGAACAATGGGTTATTCGCCATTGTCATTGATATTACTTATCATGCTATTTATCATGCCTTTATTTAGTTTATTCTTATATATGATATTGATGACATTGATTGAGTGAGATTATGATATTGCATTAGTGAGAATGAGGTATTGAGTTAATGAGATGGATTATGTTGATGAATAATTAAAGATATTGCATCATTTACATTCATCATGACAGGAGTTGCACAAGCCAGGACGGTGAGAAAGTCATGTAACTAATCCGGTGAGGTCGGTGAGAAAGATACATGACTAGTCCGGAGTGCTCTAGATAAAATCCTACTTCGATGGGGACTTGACGGGAGTGAAGGATAGAGTGGTTCATTGACGGGTGAACACTCCACTATACCGGTATCAGTTGATGAGATGCATATGAGCATGAGCATGATGGTGTATTCGCATATATGAGTAAATTGTTAAATTATGCAACTTTACCTATACGGAATATGGTTTGTTCATTTGAGTGTGAGAATGACATTAAATAGATAGATGATGATGATAACCTTGATTATGGTTGACAAACTATTGTTTATGGCTTTATTATGTATTTGCTGAGTCTTGGACTCATTCTTGCTCTATTATTATTTTTAGGTGACTGTCGATGACGTTTCACTCGAGAAGGGCTAGCGCACTTGGGATCACAACCTACACCTAATTATTTGATTCATTGGACATGGGAAACTTTTATTATAGCATGATGATTTACATCTAGGACATGATGGTATTGAATAACCTTAGATGATAAGTTAGGATTCATTATTCATTCAATAGACTTTATCTGATTGGTTTTGCATTGTTCGTGGATTATTATCTTGCTATTCTTCCTAGAGATTATTTATTTATGATTGTTATATCATTATACTTGTTTTAATGTGACCTGTGGATGGGTTTTACCATTGAGATGCTTGTTGTAATTTATTATAAAATATTGTTAAAATTGATAGTTAGTGTAGTTAGTGGCATTCTGAGCTCCGTGTTGGGCCGGGGTGTCACATCCGGGTATTTATGCACGGTTGATAATGACTTGTCGAGCAGTTCATCAATTACATGGTTTCGAGTCTTGCGTGTTCGTAACCAGGATCGTGAGAGTTGAGTGACTACTACTAAATTTACCTTCTCATCGAAAGATTGAGCCAGAACAGGACCTTCATGGTTCATCAATTATGGTGTGGTCAAAGTGTGATTATGTGCTTGTATATTGATGACATACTTATATTTGGGACAAATACTACTATAGTGTTTGATATGAAAGACTTGGTAGTGGCAGATGTTATTCTGAATATTAAATTGATGATGAATGAGGATGGGGTTATTTTGAACTAATCCCATTATACTGAGAAAATAATGAGTCAGTTCGGCTTTAAGAATTGTAAAATTTTCCGAACATCTTATGATACTAGTGTTAAGCTTCGGAGGAATCAAGGATTAGGGAAAGATCAATTGAGATATTCGCAAATTATTGGGTCCCTTATGTATTTATCTAGTGCAACAAGACCCGACATTTCATTTGCTGTGAGCAAATTGAGTTGGTTCACTTCTAACCCAGGAGATGATCATTGGGAACCACTTGAGAAAGTGTTGCATTACTTGTGTAACAGCCCCAATCTTATCAACAGTAATAATCTGTATTATGAACAGTAATAGGCTACTGTTCATATCATTACTGTTCTTAATCTCACTTGGGAGTTGCTGTTACTAAATAAAACCTTCCTTTAGCCAAAGTCCAAAACCTACTTAGAATATTTAAAGGAATACAAGGTAACACTTGTATTATGACTGAAGTATTTTTATTAAAGCCTAGATAAATTATCTTGGCTAAAAATATTTTTTTTGCATTTTTAGAAATTATTTGGACTTAAAGAAAAGTTATGGTCTTTAAATAAACATTTTCGGCCTGCAATAGATATTTATGTATTTTATAAAGTGAAAATGTGGTTTATGAAATTTATCTGGGAAATATATCATCCCAAAGAGCTTACAAGAAAAATTTCATGATTTTATAAATTTATTTGCTATTTTTAAAGTCCTACCAAACCTTTTTAAATATATGAATAAGGTTTGGTCAACCAAACCGGTCCAAACCCGACCCTTGCATCAGAGCGACTCAAACTTTCATGTGTCTCGGTCCAACCCAATCAAATTTGTTCAGCTCGGTCACGCTCGAGCGCGAGTTCGAACTCCACGACTAACATGAGCCGTCGATCTTCCATCGAACCGCGGCAATAACGCCCGCGAGCCGTCCACGTGTCCACTTAAATCTGCGCCGCTGGATCTTAATCCAACGAGCGTGATCGCAGTATGCAATCGGACAACTCCGATCCCTATTCAATCTCCACCGCTCGCTTCTAATCCAACCGCGACGCCTTTTCGCTTTAAACCTAAAGGCGCTTTTATCTCACCGTTAGATTCAAATCCTACCGCTTTTCCCTTTTTCCTCGTGTTGTAAAGCCGCACTCCTCGGACCGCTGATCTTCATCGATGGCCCGATTTGTGTATGCATTCGACGACTCGATCCCCGCACAATCGTGGCCGTCCATCTTTGATCTAGCGGTATCGCTTATTTCTATTTGAAACCCGAGGCGCGCGTTAATGTGGGTCTTTGGATTTCAATCCTACGGCACACCTTTTTGACCGTGGGCCTTTAAAGCCCAAAATCGGTGGATCGTTGGATTTCGATCGGGTGGCCCAGAGCGGTGTATGCAATCGGACCATCCGGTTCAATTTTCAATCTCGACCGTAGGAATCAAATCCAACGGTGTTGCGCCATTGCATCTATAGGAGGTGACGTGTATTCTTTTAGCTGAGCGTTGGATTTCAATCTAACGTCCAGATTTGAAAGGGGATCTCAAGATTCCTTTGAACTCCGTTTTAATCCTGATCAGTAGATCTAGATCGTGCGGTCCATATTAATTGGTACCGATTCAAATCATTTAATCCCTCTATTTATCACAGCCACCCATTCCCAATCGAACTACCGATATTCCTTTGATCGTGTGTGAGGCGCCAGGCCGTGGATCGCCAATGGACCCACATGTCATATTTTGCCTCTCTTCTTCCTTATCTCTGCGCGCAGCCATTTTTGTGAGCAGAGGAGAGGATTTATCCAAAGATTATACACTAATTTTTGGATGTTTAGCTAAATGGACACCTCATCAACTCTAGATCTTTCTCTCTTGCCCTGTAGCTCCACATCCATATATATAAACCCTAGCTTTTGTCGTTGCCATTGTTGACCAAGCAACTCATCCTCCATTGTGGCAGTGGAGTTTCTTGCTCTTATTCCTTTGCTTATCCATCCTAAACTCGTCACACCTACAATCAAGATTGGTTATCTTTTGTAGGTTAAACCAGAGTTTAACTCTATGTTGTTCAACATCGGATTATCGTAACCCTTGGCATATTTCTTCTTCTCGTAAGTCAAAACCCTAGTCATAACATCTTGAGCATCTTAAGGACTTGAGAAGCTCAGGTGAATCATTCTTTTAAACATCGTGAGCTTCAACATGCTTTAAACCAAAAGTGATAATATGCCTTTTCGGTTTTTCATGTCATTTTCAAGGCCTAGGGATTCTTCCCACAAATTATCACCTTATTTAGGTTTTGACTAAACCCTAGCAAAGATGACAAGTTGATCTTTCAATTCTTGTCATCATCTATTTTGACTCTTAGCTGAAATCATCTCTGCTTTCTTGTCTACCAACCGACAAAATAGGTTTTGTTTTAGCTTTTGTAATCTAACTAGTTAGGTTAGACTAAGGTTGGTTTGGGATATTAATTACCTAAAAGATCATGCTAAGATTCATTTATGAACTTTTGCATGATCTATACTTCTTTTCTAAAAATTGCAATCATCTGCTTTCACTCTTTTCAAATCAAAACGAACTTTGCAATAAACTCTAATTTCTCTTTTGAAAATAAAGAGCTAGATAATGGGATATTATCATTATTATGGGTAGTTATGGCTTAAGCATACTGTAATCATGTATTTCTAGATTGATCATGTATATTTCTTCCATGTTAGACTTATTGTCGGTTTGGTATTTATTGATCTTATTGTTTCTTTAGAATCTGGTTCTGCTGAAGCCATCGAATCTTTTCTCGAGCAACTGAGCTCGCAATGTAAGTCTATTATTACCAAGGCAAGCATCCTCTTTGCACCATATTGAACCCAGATTTTGTACAATAGTCTTTACAAATCCAGTGATATCTCGAGCATGCTATTTGTCCAAAATACAAAATATGACTTGTAGTAGCTAGCTATGACTCGACATGGTGGATTACCTTGATTATGACCATACACTCAACTCTAGTGTAGTACTGTATAATATATGGTCTATTCTCGATTTGGCTTAGATATGCAGCCTAGAGATTTTAGAGTTTGACAAGCATATCTTGTCAAACATGGGAATCACAATTGAATCGTTGTCATTTTCAAACTCTTTGTCCAGCCTTTAAATCATCTTGTATTTGAAATTTAAATTGATCCGACAAGAGGAAGCTAGTGATGGTGCTTTCGCACGAGATTGGGTTTTGTGGTGGACTTGTCCGGTTAATTAAGGACCGAACTCGATTATTCAATTCAAGTCCCCACGCACTTCCACATGCAAAGGTATGGGCGCTGCTTGGTTAAGTAAAATGTTGAGACTATTGAGTTGGAAACAGAGAGTAAGGATATGTGTATTGGCCTTGCATGGCATAGATGCTTAGGTCCGAGGACTGTGTCTTATGCCATGTGAGCTTTGTATGTCAAGATGTCGATGTTCTTAGGAGGGTGAGGGCGTATATGTGCCTCGCCGCATATACGATACCTTAATGGTGCCGATAGCATTCTATTATGGGTGGTGAGCCCAATTTGTTTTTAAATTGTTTGGATCGGCATTATCGACACAACATGTGTGCCCCGTGGTTAGTAGGTGGTGTAGCCTACACTATGGGATTAGTTCACACATGGGGTCCAACTCAATAGTGTTAACTTGTTGAAAATACCAAATCTTAGTTTCCGGCCGGCATACCAAAGGAAGTGTGTCATCATTCGGAGGCATCCGAAGGCAACGGGCTAACTAAGTCATGTGGGTAAAGATGTACACCCCTGCAGGGTATAAACTGTTCGAATAGCCGTGTCCACGGTCATGGACGATAACTTGAATTGATGTCATCTGTATAGAAGTTTTGATGTTCAAAAATCTGGTTTTGGTTTATTTTCGCCGGCATGAGGGAATCATGCATCGCATCATTTACTTTTAAGCCATTTACTTACTGCTTTAAGCAAACTTTGATTTATTAAATCGCTTTATCAAAATTTAGCCTTTGTAGGTTAAGATGTATCGCTTTATGCAAATTTGAACCTTTATACCTTCCTGTTGTAACCTTATGCATGTAAAAACTCTACTCCTTTGGTTAGGCTCTAATCACCACTTTATTTTATTAGTTTGAGTAAGACTTGCTGAGTACCTTCCGTACTCAAGGTGCTACCACCTATTGTTGCAGGTGAGGACGGTTTTCAGATGAAGCACCCGTTAGCGCCGATCGTGGTGACGCTAACGAGTAGCACTACTTCTTTCCTCCACGCAATTGCTCATGGTGGATGGGGCCATTGGTGGACCATTTTCCGCTTATTTTGCTTCCACAGATATCGTTAAAGTGACCAAGTCACTTAATATTGTAGTATCAACATAATGATGTAACCTTATGTTTAATTATATCAATGTATGACTTGTATGTGTTTGATGCAATGTTGATGAAGGATATATATGCAATGGTCATTGATCCTGGGAACCATTGAGAATCATATATATCCGAATCTCACTTATCGGATTTGTCACTAGTTAAATTTATATCTTTAGCTTTGATATTAATAAAGGAGCAAAGACTGTTCCTTCATTAATAATTGTGCTACAAGATGAATTTAATTAGTAACATTTCCAATAACCGGGGTCCCACAGCGTTGGTATCGTGAGCATACGCTGCTCGTAGGTTAGAAGTAGCATGGCCGGTTATTAGAGAGTCCTTTGATAAAATTATTTTCAAACAATAAAGTATTTTCAAACCGAGCATGGCATCTTTTATTCCTTATCTTTCTTAATGTCACTTCTTGTCCAACTTTCTGTTGGTTTATTTAAAAGTGAATTGTTTCTTATCTTGCCTCTTTGCTTATAGATGAGCGGTTGGTACTTGGTCAAGGAGACTAGAGCCGAGGATGTTGATGGGTTTCACTTTGCTCGCGGGATATGATGTGGTGCTCCAATTTCACCTACCAGCCGGAGTATGCCATTTATCGACGGGATCGAGGACCAGGGATGGAGGAATACCGCGCCTTCATCAACGTCATCGCTAGGCATGTAGCCGGCAGTGTCCCTTACTGTGTCCAAGCGCTTGCCACCTCCGAGGCGATGGCGGTTCAGGAAGCGGCAAGTAGGATGATGAGTCTTCTTCGTCATGATTTGACGGAATTGTCTCAACCACCCTATGACCACTTCCCGAATCAAGGTCCTACCTCCGAAGTGAGCACGTTCACGAGATACGCTTTGGTGAAGACCTCAAAGTGCGGCGCTAGCGAGGATGGTCCGTATCATGGACCAAGTCCATCGCTTGTCTTGTGAGGAGCTATGGGAAACTAGGCATCGCCTTAATGAGGCCCAGAGTACCGCTTCTTGGAGTCAACATGAACCGCTCTCGCAACGTGCTTTATGGTGACAACGAGACCTCCCCGCCGCCGCCGCACCACCTCTTTACCGCCTTCCGTGGCGGCCGCGCGCACTGCTTATGGACAAGTGCGCCAAGCCCGATGATCGCAGGTTTCTCGCACTCGCGGACCGCCTCTCCCGGAGGTCATCACCATTGTTGGGTTCTCCGAGGCGCCTCATTAGTCCTTTGATCCGGTTGACACAGTTCCCGAGCTCACCTTCAATGAGTTTCCGTGAACTTTAATCGGGATCTTTACGCTAGCACCTCGACGATGAATCCCGTGGTTGAGTGTCTTTTAGTCTAGTAGTTGCCCTTAAATAAATTGTATGTAATAGGCGGTAGTATCTTGTATAAAGTATGTAAGCTTAAATTTGGTTTGTAATCGACATTATGGCCGACTATAATGTAAGACTGAACCAAATTTTGTCAGATATATATATGAAGTTTCGGTTTGGTGTTAACTTGAATGCATAACATAACATGATGCATTATATGTACAAGATTTGCTTCCTTTCTAATTGTAAATTTGTTTGTGTTTGCCGAGTATGTCCTTGTTGTGTTGTTAACCATGTTGTGGTAACAGGATGACAGATTCTACTACTACAAGTGCGCAAGCGCAACAAGGGAAGAGTATTTCATCTTCGCTTCCCATTCTCGTGGAGGGCCGATCAACCTTCCAGTTCTCAGGGTCCGCAAGGTGGTCCTCAGGAAGAGGAGCTTCCTCCACCACCTTCTATGGCCGATGTGCTCATGCAAATTGAGCGCAACCGGATGGATCAGACGCGCATCTTGGAACAGATTGCGCGCAATACTTCTACTCCTGTTGCATCAGCAGTTAGAGCAGGAGGCCACCATGTGCAGGGCAGTCTTGCTGACTTTCAGCGGACTAACCCGCCGGTGTTCTCCAGTTCTCAGGATCCCATGGAAGCTGAGGATTGGCTTCGGACCATTGAGAAGAAGCTTCTGATTGCTCAATGTTCTGAGAGGGAAAAGGTTCTTTTTGCCAGCTATCAGCTTGATGGACCAGCTAGCATATGGTGGGATAATCTTCTTGCCATTCAACCTGCTGGGCATGTTCCTATTTGGGATGAGTTCGTGGAAGCTTTTCGCGAAGCTCATATTCCTGAAGGGGTCATGATGATCAAACAGCAAGAGTTTCTCGCTCTGAAGCAAGGGCGAAAGTCCGTGACCGAATATCTGCATGAGTTCAACTTCCTGGCCAGATATGCCCCTGATGACGTTTCGACTGACCTACGTCGTCGAAACCGGTTCTTGAATGGGCTATCTGAAGAACTGCAGATGGCGGTAGCTTTGCATGACTTCCGGAACTTCTCTCATTTGGTCAACAAAGCAATTGTGGCCGAGAGCAAGAGCAAGGCATTGGATGAGTCACGCAAGCGACAGCGGACTTCTCAGTTTGTTCCTAGTAGCAGCTCACCGAGGCCTCGTATGTGGTTGTCTAGGCCACCACGAGCACCAGCTCCATTTTCACCAAGGCCAGCGGTGTTTGCCCCTCGTCCCTCTCCTCCCACCAATCAGTCAGGGCCAAGTGGAAATCAGCCCGTCCCGGTTAACAATGCTAACCTGGGGTTATCTGTTATCATTGTGGTCGTCCGGGCATTATGCCAACAAGTGTGTGGCAAACAAAAGGATTGCCTCCGGCTCGACCATATCCGATGCTCGTGGCGACCAGCCCTTCGCAGAGGCCTCCTATTAAAGCCGATCCGCCCAACTGTGGGCATGTGAACCGATCACCGCGAAGAGGCGCCGATACACTGGTTGTTATGGGTATGCTCCTAGTTAATTTTAGTCCAACTCATCGTTTTATTTGACTCGAGCATCTCATTCTTTTATTAGCAATCATTTTGTTTGTGCAACACCGCTTAAACATGCATACCCTCCAACCATCTTTTATTATTCAATCACCGGGTCGGTCTTTAAAACCGATCGATTTGTTGTGGGGTCAACATAACAATCCTTGGGGTGAAGTTTTTAGCAAACCTAATTGTGATTGACTCTAAAGGGTTGGACGTCATTTTGGGTATGGATTGGTGTCCAAGAACCGTGGTCAAATCAATTGTTCCCAACGCTCTATTTCTATGACCAATGCCGACGGCATTCAAGTTGTTTATCATTCTAAAGCGCTTGGCTCATCTTTGTGCTCACCAAGTTGATACCACTCCTTCTTTGGAGTCGCACCAATTGTCTGTGAGTATGTTGATGTCTTTCTCAAGACCTTCCCGATTACCACCGATCGGGAAGTGGAGTTTGTTATTGAACTCGCTCTCGAACTGCCCGATATCCGTGAGTCCTTATCGAATGCCCACAACGAGTTGGTTGAATTGAAGAAGCAACTCGAGAATTGCTTGACAAGGGTTTCATTCGCCCGAGTTCCTCACCTTGGGGATGCCCGGCAATCTTTGTCAAGAAGAAAGACAATACTTTACGGATGTGTGTGGATTACCGTCCGTTAAATGAGGTCACTATCAAGAATAAATATCCTCTACCTCGAATTGATGATCTTTTTGATCAGTTGGTTGGTGCCCGTGTCTTTTCAAAGATTGATTTGAGATCGGGCTATCATCAGATCAAGGTTAGAGCTGAGGACATTCCTAAGACAGCTTTCTCTACTCGTTATGGTTTATACGAGTATACGGTTATGTCCTTTGGTTTGACCAATGCTCCAAAGATATTTCATGAACCTTATGAATTCAGTGTTCATGGAATTCTTGGATAAGTTCGTTGTCGTGTTTATTGACGACATCCTTATTTATTCCAAGTCTGATAAGGATCATGAACAACATTTGCGACTTGTGCTGGAAACACTTCGTCGGCATCAATTGTATGCCAAGTTTAGCAAGTGTGCCTTCTGGCTCAGAGAAGTTGCCTTTCTGGGGCATGTGTTATCTGAAGGAGGTATCACGATCCAAGCAAGGTACAAGATGTGCTAAATTGAAGCCTCCCAAGAATGTCCCAGAGATTCGAGTTTTCTTGGACTTGCGGGTTATTACCGTAGGTTCATTGAAAATTTCTCCAAGATTGCTAGACCTTTGACTCACTCTCTTACAAAAGGGAAGAAATTTGAATGGTCAGCTAAGTGTGAAGAGAGTTTTCGACTTTTGAGAACCCTCTTGACCAAAGCTCCAGTTCTTACTCTTCCGGATGTTCTTAAGAGCTTCGACATTTATTGCGATGCATCTCGCCATGGACTTGGTTGTGTGCTTATGCAAGAAGGCCGAGTTGTGGCATATGCATCCCGGCAGTTGCGCCCTCATGAAGCTAATTATCCTACTCATGATTTGGAATTGGCCGTGGTCCATGCATTAAAGATTTGGCGACATTACCTTCTAGGTAATCGATGTGAAATCTACACTGATCACAAAAGCCTAAAGTACATATTCACTCAATCTGATTTGAATATGAGGCAAAGACGATGGCTTGAACTGATCAAGGACTACGACATGGGTATTCATTATCATCCCGTAAAGCCAATGTTGTGGCGTATGCTTTAAGTAAAGTCACAATGCAATCGCATATCTTTTCTACTCGCCAAAAAGACTTGTGTGCTGATTTTCTACGCCTAAGTCTTGAATTTGTGGGAGAAGGATTCTCACTGCATTACATGTAGAGCCGACATTAGAATCTCAGATTCAAGGCCCGTAAAACTGATGCCGAGGTAGCCAAATCAAGGAGAATATGAAAGCGGTAAAGCCAACGAATTTTCTCAAGATGATCGCGTATGATTCGATATCGCAATCGCTTGGTAGTACTCGCGATCCTCCATTGAAGGGTCTAATTCGTGAGAAGCTCATGATTCCAAATTTTCTTTGCATCCCGGGAGTACCAAGATGTACCAGATTTGAAGAAAATATTTTGGTGGAGCCAAATGAAGAGGCAAATTGCTCAAGATGTTGTCGAATGTGATATTTGCCAAAGGGTTAAAGTCGAACATCCAAGCCACCGGTACCCTTCACCTTTGCCTATTCCCAATGGAAGTGGGAAGAGATCGGTATGGATTTTGTCACCGGTCTTCCTAAGACTTCCAGGGATCTCGATGCCATTTGGGTCATCATCGATCGCTTGACTAAAGTGGCTCATTTTATTCCGGCCAGATCGATTTCAATGGCAAGCAATTAGCGAGCTTTATATTGCTAGAATTGTTTGTCTTCATGGTGTTCCTAAAATCATTGTTTCGATCAGTGGTTCTCGCTTCACTTCCCACTTTTGGAATAGCCTTCATCAAAGCTATGGGAATCGAACTCTCTTCAAGATCGCTTATCATCCTCAAACTAGTGGCCAAACCGAAAGAGTGAATCAAGTGATGGAAGATCTTCTTCGAGCCTATGTGCTATCTTATGGCAAGGACTGGAGAAATCTTTGCCATATGTGGAATTTTCCTACAATAATAGCTACCAAGCAAGTATTCAAATGTCACCTTTGAAGCCTTGTATGGGAGAGCTTGTAGGACTCCATTGAATTGGTCCGAGTCCGTGAAAGATCATACTTTGGTCCGGACTTGGTAAAGGAAGCGAGAAGAGCAAGTTCGCTCGATTCGAGATTGTTTGAAAATCGCATACCTCGACGTAAGAGCTATGCGATCATCGCCGCCGTGAATTGAGCTTTGAGGTAGATGACCATGTCTATCTTAAAGTGTCACCCATGAGGGTACTCATCGTTTTGTAAAAGGAAAGCTCGCACTCGTTATATCGGACCCTTCCGAATCATTGCTGCGAGGAGTCAGAGCTACCAATTGGAATTACTCAATCACTCTCAAAAGACATGATACTTTTCATGTGTCTCAATTAAAGAAATGCCTTCGTGTTCCTATTGAGGCAACTGCTTATGAGCATCTTAATCTCCAACCTGATCTTTCATATCAAGAGCAACCAGTACGTATCCTCGACACAATGGAACGCAGACAAGAAATCGATCACGGGTTCTTGAAAATTCAATGGGCTAATCATTCCGAGGATGAAGCCACTTGGGAGCGAAGATCCGATGCAGATTGAGCACCCCCATCTCTTTGTTGTATAGTACTTTCCTTTGAATCAAGAAAGGAAAGTTTAAACAAAGCAATGTAAACAAAGATGTAATAATAACACTATGTTGTTATGTAAGACTCTTCTTTGTTATCTTTGAAGGAAATCAAAACAACAGATGTTGAATTTCCTCATAATTCATTTCCATTGTATTTCTTCCTAATCTTAACTTGTTCCAAATCTCGGGGACGAGATTTTCCTTAAGGGGGGTAGGTTTGTAACAGCCCCAATCTTATCAACAGTAATAATCTGTATTATGAACAGTAATAGGCTACTGTTCATATCATTACTGTTCTTAATCTCAGTTGGGAGTTGCTGTTACCAAATAAAACCTTCCTTTTAGCCAAAGTCCAAAAACCTACTTAGAATATTTAAAGGAATACAAGGTAACACTTGTATTATGACTGGGAAGTATTTTTATTAAAGCCTAGATAAATTATCTTGGCTAAAAATATTTTTGTTGCATTTTAGAAATTATTTGGACTTAAAGAAAAGTTATGGTCTTTAAATAAACATTTTCGCCTGCAATAGATATTTATGTATTTTATAAAGTGAAAATGTGGTTTATGAAATTTATCCGGGAAATATATCATCCCAGAGCTTACAAAGAAAATTTCATGATTTTATAAATTTATTTGCTATTTTTAAAGTCCCACCAAACCTTTTTAAATATATGAATAAGGTTTGGTCAACCAAACCGGTCCAAACTCGACTTTGCATCAGAGCGACCAACCTCATGTGTCTCGGTCCAACCCAATCAAATTTGTCTGCTCGGTCACGCTCGAAAGCGAGCCGAACTCCACGACTAACATGAGCCGTCGATCTTCCATCGAACGCGAAGCAATAACGCCCGCGAGCCGTCCACGTGTCCACTTAACTGCGCCGCTGGATCTTAATCCAACGAGCGTGATCGCAGTATGCAATCGACAACTCCGATCCCTATTCAATCTCCACCGCTCGCTTCTAATCCAACCGCGACGCCTTTTCGCTTTAAACCTAAAGCGCGCTTTATCTCACCGTTAGATTCAAATCCTACGGCTTTTCCCTTTTTCCTCGTGTTGTAAAGCGCACTCCTCCGACCGTTGGATCTTCATCGTATGGCCCGATTTGTGTATGCATTCGACGACTCGGATCCCCGCACAATCGTGGCCGCCCATCTTTGATCTAGCGAGTATCGCTTATTTCTATTTGAAACCCGAGGCGCGCTTAATGTGGGTCTTGATTTCAATCCTACGGCACACCTTTTTGACCGTGGGCCTTTAAAGCCCAAAATCGGTGGATCGTTGGATTTCGATCGGGTGGCCCAGAGCGGTGTATGCAATCGGACCATCCGGTTCAATTTTCAATCTCGACCGTAGGAATCAAATCCAACGGTGTTGCGCCATTGCATCTATAGGAGGTGACGTGTATTCTTTTAGCTGAGCGTTGGATTTCAATCTAACGTCCAGATTTGAAAGGGGATCTCAAGATTCCTTTGAACTCCGTTTTAATCCTGATCAGTAGATCTAGATCGTGCGGTCCATATTAATTGGTACCGATTCAAATCATTTAATCCCTCTATTTATCACAGCCACCCATTCCCAATCGAACGGCTGATATTCCTTTGATCGTGTGTGAGGCGCGCGCGGCTGTGACTGCCAGCGGGACCCACATGTCATATTTTGCCTCTCTTCTTCCTTATCTCTGCGCGCAGCCATTTTTGTGAGCAGAGGAGAGGATTTATCCAAAGATTATACACTAATTTTTGGATGTTTAGCTAAATGGACACCTCATCAACTCTAGATCTTTCTCTCTTGCCCTGTAGCTCCACATCCATATATATAAACCCTAGCTTTTGCTGTTGCCATTGTTGACCGAAGCAACTCATCCTCCATTGTGGCCAGTGGAGTTTCTTGCTCTTATTCCTTTTGCTTATCCATCCTAAACTCTGGTCACACCTTACAATCAAGATTGGTTATCTTTTGTAGGTTAAACCAGAGTTTAACTCTATGTTGTTCAACATCGGATTATCGTAACCCTTGGCATATTTCTTCTTCTCGTAAGTCAAAACCCTAGTCATTAACATCTTGAGCATCTTAAGGACTTGAGAAGCTCCAGTGAATCATTCTTTTAAACATCGTAGCTTCAACATGCTTTAAACCAAAAGTGATAATATGCCTTTTCGGTTTTTCATGTCATTTTCAAGGCCTAGGATTCTTCCCACAAATTATCACCTTATTTAGGTTTTGACTAAACCCTAGCAAAGATGACAAGTTGATCTTTCAATTCTTGTCATCATCTATTTTGACTCTTAGCTGAAATCGTCTGCTTTTCTTGTCTACCAACCGACAAAATAGGTTTTTGTTTTAGCTTTTGTAATCTAACTAGTTAGGTTAGACTAAGGTTGGTTTGGGATATTAATTACCTAAAAGATCATGCTAAGATTCATTTATGAACTTTTGCATGATCTATACTTCTCTTTCTAAAATTGCAATCATCTGCTTTCACTTTTTCAAATCAAACCGAACTTTGCAATAAACTCTAATTTCTCTTTTGAAAACAAAGAGCTAGATAATGGGATATTATCATTATTATGGGTAGTTATGGCTTAAGCATACTGTAATCATGTATTTCTAGATTGATCATGTATATTTCTTCCATGTTAGACTTATTGTCGCTTTTGGTATTTATTGATCTTATTGTTTCTTTAGAATCGGTTCATTGAAGCCATCGAATCTTTTTCGAGCAACTGAGCCACGCAATGTAAGTCTATTATTACCAAGGCAAGCATCCTCTTTGCACCATATTGAACCCAGATTTTGTACAATAGTCTTTACAAATCCAAAGTGATATCTCGAGCATGCTATTTGTCCAAAATACAAAATATGACTTGTAGTAGCTAGCTATGACCGACATGGTGGATTACCTTGATTATGACCATACACTCAACTCTAGTGTAGTACTCGTATAATATATGGTCTATTCTCGATTTGGCTTAGATATGCGCCTAGAGATTTTAGAGTTTGACAAGCATATCTTGTCAAACATGGGAATCACAATTGAATCGTTGTCATTTTCAAACTCTTTGTCCAGCCTTTAAATCAGTCTTGTATTTGAAATTTAAATTGATCTCGACAAGAGGAAGCTAGTGATGGTGCTTTCGCACGAGATTGGGTTTGTGGTGGACTTGTCCGGTTAATTAAGGACCGAACTCGATTATTCAATTCAAGTCCCCACGCATTTCCACATGCAAGCAGTATGGGCGCTGCTTGGTTAAGTAAAATGTTGAGACTATTGAGTTGGAAACAGAGAGTAAGGATATGTGTATTGGCCTTGCATGGCATAGATGCTTAGGTCCGAGGACCGTGTCTTATGCCATGTGAGCTTTGTATGTCAAGACGATGTTCTTAGGAGGGTGAGGGCGTATATGTGCCTCGTCGCATATACGATACCTTAATGGTGCCGATAGCATTCTATTATGGGTGGTGAGCCCAATTTGTTTTTAAATTGTTTGATCGGCATTATCGACACAACATGTGTGCCCTGTGGTTAGTAGGTGGTGTAGCCTACACTATGGGATTAGTTCACACATGGGGTCCAACTCAATAGTGTTAACTTGTTGAAAAATACCAAATCTTAGTTTCCTGTTCGGCATACCAAAGGAAGTGTGTCATCATTCGAGGCATCCAAGGCAATGGGCTAACTAAGTCATGTGGGTAAGATGTACACCCTCGCAGGGTATAAACTGTTCGAATAGCCGTGTCCACGGCCATGGACGATAACTTGAATTGATGTCATCTCAGATAGAAGTTTTGATGTTCAAAAATCTGGTTTTGGTTTATTTTCTACCGCATGAGGGAATCATGCAATCGCATCATTTACTTTTAAGCCATTTACTTATCTGTTTTAAGCAAACTTTGATTTATTAAATCGCTTTATCAAAATTTAGCCTTTGTAGGTTAAGATGTATCGCTTATGCAAATTTGAACCTTTATACCTTCCCGTTGTAACCTTATGCATGTAAAAACTCTACTCCTTTGGTTAGGCTCTAATCACCACTTTATTTTATTAGTTTGAGTAAGACTTGCCGAGTACCTTCCGCACTCAAGGTGCTACCACCTATTGTTGCGGTGAGGACGGTTTTCAGTATGAAGCACCGTTAGCGCCGATCGTGGTGACGCTAACGAGTAGCACTACTTCTTTCCTCCACGCAATTGCTCGGGTGGATGGGGCCATTGGTGGACCATTTTCCGCTTATTTTGCTTCCACAGATATCGTTAAAGTGACCAAGTCACTTAATATTGTAGTATCAACGAATGATGTAACCTTATGTTTAATTATATCAATGTATGACTTGTATGTGTTTGATGCAATGTTGATGAAGGATATATATGCAATGGTCATTGATCCTGGGAACCATTGAGAATCATATATATCCGGGAATCCTGTTTACTGGATTTGTCACTAGTTAAATTTATATCTTTAGCCTGATATTAATAAAGGAGCAGCACTGTTCCTTCATTAATAATTGTGCTACAGTATGAATTTAATTAGTAACATTTCCAATAACCGGGGGTCCCCACAACTTGAGAAACACAACTTTGTATGGAATTCACTATATTGATTATCTATTTGTACTAGAAGGATATAATGATTCAAATTGGATTCCTAATACGGATGAGATTAAAACTACAAGTGGTTATGTCTTTACCTTAGCTGGTACTGTAGTTTCATGAAGGACTTGCAAATAGAAGATATTTACGAGGTCAACCATGGAAGTTGATCTTGTAGCATTAGACACAACCACTACTGAGGTTGAATGGCTTAGAGAGCTACTATTAGACTTGCCATTGGTGGAGAAACCAATAATCCTAATGTATTGCGATAACCTAACGATGTTGACTAAAGTTATGAGTATTGAAGATAACATGAAGTCCTCTAGACATGTGAAGCGTAGGCTTACATCTGTCAAAAAATTGAGAAACTTCAAAATGATTGTTGTGAACTATATACGCATAGAGAAAAATCTGGTAGACTCTTTCATAAAGAGGCTAGCACGGAAGACGATTTCCATTTCATCTATGGACATGGGTATGAGGCCCATTTGAGTTATACCACAATGTTAACCCATACCTTCTTAATCGGAAATCCCATGACTTAGGTATTGCAAAAAATAAGTTGATGTTGTAACAAGAGAGTACATATAATTAATTGCACTCATGTCCTTATAGACAAATTACTCTCAACTGTATGGAAGGTTGGCTTCAAGCCTTAATGTATTCTAGTGTCCAAATGAGGGGAAATGTATTATCCTACAGAATACCCAAAATGAATACACCTAATTGAGCCTAATAGTGAGGTTGCAGTACAACAAGATAACAGGGCATTCTCTAGAAATCTCATGAGAATATAAGGGAGCACGGTCATATAACACTTTGTTTAGGCGTGGTTCTTTGGCAGCCTAGTATGAGTTGAGATTTCAAGTGAAATCTAATCACAAAAAGTCATTGTTGACAATCGAGTCGCCGATCTTCTGAAATAAAATAGAGAAAAAATAACAAAGAGTTCTTGGAAGGAGAATGTGATTTCTCTTTATTACTATGAACTGGCTATTACAGGGGTGCCCTCGACGAGGCAGTGGACTAGCCCTAAGTATACAGAATGTATTGCTTGCTATGCTAAAGCTCCAGATGAAATCCAATTATCTGGTCCTCAATTGGATTGTGGCCCTCATCTCCTCCCTTGATCTTCCTTTAAATAACTGATGAAGTGGTGGCAGTTTGTCGGGACCCAAAAATGCAGTTCTGAACCCTCTGTGTATAATGCACTAGTCCAGGATCACGCTAGTGCACACAGTGTCAACACATGTGAATATCGATCCGCACAAGCGATAAATAAAGTAAACGATTAATTTGAATAACAAATACTAGTTTTGACCTCATGGTCAAGTTTACACTTATTGAGCCACACAGGGCTAACATAGAATAAAATAGCAGCAGAACAGAAGACTGAAACTAAGACAAAATACTCGAGAAAGCCTCCACAACCGTGACGGTGCTCCTGACGGCTGTAGACTCGGAAGTGAGACGGCATTCAGGCAAACTGATCCTGATGCCCCGGAACTGGTGTAGCGGGAACATGTGTTCTTGGTGCAACTGGCTCAGCTGGCTCCTCCGGACCTTCCTCTGGATCTTCTTCAGGATCCTCCTCGGGTTCTTCCGGGTCTTCTTCTTCTTCATCTTCCCCATGGTCATCCTAGTCGTAGAGAATCTCTTGCAGAATAGCGATCTTTTCTTCAGCTCTCTGTAGGGTCTCATAGACATGATCCAACTCTGTGGTAGTCCTCCAATGCTTCTCCCTGGGCGGCCGCGAACTGGGCGAGGTGCACGACAGTAGCATTGCTATCTTCCTCTGTAGACGGGTAGCGTGCTGGCAAATCGACGGCTGCAGCTCTGGGGTGATAACGGAAGACGGTGTCTTGAAGTTCTCGTGCGTAGATGTTGCAGATACGTAGTATGGCCAAGCGAGATGACTCCTAGATGCCTTCCAGCCAAGTGATCTTCCTTACAAAGATATGCGAGTGTTGGCTTGCCTTGTCGTTCCTCCTGGCGTAGATCGTCAGACGACATATTACTCCGCGATCTCGTCCGTTCACAGTCCAGTTGTTGCCGACGTACAACGGACGATCAAAGCCTCCAAGAACTTGTAGCAGCTTCCAAAGCTCAGCGGCGTATCCTCCCTGGCGCTCGCCATAGCTCTAGAGACGAGGCATCTGTCAAGACAGACGAAGAGGGTAAGAGCAACTTAAAAACAGCGGGAACAGAAACGATTATAGCAATAGTTGAGTCGAGAGAGATATGAGAAGAGTTAAGCACTTTATTTATCTTGCAAGTTAATTTTTGCTATTAGAAAATAATTTGGACATTCTAAAGACGACCAATCCAGCTAAGGTAAAGACCTATAGTCAGTATGGCTCTGATACCACCTCTGTCGGGACCCAAAAATGCAGTTCTGGACCCTCTGTGTATAATGCACTAGTCCAAGATCACGCTAGTGCACACAGTGTCAACACAGGTGAATAAAATAAAGTAAACGATTAATTTGAATAACAAATACTGGTTTTGACCTCATGGTCGAGTTTACACTTATTGAGCCACACAGGACTAACAGAGAATAAAATAGCAGCGGAACAGAAATAACTTCAGCGTAGATTCCACCAATTCACCACAGGCAACCAACTGGGATCCAGACCTTAACGATCAGCAACCTTCGACGAACTCCTCCTCAAAAGCAGGCGTAGACTCCTCCTCTTCTGTAGGTTTGGGTGTAAGTTTTACAACAAGCATGAGTATAGAACCGTACTCGCAAATCATACCACAGAATGCAATTTATAGATGCAGGCTTATTCCCAAAGAAAATGCTTCTGTGGTTCTTTTGCATGAAAGCAATATTTGGAAGTTCACCATATCACACAGCATCCACCACTTGCCTCAGTCCAAATCCTTCACCACCCAGTTGGTTTTAGTGCAACACATGCTATCACGAAGTAATAACACATAGCATACAGTTTTACACAAAGTTCCATAGTCACTTAGTCAAATTTAATATTTGCAACTCAAATGAAAAGTGAGACTCGTAGCATGGCTAAGCAATTCTACTCGTATCTATCCAACCCACGTTGGTGCTACAATAATACCAACTAAATAAACCAATCTAGGGTGACAAAATATTATGACATATCAATTAGCCAAGGTGGTGTAACAATTTGGACAATAGCTATACCCAAAAGCATTTAAATAAATAATTAAAATAGAATGCAATACTTGGAAATAAAGTATTTTAAAAACTGGGTTCAATATGATCAAAGGTATGAATTGCCTTGGAAAAGGTCTAGGTACTGGTCTTGATCTTGAGGTGCTCCTTTTTCTCCAAAATTCCCCGACGTATCGACGTCTACTCGCAAACGCAACAAATAAACAAAACAAATAAATAACAGAGGCAAAACAAACTCCATAAATTAAATAAAAATCTCATATTAATAGATCTCGAATTTAGATGAATTTAGGAATTTGAATAGGCTCAATCGAAGTTCGGATGCAAAAGTTATGGGCTCTGGATGTTTCAATCTAAAAGAAAACCCTAATTTTGGATTTACTGGAATTTCTGAATTATTTCTTAGAAGAAAAATCGGATTATTGCGCAAGCATGATGTCAGCATAGAATTTCAAAAATTAAAAGAATAAAAAGAAAAGACTGACATGTGGGACCCACATGTCGGGCCTCTCACGGCTCACAGAGACTAAGCTCATCGAGCCTCGTAACTCGAGATCGGTGGATCGCCACGCACGCGTGCATGTGGACGCTGACTGGACGCCACGCACGCGACACGTAGGCGAGGGTGCTGACACGTCCCAACGACGACGGAGGCTCGGGAACCGAGGGTTCCGACGAGCGGCGGCTCCTCGCTGGCGGTGGATGGTACCGGGACGTAGAGGGTGCAAAGGCGATCACGATGGGGTGCTCACGGGTGCACGGGGGAGACTGTGGCAACCGGCGGTGAGGTTTAGGCGGCGGTGGACGCACGGGCTCGACGGGACCGGATCTCCGGTGATGCTCTAGCGAAACGAAGTCCTCCACGAGGTAGCGCAGCTCCGTGCGATGTTGGCGGTGCAGACCACGAAGCTCGAGCGGCTCCGGTTGCGGCAGAAGAGTTCGTCGGAGTTGGCGGCGGCGCAGATCGCTTCTCGAGCTCCTGCGGCGGCTAGGGTTCGGCGCGGGCGAAGAGGCGGCTAAGGTTGGGTTGCGGGTGCCGAGGGCTCCCTCTCCTTTTATACCCGGAGGCTCGGGAGAGTCCGTGGCGCAAACGCCCAAATCGGGATCACGCGGCGGCGGAACAATCCCTAACGGATTCGGGGACGACGACGACGTGGCAGGGTGGGACCCACACATCAGCGATGGTGACTCGCACGAGTCCGCATCGCAAACGACACGGCAAGGCTGACAGGTGGGGTCGGGTGCGGTTGCGTTCGCGGGGAGGAAAGAGAGACTGGCATGCGGGGCCCACGCGTTAGCAGGTGCGAGCAGGCGCACGCGGGAGCTGGGCCGAAACGGGGAGAAAATGGGCCGGGTTAGGGATTTCGGCCCGAAAGATTAACTGAGATTTTAAATAGCTTTTCTATTTTAGAAAATACTAGAAATTCAAATAAGCAATAGAAAATAGCAAATGAACTCAGAAAAATTCTAGAAAATTCTAGAAAATATATCTGAGCACATAGAATCCAAATAAAATAGTTTTGACTATTGTTCATGTTGGGATTATTCACATTAAATGTTTTTGATTCTAAAGTCCAATATTAAGCTTTTGAATTAAATTCAAATAAAAGAAAATGGTGACTTTTCTCCCTACTAACTATTTAAAAGATTTTAAAGCTCATAAAATTGGGATGTTACAAACCTCCACCCTTAAAGGAATCTCGACCCCGAGATTCAGGCTAGCTAGGGAAAAGGCTGGGAAACTCAACTTTCAGCTCTTCTTCAAGCTCCCACGTTGTTTCTGCTTCCGAGTGGTTGCTCCACTGGACCTTAAAAAAATGAACAGTCTTGCTTCTGGTGTGGCGCTCTGCGACATCCAAAATCTTGATTGGCTGCTCCTTGTAGGTGAAATCCTCCTTCAAGTCAATCGATTCTAGCGGGGCTTGCTCTTCTGGCACACGCAGACACTTCTTCAACTACGAGACATGGAAGACATCATGCACTCCTGCTAATGACTGTGGTAGCTCCAACTGATAATCAACTTCTCGACGGCGTTCCAAAATCTTGAACGGACCAACATACCTAGGGGCAAGCTTCCCTTTGGCATGAAACATTTTGACACCTCTGAGTGGCGTAACTCGAAGATAAACAAAATCCTCGGGTTCAAAGCTGGGATCACGACGACGATTATCAGCATAGCTCTTTTGCCTGGACTGAGCTATCTTCAATCTTTCTCTGATCATGTCCACTTGCTCTTCTGCTTCTTGAATGATGTCTGGGCCAAATACCAAACGTTCAGCTATTTCTGACCAATTCAACGGGGTTCTGCAGGCACGGCCATACAAAGCTTCAAATGTTGACATTTGCGACTAGCTTGGTAAATCGTTGTTGCAATGGAAAATTCGTGCATACGGTAAACTTTTATCCCAACGGGTGGCATTAGCCGGAGCACAAGCTCTCAAAGATATCCTCCAATATCCGATTAACTCTTTCGATCTGTCAGTGCGTGCGGGATGATATGCGGTACTGAAATTCAGATGAGTACCCAATGCTTCATGCAAACTCTGCCAAAAACAAAAGGTGAACTGAGATCCTCGATCTGACACTATCTTCTTGGGCACACCATGCAAACTGACAATTCTGGCCGTGTACAACTCCGCAAGGCGATCTCCTGAGTAAGTGGTTTTGACTGGCAGGAAATGAGCAACCTTGGTCAAGCGATCAACGATTACCCAAATCGAATCATAACCTGATTGGGTCTTGGGTAAACCAGTAATGAAGTACAGTCCAATCTCTTCCCACTTCCACTCTGGAATCTTCAGCGGTTGCAACAAACCGGCTGGTCTTTGATGTTCTGCCTTTACCTTCTGACAAACGTCGCATAAGGCAGCGAACTCTGCGACTTATCGCTTCAAATTTGGCCACCAAAACTTATTCTTAACATCCTGGTACAACTTAGTACTGCCAGGGTGAATCGAATACTTTGATTCATGGGCTTCCTTTAGGATTAGTTGCCTTAACCCATCAATATCTGGTACACAGATATGACCATTTATCCAGAGTATGTCTTGATCGTCCTTGGTAAAATCTTTGAATTTCCCTTCTGCCATTTTGAGCTTGATGTCTGACAACGCGGAATCCTTTGGTTGCGCTTCACGGATCTGCTTCTCCAGGGTTGACTGTACTTCCAAACTGGCCACAAATCCTTCCGATACGTCTTCTAGCTTCAGCTTCTGAAATTCTTCATAAAGTTCTGGGCAACTTTCCTTTACTTCCAAAGCATTGCAGTAACTCTTACGACTCAAAGCATCTGCAACTACATTGGCTTTTTCGGGATGGTAGTGGATTCCAAGATTATAATCCTTGATCAATTCTAACCATCTCCTCTGTCTCATGTTCAAATCTGACTGAGTGAAGATATACTTGTGCTCTTATGATCCAGGTAGACTTCACGATTGACACGATAAGATAATGACGCCAAATCTTTAAAGCATACACTACGGCGGCTAATTCCAGATCATGAGTAGGGTAGTTCTCTTCGTGGGGTCTTAATTGCCTTGACACATAAGCGACAGCTCTTCCTTCTTGCATCAGGACGCATCATAAACTTTGACGCGAAGCATCACAGTAGATATCAAAATCCTTGCGAATATCTGGCAAAATCAACATTCGGGCTGAAGTCAAACACTTCTTCAACTCTTGAAAACTTTCTTCACAGGTTGGGGTCCAAGTGAACCTTTTCTCCTTCTTCAACAATTGCGTAAGAGGCTTAGCAATCGATGAGAATCCTTCGATGAAACAGCGATAATAACACGGCATTCCCAAGAAACTACGAATCTGAGTTACACTCTTGGGTTGCTCCCAATGTAACACTGCTTTAACTTTACCGGGGTCAACTGCTACTCCCTTGGCTGCCATCACATGACCAAGGAAATCAACTTCCTTCTTCCAAAAATCACACTTACTGAACTTGGCATATAACCGATGCTCCCTGAGTTTTTCCAGGATTAACCTCAGGTGTTTGGCTTGTTCCTCCTCCGACTTGGAGTACATCAGAATATCATCAATGAACACAACTACGAACTTGTCCAAATATTCCATGAAAACCTTATTCATCATGTTCATAAAGTTGGCAGGGGCGTTAGTCAGACCAAAAGACATGACTAAAAACTCATAATGTCCATACCGTGTTGAGAAGGCGGTCTTTGGTATATCCTTAGGACAAATCTTCAGCTGATGGTACCTTGATCGCAAGTCGATTTTTGAGAACACTCCGGCTCCTTTCATCTGATCAAACAAATCATCAATCCGAGGTAGTGGATACTTGTTCTTGATAGTAACTTCGTTGAGGGAACGATAATCAATACACATCCTCATGCTTCCATCTTTCTTCTTGACAAACAAGACCGGCGCTCCCCATGGCGACGAACTAGGTCTCATGAAACCTTTCTCAAAAAGTTCTTCTATCTGTTTCTTCATCTCTACCAATTCATCGGCTGACATCCGACAGGGTCTCTTTGAAATTGTTGCTGTCCCTGGCACTAGATCGATGACAAACTCAATGTCACGGTCCGGTGACATTCCTGGTAGTTCTTCCGAAACACATCCGATATTCACGATGATCGTAACTTTCTTCTAAGAAAGGGTCTTCGTGTGTTTACTAACATATGTCCATCACGAACTGAGGTGACTAGAAATTCTACCTTGTTTCCCTTGGTATCCTCGACTGTTACGGCTCTTCAGCTACAATCTAACACGGCTTTGTGCTTGGATAACCAGTCCATGCCAAGAATGACATTTAGGGTTTGGGTGTCTAGAACAATTAGGTTGGCTAGAAACTCAACTCCAGCTATGAGTAACTTAGCTCCTAAACATCCCAATTTAGAGCTTAGCTTTGCTCCGGGCGACTGGACTAACAGGGTGTGTGATGAGGACATCAACCCTTCGGATACAACCACTACTCCACCTCCAACCGGGCGATTCGACTGCCATCGATTCGGCTGCGTCAAGCGCTACTCCAACGCGCCGACGAATTTACTTCACTTATACCTGGTGCTGCGACACCTCACATTGGGCCGAGGGTCTTGTATTTGTATCACTTATTTGGCCCAAAGAGCAGCCACCATTCTAGTGTATTTGGGCCGGCCACCTCCTTGGCCTATTTGGGCCGGCCGCCTCCACCCGGGGCGGGCGCACTGTTCACGTGCACTATTCACAGTTACTGTTCATGTGAACAGTAACCCTATGAATAGTACCGCATCGCTTGCCCTTAGTCTTTTGCGGCTTCCCCTCCCCTATATAAGAAGGCCGGACCCCTTTAGTTTTACTCGGATTTTGTTTAGTTAAAAGTTAGCTTTGTTGCAACTTCGTGTATTGGCTTGTGTCGGCTAGACCAACCATAATACCACTTCAAAATCCCAACTCAATTAAATATTTCAATCCTATTTGCAATTTCAGATTGCTTATTATCTTTTTCTTGCGTGCTTCTTCTGTATGCGTGAATCGACCTCGTGGTCGTCAACCGGTATTCGTGGCACGGTTGATAACGACTTGTCAATCGGGCTCAGCGATTGCGTGGTTTCGAGCCTTGCATGTTCGTAGCCAGGATCGTGAGAGTTGAGCGACACCTACCGGACTTATCGTTCTCATCGAAAGATCGGGCCAACAAATCGGACCTTCGGGTTCATCAGTGTGCCTAAGACGCACGACTTCCAATTTATTCTTAGTTGCAAACATCCCAGAAACAAACGAATACGAAGCTCTAGAATCAAACAAAACTGATGCAGGTACTGAGTTAACCAGAAACGTACCCAGTACGACGTCCGGTGCTTCCTGGGCTCCTTCCAGAGTGACATGGTTGACGCGCCCTCGATCACCGATCGTGGTGCTCTCCCGCTTGATCGGCACTGGAAACTCCTTGGTGGTTGCCTGGCGCTGGCGTCTTGGCGGGTGTAGCTCCAAGATTGAAGCGTACTGGAGTGATTGTACCCTTCTGTGCACACTGGTTGGCAAAATGTCCCGGCTGACGATAGGCATAACATACTCTTGGTACATTCGGCTTATTACTCCTTGGATTGGGGTTAGCAGGTGCAGGGTTGCGAAAGTTCTGAGCAGCTGGACGAGGTGTTGAGGTTGGTGCAGGTGCCCTGAACGAATTCTGCGGTGGGAAACGATTGAACTGTGGCGGAACTGTTCTTGTCTTCTGCTAAGACTGATGGTTTCCTTGTTGAGCCATCCGGCGCTTACGACCATCTTCCAGTTTCTTGCGTTTGTCCTCTAGAACAAAAGCTTTATTGACCAACTCCTGGAAGTCAGGGAAAGTATGGGCGATCAGAATGACTTGCAGTCCAGTGTTTAGCCCCTTCAGAAAGCGACTCTGGCGAGCCTTGTCTGTGGCGACATCCTTTGCTGCGTAGCGAGCTAGCTGGAAAAACTTGTTGAGATAGTCGGACACCGACATAGCTCCTTGTTTGAGAGCGCGGAACTCATCCTTCTTCAGATCAATAATACCTTCCGGTACATGATATTGACAAAATGCTGCAGAAAATTCTTCCCAGGTGATATTATGTGGAGTCTCATGAGAGGCACAGAAGTTCTCCCACCATTCAGCAGCTATGCCCTCCATCTGGTGAGTAGCGTACAAAACCTTCTCACGGTCGCTGCACTGGGTGATCAGGAACTTCCTTTCAATAACCTCAAGCCAATCATCGGCTTCTACTGGGGAGACGTGTCCAGAGAATATTGGTGGACGAGTCCTCATAAACTCCGCAAGTTTAGACGGTCCATGGTGACCATGAGCAGCTGGGGCTCCATGCTAATGATTATTGTTATTGTTGATCTGATTGCTCATGGCTTGCATCTGATTCATCTTGGTATTCATTAGTTGAGTCTATGCTGCCATGAAAGCTTTGAAATTTTGCAAGTCAAACGGAGGTGCTTGTGGCGGAACTGTTCTTGCGGCTGGTTGCTCATTGCCTCCCGGTGCTGGGGTACCGGAACCACTTGCAGTAGTCTGACGAGTTTGAACCATCTGGTGAAGCTCCATGGGTTAGATGAGGTAGCAAGCACAAGATGAGTTAAGAACTAAGCAGGGGTAGGTTAAACCCAACAAAACACACTCAAGAAACTCAAACGAAATACTTTTATTAATTAAGGTCTTAGCACGGCTGCAACAAATGCCTAAGGGCCTTTGCAGCTCCTACTTGCACACAAAAGAAACAAAAACCTAAGCACACAAAACTACCGCTTAAAGGGCGACTTACTAAACTGAAACAGGCTAAGCCCGAAAAACTAAAACTAAGACAAACTACTCGAGAAAGCCTCCACAACCGTGGCGGCGCTCCTGACGGCTGTAAAATCAGAAGCGAGCCGGCATCCTGCCAAACTGATCCTGATGCCCCTGAATTGGTGCAGCGGGAACAGGCGTTCCTGGTGCAACTGGCTCAGCTGGCTCCTCCGGACCCTCCTCTGGATCTTCTTCAGGATCCTCCTCGGGTTCTTCCGGGTCTTCTTCTTCTTCATCTTCCCCATGGTCATCCTGGTCGTAGATAATCTCTTGCAGAATAGCGACATTTTCTTCAGCTCTCTGTAGGGTCTCATAGATATGATTCAGCTCTATGGTAGTCCTCTCCAATGCTTCCCCCTGGGCGGCTGCGAACTGGGCGAGGTGCACGACTGTAGCATTGCTCTCTTCCTCTGTAGACGGGTAGCGTGCTGGCAAATCTACGGCTGCAGCTCTGGGGTGGTAACGGAAGACGGTGTCTTGAAGTTCTCGTGCATAGATGTTGCAGATACGTAGCATGGCCAAGCGTGACGACTCCTAGATGCCTTCCAGCCAAGTGATCTTCCTTACAGAGATGTGCGAGGGTTGGCTTGCCTTGTCGTTCCTCCTGCGTAGATCGTCAGACGATAGATTACTCCGCGGTCTCGTCCGTTCACAGTCCAGTTGTTGCCGACGTACAACAGACGATCAAAGCCTCCAAGAACTTGTAGCAGCTTCCAAAGCTCAGTGGCGTATCCTCCCTGGCGCTCGCCATAGCTCTGGAGACGAGGCATCTGTCAAGACAGACGAAGAAGGTAAGAGCAACTTAAAAACAGCGGGAAGAGAAACGATTATAGCAATAGTTGAGTCGAGAGAGATATGAGAAGAGTTAAGCACTTTATTAATCTTGCAAGTTAATTTTTGCTTTTAGAAAATAATTTGGACATTCTAAAGACAACAATCCAAATGCAAGGTCAAGATCTACAACAAGATGGCTCGATACCACCTCTGTTAGGACCCAAAATGCGCTCGACCCTCAGGTATAATGCACTAGTCCAGATCACGCTAGTGCACACAAAGTGTCAACACAGTGAATATCGATCCGCCTGCGATAAATAAAGTAAATGATTAATTTGAATAACAAATCGGTTTTGACCTCATGGTCGAAGTTTACACTTATTGAGCCACACGGCTAACAGAGAATAAAATAGCAATGAACAGAAATAACTTCAAAGATAGATCCCACCAATTCACCACAGTCAACCAAATGGGATCCAAACCTTAACGATCAGCAACCTTCGACGAACTCCTCCTCAAAAGCAAAGCGACTCCTCCTCTTCAGAGGTTTGGGCGCAAGTTTTACAACAAGCATGAGTACACAACCGTGCTATAAATCATACCACGAATGCAATTTATAGATGCATGCTTATTCCAAAAGAAAAAGCTTCTGTGGTTCTTTTGCATTAAAGCAATATTTGCAATGGAATACGATAATAGATTGAAAGCATAATTCCAAAACAAATAGACAATATTAATTTAACATTTGTTTTCACAAAGACACAAAGCTAAACAGATTATTTCACATAGCCATATGACTTAAATCACATTAGTCCCATCCCAAGCATTTTATGAAAACTACCCCTCGTGTGAAATCCCTGAGCATATCCATGACCGCGGACACGGCTATTCGAATTGATTGATTTAACACTCTGCAGAGGTTTGTACACTTTACCCACACGATACAACTAGTGTAGCTAGCACTAATCGTAACAAAACGGTTCAGAAACTTCATCTCAACATTGACACTCCCGACGTGCTTACAAACCGTTATGCCAACCCAAACGAAGTGCTTTGGCATAACACACATCGTTGGACAGGGACACGGCGAATCGCCCCGTGATGCGACTACCTTGTAGTACACACCTCTACCCATAGCCTAACCTACAACCTGGGTAATCAATACCAAGAATCCATAACCTACTAAATTAGGCCCGTCCTATCAGGCATGTGGTCGTACAGTAAGGCTCAGTTCAATGACACACAAAGTTAAATCCTTAATTGACCAAGGCAAGACTTCTATTTTCTAACTATGCTACAAAGATTATCATTCCCATTCACATAGTCCACCATATCACACAGCATCCACCACTTGCATCAGTCCAAATCCTTTACCACCCAGTTGGTTTTAGTGCAACACATGCTATCACGAAGTAATAACACATAGCACACAGTTTTACACAAAGTTCCATAGTCACTTAGTCAAATTTAATATTTGCAACTCAAATGATAAGTGAGACTCGTAGCATGGCTAAGCAATTCTACTCATGTCTATCCAACCCACGTTGGTGCTACAATAATACCAACTAAATAAACCAATCTAGGGTGACAAAAGATTATAACATATCAATTAGCCAAGGTGGTGTAACAATTTGGACAATAGCTATACCCAAAAACATTTAAATAAATAATTAAAGTAGAATGCAACACTTGGAAACAAAGTATTTTGAAAACTGGGTTCAATATGATCAAAGGTACGACTTGCCTTGGAAAAAGTCTAGGTACTGGTCTTGATCTTGAGGTGCTCATTCTTCTCCAAAATTCCCTGAGGTATCGACGTCTACTCGCAAACGCAACAAATAAACAAAACAAATAAATAAAAGAGGAAAAACAAATTCAAACAATTAAATAAAAATCTCAGATAAATAGATCTCAAATTTAGATGAATTTAGGAATTTGAATGAGCTCAATCGGAGTTCGGATGCAAAAGTTATGGGCTCTGAAAGTTTCAATCTAAAAGAAAACCCTAATTTTGGATTTACTGGAATTTACGAATTATTTCTTAGAAGAAAAATCGGATTATTGTGCAAGAATGACGTCAGCACAGAATTTCGAGAATTAAAAGAAAAAAAGAAAACACTGACATGTGGGACCCACATGTCAATCTCACAGCTCACGGTAGACTAAGTCTACCGAGCCTCGGAACCTGGAGACCGGTGGACTGCCACGCACGCGTGCACGTGGACGCTGACTGGACACCACGCACGCGTCACGTAGGCGAGGGTGCTGACACGGCGATGAGGTGGCGCTGACGAGGCAGGCCCAACAGCGGCGGAGGCTCGGGAACCGAGGGTCCCGACGAACAGCGGCTCCTCGTCGGTGGTGGATGGTACTGGGAGGTAGAGGGTGCGAAGGCGATCATGATGGGGTGCTCACGGGTGCACGGGGGCGACTGTGGCAACCGGCGGCGAGGTTTAGGCGGCGGTGGACGCACGGGATCGACGGGATCGGCTCTCCGGTGATGCTCCGGCGAAACGAAGGCCACCACGAGGTAGCGCAGCTTCGTGCGATGTTGGCGGTGCAGACCACAAAGCTCGAGGGGTTCCGGTTGCGGCGGAAGAGCTCGTCGGAGTTGGCGGCGGCGCAGATCGCTTCTCAAGCTCCTGCGGCGGCTAGGGTTCAGCGCGGGCGAAGAGGCGGCTAGGGTTGGATTGCGGGTGCCGAGGGCTCCCTCCCTTTTATACCCGGAGGCTTGGGAGAGTCCGTGGCGCAAACGCCCAAATCAGGATCATGCGGCGGCGGAACAATCCCTAATGGATTCGGGGACGACGACGATGTGGTAGGGTGGGACCCACACGTCAGCGACGGTGACTCGCAAGGCTGACAGGTAGGGTCGGGTGCGGCTGCGTACGCGGGAAGGAAAGAGAGGCTGGCATCGGGGCCCACGCGTCGGTGAGTGCAGCGAGCCACGGAGTCGGGCGGAACGGGAGACAACGGGCGTGGTTAGGATTTGCCCAAAGATTAACTGAGATTTTAAATAGTTTTTCTATTTTAGAAAATACCAGAAATTCAAATAAGCAATAGAAAATAGCAAATGAACTTAGAAAAATTCTAGAAAAATCTAGAAAATATATCTGAGCACATAGAATCCAAATAAAATAGTTTTGACTATTGTTCATGTTGGGATTATTCACATTAAATATTTTTGATTCTAAAGTCCAATATTAAGCTTTTGAATTAAATTCAAATAAAAGCAAATGGCGTTTCTCCCTACTAACTATTTAAAAGATTTTGAAGCTCAGAAAATTAGGATGTTACACAGTTACTCCTTAAAGAGGCACCCTTTGGAAGTGTCACGTCTAGTCGAAGAATCGGTGGTAGTTCGTGAAATACCAAGTGTCGAGCAGTTGATGTCAGTGGAAGACATAACCATATGGTGGTTATTGTCAGTGACTTAGAGCTATAAAAATGTCGTGCGGTTTGGAACGAATAAGGCACATGTTCCATTCATCATACAGAAAAGATATACTTGGAATTGGATCCAAGTGCCAGTTCATTGCTCCTACGAGCAGTTATCTGGTCGGGTAGCAAGTGCAGGACCTCTCCGACCAGGGTACTCAGGATGTAACCTCTGGAATCCTTACGACCACAGGGGTCGTTAGCCTTAGGGGTTACAACCGCAGAGGTCGTACGGTCTTTAATTAAATAAAGTAATATTTAGAGATTAATCCTCGTTAGTCATGAATTCACGTCGTAGTCCATTCATCAACTGTGAGGAGATGAATCTTGCTAATGTAGGTGCAAGTTCAACCCATACAAGACTTACACCAAAAGACTAGTATATTAATAACATTTCAGCATAGTAATTCTTTCTATCGTTCTTGTTGCATATTTCAGAATTGGTAGGGGTTGTTGGAATTGGGCCCACTATCTAAAGGCCCATTCATTCCCAAATTCAATGTTGCATGTTTCAGAATTGTGGGGGATTGTTGGAATTGGGCCCACTGTCTAAAGGCCCATTCATTCCCAATTCTAATGCATGTCATGGTTTAGTACCACATTGCTTGGGCTAGTGGGAGGAAGAAGAGCAATAGTAGAGTCATTGCCACCATTTAAAACATGTGACACATGACATGTGGTGGTATGATAATGACTATGAATAAACACACACGCGCGCATATTCGTGGATTTTCGTGTGACTCGTGACTTGCGATGTGTCCGCGCCATGCAGTAGCTGTGTTCCTGGCACATAAAATCCAACTTTTATGTGGGTGAATCATGCAATTAACTCTCTTAATTATGTTTGAATGTGATTTCAAATGCCTAGAATAACTTAGTTTATTTTGTGTTAATGGCGACAATGACTGGAGCCTGTAATTGTGTGTGTCCTTGAAAGAACCAGGAGACGTCCAGGTTCAGCTCATATTGAATTCCTCCATTCCTTTCTACTTTGTCTTTATCCTCTGATTGGATTGTGCTGAGTGTTGAGCGATCGAACCTCGCCGTCCTTTCTTCTCAGCGTGCACCGGGGAGGAGGGAGAGTGGCTATCTCCGAGCCGTTGTCGCAGAGTGTAGCTGCACAGGGTAGCAATAAGGTTTATGGGCAGCGTATCTGCGCAACCGCTCGCTTCGTTGCTTCGTGTACGTCTTGCACTGCATCGAGCTTGCACTACTTTCTGTTATTCATCAAGCCTGACTGTAAGTAATTTGTGTGACCAAACAACTCTGTTATAATCCTATTTTTGCATATATTTCGAAGTACAATGTGTTGTCTGATGTTAGTATTGCTTTATGTATCTTCAGTTATTTGTGGTATCTGTCTCAAAATAAAATTTAGAATTTAAATATTGTGCATATTTCCAACAAAAGGGAGCTCTTGCCCCAATAAATCAAAGGATGGGATCCCAAGGAATTGGAGATCCAATGAGTATGACCGAGAATCGGGCTGCCCAAGGAGACTCACTGGAGTAAAACTCGAAGAAAGCATTTTGCTTTTTCTTCGGGCATGTACAATACGAAATGGTTATATACGAGTGCTTAAAGAAAGAGAATATAACATCATCATCAAACATCTATGTAAAAATTATTTCCTCCAATGTAAGCATTTCTTTTGTAGATGCTTAGATGATTGTATTATCTATTAATTATATATAGTTATATACATAAGCATCTCTTAAGCATCGGTGCCTAATCAAGCATCGGTGCTACAAAAATAAGCACCTTATTGGTCCTATGTGACAAGAAAAATCAGTTTTTCTTTACTAAACATCTCTCCAAGCACATGCATTGTGGCATCGATGCTACAAAAATAAGCACCTTATTGGTCCTATGTGACAAGAAAAAACAGTTTTTCTTTACTAAACATCTCTCCAAGCACATGCATTGTGCATGCTATAAGTAGAATGAACGACCTCATAATGAGTTGACCAATGAATTTTCTACGCCTCTGGTGACTTGCCTCCACGTGGAAAAGTTTCGATTTTGCGACGCCTTCCTTTAACCTCAGCAGCCGCGAACGTTGGCGAGCAATAGTTTGCTCTAGGGAAGCGAGACCAAGGATGTGTTTTTTGAGAGAACGTCGAAGCCAAAGTTCTAGGTCAGCGAGAGGAAGAGATTCTTGAGTGACCTCTAACCGACGGACAACTTCTTTTGCGAGTAGAATTTGTAACCTGTCATTACCAACTCTCTTTTGGCTCTAACTTTGTAGAGTCTTCTTCGTGGTGTTACGAAAGAGCAGGTTTTGCCGCTGCAGTGGATCCCTGATCTCCGAGGGACAAGTCCACCCCACTACGACCGCTTCCTGGAACCCTTCTAATTTGGGCCAGAAGATCTCAAAATTGAAGTGGCGAAGAGCTACGATGGGGGCTGCAGTTGAGAGAAGCAGAGGGCAATGATCCGAAGCAGTGGTACTAACTACTAAGCACCCGGAGAAAAACTCCATGGAAGCGAGACTCCCAATCAGGGTTCAAGAAACCGGTTTTGCATTGGAAATTTTCGGCGATTTTTGGCCGAAATTTTCGAATCAAAATTTTAATTTTTTCAAGTTAAAACAGAAAAAAAAAAACTAAAAAAATAGTGCTGTTTCGAGGGTTTGAACCCAAGATCTCCTTCTAGGTAAAAAACCGAACCGTGCTCCCAATCCGGAGTTACCAAAACCCTGTCAATATGTTCCAAGGTTGGCCTTCTCCTCTAATTACTCCATGTATATTTACGTCCAACGAGTTGGACATCCTTCAATTCTACGTCATCGATTAGACGCCGAAATTTGTCCATTAGGCGCCTATATATTGAGGTTCGGATTTGATTAGGAATGGAAATCGGTAAAGGATAATTCGTTTTATCTAATATCCGAGAAAACGCAAGTGCGGGAAGCAAAAAACTGTATCTGAATGAAAATAAGTAGCATTCGTATCCGTCTACTATCCGGGGAAAATAAGTGGTATCCGTATTCGGTGTTATTCGTATCCGGGGAAAAAATGAATACGAATACTATCCATTTCCCCGATACGAATACGAATACTATCCGTTTTTCCCCTCGGATACGAATACGAATACTATCATTTTTTCCCGAAGCGTTTCTGTTTTGACGAGATCTTGATTCGGTGCCGAATCTATGGCTGTTGAGTGTTCTACCGAGATTTGTCGTAAAAGTTGTAGGATATTCGTATTCGACCGAATTGACTACATATTCGATTCGAATTCGTTACAACATTCGATTCGTATTCGAGAATATTCGAATTCGTATTCGTATCCGTTTTTTAAAAAAAATATGGATTCGTATTCGTATTCAAGACTATTCGACTGTATTTGATCCGTTTTCATTCCTAGATTTTTTATTTCTAAGTCGTCTGAAATTTTCTTAAATTTAAGTTAATTGTTGTGACCATTGAATTTGTGTAGAGATTAATACGTCATATGATTAGATATTAATCTAATGGATAAAACATGTGACTTATATTTAATAAAGTTTCAATCACCTTACAAATAGACAATCTCATTGAGGTTATGATTATTTTTGTCGCGGGCGTCGACAATTAAATTAAAGTCGCCGAATATGACCCAAAGACCCCGACGGCGAGCATAATGTCATGGAGCTCGGCCAAAAAATCGACCTTGTCATGTTCCTCACTAGACGGGTCGGGCCATAAACAACCGTCATCCATCAGGAGTCATCGGCACGCAGAAGCCGGCCGGCATCTACCTGAATAGCGTTAGTAGAGAGGTGCAACTGATCAAAAACGATGTCGGCCGAGCGCCAAGCCAAAACAATGACACCTCTCGTGTGCCAAGCAGGGAGGAAGGAGTAGCCGTCAAATGGAGGTCCGAGCAATTGCATTACAAGGAAATCATCGATTACATCAAGCTTCGTCTCTTGCAAGCAAACGACCGACACGGCGGAGGAAACAACATCCCGCCGTGCAGCCATATCAAGAGGTTGTTTGGTTTGCTACCCTTGCAAAAAAAAACTTTAACTGTTGTTTGGTTTGTTACTAAAATTTGGTAACACTCACGAAAATTTAGTAATGATAATTAAATCCAATATCATACGTGGGCAATCTGAGAGTAAGAAAATCGCTCACCAAAATTTTGGTTATGCTAAAATTTGGCTTGGTCATGATCCAAGCAACGCTATATATATATATATATATATATATATATATATATATATATATATATATATAGTTTTGATCAAGTTTTAGCTATACCAAAATAATTTTGCTTTGCCTCATTTTGACCATCAACCAAACAATCCCTAAGCCCGCGGATGTTCCACACCAGGAAGTTACAGTTAGGTTCAGAGATGACAAACAAGTAACCACGACCTAGAGGCCTAGCAGAGTGCTCAGTTGCTCATCACCTGTTCCGGGCTAGGCGAGAGAACCCTCAGGGGTCGTGCAAAATAAGGCGGCAACCTGTTCAGGAGACAAGGGATGTGAGAAGACCTCCATGTAACGGGAGACGTCTTGAGCCGAGGCGCCTTGGTTGGTTGTGCTAGCTGCACTACACCTAGCTTTTGCATGAGGAGGTGCTGCGCCCCTTGGAATGAATTAGAAGGAGGCGAGATGCCCTCGCCACCAACAGCCTGCTGCGCCGCGGCGTAAACGTCGACGAGTTTTCTTCTTGCTATTTCTCGTGTTGACCACCGGCGGACCCAACACGTACGGACCCCCCGAGTGGCTTGACCGCATTGTCAAGAAACAATTTAGTTCCTGCTGGAAGCTGGTTCGTTAAGCATCGACCATCCATATATAAAGCTAGGTAATGAACATAAGTTAATTATTTGGAAATTGCTGAGCGATACTCGAGTATTTTATTTGGTATGGGGTACTCGTTTTTGTGCTGTCCATAAGTGCTCCAAGATTAAATGCGGGATGTTTGCCTCCCAGCTATGCAACCGTCAACGAGTAGACCCGGTCATGGTGTGTATATAAATCATGTAAATTTTTAGTAATGCTTTTATTTGTTGCTTTTATTTTGTCTGGTTTGGGTTATGTTGTCCGAAAATCAAATGGTCTTTTTGTTTTTGCAGCTCGATATTAGTGTTTTTTTGTATCATTTGCTAGTAACCAAAGAAACACAATTAGCGGCAATATGGCAAGCACAAACCCAAGTCACTCCATCTCGCTTTTGCTCAACCTTTTAAAGTATATGTGAAGAACATAACGGGTTCAACATATTGCCGTATTTCGTTGGTATATAATTTTTTTGTCTTTGTTTTTGCTCAACCTCTCAAAATACATGTGAGATATTGAACCATGTGATGGAAATATGAGTTATTAAGACTTTTAAGAATAATTATCAGATCAAGAACAAAAATTATATAAATAATTTACTATAATTTATGTATAATGGAGTTGTAATTTTTTTTTTGGTCTTTGTTGTTGCTCAACCTCTCAAAGTACATGTGAGATTTTGAATCATGTGATGAAAATATGAGTTATTAAGACTTTTAAGAATAATTACTGCGACCAAGAACCAAAATTACATAAATAATTTACTATAATTTATGTATAATGGAGTTGTAATTTTTTTTTTTTTGTCTTTGTTGTTGCTCAACCTCTCAAAGTACATGTGTGAGATTTTGAATCATATGATGGAAATATGAGTTATTAAGACTTTTAAGAATAATTACAATGATCAAGAATCAAAATTACATAAATAATTTCTCAGTAATTTATGTATAATGGAGTTGTAAATGAACTTTCAAAATCGGCGCTTTATACAGAAAAAGCATCACATTATATGTAGATAGACCCTTTTTGTTGAGGCCATTGTGAGCTAACGAACGACGTTGACAATTTTGTGAAAAAAATTACAAATGTCCTAGATTAAAAAAAAAACACGAAACGTACCCAAACTGCTAACTCATGGGAGGAGCACGTGACACAATGATGCACATGCCTATTTTGGGAGGATCCTCAGATTTAGATCTAATGGCTTCAAAATCTGAGTACTTTGAAACAGACAAAGTACTCAAAATTTGCTTAGACACCCCCTACTAGCAAATGATACAAAAAAAAACACTAATATCGAGCCTGCAAAAAACAAAAAAGACCATTTGATTTTCCAGACAACATAACCCAAACTCAGACAAAAATAAAAAGCAACAAATAAAAGCATTACTAAAAAATTTACATGATTTATATACACACCATGACCGGGTCTACTCGTTGACGGTTGCATAGCTGGGGAGGCAAACATCCCGTACGAATCTTGGAGCACTTATGGACAGCACAAAAAACGAGTACCCCATACCAAATAAAATACTCGAGTATCGCTCAGCAATTTCCTTGCTAGTAACCAGCAGCAAACACAATTAGCGGCAATATGGCAAGCACAAACCCAAGTCACTCCATCTCGCTTTTGCTCCCCCTAATTATTTTGTCAACTAATTATTCCCAAACTTTCCCTGAGTTATTGCCTATTAGACTATACAAGAGTAAATGACCTGTAAATCCAACCCAATTAGTCATGAGCAACTTGCAACACATTGCTGACACATATGGCAAGAACAGACTCAATTCTTACGACGATCACACCAAGCACTTGTTTCAGTAGTTTGTGATCATGCCAAGATCAAGCATAGCCCACCCTGCTGCGGCCGCCTAGCGGCGGTGGCGTCCGATCGCCGCTGCAGCTCGACTCCGGGCTGTACCCAGCTCTCTGCTGCGGCGCACGGACGCTGCTGCCACCGTTGTTACTAATGCTCCAGCCCGAGCTGGCCGTCGAGGACCCGCCAAGCGCCGCCGAGCCGGACCGGCTCCGGGCATGAGCCCTCGGAGCAGCCGACGTCGCCATGCGGGCCTTGGCGCGAGCCGAGTGCGTTGCCGCCATGTACCCCGGGATCACCGGGCGACGCACCGGGTACAGGTCCTTCAGGGGGCTCTTCCGGCCGGCGTCCATCTCCACGGTCTTCTCCGAAACACCGTCCGTGGCCGCGGCCGTCAGGTAGGACGTCTCCGCGGCGCCGTGCTGGTTGGCCTGCTCCGGCCTGTGGTTCGGCGCCTGCACCCCGGCCATGCAGCGCTCCAGCCAGTGCCAACCGGCGTTGCGCTCATCCTGCTCCTCGCACTGCAGCTGCATGCATTCTTGTATTATTCCTCGATGACCACGGGGGGCCTTACGTATGTTCAGAATGGAATTGCAGTTGTACACTCTTGTTGGTTTAAGCAATAACACAGAGATAACTAATGAAGCAGACGCACCTTGTTCTGCTGCTGGAACCCATATGCGTAGGCAGGGGGCCGCGCCGCAGTGTCGTGCTGGCGCAAGCCTTCGGCTCGGGCGGCGGCGTCCCACGCTCCCTGGAAAGGGCTCACGTTGCCGATGCTGCTGCTGTGGCTGTTTCTTGGTCGCGGCATCGGCATGTCCGTCTCGGCATCCTCCTCATTCTGTTGGTCTAAGCCGAGGCGGTCGTGCCCGTAGGAGTGCCGACTGCCGTGCCCGGGGACCAGGAAGGCGGGGGCGGCTGGTCGGGCGCGCCTGGCGACGTGGGAGGTGAGGCGGCGGGCGCGGACGCGGGCCTGCGCGCGGACGAGCGCCTGCATGCAGCGCATGGTGAGGTGGACCTGGCGACGCACCTGGTGGCCGCGCACCAGTGCCTGCAGCCGCACCAGCCCGCGCAGCGCGCGCAGGGCTCTCCTCGCCTGAACGCAAGTACATTTTGCGTTAGTAAAGCCGTAAAAGATGGTGCATCTTTTCATTCTTTTGGGAAAGGCAAAGGCTTTCTCTCTTCTTCTTTTTAAGAATGGGAATGACAATGACTCACCAAGTGATCTAAAGTCTCCTTTCGGATTTTATAAAGAGTATGTAAAAATGTTTTCTTTTCTCCATTTGTACATTCAGCTTATTGTCGAAGTGATATAATCCATTGTTTTTTTCTAACAAAACTTCATGGCTTGTTTATAATGCAGCAATTTCACAATAAACAATTTAATTCCTACAATAGCTCAAAAAGAATTTGTGTTCTAAAAGATGTCGGAAGAGATACGCAATTGCTACCATAGAGATGTACGGAGTGATAAATTTTATCGGACAGCCTCGCTCCATTTCCCCCACCTACTCGCTTCGTACCATCTCCCTGTGTTTGCTCCACTGCCACGCCCCTTGACGTACTCCACTCATCCATGACTGCTCCGCTCTTTTCTTCGGCCCCGCCAATTTTGGAGCTCTAAGCCAGTTGTCTCCTCCTCCAGCAAGCTTAGCCATCACCAATACCCACATGCCTTTCCGTCTGCCTCCTACAGGTACGATATTTTTTTATTCAGGTTTGCTAATTCACAGGCGACTAAAAAAATATAAAAAATCACAGTCGATTTCCTCACCATTGAATCTTGCATCGCAATTCGTGCGGTTCACCCTCTCCCGCGATAGAGGATGGTGGTGGCGGCGGCCGGCGGATTGAGGTGCGGGTTCACTCATTTATGGTTTGGGTTCACTAGTGCCCCCCAGGCTTAGAGGGAGGTCGGGGTGGTGGAAGCACGGCGGTGGGTGGCGAGGCATCCGTGGCGCCGCCTTAGCCGCGAGGCGGTGGAGGTCAGTGGGGGTGAAAAGAACCAAAGTAGCCGCCGAAGACGAGAAAGAGGGCGACGCAAGGGAATCACATCAGGGAGGAGGAAGAAACTAGCTGCAGCGGTGGCGTGGATTTGTAGGACGCCGGAGGAGGTGAGAGGTGGGAGAGGAGCTCGCCAACAGGCCTCGCCGGCGCTGGAGACAGTGTCGAAGAGGCGATGGCATAGGGGTTGGAGATGGGTGCGGGGGTGGAGGCAGCGGCTGAATGGGTTAGGGTTAGGGGGTGGCGGTGGCAGTGGGAATTATATAGGTGAGAGAGGGATAGAATGTGAGCTGCAAGATCTTGATCCAACAGTGGAAAAAAGTGACTGTAATTTGGTAAATTTTTTGGCGCATGTGAAATAGACGCCCCATTTTTTATTTTGTTGCAATGTTGTTGCATCCTTTAATTGCCACGATGGGTTTGTTGCAGCTAGAGCAAGATTTTCTTGCACAAGTAGCCACTCGTTATTGTGTTTGTGCTATGAAATTTGTAGTGTTGAATTATTTTGTTGCGGTTATTGGTTAGATTTGTTGTAAATATAGCTTGGAAATGTTACGCCCAAGCTTCCAATGGTTTGGCTCCCATCGGGGTGTGCCACCGCGGTAGCTGCCCGGTGATGAGGAGGTTCTGCGGGAGGAGGCCCCCCACCTCCATGACCGATTGCAATAGTCGCCCTCTCCGCAAAAGCGATTTCTTCTTCGGGAGCATCTCGAGCACAAATGTTATTGTTGCGTCCCGTGGTAGTGGGTTTCGAGCGGTTGATTTCACTCCGGACGAAGATCAGATGTCTCACGTAACGTACGGAGCTAGCGTCCGGATCGAACGATCGGGTGCTAGTAGCCTCCGAGTAGATATTTTTGCAATGCGTCCATTTGTTGGCATGGATCCCTAGTGTTCCCCATATGGGCCAGTTTTGGTGCATTGGAATCGTTTAATTCACAGGGAATGCGTGCGGTTCCCTCGTATCTCAGTCCATTTAAATTGGGCCTAATAAATTGAACTGTGGATTTCGATCTGGGCCCTCTATTCCGATCTATCGAATTAGAGAAATTCATATCATTTAATAACAAAAAATCATACAAGCATATAATTGAATCATGTGGGTCGAATGTGAGATGGTCTACGGTCTACCTTTATTTTGAAGCTCCGTCCATATTACGCGCAGTGTTAAAAGGAAAAAAAAAACAGTACAGACATGTGGCGTGTTTGCACACTGGTGTGTGTATGCGCGAAAAAAAGTTACAAAGTACATGTAGCATTGCCCTCTAATAGTAATTGGCCTAGATCGACTAAATAAGGTGGACAAAAGTTTGGGATGATCTTTTTTATTACCCATACAGTAAAAAAGTAAACCCCGACAGTAAAAAAAGTGACGGATAGAATAGTGTAGTCCATCGTATTAATTTGGGCAATGCTACTGTTGTTCTTACGTCCGATTACAGACAATAAAACAGACGGTACTCTCCAGACCAAACTTGCATTCACTCCCTCGTGTCGAGACACACTCTACAGTTCCACACCTTCCTCCCCAAAAAAAATCCCCTCATCCTCTCGGTCCCATCTCCAAATCCTCCCCCTAAATCCACTCATCCACCTCCAAATCTTCCCCCCAAATCCACTCATCCTTCTCCAAATCCTGGACATCTTCACTTCCCCGTGCATGTGGAGTCCCATCTCCAAATCCTCCCCCCAAATCCACTCATCCACCTCCAAATCCTCCCCCCAAATCCACTCATCCTCCTCTAAATCCAGCACATCTTCATCTCCCCCGTGCATGCGGAGGCCCAGCTGCATCTCGTGGCCGAGCAGAGACGACGGTGGCATGCCCAACGATTAAAGGAGGCGGTAGCGGAGAACACCACGCCACCTGCACTTGCGTTGCCGCGCCGGCCGTCGTCTGCAACCTCGGCTCCGCGACGTGCGAGACATCCATGGGTGGACTGCCAAGGAGATGGAGTGATGAAGCATGGTGTGAGACATCCTCCACCGGTCATCTTCTTGGACGATGCCATCGCCCAGATCAACAAGTGAGCTCTCTGCCGTTGCAAACTAGTCAATTGTTCTGATGTTGCGGCCCGTTGAAAAAAATATTGCGACCCGTTGAAAAGAATGTTGCATACTGTTCTTTGAGATGCGACACGTATTTTTTTCAGATGCTTTGTTTTGACTCTAAGCTTAGATGATGTTCACAGTGATGTTCTTTTGAGATGATGTTAACGCTCACGGTGATGTTCTTTGAAATGATGTATATGAATTTTTAATATGTTGCACACGTTCTGAATTTTGTTACGTCTAGTATAACACGATGTTAAGCTCGGGGTGTACGGTGCTAGTGCTCGGACCGTACGTCCGAGTGCTAGTCGCGCCCTATTAATTTTGACCGAAAGGGTGCGACTATTCCGACTCCTTATCTTCCAAGCGTTTCTCTCGCTCCCGTTCTTCCACTCAACGAGACGAGCGACGACGAGATGAGCCTACTGGAGCTAGGGTTCCGACCGCCGTCCGAGATGGGCCGCAGCATGGGGTGCACCGAGTTGTGCGCCACAAGCCCATGTGAACCCCTAGGCCCATGTGCACCGCTGTCTGGAGCTTACCGGAACCCTAGGCATGGCCAGTGACCAGGGACGAAGTATGGGCTTGGCCAACTGGGTCAGTGGCCCCAGATTTTTTAAAAAATTAACAAAGATGTATACTGATCTGATTGACCCAATTTAGTTAGGTCAGATCTATGTAGAAGACCCACTATTGCTGGCTGCTACTAGTTACGATACTATTCAACAAGATAGTGACTTCAATCGTGCGATGGCCGGCGGCGGCGAAGCATGGAAGCAGCAGACGAGGCGACGAGGCATTGGCCGCTGGTGCGTCGCGGGCTTGCCATGGCCGGGCCCGGCCACTACGACAGATACGCAGCCGACAGTCAAAGAGTCAAGTCTGTGCGTCGCTCAAGGCGTGCAGCCAATAGTGAGCGGTGTGCTTTTAATATTTCTGAATTTACTTTGATCTTTAGCCCCATTGAGATTTTGCTCAAGCTCCGTCACTACCGGTTACGCCATTGCACGAGGGCGGCCGAGCAAGGAGTTGCTGGCGTCAGCGCATCCCGACTACCTCCTCGCTAGATGGTCTGGAAGCCAGGTGAAAAGATCGAAGCCCCGATTTGAAAGCTTTTGAAATTTCATGTAAAAAGTTCTCGATTCGAGTGAAAAGGTCTAGATCTGTGTAGAAAGTTTGAATTTGTCTGAGATGTAAATTCCATCTATGTGTTGAAAGGCCGAATTTGAAAGGCTTTGTTCAGTTGAATGGCCAGATTTGAAAGTTTACCTCGGTTGAAATGTCGATTTTTGCAAGGCCGAAATTTGAAAGTTTTTTTTTTCGAGTTGAAAGCTCTTTTATTAGAGTTGGAAGTTGAAAGCTTTTAAACTGAGTTGAAAGTCAATTGAAAGTTGTAAATTGAGTAGATAGTTCAAATTTGATTTGCACCCTAACATTCAAGTCAGGAATGGAAGGAAAGAGAACTGAGCGGGGCTTAGTTGGCTACGGGGATGCTTAGGCTCCCAACCCACCCTGCCTCTCGTGGATGCCTCGCGAGGCTTTTTTTTAATGTGGACCGGAGAGGAAAAATATCTTAGAAATAATAATAATAAAAAAAATGGAAGGAAAGCCGGGAATGGGAGGGAGCCCCTCAGCGCGTGCTCCGAGTCTCCGACCAGGTCGTTCCGTGCGTGTAAGCGCAGAATAGCGATTTCGTTGAATAGCATATGTAGTATTTATATTAAAACATTATGTGAGAAAATTTGTCCTAACAAATATTATTCTAATATTACACACTCATACTTTTTTTTTTCTAATATGTGATAATAAAAAAGTTGTATTTTATTGATTTTGATAAATCAAAGCGTCAACTTTTTTGGCTGGAGTGAGTGCTCCAAAGCCTGAATATCCCCCAAAATATCCAAAATGGCCTATCCAAAATATACTTAGGCTTTGAGGATCGAATTACATCTTACAATAATCGGTTACAGTACTAAGATTGTTGAAGATGTTCTTTTGCATGCACGCCAGCCATGAGAAAAACAATCCAGCAGTACCGTCAAACTGGACCATCTGTCTCACATGTTTAACAATTGATCAATGATGGGATCCACGCAAAGCGACGGTGGAGCATAAATGGTCAGTACGGCTTGGATGGGGTAATTAACTTCAGTAGGTGACTAGGTGTACACACCTGTACGTGACGGCAACTCGATGACGATCTAATCAATTTCTCGCCAAAAGTCACCTTTTAGAAATCAAACTGCTTCCTCTAAAAAACAAATCCTCAAATTGCTGTAATCATAAGCAATCTTGATACCTAGCCTGCCTGCTTTTAGTTTTGTCACTCTGTAAGCGATCTTAACTAGAGGTAGGCCTCATTTAATTAGTTCTGCACAAAGTAAAGTGCTCATCACCAACATATACACTAAGTTTGTTTTATGAGATTTAGCTTTTGCCAGCAGTCTTGAGCCAAAAGCTGCCGGAACCAGACTTTGCTAAGTGTGTTAAGGTCTACCAATTGCCTAATGGGTTGCTTCATTCTTCATACTGTACTTATCGCCTAGTGAATTATTTCATTCTTCGGAGATACCACCTCTCTGGTACTCCCTCGGTCACAAAAAAAATATTGTTTTGAGAACACTCATAGACTAATCCATTGCCTTAAGTAAGCCATTAACCAATTTATATGCATGGACAAATCCAAAGGAAATACACAACACATTTCGATTTTCCAGAAACCTTTTTCCTTAAAAAAATTGTACATTTTGGAAAACATTGCAGGAGATGGAGAAGCTGTGTGTATGTACGGATCTAGAAGATACGTACCAAGTATCCCCGGTAGAACGCCTGGATGCGCACGGCGGCGCGCTCCTCCCGGCCGGCCGTCCTCCCGCGCGCGGCTGCGATCCTCGCCACCCTCGACGCCGCCTCCTGCGCCGCAGCCACCGCCATGGCGCGCCCCCCCCTCCTGGCCTCGGCCTCCTCCCCGTCGTTGTCCCTCTCCCTCCCAACCACGGCGCCGCTGCCCTCATTCGTCACCTCCGGCGATGTCTCGGCGGCCGGGAAGTGCTCCAAGGAGAGTATCTCCACCGCCTCATCGCCGCCCGCCGCCTGCTCTTCGCCTCCCCTCTGCTGATCCACCCATCAACAACGTCAATTACATGAAAAGTACTTACCAAGAATTTAAAGGTCCCAAGAACACGACACATGCATGCAAGTGTAACGTCCGGACCTTCTTGCCGTGGTGCAGATCCTTGGAAGGGAGGAGGGCCAGGCTTGAAGACCTTCTTGACGGTGGCCAGCCAGCCGGCGCCGGCGCCGCCGACGCCGCCGGGCTTCTTGCCCATGTATTCGTGCGTGCTTGTGTGACAGCTGCGCGATCAATGGAGATGAATGGTCGTACGAGGGAGGGAGTTGAGGTGGGGGGTGAAGGCAATAAGTGCAGCGGGGCTCGGGAGTAAGGACGCGAGAGTGCCGTGAGGGCGCCGGTGGGCACTTCGGCTTTTTAACGTACGCACGTCACGGGGACCGTGCACTGTCTACGAGTACTGGGTGCAACAATGGCACCGCTTTGTAATCAGAGTGAAAAAGACTACTCTCTTCGTTTTGCTATATTTATCATATAGACTAAGAAAACAGTAAATCTAATAAATATTTAATACGAATCTAATAAATACTTAAAGCAGAATGACCATATATGTCCCTATTAAATGATATATCACAACCACTTAACATCTTCCAAAACATTTAAGTAGATGTAGAGAGAGGAAAAATTGCAATAACTACACTCTAGATTCTTACGATAGACTGTTGGAATTAATACAGGCTGGACCCATTTTTAATTCTAATTAATTCCTGAAAAATCCCAAAGGCCCATGTGCACGTGCTAAAACTGTTTAATCACATATGGAGAGTTGAATGGGAGTTACATCACTTTAAAAGGTGGAACGTGGTAGCCCCCTTGTAGAATTGGAGAGAGCCAATACACGTGCGCTCGCTCGCTCGCCTCGCCAAACCGAGCCGTGCCGTGCATGTGCGCGCGTACGCAGGCGTGTCGGGTGCGTGCGTGTTTTTCTTTATCTATTTGAAAATCGAAACGCACTGACTCGCAGTTAATGACATTAACAAACGGCTAGCAGTAACGGTTTAGTTACCAGTGAGTAATGGCGACCGTTTCTGGCCTCTTCGTTTTTGCCACTAAGAGAACAGAGCACTGCTTCAAAAACCGGCTCTAGGTTTTTGCCATTATCTGGAACAGAGCACTGGTTCTTCTCATTTTCTCCAAAAAAAAAACTCTCCACGAAAGACTACAGTACACCACTTGTTTTTGTTGACTTCTCTGGCGATCTCCATCCCGGCGAGGCGCGTGTACGGCTACACCAGGAGAGCAGGCCTCTGGAACCCTCGTCCTTGAAGGCTTGCACGAGCGAGGACGAATAAGATTTTTGGAGAGCGTTCGCGCGACTACTCGCTTCATCTGATTCTCTACTACGTCTACATCTGCGCGACTACTATCACGACATCCATGAAATTCTCCGCTACATCTACATCAACTGCATAACTACTACCACAACGTCCTCTACACCATGGCTAACGACGACCTCACCAAGACTTCTGCTTCTACTTCTGCCGCTCCTTCTGCTGGATCTGGGCATGCCTATCTCACACTTGTTGTTTGCTTAGTTTTATTACCTGTTGTTGACTTGAACATTGAGATAGGTATGCTAGTTTTTGCCCATTTAGAAATTCGTATGCCTATAGTGTTCATGTTTTACTGCTGTGTGAAAATGGCTATAGTAATTTTCATGATTTATCTAGTATATTTCTGGATTAAAATAATTCAAAAAATATTCATATTTTCAACAATCTAAAAACCTTATTATAGGCATTTTTCGTCAACCGGCTTTGCTGCTGCGCTAAACCCCTCTGAATTCGATGGTGCGAATTACAAAAGGTAGCGCACCAAGATGGTGCTTTAGCTAACTGCCATGAACGTTTTTCATGTGGCAAGTGGCAAGCCTGAAGGAACACTTACTCCTAAACAGGAGCAAGCGTTTGAGGCTGCTGATAACCTTTTTAAAGGTGCCGTGATTAGCGTTCTTGGTGAGAAGTTAATTGATGCATACATAGTGATCAAAACTGGGAAAGAGATGTGGGATGCACTCGAGGCCAAGTTTGGGGTTTCAGATGCAGGCAGTGAATTGTATCTCATGGAGCAATACCATGACTATAGAATGGTTGACAACCGTTCTGTAGTTGAGTAGGCTCATGAGATACAATTCATGGCCAAAGAACTCGAGCACTTTAAATGTGTGTTACCGGACAAGTTTGTCGCGGGAGGTATTATTGACAAGCTTCCTCCTTCTTAGAGGAATTTTGCTACTTCCCTGAAACACAAGAGACAAGAGAAAGCGAGGGCAAAAAATAAACATATCAGAGGTAATGAGGGACATTCTAGTGCCAATGTGGTACAGAAGAAGAATGATCAAGCTCAAAAGTTCAAAGGCAAGAACAAGACTGCACAAACAACTAGCTTCAAAAAGAAGAAGAAGAACACAAAGGATAGCCTTTGCTTTGTGTGTGGCGAACTTGGTCATTGGGCCAAGGATTGCAGCCAACGCAAGGGTAGGAAGAATCAACAAGGGTAGGAAGAATCAGTAAGGGCAGAATACTAAGTCTGCTAATGTTGTTGTTGGTACTACTGAGACGGGAACATCAGGGTATGGTAATTTACCTACTGTTTTTTTTCCGTATGTCAATCTACCGATTGGTGGATAGACACTGGTGCTAATATACATGTGTGTGCTGATATTTCATTGTTCTCTTCTTACTAGGTCACTCGGGATTCAGTCGTTCTAATAGGGAACGGGTCACATGCCACTGTTTATGGTGTTGGCATGGTCGATCTGAAGTTTACTTCGGGGAAGATTGTGCAACTGAAAAACGTGCATCATGTACCATCTATCAATAAGAATCTCGTGAGCGGATCTCTTCTGTGTAGAGATGGTTTTAGACTGGTATTTGAGTCCAATAAATTTGTAATGTCCAAGTGTGGACAATTTGTTGGTAAAGGCTATGTGTGCGGAGGCTTGTTATGCCTATCTCTTTCAGATTTGTGTAATAATGTTGTGAACCATGTTTGCAGTGGTAATGAGACTACTATTTGGCATTCACGACTTTGTCACATAAATTTTGGTTGCATGACACGGTTAGCCAGTTTAGAGTTAATCCCGAAATTCACCCTTGCCAAAGGTTCTAAATATTAAGTTTGTGTGCAATCAAAGCAGCCTCATAAGCCTCATAAGGCTGCGGAGGTAAGAAACTTGGCACCATTAAAACTCATACATTCAGATCTGTGTGAGATGAATGGTGTGTTGATAAAAGGTGGTAATAGATATTTCATGACTTTGATTGATGACTCCACTAGGTTCTGTTATGTGTATCTTTTGAAAACTAAAGATGAAGCTCTTCACTACTTTAAAATCTATAAAGCGTGTTTCGAGAACCAACTTGAAAAGAAAATCAAAAGGGTTAGGTCTGATCGTTGCGGCGAGTACTTTTCTAATGAGTTCAATTTATTCTGTGAGGAACATGGTATAATCCATGAGAGGATGCCTCCCTATTCACCCCAGTCAAACGGGGTTGCTGAAATAAAGAACCGCACTCTAACTGATTTGGTTAACGCCATGTTAGAAACAACGAGTCTTTCCAAAGCACAGTGGGGGGAGGCTATATTGACTTCATGTCATGTCCTAAACAGGGTTCCCACAAAGAATAAAGAGATAACCCCATATGAACAATGGGAGAAGAAAAGACTATCACTTTCATACTTGCGCACTTGGGGTTGTTTGGCGAAAGTCAATGTGCCAATTTCCAAAAAGCGTAAGCTTAGATAAAAAACCGTGGATTGCGTTTTTCTAGGCTATGCTCACCATAGTGTTGGATATAGATTTCTAGTGGTGAAATCTGGAGTACCTGACGTGCATGTCGGTACAATTATGGAGTTCAGAGATGCTACATTCTTTGAGGATATTTTTCCGATGAAAGACATGCTTAATTCATCGAGTCAGGAGCCTGATACAACTCCTGAACCTGTCATTCCAATAGAATATTTTGAGCAAACCCGTGAGCAAATTTCTGAGAAGGAAGACAATGAAATTCTAAGGAAGAGTAAAAGACAAAGGACTGCAAAGTCTTTTGGTCATGATTTCATGGTGTACCTTGTGGATGATACTCTAAGTACCATTTCTGAAGCATATGCTTCTCCAGATGCGGAATACTGGAAGGAAGTAGTTCGTAGTGAAATGGATTTCATTATCTTTAATGGAACTTGGGAGATTACTAAGCGTCCTTATGGTTGTAAACCTGTAGGATGTAAGTGGGTGTTCAAAAAGAAGTTTAGGCCTGATGGTACTATCGAAAAGTACAAGGCACGGCTTGTGGCCAAGGGTTATACCCAAAAGGAAGGCGAAAATTTCTTTGATACTTATTCACTTGTGGCTAGATTGACCACTATTCGAGTACTACCATCTCTGGCTGCCTCACACGGTCTTCTCATTCATCAGATGGACGTTAAGACGGTTTTCCTAAATGGAGAGTTGGACGAGAAAATTTACATGGAACATCTAGATGGATTTGTAGTAGATGGTCAAGAAGGAAAGGTGTGCAAGTTGTTGAAATCTTTGTATGGTCTTAAATAAGCACCTAAGTAGTGGCATGAAAAGTTCGACATAACTTTAACATCTGCAGGCTTTATTGTGAATGAAGTTGACATATGTGTGTATTATCGCCATGGTGGGGGTGAGGGAGTCATTCTATATCTGTATGTTGATGACATACTGATCTTTGGGACCAACCTTAATGTGATTAAGGAAGTCAAGGATTCCTTGTCTCGAAATTTTGAGATGAAAGATCTGAGAATAGCTGATGTTATTTTGAACATCAAGCTGTTGAGAGGTGATGATGGTGGGATTACATTGTTGCAATCTCATTATGTGAAAAAGGTTCTGAGTTGTTTTGGTTATAGCGACTGCAAATCCTCTCCAACACCTTATGATCCTAGCATGTTGCTTAGGAAGAATCGGAGAATAGCCAGAGACCAATTGAGATATTCTCAGATAATTTGTTCACTCATATATTTAGCTAGCGGTACGAGGTCTGACATCTCGTAGGCTGTGAGCAAACTAAGCCGTTTTGTTTCCAATCCGGGAGATGATTATTGGCATGCTCTTGAGAGGGTAATACGCTATCAAAATGGTACTATGAGCTATGACACTCACTATACCGGGTACCCCAGGGTACTGGAGGGTTATAGCGATTCAAACTGGATATCTGATGCTGATGAGATTAAGGCCACAAGTGGATCTGTCTTCACACTTGGAGGTGGTGATGTTTCATGGAAGTCTTGCAAGCAGACCATCTTAACGAGGTCAACAATGGAAGCAGAACTCACAGCATTAGATAATGCCACTGTTGAAGTCGAATGGCTTCGTGAGCTCTTGATGGATTTGCCGGTGGTTAAAAAACCGGTACCGGCTATTCTGATGAACTGTGATAATCATACTGTGATCGTCAAAGTGAACAGTTCTAAGGATAATATGAAGGCATCAAGACATGTGAAGAGAAGACTGAAATCTGTCAAAAAAATGAGAAACTCTAGAGTAATAGCTTTGGATTATATCCAAACAGCTAATAATCTCGCAGATCCCTTCGCAAAGGGTTTATCACGGAATGTGAAAGACAATGCATCGAGGGAGATGGGTTTGAGACTCACGTGAGTTATACCATAGTGGTAACCCATCCTATATGATCGGAGATCCCGTGAAGTAGGATTGGTGAAACAAGCTTTTGGTTAACTGGGAGGAGAGTACCTTTATGGACCCACTCCATTGGAGATGCAATTCTCTCCTAAATCTGTATGGCAGGTTGATTTTCATCTTAATGTGTTCTGTGGCTTGTTTAAGCACAGATGCTGTCTTACAAAGCAGTCTTGAAAGAACACACCTATATAAGCCCGACTGCTAGTCACAGTCTATGAGATAGGGTAATCTCTAGGAATCTCATGAATAGGCCAGGAGTATGACTTATATGCTCCAACTCGCAGGGATGCCTGGCAGCCTAGTATGAGTTAAGGACTTAAGTGAAACTTATTCACACAAAATTGCCAATTCAAGGCTTAGTCCAGTGTGCAGTTGTGGATAAATGTAGCTTCTGTTCTAGGTGGATATTCAACCTTAACCGGTCTCCATCAAAACACTGGTATATCAAAACAATACTGTGGATCAAGGCATTTGACATGTGCCCTTGGGATCTGGTGGGGATTGCTGGAATTAATACGGGCTGGGCCTATTTTAATTCTAATTAATTCCTGAAAAATCCCAAAGGCCCATGTGCACTTGCCAAAACTGCTTAGTCCCATATGGAGAGTTGAATGGGAGTTACACCACTTTAAAAGGTGGAATGTGATAGCCCCCTTGTGGAATTGGAGAGAGCCAATACACGTGCGCGCGCTCGCTCGTCTCGCCACGCCTCGCCTCGCCTCACCTCACCTCGCCGCGCCGTGCCATGCGGGTGTGTGCGCGCGCGTACGCAGGCGTGTCGGGTGCGTGCGCATTTTTCTTTATCTATTCGAAAATTGAAACGCACTGACTCGCAGTTAATGCCATTAACAAACAGCTGGTAGTAACGGTTCAGTTACCAGTGAGTAATGGCGACCGTTTTTGGCCTCTTTGTTTTTGCCATTAAGTAGAACAGAGCCTTTGTTTCAAAACCGCCGCGATAATGGTCGTGATTACTAGTGAGTAATGGCGATCGCTTTCGCACTGGGTTTTGCCATTATCTGGAACAGAGCACTGGTTCTTCTCATTTTCTCCAAAAAAAACTCTCCACGAAAGACTACAGTACACCACTTGTTTTTGTTCTTTGTCTCGCGATCTCTATCTGGCGGCGCGTGTGCACGGCTACACACCGAGAGCAGCCTCGAACCCTCGTCCTGAAGGCTTGCACGAGCGAGGACGAATAAGGTTTTGGGAGCGTTCATGATCGCCGCTTCATCTGATTCTCTACTACGTCTACATCTGTGCGACTACTACCACGACATCCACGAAGTTCTCCACTACATCTACATGAACTGCACAACTACTACCACGATGTCCTCTACACCATGGCTAATGACGACCTCACCAATACTTCTGCTTCTACTTCTGCCGCTCCTTCTGCTGGATCTGGGTATGCCTATCTCACACTTGTTGTTTGCTTAGTTTTATTACCTGTTGTTGACTTGAACATTGAGATAGGTATGCTAGTTTTTGCCCCTTTAGAAATTCGTATGCCTATAGTGTTCATGTTTTACCGCTGTGTGAAAATGGCTATAGTAATTTCCATGATTTATCTAGTATATTTCTGGATTAAAATAATTCAAAAAAATGCCCATATTTTCAACATAGACAAATATAGCGAAACAGAGGGAGTAAATAGTTGTGATATCCTAGCCCAAGATGAATAGAACCCATGTGTGGCTCATGTATGTGTGTATGCATGAATATTGAGTTTAGTCCCACCTTACTAGTTTAGGGTAAAAGACACCAACATATAAACCCTAGAAGTCCAAGGATGACAATTCTTGGTTAACCATTTTGCATAAATTGAGAGTATAATACAAATGAGTAATTGCATGTGCATCGATTATTCCGAGTGGGAGTTGGCCAAAGCTGATATGATGGACACTGGGGTGTTACATGTAACGGCCCAACATTTTTCTACTTTTTACCAAAACTCCAAAAAAAAGTCCATAATTTTTTCCTGATTTTCTGAATTTTCCTTACTTTCCTAATATTTATTTGGCTTTCCTGATTTATTCCTCTCTTGAAAAATCTTTCCTAAAAACCCTGTAATTAAAATCCTAAAAATATAAATCTAAACCTCCTACTAGGCTAGCCCATCTCTTTCCTTCTCTCTCTCCATCCCTAGCCATATGGCTCTTAATCCACTCTCTACGTGCCTCACCTTTGCCCACAGCCTCGTGACCTAAGTCGTCGCAGCCCGAGCCAAGCCCTCCCTGCCAGAGCGCGCCCACGCCACCGCCACCGCCATGGTGTTTGTAACATCCCATTTTTTCATATTTTAAAATTATTTTGTGTATTTTAGTAGTTTAGCTCTCCGAAAAATTTCATCAACTTTATTCAAGTTAAATAAGCTTAATTAGAAATTTTAGAATTTAAAATAATTTAATATGAAATAATCCAAACATCAATTAATTTCAAAACTATTTTATTTCAGTTCCTTGTGCTTGGAAGTATTTTCCATATTTATCTGGGAATTTTCTGAGTTTATTTGCTAATTTCCGTGGCCTTTTCTTTTTTCCTGTATTTTCCAAAATTAAAAAATGAATTAAACTTCCGGAAGGCTTAGTAGGCTGCATTCCTTCTGTAGCCCACTTCTCTCTCTTTCTCGTGTCCCATTTGCTCGTCTGCAGGGCCCAAGCCAGCCAACCCAACCCGCATCGTCATCGCGTGTCCCTGCACTGCCGCTGTCACTGACAAGTGGGCCTAGACACTGTTCTTCGTAAACGAGCCGGACTCAACTCTGACTCCACACCGTCGTCGTCTTCGTTTCTTGCGTGCACGCCCTCGGTCTCTTTAAGGCCTCGACGTCGGCATCAAAATCCTAGTCGTAGACCCCGTCGCCAAATCCCTAGACCAGGAGCTCGAAGCCGAAGCCCTTTATCCGGATTAGGAGTTGAAGCCCTAGCGCCACCATCGCCTTCTTCCTTGAATATCGCTGCCGTCGGTGAGTCTCCGCCGCTATTGACCTCACCACTAGATTCCCCTCGTCGCGTTCTACCTAGTGTGCATGTCGCCTTCGTCGAAGGTGTACCGTAGCCATGACGCACCCACTCAGCCACCTATAAGGTCGAGAAGACCGACTAGAGGAGGGTGAATAGTCTTTTCTAAAAATATTTAAGGCTAAAATCGACTTCGAATGCAGAAGCGAAAGTCAATTCGGTTTTGCACAATCAAAACCTAAATATTCTAGTTTCCCTTAAGTGCATCAACACCCTAAGTCTAAGTCAAGGTTTGCAATCCTAGTTTGACAAACAATTAATTTAATTATAGGAATGTAAATTGCACAAATTAAATCACAAGAGAGCAAACCACAATGTCACAAGGATGTTGTAACACCCCAACCCAGCATAAGCCTGGAATGCTACTAAAATAACAAGGTAATAAATTAAATCTAAGATGTTACACTAAATTTCGACAGAACCTCCTTTGTATAGTTAACCATACAAGAGGTTCTAACAAATATCAACAACATACACTACTACAGAAAACCTCATCACAGACGGTTCGGAACCGTCATCACGCACGATTTCAGCGAACCGCTCGTAAAAGCACGTCTGTGATAACGGCGGTTATCACTGCACGGTTTTGAGCCGTCAGATAAAGCTATCACTGACGGTTGAAACAAGAGCCGCTGCGAAAAATAGTATCACGAGCGGTTCGGAACAAGAACCGTGCGATATCAACTATCACGCATTTGCTCTTGTTCCGAACCGTCAGGATATTGTTTTCACAGACGGCTCTTGTTCCAAACCGTCTGTGATAGCTTTTTTTATTGCAAAAAAATATTGTCATTTTTCATGGATACACTCATACACATACACTGCCATTTCCGAAGCCTCCCAAACATGGATTCATTGATACACATACATGGATTCCCAACTCCTAAGCCTCCCAATAAATTTCTCAAGCCATGGATTCATGGATACACACATACACTCGATCATACACAAGTACCAATGAGTAGAATCGGAGGAGAATCTAATGTAACTGGATATGAATCTAACACAAGTACCACAAGCTCATACATACAAATGCGGATCGAATCTAATAGAACCTCATATACAAAAGTACCAATGACATCGACGTCGGAGGAGGACTGGAGGAGCTCGGCCGACGCGTGAGGACTAGAGGAGGTCGGCGTTGGTGTCGCGTCGACTCTCAACCGTTGGGGAGGAAGACCATGTCGAAGGTTGGGGATCGGGAGCAAGGAGGACCAGAGCACGGAGGTGTAGCGGGGCCGTGGAGCTGGGAGGACCGGAGGAGCAGCTACCACCGTGCTCGGAGGAGGATGCGAGCAAGGGAGGACCGAGCCTAGAGGAGGACCGGGATCGCGGAGTGCGAGGCGAGCGCCCGGCAGGAGGTCGGCCATAATATATAAGGACATATTTTGCCTCCCGCGCACGCGCTCAAAATTTTCAAATTCCCGTGCTGCGAATCACGAGCGGTTTCATACAAAAACCGTGCAGGATGACAAATCACGAGCATTTCGTGTCACGAACCGTCGTGATAGTAACTCATCACAAAGGTTCTTAATACGAACCGCTGCGTGATAAGTACCTCATCACAAACGGTTGGTATTAAGAGCCGTCTGTGATTTGGATTTTACTATAGCTTGAAATTTTTCTTACTCTGTGATTTTACCATGGCTTAGAATTTTTCTTACTCTTTGATTTTACCATGGCTTAGAACAAACCGATCAATAATACCTCATCACAATATACAACTTTGTCACAAACAACCGATCACAATACTTCATATCAAATCAGCTTATATGCTCATGCAATTCAAATGCCACAGATGCACCTTTTCTTTTCTCTTTGCATTTACCGATAATACGGAGTATGCATCCGTCGATGCATACCCATGCCTGTGCCTCCAGCACAAGAACCATAAGCGCACACTCCATGAGTATGGGGACCTCAAGCCCGTCTAATGCATGACGGGGACCTCAAAAATCAATACTCGGCCACCACGTAGCCAAGTCTCAAGGGTATTGACATGATGTATATGAATGATGCAATAATCAATTTAACTTTAACAACATTACCGTGTCATCCCCTTGGTGTTTGCATCAATATATCGTAATCACATTTAAGCAATAAAAACTCACCATGTTATCCCCATGGTAGTTGCATCAATTCAATCTTACTCTTTTCATCAATAACACCATGATACTAAAATAACTTACCAACATATTATTTTATCTCATAGCTATAAATCAACAAATCACTGACACACACCCGTTATCACCATTATACTTGTACTTGCCTCAACCGTGAAGTTTGTCGATGAGAAGAGGGCGTTGTCCCCGGATTCAAACCACCACCTGAACATTTTAACAACTACACTAAGAGGATATTTCTGAGCATACAACATTGTTTAAAACAAATTATATAATTATCTACGCTCCTTAGCGCAACCCAAACACCACTTCCCAAGAACATCAATCTGTCCAAAATAGGACATTCCTCTTCTAAAAATAGTAACTTTTTGTCCGTTTACCCAAAAAATGGTGTTCTTTGATTCTCTGTAAAGCTTACTAAACCATCCACATAAAACTAGTTGGTGAGATTCCCAGATTTTGTCATCCTTTATCCCAACCAAATAGATTACTCAAACTACTAAATTCTGTCAGATGTTCTGGACAGCGAGATTAAAACTTACGTAACTTCCAGTACAAACATCCAAAAATTATGATCTCTAGATTTCTGGAAACCTTAGAAAATAACCCACAACTTTTGTTTTGGTGAGATTCTTTAATAATTCATTAACTAATTGCTAATGACCATTTAATACTAACTGCCAGAATTTTGACAGAGACTCTGAACAGCAACGCTACAAAAATCATAACTTATGATCCGTTCATCCAATTGACCGGATCCAAGACTCTATTGAAAGCTAAAGACGTTACCCACAAATCTCTAGGAGATGGCTAGATCGAATTTCGCAGTTATCATCCTCAAAACATTTGGGCACTACAGACTGCCCTAAACCAATCTAATACCGACATTGCCAAAATACATTACTATACGACTAATTGAACGGGATTGGGGGGGTACCCTTGGAGGATCCGCTGAAGAACACGAGAGTCACCACGTGATTCCTCTCCTTCCCTTCTATCTTCTCCCCCTTCCTTCTTCTTCCTTCTTCTTGGCCAGCGTCCCCAAGGCGATCTCCTTCTTCCTCCAACTGGCCGGCAGCAAGGGGCTTCACCAGGGGAATGGAGGCACTGCTGGAAGCCCTGGGGGTGCTGTTGGAGGGGAGGAGGTGCAGGGACCAGGGGAGTGGCGGCCAAAGGGAGTGGGAGGGGTGGCGGCCAAAGGGAGGAAGGGGCGTCCTAGGGTTTGCCCCCCTTATGCCCGGCTACCCTCCCCCTCCACCTATGGGCCGAATTAAAGTGGGCCAGAAGCCCCGGCCCAGGTTGTCTAACCTTTGCAAAATCCCCCCTCTAATCCTCTGTTAAATCACTTTTCTAATTGGTTGTCTTCCTTGAATTCTTTTCTTTTTACTTAATTAAATTTGGGGTATTACATTCTAGCCCCCCCCCTAAACAGAATTCGATCTCGAATTCTTCTCACTGATCCACTCGAAGGAGCACCGAAACTGAACTTAACAAGCATTAACACATACCCGGCGTGAACAACTCTGCATAAGGCTCGTGCATGCAAGACCTCTAGCTTCCAAGTCACTTTCCTCTCAGACTTATGGAACCACATTGTATTTGATAGATGCCAATGTCTACACCTCAACACTCGTCTCGACCTTTACAGCTTCTTTCAACACTCAGGACTCAAGGGTAAGGTCTTACTCGTTGGCCAACAGCTCAAACGAAATTCCAAGCTGCGGACCTCGCAGGTATTCACTCAGCACCAGAACATACTAGACGTCGTGTACTCTGCGTATAGACCCGAGACGGTCCTAGCAGTACGCCAACTTCCTAATCCCTGCAATAGTCGAAAACAAACCAAAGTACCTTGGGTCAACTGCCCCTTTGGTACCAAAGCATATAACATGCACAACACACATGGAACTCTTGTTCCATCTCTCAGTCGATCTCTTCACCCTAACAAGGAGAACCTTCGTTAAGTAGGGACACACAACACAACTTATTTTAAACCAACTTTAATAATCGGAACTCGGGTGAAAACAAAGGGTTCACATTGCATCCCACTTTTAACCAACTTTTCTCCAAAACACTCAAATCCAGAATAAAAATTCACCATGAAAACCTTTTCACATTCCAACTAGGCAGTTTGCAAATAAACACCATATAAACCAAAAGGGAAATCGCTCGAATACCCAAATCAAACACTTCATTTATTTTCCTGAACCGAAAAGAACCACCTTGCCAACATAGAGTCAACTCAAATTGTACATGTTCTCCGTCATAAAAACCCAACTCCAAAACGATCCTCAAACCGAAAAAAAACCATACTTATTTAGAAGGACTCTACTAATCCACAACAGGATTCTCTAGTCCACTCCTATACCAAAATAATTATTTTGACAAATGTTTTCCAATACCTCAATAAAGATTGTCCACCCACAACTACATTACCTCAATCCTTTAAGAATAAACAACTCGGAATTCACATCACACACTCTCATGCACTACATCAAAAGGGTTCTACCAATGATCATCTCACTGCTCGGAATCCACTCTTATTCTATTCCCTCTGCACTCAATCATTGGGCAACCAAAGTTCTAGCATAAAAATTGCAAAGACCAAATTTAACCTCCAAGACGCCTACAACGAACTTCTCTTATAGAAGATAGGGAAAGCCTCAGATTAAATCCCTAAAATTCCTACAATCTAAAAATTCTCACTTATTAACATCAACATGGAAATATTTTCTCAACCAAACTGTCTTTAGAACAAATCTAATTCTTAGAGGTTTACTAACTAAGGTTAAGTCATACCAGATAATAACTCAACATTCCCTACTATTCCAATAATTGTCATAACGATTAGATTTCTTTACAGTTCTACTCTCATCAAACTGCACCGTCATAATTCTCCTACAAAGCCTTACAAAGTATCCAATCGCGACACTTTAATACATTGATCAAAATTTCCATACTCTTAATAATTCTACATTCCATCGAAATGGACAAAAGATCTTAGACCACCTGTCACTATAGGTTCTACTAGTTGCAACAACGTAATCAGTTAGCTACAAAGACCAACTTTATTTTTAAAATCAAATCCTCCCCAAGGATTACTCTAAGAAATCACTTATCACTCAATGCATCCTGAATAAATTGACACCCAGAGTCTAACAAAATCATTCACTTGACTACCACCAATCAGCTGCCACTATACCCTCTGTGATGTTTTGTAAAACAAATTCATTATTCCTTTCTCAAAAGAAGAGGCAAATAACAATATTGATTTCAGCACTTAGAAAAACATTTACCATTCACAGTAAACACAAAACTAAGAGAAACAATCAATTAGCAATGGACTTGGAAAACAAAAGATGGGACCAGAGATAAGGGCACAAGTTCCACAAGAAGAGAATATCAAACTTCAACCAATAAAAATAAAGTATTGTTTTTGAAACTTGAGGAATGCAGCCAACAAACAAGGTTAAGAACGCTTCAATAAGCTGCAAGCTACAAAACTTGAGTCCAACCTTAAAGACCTCTACTACGCTCTTTCTTTTAACAAAGGAAATAATTTTCTTTGATTATAACATCTGTCTTTTTTCAAACTCAAAATAAAATAGCCTCTAAGTTCAAATCACATGAATCACTTTAAGAATCAAATAGAACTTTTCCAACACTTTGCTTTACTCAACAAATTTCAGCTACTACCCGAATCATGAGGTCCAGAAGATCACAAATGCAAAACTCAAGACATTTTCACCTAATCTATATCACGAAAGACGATCAAATTAATTTCTTTCTAAAAGAGTCATCACCACTATAACAAGTCACAATCCTTTATAGACCACCTAACATCATGAATAATACACTCTTAACAAGAATCTTTATCGTCAACTCTTTCATTATAAAGCCCCCAAGGGCTCACCAAATAGTTCTATACTACTAGTATTATCTCATCCTCAAATTAAGAGTAGACCAAAATCTTACAACCTAACTACAATAACCACTTTATTTTAGAGAGAATCTACTACACAATTTAAAAGGTTATACCAAAACCCTTTCATCATGGACATGCTATCATCCGACTATTCCATAATCATGTAAGCATAAGCCATCTATTAAATCATATCAGTTCAACTCTTATAGATGCTCAACACCAAACGTCACCACACAACGGTTGCACTCCAACCATTGTTGCTAACAACTAGCTTCATCAAGAAATCTAAATGTAAGAACCCGGGACTAACACCCCAGATCCTCTGTGCATAACTGAACTAGTCCCATGATCAGTGGCTAGCTCACACAATAAACAAGTGTGATAACACAGCCATAAACGTTAAAAGTTATTAAATAACAACAGAGTTGATTACAAGATAGCCTTACAGGGCAACAATAAATAAACACAGCGGAAGACGATGAAGAAGTAGTAGGGTCCAGCAATCTGCCACAGGCAATCGACTGGGGTAGCGGCCTAGTCGTCATGAACCACACCTGAAGCGAAGTCCTTCTCCTCTGAAATTGGTTTGCATTAAGCAAGAATGAGCACAACTTCCGTGCTCGCAAGTTACACCCGTCAGGTAACAAAATGACATGCATACATGGATGTAACAATAGAAAGGCTTATAGGGTTATTTGTGCAAAAACAGCATTTGACATTAAATACCATACTAATTTCAAAAGCTCAAGTGTTATAAAATCTAAAATTGTCTCTGTATTGATAAAGATGGTGCAGGCACCAACCTAACACCAACATGAACACGGGCACCAACCTGTGGCTTCAACCCATAACTTTTCTCATGGACACCCATCCATGTCAAACTGCTTTACAAAAACATTTTGAAATCGAAGTCTAACTTTGAGTGGCTTTGCCAAGATGTCCATGACCGTGGACACGGCTATTCGAATAGTTTTACACTCGCAGAGGTTGTACAACTTTACCCACAAGACATGAATTCTCTAGTTGTTTGGCATCCGCCGATACCACCGCTCACTACCTTAGGTAAGCGGTCTAGAGTACGTGTCAAGGCCTTTACAATACGCTATCCCACCATAGTCCTCCTCGCTAGGTTTCACCCCTTTGACTACCCGTCCGCAGGTTCGTGCCCTCTTGCGCCAAGTGGGACTAACAAAGGTCATGAAAGACCACCCACCGCATCACAGAACGACCATGATGGAACTTTGCAAATTAATCAGCCAGGTCCTGCCCATACAAGACATGTGGTAGTACGGTATGGCTTAGCAAGATGCGGCTCGAAGACCGGTCCTTAACTGACCTAGGCGACAACCAACAGAACCCTGGTCCTCAACCTACCCGGTTGAGCCCGTGCATAAACCTGCACCCACCAGACAACCAATTCGCCCAAGTCCAAACCATCATTTTATTTTATTTTTCAAAGTCATTTATAAAATTCCCATGACACACCAATGCCAAGGGTACCATTTAAACAACAATTGATTTTTAATAAATTCCCAAATGAAACATATTTGATCTATAAGCATGGCTAAGCACAATGTTTTCCAAATAATCCTAGTCCATACTATTGTATCAACTAGGTTTTATCTAGGGTGACAACATGTTTGATTCAATTATCAAAATTGGCCATACAAAGGATTTTAGACATAACTATAAATTTAAAACAGGAATTTAAATAATTGAATATAAATAAGCATGCAGTAATAATTTGAAACAGAATTTAAATAATTTTAAATAATGGGTACAAATATGATCAAGAATGTAACTTGCCTCGTTTGAGGTGAACAGATCAACCGATACTGAGGTGATGTTGTTTTTCTTAACAGGTCACCTAGTACTCACAAGCACTTTCTCCAGGTAGTCTATGTGCACAAACACGATGATCACACAGTCAAAATCAATCCTCTTATGTGCTCTTCAACGGCATCGAAATCTGACTCTCCGAAGTCGTCGAAATCTATACGCGAAAATAAGCCAAATTCAAATAAAATTCAAATTAACTCCAAATTGAATAAATTTGGTTTAGATAGCTAGATCTTGAATTTAGATAAATTTAGAAATTTGAATGGGCTCAATCGGAGTTCGGAAGCAAAAGAAATGAGCTTTCGAAGTTTGAAATTACATGAAATGATAGATTTAGGGTTTAAAGGAATTTGTGGTCAAATGAACTCAAAATTAAATAATTTTGGTTTAGTTAGCTATATTATGATTTTATACAAATTTTGCAATTTGAAACACCCAATTTGGAGCTGGGATTCAAAAGATATGAATTTTTGAAGTCTAAATCTATTTAAGAACCTAAATTCTGATTTTTCAGATTTTCTGGATTTATTTTTCTAAAGGAAAATCAGATTATTGCGCATGATGACATCAGCATGGAATTTCTTTTTCGGTGGAATTATTTTTCTACGGAAAACACTACTGACAAGTGGGCCCGAGGGTCAATAGACCCGGTCCACGGCTGGTCAAACGACTCACGGAACCCGCAATCAAACAAAGGCACGTGAGGGGAGGGTGCCGTGATGTGGCACACGTGGCGCCACGCAAGCGATGACTAGACGGCCACGTAGGCAAGGAGGGTGATGTGGCCGTGAGGTGGCCATTGGGTGGCGCGCACGTCGGCAATGGCGGCGGCGGCCGGCGCGCGCTCACGCGCGAGGGTCGCGACGATGACCACGGCGAGGGCGCCAAAAGGAGGAGGGGAGTCCCACGAACCTGAGGCTCACCTTATATGCGCGGAGATGTGAAGAATTCGCCGGCGGCGAAGACTTTAGCGGCGGCGAGGATCGGGTCACGGCGGCGCGGTGGTTCGGGAGGTGGTCCGGCGAGGCGGGCGCGCGCACCAGGTCGGCGAGGTCGCGGCGATGCCGGGGGTGGGGACGAAGGGACCGGAGGGGGCTTGATGTCGCCGGAATCGGAGGAGCAAGAGCTCACGGCCGGCGGCGGGGAAATGTGAACTCCGGCCAAATGAGAGCGAGAGAGTGGGAGTGGGTGGCGGGGTTGGAGTCGGGGTGGAAGGGGGCACCTCATGCTCCCTTTTATAGGGGCGGAGGGAGCCGGGAGGTGGAGATCGTGTGCGGGGGAGGCGGCGGCGACGGTTTGGGCGCGCGGGTGAAGCAGCGTGGAGAGAGAGGAGAAGGTGGGGGAAGAGAGTGGGGCGAGGGCGGTTAGTCACGCCGGGTCGTGTGCGCACGTCGCGCGGGAGGCGGGAGCAGTTGGCGCGGCAGTTGAGCGGAGCTCTCGCGGGCAAAATGGCGGCGGTTGCGCGGGGAAGAAGGGGAGGAGGAAGAAGATGCGGCGGGGCCCACGCGGCAGTGGCGGGGAGGCGACTGGCGGGTGCGGCCGGGGAGTGAGGGAGAGAGGGAAAGAGCGGGCGGGCCGAATAGGCCGAAGGCACGCTGAGAGGAGTGGGCCGGAGGGAGATTCGGCCCAAGGATGTTTTCCGGGTTTTTAAAATGATTTAGCAATTTAATTAATCTAGATAATTCAAAAAGGCTTTAGAAAATAGCAAACTAATTCCAAAAATTTTGGAAAAATTCTCAGAAATTCCCAGAGTTATTTTGGACTTAATAAAATTACTTCCAACTCAAAGTTGGCTTTTATTTTTGCAAATAAATTGTTTTGGCTTTAAAATATTTATAAAAAGGCTTTTAAAAACTCAGAAAATTCTAGAAATTAAGTAAATTTTTATTTTTCAAATTAAATCTAATAAAACTTCAAGAACTTCAAATAAATTTTAAATTTTGACTTTTAAATCTCTAGAATTCAAATACAGCAATGAAACTCTATCAAATTCAGAAAATCCAATAAAACATTAACTTTATTTTATTTTATTTTGGTAACATATCCTTGGGATGTTACACTAAATGCTACCTACTTTCCTTTCTAAATCATATGTACAATTACAAACACATATTCAACCGTTCTATAACACCCTGGCCCAACACGAGCTTGGAATGCTACTAAGCTAACAACATAACAAGTTAAAACTATAACACTTTACTAAATTCCGGCAGAACCTCCTCTGTTTAGCTAAGTATACCAAGGATTCCAACGTATACATTTATCAAAATTAAACAACCCAACATTCAGCATATTCAATTGGCATCCATAACATACTAAGTGACTAAAGCATAATCACAAATATCCAAAATATGCTACTCATCATTAATACAAATAATCCAACACGTAACATAACCATAATAAATCCTTTAAGCAGTTTACTTATTTATTAAGACATGATCTGAAATTTAATCAATTATAAAAGGTTCATGGCAGTGTGCGTGCGAACATAAAGCTACTCCCTCCCATGCATGTTGTTCTTGGATTGGGTACCTAAAACAACAACAACAAGAAGAGTGAGTCCACAGACTCAGCAAGTACATAAAAAAACATTACAATGCAAAATAATAACATCAGCATCCACTTCCAGAAGCATATCATTAAATCATTCCACATGCATATACAATGCTCAAGGATCCTTTCTCTTTATCTCTTTTTGTATTTTACCGGTAATGCAAGGTATGCAACCGTCGCTGCATACTCATGCCTGTGCTCGCAAGCGCAGGGACCAATTGCCCAATACTCCGCAAGTAAAGGGGACCTCAAGCCCGTCATATATATGACGGAGACCTCAAAGATATGCATACTTGGTCACCACATGACCAAGCCTCAACATGATCTCAATATGCACATGCACAGTTCTCTATTTATCATCAACAGGCCAAAGGTAATAACATCATACATGAATTGAACTTAGTCATACGTTGAGCATTCACCATTATTAATACGCAAATCATGCCAATCACCATGCATCGCTATCATGAAACAACCACATGCAAACATGGCCAAGCATTCATAATTAATTTATCAATCAATGTACTTGCCTCAACTGTGCGAGAGCAAAGGACGCGAAGGGGAAGCTGCCCCCGGAACCAATCCCCCACCTAAAGTTAAGTTAAAAAGCACTCTAAGATAACAATACAGGACCAAAACAAAGCTAGAAGCACTTACAAAAAAACTATACTCTCTCGCGCAACCCCAACTCCAAAATCCTAAACAGCAGTCTGTCCCCTCAATAGACAGTCATAATCGAAAATTCATATATTTTAGTATAGAGATCCAAATGGGGTGTTCTTGGACTCCCTAGAAAGATTATAAAATCCTCCATCTAAACCTAGTTGGTGAGCCTTCCAGATTTGGCCATTTTCTACCCCTACCAAGCTGATGAACAGAACAGCTAATTCACGTCGGGTTTCTGGACAGAGATATTAAAACTATCATAACTTTCATTATAATTATCCAAATTTTGTGTTATTTAGCTTACCCAAAATCTAAGACAATTATCTACATCTTTCGTGATAGTGAGACCTCCCAGAAATTCTGTAGCTATCGCTTATGTCTGATTACTAAAAACTATGAGAATTGTAGCAGATTTACACAACAGCAGCGCTACGAAATTCATAACTCCTAAACCGCTAGTCCAAACGACGTGGTCTAATACTCTACTGAAAGCTAGCTACATCGCCCACAACTCTCTAGGAGGCGGCCAGACCAAAATCTGCACTTAACTTCCTTAAAAACATCGGCCATTACTAACTGTCCTAAACCGATCTATTACCGACGTCGCCTAATTAATCAAATACACCACCAAAAGAATGGGGATCGGGATAACCCTTGAAGAACCCGCTGTCGAACGCGATGAACACCACACGATCCCTCTTCCCCTCCCTTCTCTCTTCTCCCCTTACTTCTTCTTCTTCTTAGTCAGCAACACCCAAAGGAGGCGAGGCGGCTACTGTTCACGAGATACTGTAGCAGTGGCGGCTACTGTAGCACGTCGTGCTACAGTACCAACCCTAGGGTTTCCCCCTCCTTTTATTAGTGGGTGGCCCCTCCTGGGCCAAATTCTGAGGTCCAGGTTGCCGAAGAATTGCAGAAACCCCCCTCTAATCCTCTGTCAATTTTATTTTTTTTAGTTGGTCCTTCTCTCTAATTCTTTCTTTTCACTTAAATAGACTTGGGGTATTACACGTTCCACCTCATAATCATAATTTGGTACAAAATCACAATAAAACTTCAAGAATCGAAATCTTTAATCATTCAATAGTCTCAACATTACTACAACCAAATTCATCCCATCGTTCTATATAGAAGAGCTGTCCAGAACTCCTCCCATAAAATTCTAGATCCACTGGTATTCTAAGTATCCATAGAAAATATAATTCTAAGATTTATATCCACTAAGACATTAATCTAACATCACCTCGACCTTCCCTTCCCACACAGTTAGTTTCATCTATTGAGATCAAATAACCCAACAAATTTAGCCAACTAAATAATTTTTAATGGTCAAACCAGTTCGTCAATATTCCACACTTCTTAATAACTCCTTTGACTCCAATTAGGTATAACCATACTCATAATCACAGTTCATCGAGAACTACTACAAGACACCAGCAAATTAATCAACTTCCCTTCCAAGGATCTTAGTTAAGATCGATTATGCACCACACTACAGACCCAACTTGATAACCCATATCATATCCACTAATTTCTTAGATTATAACCTCTCACTAAACCATGACAAGACAATGTTAAAGGGTTAATATTTTCTTTCATAAAAGAGAAGCATCCAACTTCAGCACTCAAAATACCCAAAAAAAGATATATTGAGTCAAAGCTTCCACATAATAAAGGACTTGCAAAAGTAAACTTTCATTATTCAAAACATTAAGCGAATAAATGGGTCATGTTTTCTAATAAGAAAGACAAAAACTCTAATACAAAGGTCAATCTTGACATTTAACCAAGCTCACCAGCCACAAGAATAACTCAACAGTTGGGAAAATAATAATTGCTTTAGGGGTCAAGTTAAACCAATGGAAACACATCAACTGCTTTGTAATCACTAACCCAAGAGAATTCATCAACTAATAGCGAGTAATCAGAATAATCAAATGTAAACTCATGGAAAACATCAACCTTTTTAAAGGAAATCTATTCTCAACACCTGGAACTAGTTTACCTGAGGTAAGCACTCCACTATTCTCATACCCCAACCGGCAGGACAACCTAGCCATGCCCATGGCCACAACCAAACTCTACCTTTCGACATCGATTAACCCCACACATAACAATCATATAATCAATTAATTAGCAATCATACTAAATTCATATCAGCAATCATCAATACGATATAACGGAAACGAAAATGCAACACTATGCCCATTCCCATCCTACTGTGCACCAGTGTGTTAAATTTTAAGTTGATTGGCCATTAGCATCCTCCCCCTCCACCTATGGGCCGAATTAAAGTGGGCCAGAAGCCCCAACCCAGGTTGCCTAACCTTTGCAAAATCCCCCCTCTAATCCTCTGTTAAATCACTTTTCTAGTTGGTTCTCTTTCCAGAATTCTTTTCTTCTTACTTAATTAAATTTGGGGTATTACAGATGTTTTACCGTGGTGTTTGGAGACTTGCCGGTCTCCCCTAATCCACGTTCAGATAAGCCCAAATGAATTGGACAAACTCCACGAATTAAGCCAATACCTCCGAGGTAAGCTCAGACGAATTGGACCGGCTCATAACTTGAACCAACATCTCGATTCAATCGGGGTTTCTCTTCCTCCATTCCAGAGATGGCGAGCACCATACCACTCACAACACGTTGGGCCTTCTCACATGCTTCTTGAGAAGATCCCCAGACCACGACGCCTCCACGCCGTCTAGGTGTTGGCAAACACTAAGAGTAATAAGCCAATCTCTTGCTTGACTCTCACTAAGTGCAACACATGCATAATTGGATGCTCAATTCAATTCTAGTTAAGACACATGTAACTAGAACCTCTCCATTTGCTCACAAGGTGCAACATATGCACAATTGGGAGGAGAAGCTCGCACTAGCTAAAGAGAATGAATTGGAATGCCAAGAGTTGCCTCCCAACTGGCTATGGGGAGTATTTATAGCCCACACACCAAAAACTAGCCGTTGGAGGCTAAAAGGGTTGAAAACAGTGAAACCCAGTTTGACCACCAACCAACGGCCGGTCGGACCGCCCTAGCTCCAATGGCTATAAAAACTAGCCACTGGACTCACAATCGGACTAACCACTCTCACACGGGCCGATCAGACTAGACCAGACTAGTTAGACCTCTAGGGGGCGGTCAGACCGCTCCATAGAGGAGCCAACCAAACCCAGAAAACACCTTTGGAAAAAGCTGACCGGGGAGGCTGATTGTGGGGCCGACCAGACCAACCAACACATGCTGGTCAGACTGGATGCCCACCGGTCAGACCGGTCAATCATGGGCGATCAGATCGCCAGCAAGTTTGGACCAACATTCAGCCTGGTCAAACTCCTCAAGGGCCGGTCAGACCGTCACAGACTTATAAACGTGAAAAGCAGACTTTGCATTTCGCTCCAACTCAATTTACAAGATGCATTTGCTAATTGATGCACAATGCAAACAAGGTATGAAAGCATGATTCTCAATAAGTTGTAAAACACATTTGTTGACTTTTAGAATCACACCACAAAGAATTTGGTACATAGACTTAAACTGTTTGCAAAACATATTCGCAAACTAAAGTCACATGCTACAAGGATTATGCATGAGCCGCAACTATTTACAAAACACATTCGCAAATATCAGCAACATGCTAAAGAGAGCTAGAGCAAGCGAGATTGAGCTATCAACATATGGTGAGAATCAAGCTAGTAGACAAGACCCCTTTTAATTGTACGACAATCTGTACTAGCAATTCAGTCTTCCAACCAAACACCAAGACCGATAAAAGACTATGAACACATCCTTAGCATGTGCTAGTTATACCTTTGCCTTGAGCATCCATCTTGGAGTGATCACTTAATGACGAACATCTTCACTCCAAGTTCAGGTTCTTGACTTGATAATCATCCACACCTGATAATTTTCTTTACTCCAAGTTCTTAACTTGAATATCATCAACATCTGATGATCTTCTTCACTTCATGATGACATCCTTCATCCCGAATATTGACTTGATGATAATCAACTCACGATACCACCCAAAGTCTTCATCACCATGGGACTCAACCTGTCTCACCAACTCATAGAAAATATCAGTCCATATGACGATTGTCATTAATCACTAAAATACTCCATTACACATAATGGTGGGTTTAGATTCTTCACTGCTAGGGATGGCAATTAGGCGCGGTAGGCACGAGTAGTGCTCGCGCGACCCCGATTTCCCCCCACGGGCATGCCCGCGAAGGGTGACAGGTGAAAAACCTCGCCCATGCCTATTGCCTGCGAGCATGCCCATGTACCCGTTGCCTCTCCTTTCATTAGTTGGAGGATTCAACAAAATTAAAATTCTAGGATTATTGCGTGGTCCACCACTAAAACCAATTAGCTCATCTCACAACTACTCGTCGTCATCATTAGTACATGTCGCTAGACTTAATCTGGGAATAGACTAAGAGTTGGGGAGGTTGCAGTACACTACATCTACTGGAACAGGCAAGTCAAAATTCAGAGTTGAAATGGGGTCAGTGGAGTGGGTAATAAGTAAATCGCACTTGGCTGTCGCAAGGTTGCGGGAAGGTGGTCTCATCCGGTCGGCTCCAGCTGTCGATGAAGTCGCTGCAGCAATTGACACTGTGGAAGGAGATCTTGTCGCAGGGCGATAGCTTACTTCCTCTGGCGGCAGTGGGAACGCGGACGACGAACACCTCCGCCATGTCCCGCCCACGACGGTTGGCTCCCCGCCTTCACCTTCCCCACCCTAGGACCCCCTCCTCACCCTCCCCCCATGTGGGTGGATCTAGATCTGGAGTTCTGGGGGAGGCGACGGCGGCCACTTGAGGGATGGAGGGAGGCGAGCAGTGGCCACAGGAGTGAGGGAGGTGAGCGACGGGAGGCAACCACGGGAGGGAGGCAAGCGGCGGAAAGCAACCTCGGGAGGGAGATGAGATGAGATGAGATGAGATGAGAATTGAGACGGATTGGGGTTGGATTTGGGGCTAGGTCGCGAATGCTAGCGAGAGCTACTATTGGCTGAATGGGGCATTGGGCTGATGGAGTTACTGATAATAAGATGAAAGGGGCCCACCTATCAGCGTCATCGACGGGTAAACGGGCGCGACGGGCATGGGTAGAACTCACCCCTGCCCGCGCCTATTTACCCGATGGGCAGAGGATTGCCCCCATTTTCATGCCCGTAGGTAAAAAAGCCCCACATACCTGGCTCCATTAGGGTAATTGCCCATGGGCACGCAAGTAATCGGGCATAATTGCCATCCCTATTCACCGCCATGTTCCGCCGTTGCTGCCATCGCCAAGACCCCAGGGACCCGATGCACGCATCCAAATCCCAGGAGGAGGTCGTCCTCGCAGCTGCGCCGCCACCAACCACGCCACCGACACCCTTGCTAGTCATGTCCGTCCAATCCAAGCCGGTAGATGGGCCCACCGAGGCACAGTGATGACGATGATGCCCTTGGTCGTTGTCGTTTGTTGCCACCGTCGTTGATCCCGCCGCATCAGCCATCGTCGTGGTCGCCACCTTAGCTCCACTTGTGCGCCACGCTAGCCACCCGCCGTGTTAGCTGCCACCCGTACCCAAAGCCTAGATCCAAACCATGTGGACCTGGTCCACCGTGCACTAAGCCATTGGCGTGTGGACCCCACATATTAATTATGTTTCGTAGACTTAGCTCACCGTAAACCCATTGATCCAGACCTGTGAACCTGATCTATAGACTGTGGACCCTGCCCGTTTGTCCCTTTACCTTTTTCCAAAATTCCAGAACAAAAAGATTCCCATAATATCCCCTTGGTTTCACTTGGGAGCCTATGTACTCTCTCTCTCCTTTGTTTATTTCCCGAATTTCTTAGCCGAGCCAACTTCCGAGAGCATGTTCTCCATACGATCTCCATTTGAGCCCGTTCAAGTTTCTAAATTTATTTAAAATCAAATCCCACCTTCCAGTATTTTTTATAATATTTGGAGTTCGTTGTTGCTCTATTTTGTATTTATTTGTATTTTCTCTCTCTCTCTCTCTCTCTCTCTCTCTCTCTTTGCTTTAGACGTTGATACTCCGAAAGCACGCGAGGAAGTGAATCTAGCTCAAGACTAGGATTAAGACTTGTTTCAAGGCAAGGTGTGCTTTGATCATGTTGCACCAAGTTTCACATAATTATTTTGATTCAAATTACTGATGCTAATTCAATTATCAATTTTTTTTAGTATTTTGGGAGTAGCTATGCAACCTATTTGAATTATGTCTACCTTGTGAATTGTATTGCCATGATCAATTGTCACCCTAGGTTGGATACTTGTTAGTTGGTCAATAATGTAGAACCAAAGTGAGTTGGTTAGACACGATTAGTAAACTTAGCCTTGTAACGGGTTATTGATATTGTTTTGAATGGTAAATTCAGGATTGTATCCTCTGACATTCCATTGAGAATGTCACAGGTGAACAACGCTGTGACATTCGGTAGATCTGAGCCGTCGAATCCGAGAAGAGCGGTCGAGATCAAGAGATACAGCGATGATACACTGTTCATGAACAGTATCAATGCTACAGTATTTTGCTGCAGTTTTTTTTTTGGGGAATAGTGCATATCTCAATCTCAACCTCTTGTTTTCGATCTGACGGCCCGTACACAATGTCATGATACTGTTCATCCATGACATTGCTATAGAATGTTAGAGGATACGTTTCCGGTAAATTCATACCTAACTAAGTGATTATGAAATGTCTTTGTGAATAACTATGTGTTGTGTGTTACAACATATTGATGATACGTGTTGAAAATGGTTTAGATTAGAGCGAGCGAAAAGAATTGCGTGAATTGGTAGACTGTGTGAAACAACCCACATTTTTAAGCATATCTTAAGTAGCAATTCAGTAGCTAATTATTAGTAGTCGTCATGTTGCCGGCTAAGATAGACAATTAAACTCTTAAATAATGCCTTACTATTTTATACAAATTACAATTACAATATGGACGATAAAAAGAAATTTTAATCGATTAAATGGTGTCATCAGAACTGTATATGTAGCTCATGAATATAACCAGATCGTCCGGGACAAGTTGACACCTTTCGCTTTAGTTGAGTTTTATCATGCGTCAACTTATCATATGATCACAATTAATTTCTGCCAAGTTCTCACGTTGGAAATTCTATATTCATGAGTCTACCATGCACACATTACACTTGATTAGTCAGTGATCACAGTAGCCACAAAGAGACCACAAGGTTGCACAATTCTATTGCCTCCCTGAAGGAAGCATGCCACACTACCATTACCAATCCATTCCAGCAATGCCAACTCATGCCAGGGAAGCAAACCAATGAGCCAACCAGCCCTTGACATGCAAGAAGAACAGCAGTAGGGGCCAATAGAAATGAGACAAGGAGAGGAGCAGTCCAATTCAAGGGGATAAGAAGATTAGCACATTGCATTACTTTCCCATTCTTCACTAACAGCCTGCAGCCCATTGTCTCCACCAGACACAGCACGACCCATTCCCAACTCAAAAACCAAGAAAAATCAAAACATAATCAATCTCAAATCCATCAGGCCCAAAATAGTGACTTGAACTCACCATCCACTGCCACACATCCACTGCCACAGCAGAGACCAGGAGGAGAAAGAAGGCAAGTTAGCGAAGGCGGTGATCACAAGTTCACATCCAGACAAGGAGAAAAAGGTGCAAGCCACATTCTCTTCCTCACCTCCTGTCTAACCAAATTAGGCATGCATGCCGGTAGGGTACCTAAGTGCCACACATACACATTGTTAAAATGAAATTCAACTCGGTAGCACTTGATAATGATCCAATTGAAATAACCACCATCAAATTGAAGCTAATTAGAACATAGATCACAGCATGGGCCATCAATTGAACAGTAATCACCCCCAAATTGAACCAAAAAAAAGAACAACACTGAATTAAAATTTGGGGTAGCACTGTAGATCAGAGGGAGCTCAAGTGAGGGGTTCAGAGAAATTTATAAAGAGAGAGATGGGAGCTGGAGCTGGAGCTTGTGGGCTGAAGGAGCTGGGGAAGAATGTAGAGGCTGTCTGAACTCAGAGGAGTAGTAGAGTGAGGTCGGTTAGAGCCGCGACGCGCGTGAGGCGAGGCGTCGCTGGCTCACAACAGCACGGCCGCGCTGGCCCGCGCACCCGCAGGCCGGCGCAGCACACCCACGTGCGCCCCGGCGCACCAGGAGGACCTGAGCCCCGTCGCGGTACCCTAGGCCACGAATCGCAGCTGGCGACCTCACCCTGAAACCGAGCCAGAGGAGCCTAGAGAACCACTGCGGCTAGGAACCTGCAAGCCCAAGCTAAATCTTGAAAATCAAGAACACTAGTAGGGCCAAATCGAGTGGGGGAAAATCAGGGGAAATAGCACCAGAATAGGATGGGAGGGCAGTTATTGACAGTCAGCCGTGAGATCCGCCGTCCAACGTCACTGGCGTCGGATTTGAGCAGCAATCGTGCAGTCTTGAGAAGTAGCAGAGAAGTGGGGGCAGAAGCATAGACTTCTCAACCACCTTGCCTGTTACTGCCACATCATTGCCTTGTCAACCGACGTGTCGTGCCATGTCAGCGTTGTCTCATCCACTACCATCCTAGTCATCACCCGAGTGGCACATCAAGTCAAACCCTGGATTCCCTCTCCTCTCACTTGCATGTGGGCCTTGCATGTCGGTCAACCCTTGGTGAACCCAACCCACCATGAACCTGAGCTCAACTCTATGGACTTGGTCTATGGACCAATGGCCCACATGTCACCCTTTCTACATTTTTCTGGAATTCTTTTAATTCTAGAAATTCATAAATATCAGTAGGTCCCACAATCATACACTCAACCTTTTCTAGAATTTCTGAAATAAAATAATTGAGGAATATTCTGTGGACCCACTTGTGAGTTTTTCTCTCCCTTTTTCTTTTTCAGCATTTTTTTTCCTAGTCAAACTTCTGAGAGCTCGTTCTTCCTCATACAAACTCCGATTGAACCCATTCAAGTTTCTAATTTCATCTAAATTCAATATCTACCTTCTAGTACCATTAAATTTAAATTTGGAGTTTATTTGATTTGTTTGTTTGAATTTTGCTTGTTTTGTGCTTTCTCTCTCGTTAGACGTTGACGTTCCGGAATCGTCCGAAGGAGCTGAAGGTTAAGGAAGTAGAAGATCTAATATAACATAATTCAAATTATTGCATTTTACTTTAAACATTTATTTAAATATTTCGGGATTAGCTATTCACCCATTTGATTATATCCACCTTGCCCATTGTATTAACCTGATGTTTTGTCACCCTAGCTTGATTTATTATTAGTTGGTATTATCATAGCACCAACGTGGGTTGGTTAGATACGAATAGTTTGCTTAGTCATACAACGAGTCATTCATATCATTTGGGTTGCTAATATAAATTTGACTAAGTAACTATAAAACTTTGTGTAAAATTGTGTGCTATATGTCATTACTCATTGATGGCATGTGTTGTACTTAACCAACAGGGTGAAAAAAGATTTAGACTAAGGCGAATGGATTGTCTGTGTGATTTGGCGGCTGTGTGTTTGGGGATTATGAATCATGGTAATGTAGTTAAAAATTGGCAGTTTTGCCTTGATCAATTAAGGACTTAACTTTGTATACCATTGAACTGAGCCATAACTATACGACCACTGCGCCATTAAGTTCAATCCTATCCCAATCAAGTTCAATCTACATTGTGGAACTCCCCTTTTGGGTTTATGACCTCACGCAACAAGAATGACGCAAACTGTCCTTGAATCCCTTTGACCTCGGCCTGTTCCAACGTAGTTGTTGCGATGGTCGCAACCAGTCGCTAGGAAGATTAAAGTCGTGCATATATATGAATTGATAAGTATGAAATAATTATTAAAAGATTGACAAACCTAAGGATCATTGGTCATCGCGGAACCGATGAGTAGTTGCATGTTGTGGCAAACATAGTATCCACAGGTGTTGCCCAGCAGCTGCTAGTGGCACTGCAAAAATAGAATTGGTTAGTTCGAGAGGCATTACTATGAAGTGTTATATAGGATTAATGTGTACTTGCGAATACCAGGAAATTTAGATCATGTCACAGGGCGCTGATCCCTCCCTTGGAGATCCCTCCAGTAGCAACGACGTACGCGGTGAACAACCTACGTGATTCCAAAAAGTTAGCTTTAGCCATTGTAAAGGAAGGAAAGACTACAATAGAGTTATCTATGGAGGAAATGCGTTTACTTGTCGATTAATTCTTAGACAACTGTGAAGTCGTGTTTGGCCCTCTTTAGGGAATCAAGGTATATTATCTTGTTCCATTTTGGTATAATTACAATTAGAATCCAGTAGAACTTACACAGATATGTCACTATGGTCATTAAACCTAAGTTCGTGTTGCTTATAAAGTACAAATCAACAAGTATAGCCACTAGTGCAGCACTTACCCTTGGTTGTAGGGCAAAAGTATGAATTCCTTGTTGTGGTGAGCCAGCAATGACGTCGTCATGTACTCCCCGACGAAGGATGCATTCTCCTGGATGCTTTGCATGGAGACCAAGTGTGGGTCGAGAAAATCTACCGGTGATTTCCTTGATCTGCCTCGAAATCATGTATATATATATATATATATATATATATATATATATATATATATATATATATATATATATATATATGTGTGTGTGTGTGTGTGTGTGTGTGTGTGTGTGTGTGTGTGTGCAAAAGCAAAAGTTATATATGACATTTATCGGTATTACATGAACATAGACTATGATTATGCACACTTATAGTGTCCAACATCGCATGGGTAAGAGGTCGAGGGCATCGAGGTTGAAAAGTAAGAACAAGTCCTTGAAGGTCACCGTGAAGACACAGTCTTGAATCTCGTGGTGAAGATGATGCGGCCTGAACATGATGTTGACACCCGAGTGTTGTTGTCCTATAACAACCCAATTTCTGTGAAGTTTAAAAATCTTTTTGAGTAGCTTAGCTCTGTAGAAAAATTCACCAATAGTTTATTTGAATTAAAATAAAGCTTAATATGGACTTTCAAAAGCAAAACAATTTAATATGATTAATCTCAACATCAACTTTTATCAAAACTATTTTATTTGGATTTTATGTGCTTGGATATATTTTCTAGATTTTTCTAGAATTTTTTTTAGTCCATTTGCTATTTTCTAATTGCCATTTGTATTTTTAGTATTTTCTAAAAAGAAAAAGCTATTAAAATCTCAGAAAAGTCTCTTGGGCTGAAACTACTTCGCTCGGTCCAATCCTATTCGTTTCCAGCCCATTTCCCCACGCAACCCGCCCTTTCCTCTCTCTGCTCGCGCGCGCCGTGTCGGTCCCACCTATTGTTCTCCGTTGGGCCGGTTGTGACGCAATCGTGTTTGAGCCGTACCTGTTGACTGGTGGTCCGCGCCAAGCCATGTCATCGTCATCTCTGAAGCAGATTCTTCCTCTTTCCTTCTCTGTGCCACCGAGTGAAATCTTGTCGCCGTAGTCGCCTTGGACTCCTCTTGGCTGCCCGTATATAAGGGGATCGAGAGCCTTTGGCCTTCGCGTCCCATACCCAGCCGCCTTAGCCCCTGAGCGAAGCCATAGCAGCCGGAGTAGCTCGGGGAAGTAATCTCGCCTTCGCAACTCCGGTGAGCTCTTCCGTCACTATCGGAGCCGCTCGAGCCTTGCCTCCACCCCCTTTGAGTTGGCAAGGACGAGAGCTATGCCCTCAATACCTTGGTTCCGACGGGGAGTCACCGAAACCCTAGTTTCATCGAGCGATAACCCAATCGTCACCTAAATCTCGTTGTTGGCCATTTCCGTCGTCCCCGAGCACCAGTAAGTCCAGCGTTGAGTTCACCATCGCAACCTCTACCTAATGCAACCCTTCACCGCCGGTGAGGAGTCGCCCATCGGCAGAACCATCAGGTCCTGAGCCTCACCGGCGTTGAAGCCACCGTGGCGGTCCGCGTCAGCGCCAGCTCACCTGCCACCTTAGCGCCCATGCGTGCGCTCAGCCTTATGTTAACCCAGTTAGCGCCAAGTGTGCGTAGACATGCCACCTCAACCTCAGCCTAGATCCAGAACCCAAGTGGACTTAATCCACATGAACAGAGTCTCTGACGTGTGAGTCCCACATGTCAGGAGGAATTTCGATTTCCTTTTTGTTTTTCTTTTCAACTGATATTCCTTCGCTGACGTCAGCTAATGCAATAATTAATTGGTTTTTCCTTTAGAAAAACAATTCTAGTAAATCCATAAATTCTGATTTTCATTATTTCATGGATTTATTTGGTTTATCTGCTTTATTTGTGAGTAGACGTGGATACTTCGAGGAATTTTGAGCAAGGATGAGTACACCATGATCAAGACCAATCCCAGGATCTATTTCAAGGCAAGTCGTGGTCCTTTGATCATATTGAACCTATGATTTTAAAAGTATATTGTTTTATATCAATTGCATACTATCTTTATTCAAACGGTTTTGGGATTAGCTATCACCTGTTGTCATTATGTCTCCATTGAATATTTGAATACCTTGTATCCATTGTCACCATAGCATGGTTAATTCTAGTTCGACATATTTGTATCACCAACATTAGTATCGTATAGATGCTTAGTCATGCTTAGTCACGATGGGTTCATTATCACATGTTCATTAATGATTAATTTTGACTTAATGATATATGGAATCGTGCTGGTTAGCCACTGTTGTTAAAATTTGTGTACCATGACAGGGTATGTCATTGGTCTTGGTTGAACAAAATGATTTTCACTCGGGCGAGCGGTTGTGCAGTGAGGGTGTGGATTTAACACGTTGTGGGTTTGTGGAAGACTTGCCTGAGTAACTTGTTAAGGACTTAATCTTGTGCGCCATTAAACTAGGCCTTAACCGTACAACCACAAGTCCTGTATGGGCAGGACCTGGCTAATTAATTAGCAATGTCTTAATTTTGGTTGTGTCTTGGAATCGTGAGTTTTGGGGTATGTATACTCACGAAGGCACAAGAGGGGGACCCTATCTGGTCGGTTAGACATTCAGTGTTGAAACCTTAGTGGGCAGAACTGGGTTCAGAAGGAGCTTTATAAAGGCCTTGTGATAATCGTTTAGTTGCACACCTATGGAAGTGTGTGAGCAGATATTATAAGTTGATTTATCTCTTATGAAAAAAGCTGTACAATCTCTATAGAGTGTTAAAAACTATTCGAATAGCCATGTCCGTGGTCATAGACGTGCTTGGGGATTTCACCCGAAAGATAGAGTTTCTTTATAAAATGTGTCGGAGTGTGCATGAGAAGTTTACCTGATGACTAAAATGTTCGTTTGGTGAACGGGTAATTCACCTGGCGGTTTGTCTTGGGAAGTGAATGGGGAATTCACTGGTTGTTCCAAAGTAATTGTTAGTTTATTTATTATTGTTTTTCAATTGAGCATTTCAATCTATTTATTGTATTTATTGTAAATGCTGCTTTCTATAAAAGAACCATACAACTAACATTGGTTCAAGCCCTACATGAATACTATGTGCATACTATTTCTCCATGACTTGCTGAGTACTTTATGTGCTTACGGCTTTAATTTCTGCGATTCAGTTGAAAAATACCAAGCTGCTCAAGAATTCTTTGCCCTGGAGTACCATGAATGCTTTGCGGATTAGGATGCGTTCTCCGCTCGATTGCCTGTGGGCATATTGATTGGCTTTCCAAGTTTCCCGTTCCACTGCAAGTTTATTTGTTTCTTTAGCCCTGCGTGGTAAGTTAAGTAAACGTTGACCATAAGGTCTAGTTATTATTATTATTTGTTATTTCGAGATCTTTTTAGCTAAATCGAATAAATGGATAGTATTACATCACTGTTTCCTGTGTGAGCTAGCTACTGATCTGGGACAAGTTCAGAATGCACAGAGGGTTCCTGAATCTTATTTTTGGGTCCCGACATATCCATCCGTCTTGTTGGCTTATTCCATGTACCGTGCATGCAATCTCTCGCAAGCCAACCCTTGGGTTGGGAGGCGCTCTACCGGGATGAATAACAGCTCGCATATCGTGAATTTCTAGGCCAAGGCAAGAAGGGGATATCATCGAGCTTCTTCGATTTGCCCTTGCTGCCTCGCTTTTTAGAGGCAGAATTCACGGGAGTTAACGGGGCACGAGGTGTAGATGCATCTGATGCACCATGCCCATGCAGCACCGGTGCAGGTAGCTCCCATAGACTTGGCACCATTGCAGGACTTTCCCGTGAAGTTGACACCGATGCAGGTTTTTTTTAGTGCAGATAGCTCCGATGCAGATGGCTCCCGTGGACTTGGCACTGTTGAAGGACTTTCCCATGAAGTTGACACTGGTGTAGGTAGCTCCAGGTAGTGTCCTTCTTGGGCCACTGGATGAATGTTCCAATGGTTGCCCTAGAATCACAACCTTGTTGTTTGGGGGCATCTGCAGCAGGATGACCTCGAAATTGGCATGAACACCGTCCACATTCACTTTTGCGAAACCCGACACTATATTTATACCGTGCACCAAGGCCCCGACACCGGATGGATACGCCTGGCCCTAAGCAGTTTCCAGAGTAACAGAGGCATATTTCACTTAGAGCTTGCACTTAGTAGCCACCTACATAACGATACAAAATTAGCTACTCCAACAAGCCTATCAATGGATCGAGCATTCCAGAGATAATAATTATTACTAGGATGTCATCAACAGAAAATCTGTCATCGCTTTCTGAGGTAGGGTTGGACACGCGACTACTCGACGGTTGAAATCAAGCTAGCACGATGTGCGCGATAGCTTGCAACTCATTTCCCCTAAGCCTTTCCTCAATGTTCTCTATCTGCCGTCACATCTCATCTCTGACGGCATCAGTGATCTCATCTCTGAGGGATTCACGCATCTCCTCTCGTAGCTGTGCATTGCGCTCGGCTTTGGCTCTCTATCTACTCTAGTACGCTTCGGAGTCCTCTGAGAATCCATATTTTCATAAAACATAAAGACCAAGGCCTCTCGTCTGACTCGTGTGCTCTTTGTTTTCCAGGACCGCAGAGAGTATATCTCTCTTCCTGACTGCCTGGAATGAGCCTTGGGAAGATTCTGCACTCAGCGCTTCCCGCAAGAGCCCAACATGTTATTCACTTCCTATAACATTATGGAGTAACTACAAACTACGTAGTTCAATATCTTACCAAGCGTTGAGACACTTCCTCGTCTGCATGGTTTGGAAAGGAGATGGCCCCCAAAGACATGATAGATAACCTCGCTCTTATCCAGTTTCGGGTGCGCTCATCAGGGATCCCGGTAAATGGCGGGGAGGCCTTCCACAGGATTGCCTGCTCGTCCTCCTTCCTCCATTGCGGGATTTTACCCGCATACCTAGCGGTGCTGAGTTTGTGGGGGTGTGTGTTTTTTACCTAGAGGGCCCTGTGCGCCGCACTTTCACTCCTAAAATCATCTGTCATCTTCTTCGCCACAAAGTCTTGCATGTACTCCTCCACGAACGGATATTTCTGGAAGGGTGTCAGATCCTTCTCCACGTATTGCTTGATAAGCATGTTATTGAAGTTCTTCCACGCTTTGCACACTGCTAGCAACGTGTGTCGTCATGTGATCAACTCGAAGGTCCGATTGATGGCCCGATTTTTCGATGAGAACGATAAGTTCGGTAGGCGTCGCTCAACTCTCACGATCCTGGCTACGAACACGCAAGGCTCGAAACCACGCAATCGCTGAACTAATTGACAAGTCGTTATCAATCGTGCACGAATACCCGGATGACCTGACCACGAAGGTCGATTCCTGCATACACCGAAGAAGCACGCAAGAAAAAGATAAAGCAATCTGAAATTGCAAATAGGAATTGAAATATTGAATTGAGTTGGGATTTTGAAGCGGTATTATGGTTGGTCTAGTCGACACAAGCCAATACACAAAGTTGCAACAATGCTAACTTTTAACTAAACAAAATCCAAGAAAACTAGAGGGGGTGCGTCCTCCTTAAATAGGGGATGAGGAGCCACAAATCTAAAAGAAATAGCGGGGTGGGACTAAAACTTGTGGTTACTGTTCATGTGAACAGTAACCACACCCCTAGGTGGGCCGTCGGCAGATGGGCCAAGTTCAGTATGATTACAAAGCCCAGATTGGCCCAAACAAGTTATATGACGTCTTCTTTTGATGATTACGATCAGTTCAGAAGGAATTTGGAGGTGAGGCCAGATCTGTTGGAAAGAGGACGAAATAAGATTTCAATCAAGTACTCGTGGACCTCTAACGGACTCCGTATGTGAAAGTTATGCCTGTTTTAAGTTGGTGTTGTCAGGCTGATTCCCGAGGCCGAATTGGATTCCAAAACTGATCCAGCTCGAACTGCTTGCTTGTCTTGGACCAAAAGTGACATCGTGCTGATAATTTAAGTGAAGTGTACGAACTCTTGTACTTAGAACAGTAAACATAGAAAATATGGTTGTATCCATAGAGGTCATGTCCTCATCATCCTCCCTTTCTTGAAAACAAAGCCGTCCTCGGCTTTTGATAAGCTGAAAATAGGGTAACAAAGAAGTCAAATTGTATGCATGATATATGTATATATCATCTGTTTTAACAGTTCTTCGTTGTTGCACAATTAATGTTAGAAGACAGCAGCAATCATATATGTGAATGATCAAAACAAAAATTCTCACACAACAATTATTACAACTAGTTTTGCAAATGTAAGTGAAGCGTTTATGTAATTCAAATCTCTGAAGTTGTAAACTTGCAGTGGTAGCATATTGTAACATCCCAAAGTGCTGTTACCAAAATAAAATAAATAAAGTTATTCTTTTAGTGGATTTTCTGAGTTTCAATAGTGTTTTCTTGGTTTTCTTGAATTTCTAAGATTTTAAAAGGCAAAAATAAAATTTATGTAGTTTTATGAGTTTTTATTAGATCTAAAGTGAAAAAATAATTTAAGTAATTTCTGGAATTTTCTGGAATTTTAAAAGCTTTTTACTATTTATTTAAAAACAAAAATAATTACTGTTCAAAAATAATGGCCAACTTTAGGTTGGAATTATTTTTATTAAGTTTAAAATTATTCAAGGTATTTTTATGAATTTTTGGACTCTATTTGCTACTTTCTAAAAATCTATTTGATTTATTGATTTATTTAAAATCCGAAAATAAGGGAAAGTATTCGGACCGTACACTATGAACAGTAATTTTGAAATAATATGGACCGTACACTATGAACAGTAATTTTGAAATAATATATATATATAACAAAAATCCAATTCTCGTTGGTCACCCATCCACAATTTGCTCTCAGCAAAGACTCACTTAACATTGCCAATCCTTCCCATGCACTACCAACTTGCCACTTTTGTTTCAAACAACCATATACACTGCTTTAATTCCTTTATTCCTTCCATCCCTTTCCTTTCTTCCCTAAAGATTTTCATGTCCAGAACGTGTGCAACACAGCTGACGCCATTAGAGGCCACAAGAGCTTTCAAAAACCCAAGATTTCCTCCACCATTCTACACGAAATTTGTGGCATTCAATTCCCCGGTCATCACCTCCCCCATTTTAGGCCATTAATCCTTTCCTTAATCTCACCAATCCCGCTAATCGCGTCATGTCCGGCCGTGACATACGTGCATTGATCTCCCTCCACGGTCCACCTCCACCCCTATATAAGAGAGCACCGTGTGCCTCTCCCTCATCCATCCCCGAATATCTTAGCTCCTCCCTTCCTTCCTCCACAACGCAATCGAAGTTTTTCCATTGTAGGCCGAACGTCGTTCATCGGCCATTTGCGCCACTCTCTGGGAGCCCCACCACCATCGACCACACCCTCGCCGCCTCGCGGCGTTCTCGCCGTGCTCACCTCTCGCCGCCGAGCATCGCGAGCATAACCGCCACCGTGAGACCGTCGCTCGCGCCGCCGTCACCGATCACGTTCGCCGCGCCACCTCCTCCTACTGCATCGCCGCGGTAAGCAACCCATTTCGTTGTTTGCGGCCACCCCTTCCTTTCTATCACGGCGCCACCACATTTTCCATGGCGCCATGTTTCTGTTCTGAGGAAGAAGATGAATGAACAGTATTAAATTATCTAGTCGATGCTATGTAGTGTGTACATGCACATGTTTATTCTTCCAGAAATTCGTTCTCTCACATGCAAACTTTAAATCCGTTGATTCTTCCTCCTAAATTCATATAAATTCATCTACTATTTACAGTATTTATTTCGTAATTTTTAGATTTTATTTTGTTTTCTGTTATTTATTCGGTCCATTATCCGCATCGTCGCCTTTCTCCTCGCCACCGGCCAACCTTGCGCGTTCCACCCCAACCATGGTGAGCATTGCGTTCCCCGCTGTTCCCCCTTCAAATCGCCACAAACCTCACCGTTAACTCCTCGTTTGCGGAACGCGATGTCAACTGAAGGTCGTCTCGTCGCGTTCGCCACCATCCGATGTCTTAGGCGAACCGTCTGCGGCGTTGAGTTCGCCTCGACATGTTCTACATCATACTTTCTCGCCATGGCCATAAAACTCTTTCCTTGTTTCCAGTCAATCCGAAAAACAATTTCTAGTGAATAGTATTTTCGGAATTCTATCATTTCATGTGATTTTCAACCTTTCGAAATTTCGTTCTCCCTCATACGAACTCCGATTCCGTCGATTCAAATTCCTATATTCATATAAAGTCGATACCTTCCGTCCAGTATTTATTTTATAATTTTTGGATTTTATTTGGATTTTATTTGAATATTATTTGAATTTGGATCGTCTGCGCGTATAGATTTCGACGACTTCGGACGACCGGATTTCGACTTCGTTTGAGAGCATTGTCGGTGTTTTAGAACCGATCTTACGTAAAGATTGTTTGATTCGGGGGGGGGGGTCTCCACAATTGATCACACAGACGAAGAAGACACGGGGATTTTTATACAGGTTCAGGCCTTCTCCGGAGAGAATAACAACCCTACTCCTGTGTATCTTGTATTTGCACTCTGGATTACAATCGAATGAGGATCTTTCTCTATCTCACTTTTCCTCTCCTTCCATCTCTAATAGATACCTATTTATACTAAGCAATAGTGGACGTTGTCATTCCAGGCTAATTAGTCGCTCATTATTATGCAATAATGAGAGTAATTACCGGAGTAGTAACCTCCCCATGCTGTCAATCAGTTGTCAGTCAGAGATAGTGAGAATTATCTGCAGTTATGTCAGAGATAACTGAGTATTTTGACTGCTTAGATTTGTAATACTCCGAATTTGCTTAAGTTGGAAGAACAGAATTCGGGGAGGAGATGTAATACTCCTGAGTAATATTAGAGAGAGAATAATTATATTTAGAGAGAGGACCAATTAGAATAGTGATTCATCGAAGTTTGGAGGAGTTTTACGCAAGCAGCAGGACAACTGGGCTCAGGCTAGAGGCCCATGGGGCCTTTGGTGGCGGCCATGGGGCGCCACTCTCCCCTTCCTAACCCTAGCCGCCCCCTCCTCTCCCCTCCAAGCCTCCACCCCCTTGCGCCTCCACCCCATCCACCTCCTGTCCAGCACCTCCCCTTGCTGTCCATCCCCCTCCACGGATGATTTCCCCTCCATTGATGCCGGTCGAAGGAAGGAGGAAGAAGCCCTGGTGCTGCTGGCTATGGTGGAAGAGGAGAAGAAGAAGAAGAGGAAGGGTCCTCGTGGATTTTATCTGCGTCTTCCTGGGCTCTACAAGGGTAACGAGATGCCTTCCCTGCTGTTTGATCCGTAGTAGATGCGAAACCGATTAGATTTGTTGGATAAAAGTTTGGCTGCAGAAGATTCGATTCTGTCCAGTACCTTGCGTGGGTATTTTTGTGTATTTAGAGGCTGAATTTTAAGATTCCATCTCCTAGAGTTATGTGGTATCTGTCGTTATCTTTCAGTAGCCACGAAGATCACTCAATTCCGAGGTCTGAGTCAAAAGTTATGGTCGATTTAGTATCTGCTGCCAGAAATCTGCCGAGAATAATCTGTCTGGGTATTTCCTAAAATATGAAAGGGAAATTGGTAGAATCTGAAAGTTCACACAACTAGGTTATTATAGATAATTCGATAAACTTTTCAGATTGATAAAGAACGATCAATTCGGAGTTACCTGTTAAAAGATATGGTCATCTTAGTATTGCTGTTCGAACGTGTAGGCAGGTTCTGTACTGAAAGTTCAAACAATGGTTAGCCTATTATTTTGGCCGAATTGGATTATCGTGTCAACTAGAGTATTGTAGATTAGTCAGTTAAGAATCTACAGAAATTGGGTTTAACTCTTTTCGACTTCCAGTTCATGAGTTATGTCAATTACCGTGCTGCTGTCCAGAAACGGTATATGGCAGGAAACGTTGTTTTCAGTTTCAGCTTTGTAATCTCGTCTTGAGTCATCGAGGCGGTGTAGAATGCCGATTAGTAGCGCTGGGTTTATTATGTCCTTATTGAAATTATTTTACTTGTTTAGGAGGTGAGGCCTCAGGTTTAGGAGTAACACCTTTGCCGCTTGCTGTCGCATCGTGGAAGGCAAGCACATTGCTAACCCTAATGCTTGTGATGGATGAATGCTTGTATGATCATGCAAGTAAATGTAGCGGTTGTGCTACGGTTTAACTCGTTATTCTTACTACTTGCAATATACATGTTTTTCATAACTTGAAGTTATATGTCATGGTTGCATGTTTTATGGATGAGGTCGTGGTAGCAAATTAATATTCAACTTTGCCATGCGTTGGAAGAGTTGTTGGTAGTCATGTGGTAATTTGCTTAATGAGCCAAATGCGGAATATGAAAATAAACTCAAGATGGACATATTGATAATTCCTTGTGGTTATATTCATGATGATCATGTTGTGGTCTATGTGGTAGAGTTCCCTTTAGATCGATTGATTTTGATCTTGGTGAATCGGGTGTGGGTTATGTGGTAATGGTCTTATGATACAATGGTATTGTGCTTAATGAGACACATGTGGATTACGAGAAAATATTCATGATGAGTATGTTGTTGACCTTCGTGGTTAAATTCTTGTGGTTTATGATTATCATATCATTCATGACATATCATGACATTTTCATTGTGGATGTCGCCGCTTATAGCCGCGATCAGTGCGGTACAACATCGTGCATTGCCGTAGCACGATGCATACTTTTACCTTGTTGGGTAAAGGTGCGATGGAGCATAGCATACATATGCATTACATTGTGGAAAGATCATTTGCATACTTATGCAAGATATCGTGGTGAAGTTATATTACAAACAACTGCAACTTTATAGTTGTAATGTGGAATTGGCTCATGAGAGTCACTTGTGGTGTGAGGAAAGTGGTTATGGTCGTGGTTTGGGGTTCATCCCTTGTGGTATGGTAGTGGTTGTGTTTGTGGCATGAGATTCTACTCTCTTGTGGTAATTGTTGATAGCAATTGTGGATCGAGAAATAGTAAAGTTATGAGGTAAAACATGTTAATACTTTATTGTTATTGGTAGTGGTAGTGGTGAATAATATGAAGCAGATTGATCAAGATTCAATTGTTAATATTTTACTATCATTGGTAGTAAATATGGTTGAGGCTATAATTGTGATAATTATGGAATTGGATATTGATGCTTAATATCTTTGTAGTTAAATTAGCTTGTAAATGAATGTGGATTCACATTATGGATGTGGACATATGGATACTTTAATGATGTTGTATTTTTGTTTGTAGTCCTAATAGCCTCATTAAGCAGTTTGTTTCTTGAGATTTTTATCTCACCCTTGTTTCCCCTCAGGTGATTGTTGAGCATTCATGGGATGGGTAGAGCGGCACCACAATAATGCACTTGGTTCATCAACTCATGTTGTAATAAAGTCGATGAAATTCTAGCCAAATGCTTAACTATTTGTGGATGATTATGTTATTTAATAAGGATGGACTTGTGAACCATTCTTTGATTAATCTGCTAGAGGTTGTTTAATTATTGAACTTGTTACCGTTATCTTTATTCCCTTAGTTGTTTATGCTTCCGCTTAATGCTTCTTGTCTAGAGATGTTGCGAAATAATTTATCTTGAAATTATCGGCTAGTCATGAAAGTGGTTTAGTAGCATTCGGGGTAATGTGGGTCTGAGGTGTTCTGGTTGGTATCGAGCGGGCTTTAGGTGCGTGGTAATTAAAAATATTAAATTGACACCTTTGGTGCATGATAGGATGGGATGGGACAAGCATTGCATTCATGCTTTGACATGTTATATTGATGATTCATGCTTTGAGATAATCTTGTATGTTTATTATTTGTTTATATGATGCTTTGAGTGAGGATAGTCAATGATAAGAGGTAGGGATTGCGATCGTTGCCTTGGGCATTGCAGCTTATATCCCGTTCGTGATGCGGATATTGATCTGATTACCTTAGGTAACTTAGTTGCGGATGTCATGGGTAAGTTTCTTAGAAAAGTGTTATCCTCCTTGAATTGATGTTGGCCGATTCCTGGCCTATTGCGGTTATTGATTTTCTCTCAGGTTAGCTGTTTATTGCAGTTGTTGGGTGCCAATAGGCCTCCAATTGTTCTTGAGACCAAATATTGTTTCTTTCTCGATTGATGGGTTGTTTTACCGCTCGTGAGCGGTGCTTTTGGAGAGACGGTATTTGTATCTTTCTCACTTGGAAAACATGACCCTTTTATTCGTTTGATATTTTGAAGAAAAAAATCAAAGCTTTATGTTGGAAGTTCGTTATCCGTGGAAGCCTTGGCTCTATGCATTTCTTCCGAGTTATTTCGACTTTTGAAGTTTGATTTCTCCTAGAAGGAGTGTTAAAATCCATTTATGATGTTTTGTTGTGTTTAAGTAGTAGGTGGCAATTATGTAAACAATCGATAAATTGTGAATTATCAAGTTGAAAAGTTAGTGTGGTACATCATTAATTTCTACTAACATCCTTAGAAGTGAAGTTGATTAATATGATGTTGTCTGTTGTAGTTTCTTGAAGATTTGTGGCTAAGAATTTAGCGATACATGTGTAGAACTCATGCATTTATTAAGGAATATGAAAAACAATTGTTTTGACTATTGTAGTTGTTTAATTTTCCCAACTTGTTGGATAGATTGGATTGATCGATCTTAAGTAATTAATCGACCATTCGGGATGGTCAAGTAAGGAGGTGTTCAAATATTGCCTTAATAAGATTAACCTTTAATATGTTCTCTCTTTACATACTTGATGAGCATGTACAATCATTAAATTTATGTAACTTTTACCATGCTAAATTGTTGAAACATGTATCTGAGAAATGGATGAAGGTTGATGTATTGACTTGTGGAATCTTGTCTTATAAAGTCGTATTATTGATGTTTAAAGTTTTTATTTTAATATCTTAACATAAGGTGGAGTATTGAATCTGTGCTCTTTATTGTCTTTGTGATTGCAAATTAGAGACAGGATCATTAATGCTATCTTTGATGAAAAAATTAATAATCAATTATTGTGACAATGGCTAGAGTGTAATTACTTTTTGCTAAACTAGAGTTGAGCATCGATGCAGAGATAAATGTATGAAATCTAATAAGAGATTCATACTAGCATGTTTTGTGAGGTTTTTATGTTCTAATATCATCTTGTTAAAGAGTTTGTTTTAATATGATGGCTTATGCACTAGGTTTAACTAGATTAAGTAGTTGGAATCTTATTTGGATAATAAGAACATGATGAAGTGATTTATGGTGTTCCTTTTGGAAAAAATATAAAGGAGTGAGATGATATGATGATTTTTTTGCAAAGAATATTTTATCTTGTTGTGAATACAATCCATAGCCTGTAGTTGTGATTATGGTGTTGAATGTTTTAAAAATAAAGGAATTTGTTAATTCCATAATACTAATTGAATTGAAGGGTGTGAGATTTACTGGTTGGAATCTTTTGGACCTTATGACTTGTGTGATAGCCGAGGTTGCCTTGAGTAAGCGACATGTTGAATGATCTTTTGGTTTTATCTGAATCTCGTGTTGTGGTCTTCAAGCATCCTTTGTTGGAATTGGCGGGATGCTGTTATAAAAGAAAAATTGTTTCTTATTGAAAGAAAAAGTTGTACTATAAGTATTTGAGGTACAAATGATCTATCTTGTGTTTTCCAACCTCAATGCTATCTATTTTTTCCCTTGGTCTTTTGGTCTTTGTGAATGATAGCAATTTTACGTATCTTGAATTTATTTCTTCTTACCTCTTCTTCTAAGAACATGGTAATTGTTGTGGGTTGCGAAGACTTTTGTTGCGTGATGACAACTTAATAGTGGTAGTGTAGTGATGTTTTTGTAGGAGCCTTAAATATCACAATATTTAAGATATAATGGATGATATATTATTTTCATGGAATAATCCTTGGGAAGGGTATGTTTTAAATAGAATGTTTATCTTGGAGCCAAGCGATTTATTGATGTTAAGAAATGAGTGTTTGTTAATTGTGGTATAGTAGGGCGTTCACCCGAGGTTTTCCTATCTTATATGGGAAGTTGGTTGTAAGAACTTGGAAGCGAGTTTGGGCTTCACTTTTTGTTATGCTAGAATTTTTTTAGAGGCCCGGTGTCTACGTGTTGGAATAGTGGATCGAGTAGAATCCAAATAGTGTGATGATCGGGATAGCATTCTTGAGTGCGATAATTGAGTATGTGTGGGTGTGATATGAATCCCGAGTTGTTATCCTTAAGGGACTGAAGTGCGTTAGGAATTATTTGTCAAAATAATTCTGTTGGTCATGGTTTTGGCTAGAGTATGATTTGCGGGGCCAGTAGAGTCTATCTACAATGGTGTAGATGATGTACTCAATTGAGCTAATTGTTGAGGTGGCCAACTTGAGATAAATGAGTTGGTGTGTTGGGCAATGACTTGAAAATCCTTGGTTCAAGGAAGTTAAATTATTAAAAGAAATAGATTGGGAAATTATTGTTATCTCAAGTAGTGAGATGCTCTCTTGATTCTTGTTTATGTTGTGTGTTTATGGCAGAGGCCATTTGCAAAATTGAATTGTGTTTATGTTGAGGCGTAGTCTTTTCCAGTTAGGAAAAGAAATTGATTGTTTTGAGTGCATCGAGTGATTTTCACTCTTAGCTTAGGTGGTGTGGTTTCTCCAATTTTCTACTTGGAGAGTGGAAGATGTTTTGTGGTAAATCTTTTGATTTGGATCGTAGTCCTTTGAAGGAAAACTAGTTGCTAGTGTGATGCTTGATAATCCTTTTCTCTTACATTATTGGGTTATATTTGTAAAATATATCGTTGTGCTTCTAGTAGAATTATGTGAGTGGAATTTGTGATCAAATTCTCGAAATTGGGTATAATGTGTTATCTGAGTATATTTAATAAGAGGAAAGTGTTTTAAGAAAGAGGATGGTTTTAGAAAGTGGTCTTAATAGTTATTGCGGAATTTTTGCCAATGGCGAGGACTCGTTGGCTCAGAGCTGACCAAAGAGTTATGCGGATGTTCGATTTAGACCAACGTGAATTGTGAACTCGCCGGAATCGGCCGTGAGGAAGAGGGCCATCAAGTATGTGAAGGCCCTGCGACGAATCGATCCGGCGGGAGGCGATGTGGAACCTTGAAGACCGGATGCATAAGAAGAGCCCGAGCTCTTGAGGCGAAAGAGTACCCGTAGTTATGGTTTCCTTGGGATGCTCTATCCTTTGGTTTTATTTCCTTGATTGTTCTTTTGTCTCGTTCGTTGAGGAGTTAAATTCGAGGGCGAATCCTTTTAGGTGGGGAGAATGTAATACCGAATTTGCTTAAGTTGGAAGAGCAGAGTCGGGAGGAGATGTAATACTCTGAGTAATATTAGAGAGAATAATTATATTTAGAGAGGGGACCAATTAGAATAGTGATTCATCGAAGTTTGGAGGAGTTTTTACGCAAGCAGTGACAACAACTGGGCACAGGCTAGAGGCCCATGGGGCCTTTGGTGGCCGGCCATGGGGCGCCACTCTCCCCTTCCTAACCCTAGCCCCCTCCTCTCCTCCAAGCCTCCACCCTTGCGCTCCACCCCATCCACCTCCTGTCAGCACCTCCCTTGCTGTCCATCCCCTCCACGGATGATTTCCCCTCCATTGATGCGGTCGAAGGAAGGAGGAAGAAGCCACAGTGCTGCGGCCATGGTGGAAGAGGAGGAGAGAAGAAGAGGAAGGGTCCTCGTGGATTTTATCTGCGTCTTCTTGGGCTCTACAAGGGTAACGAGATGCCTTCCCCGCTGTTTGATCCGTAGTAGATACGAAACCGATTAGATTTGTTGGATAAAAGTTTGGCTGCAGAAGATTCGATTCTGTCCAGTACCTTGCGTGGGTATTTTCATGTACTTACAGGCTGAATTTTAAGATTCCATCTTCTAGAGTTATGTGGGATCTGTCGTTATCTTTCAGTAGCCACGAAGATCACTCAATTCCGAGGTCTGAGTCAAAAGTTATGGTCGATTTAGTATCTGCTGCCAGAAATCTGACGAGAATAATCTGTCTGGGTATTTCCTAAAATATGAAAGGGAAATTGGTAGAATCTGAAAGTTCACACAACTAGGTTATTGTAGATAATTCGATAACCTTTTCAGATTGATAAAGAACGATCAATTCGGAGTTACCTGTTAAAAGTTATGGTCATCTTAGTATTGCTGTTCGAACGTGTAGGCAGGTTCTGTACTGAAAGTTCAAACAATGGTTAGCCTATTATTTTGGCCGAATTGGATTATCGTGTCAACTAGAGTATTTTAGATTAGTCAGTTAAGAATCTACAGAAATTGGGTTTACCTCTTTTCGACTTCCAGTTCATGAGTTATGTCAATTACCGTGCTGCTGTCCAGAAACGGTATATGGCAGGAAACGTTGTTTTTCAGTTTCAGCTTTGTAATCTCGTCTTGAGTCATCAGGGAAGCGGTGTAGAACGCCGATTAGTAGCGCTGGGTTTATTATGTCCTTATTGAAATTATTTTACTTGTTTAGGAGGTGAGGCCTCAGGTTTAGGAGTAACACCTTTGCCGGCTAACGCGTCGCATCGTGGAAGGCAAGCACATTGCTAACCCTAATGCTTGTGATGGATGAATGCTTGTATGATCATGCAAGTAAATGTAGCGGTTGTACTACGGTTTAACTCGTTATTCTTACTACTTGCAATATACATGTTTTTCATAACTTGAAGTTATATGCCATGGTTGCATGTTTTATGGATGAGGTCGTGGTAGCAAATTAATATTCATTTTGCCATGCGTTGGAAGAGTTGTTGGTAGTCATGTGGTAATTTGCTTAATGAGCCAAATGCGAGAATATGAAAATAAACTCAAGGTGGACATATTGATAATTCCTTGTGGTTATATTCATGATGATCATGTTGTGGTCTATGTGGTAGAGTTCCTTTAGATCGATTGATTTTGATCTTGGTGAATCGGGTGTGGGTTATGTGGTAATGGTGTTATGACACAATGGTATTGTGCTTAATGAGACACATGTGGATTACGAAAATATTCATGATGAGTATGTTGTTGACCTTCGTGGTTAAATTCTTGTGGTTTATGATTATCATATCATTCATGACATATCATGCCATTTGCATTGTGGATGTCGTAGCTTATAGCCGCGATCAGTACGGAATACAACATCGTGCATTGCCGTAGCACGATGCATACTTTTACCTTGTTGGGTAAAGGTGCAGTGGAGCATAGCATACATATGCATTACATTGTGGAAAGATCATTTGCATACTTATGCAAGATATCGTGGTGAAGTTATATTACAAACAACTGCAACTTTATAGTTGTAATGTGGAATTGGCTCATGAGAGTCACTTGTGGTGTGAGGAAAGTGGTTATGGTCGTGGTTTGGGGTTCATCCCTTGTGGTATGGTAGTGGTTGTGTTTGTGGCATGAGATTCTACTCTCTTGTGGTAATTGTTGATAGCAGTTGTGGATGCGAGAAATAGTAAAGTTATGAGGTAAAACATGTTAATACTTTATTGTTATTGGTAGTGGTAGTGGTGAATAATATGAAGCAGTTGATCAAGATTCAATTGTTAATATTTTACTATCATTGGTAGTAAATATGGTTGAGGCTATAATTGTGATCATTATGGGAATTGGATATTGATGCTTAATATCTTTGTAGTTAAATTAGCTTGTAAATGAATGTGGATTCACATTATGGATGTGGACATATGGATACTTTAATGATGTTGTATTTTTGTTTGTAGTCTGAATAGCTCATTAAGCAGTTTGTTTCTTTGAGATTTTTATCTCACCCTTGTTTCCCCCTCTGGTGATTGTTGAGCATTCATGGGATGGGTAGAGCGGCACCACAATAATGCACTTGGTTCATCAACTCATGTTGTAATAAAGTCGATGAAATTCTAGCCAAATGCTTAACTATTTGTGGATGATTATGTTATTTAATAAGGATGGACTTGTGAACCATTCTTTGATTAATCTGCTAGAGGTTGTTTAATTATTGAACTTATTACCGTTATCTTTATTCCCTTAGTTGTTTATGCTTCCGCTAATGCTTCTTGTCTAGAGATGTTGCGAAATAATTTATCTTGAAATTATTGGCTAGTATGAAGTGGTTTAGTAGCATTCCAGGGTAATGTGGGTCCTGGGGTGTTACAAGATTCTCACTATTTAATGGGCCATCAAACGGGTGGGTCCAGTAAGTCGTGAGGAACCTGTTGCAGGCCCGGTCGTAGAAAAACTTACGACCAGATGTACTCGTATCGATTATACCATAGTCGTAGCAGAGCTTACGACTAGAAGGTAGTCGTAGCGATTATACCATAGTCGTAGAAGAGCTTACGACTAGGTGGTAGTCGTAGGGGGTCCTACGACTTCCTGACTAGTTCTTCCTTTTTGATATTTTAAGGGGTATGTCTTGTGACGTCATATTTCTTGATTATGGAGTAAATAAATGAGGATTATTTAGATCCTCGTCATCTAGCACCCCAGCTTCAAGTGAAAATAACTTACTTGGCGAAGGTGTGACGATCCTTTGACCATTAAGGGTCGTTAGGAAAGCGTTGAAGGAAAACTCTTCAACCTTGTTCCTCTCAACCGTGAATATGCTTGATCGAGGTAATTTGTTAGGTTGTCACGACTACAAGGCGTCAGAAGATAACTTACGACCGAAGCGATCGTAGCCTTAAGGCGGAAATAAGATTTTTCGGTTGGTCTTTCTCTTGACCCAGGGTCAAGATAGTAATTTCACTTGAGGTGTGAAAAGGTGTCTTGGGACTTTCCATCAGGCGGGTAAAAGCCCATCCGTTGAAGCAATTCGCGAAGCGGTGGCGATTGTTGGGATTTCGCGACGTTTCATCTCAATTGTGCGGTTATAAAACGGGCCGCAGGGGAAGAACTTAGGGTTCTTACCTTTTTACCCAACAGTCTATTGCTTTCTTGTTTCTTCCGCCGCCGGTGATTCCGTACACTTTCTTGAAGCTTTCCTAACCTTAAATCTTCTCGTTCCTGAGAGAAGAAATGGCCAGGATTGTCTCTGAATGGGCCGAGTCGGAGATGGACGATGTGAAGATGACTGCTTTGGTCGCCGCCGAGAAGATCCCCGAGGGTCTTCTCGTGAAGTGGATTGCGGCGAACGGGCAGCATTGGCCGTCGGGAGAGGTAGACCAAATTCCCGTCTTCCAGGCTTATTGTGAGTGTCGTTTGCCTGCTCACCCCTTCCTCACACTCGTACTCGAGCACTTCAGGGTGGAATTAGTGAACCTTGGTCCTAATTCCATCACGATGTTAAGCGTATTCGTACTACTTGTGTGAGGCCTACCGGGATTCCGGCGGACCTCGAGCTCTTCGGTATTATTATGGAATGGCTCGCGTCAGCGGATCGCCGTAGTCAGGTCCAAGCTCCACGACAAAAATTGAAGAGTATATTCAGATGTTTACCCGGTCGTCATGGTCGGGTTGGAAGAAGAGGTGGTTCTACTGGGAGGTTACCCAGGAAGATAGCCTCTCGTTCGTCGGAAAGGCCGCCGAGCGATCTTCTTCCTGGGACTCGACTCCCAGTAATCTCGACCGGATAGCCCCCTACATTCAAGCGGTCAAAGACCTGAAGTCGGAGGGGCTCACTGGTTGGCACGTGGTGAAGGACTTCATCACGTGCCGGATTAGTCCTTTAAAGACAAGGATCCCTCCCATGTGGAGGTACTCAGGAAAGGACGACCCAACCAGGGACTACAAGGACGGTGAGTAGAAAAACTTACTCTATTTTACTTTATCCTTGATTAACCCTGATTTAGTCTGCTTAATTGTATTGTCCATATTCCCAGATCTTTCGCAGGCGGAGGTTGACGCACGTGTCAGGCTCATCTGCGAGAAGCATCCAGCAAATACAGCGGCCCCTCAAATCCTAGTGGTTTTGACCACAGAGGAGAAAGAAAGGCGCCTAAAGGTAGTCAAATGATTGTGCCTTTAGGTGTTTTTGTTGTCGTAGGATGGTATACGACAAGCTGATTTGTCGCAGAAGGACTTACGACTGGGTACTGATCGTAGAAAATCTTAAGACCGAATGTAATCGTAGAAAAACATACGATTAGACAATGTCGTAGAAAAAACTTACGGCTCAAGGTAATCGTAGAATAACTTACGATTAGACAATGTCGTAGAAAAACTTACGACTTAAGATAATCGTAGAATAACTTACAATTGGACAATGTCGTAGAAAAACTTACGACTTAAGGTAATCGTAGAATAACTTACGATTAGACAATGTCGTAGAAATACTTACGACTTTCGAGCTAATCGTACAGACCACTTTTCTCCTTCTTCAACAGAAAGTTGGCATGGAGAACCGCCAAGACGACGAGGAAGTCGCATTGGTGGTTGTTGGGGCGAACGCGCAGGTGGAGTCAGCGAAGTCCCCTCCATCTAAGAAACGTCGACTGGTAAAAATCGACGACAAGGGAGGTTCGAGCTCGGCTCCTCCTGCTCCTTTTGCTAAATTTGCCGCAGATCTAGCCGCGGCAAGAAAGAGAGCAGAAGAAGAAGCCTTTGCCCTTAAGCGCAAGGTCCCCAAGGTTAAGGTACCTTTTTATTACGATGACAAGTCCTTCGCAGTTTCAGCTTCTCGTGGCTTTGTAAGACAGCTAGAAAAGGAGATCTGGAAGGAATTCATGTCTTTTGTGAAGAAAACCGCTGCTCCGGTGGGATCTAAAGTCGAGGGAAGCAGCATTCTTAGGGTGGTCGAGACTGATCTCGTCCACCCGGGAAGTCGGGAGGAAGTGACTCCTGGTGCCCCGAGTGCATCTCGATCAACGGTGGTCGAGAAGAAATCGAAGAAATCTTCCGTTGGGAAGGTTGCTCCCAAATTTCGGGTTAGGTCCAGCGCGCAGAGGTATGTAAAATAAAACACATAGGTGTAGTAACTACTTACTGTTTTATTTGTTGACTTGCTTGTTGCACTTGGTGATTTTCAGCCCGGCGTCTTCAGCCCCCAGGGGTACTCTCATAGAGGATCCCGTCGTTACCCCTTTAACCGAAGGGGGTGTGACAACGATAGTAGCTGAAGATCTAGCTACTATCCCTGCTGCAGAGGAGGCTGCAGTTGCTAAAGTCGCTGCGGCGGCCGATGATGCTGAAGTCGCTACGACAACGGGAACTGTCGTAGAGACTGCGGTGGAGGCAATACAAGCCTTGAGGGAGATACCAGGGGCAGACGGCAGCGAGAGCGCTGACCGCCGTCCCGGCAAGGAGGTTGTCGAAGATGTTCCTCCCGGCCCTCCAGGTGGAGTTCACGTCACAGAGTTAGAGGAAGAGGAGTATTTCAACTTTTGCTCTGATTTCTTTTGGCCCTGACTCCATCGTAGGATCTTCCGCCTACCGCTCCCGCAATCGAGTTCCCCACCCCAGTAGTATTGTCAATTGCAGAGACGTATTTGACAATGAACGACTTGAAGGAGTATGGTGGAAGCGAGTCGAGGAGATGGATGGGCTGAAGGATCCATCACGAATAGTCTCCATGTTTGCTTGGTCAAACATGAACGTAAGTATTCATCGATACTCACTTAGGGTTTTATCTCTTTATCTTATCATTTCTCTCCTTTTCAGAGAGCCGTCGAGCAAGTCGCTACGATTTGCGAGTATAATCGGCAACTTGTCAAGCTTTGACAAGAAAAGGCAACACTCTGTGAACAAGCAGAGAGGTGGTGAGTGACTGATTATTATAATCGTTTCGATTATTTGTTCAACACTCGTAACCAGTTGTCGTAGAAAGACTTACGACTTGTGCTAGTCGTAGAAGAATTTACGACTAGAGGGCGGTCGTAGAATAACTTACAATTACCCATCGGTCATAGAAATACTTACAACCGCTTGTTTAATTATGTTCATGTCTGCTCTTTATTCTTTCAGGTTCAAGAGCGAAGAAAAGACCTTAGCCGATTCGCTCGACTTTGAAAAAGCCGAGTCGAAGAAGCTAAGGGATAAAGTTGCCGACCTCCTGAAGAAGCTTCAGGAGGCTAACTCTGCAACTAAACAGCTGCAGGAAAAAATAAACAGTACGTATCATTACGACTGCTTCTGATCTTGGTTTCTGCTTCCCTCTTCTTTTTGACCTCTTATTCTTTTGCAGAAAAAGAAGTCGAAAATAAGACCCTTCAGGCCGATGTGGGGGCTCTCCGGACTGAGGTTAATGAAAAGACCTCCGTTGTCCGTGAAATCTCCCGGATCGCGAAAGAGAAAGACCAAGAAATTGAGAACTTGGGTTCTCAATTAGCTGGTAAATAGAACTTTTACCTGCTACTTATTTCTTTTATCTTCCCATAGGATCGTTTTTCTTATTCAATCTTTGCTCTTACCAGATCGATTGACTGAAATAAAACGACTCCATGAGGCTTCGACTTATTCCCAGGAGGAGACAAAATCAATGAAGATCAATCTTCAAGATAATATCTCACTTCTGAACAATGTACTCGATGGGCTTCGTGCCGGGAGGGTTGCTCCTCGCGATGACACGATGGCCGCCCATACGAGTGCCATTGGGGAACAAGTCGGTACTCTGAGCGAGATGATATCTACTCTGAAGGCCAATCAGAATGATTCAATAAGGGAAGCGGTCAAAGGAGCTGTGAGTTTTGTTTTAGCAAAACTCAAGGCCCGTGATCCTAACCTTAATCTTCATTCTGTTGAAGCCGACTTTGACTGCACCGAAGCCGAAGCCGAGAAGCTGATCGAAGAGATGCAGTCGGTTGGCGAGAAGATCGCAGAGGAGATGCAAATAGAATCTCCCTAGACAGAGTAGTCTTGTAATATATTCTTGTAGAGACAAGTCTTTTTTGGTGGTGACGCATAAATATATGATCCTTTCTTTTTTTCCTGCAAATTATCTTGTAGAGTAGTTAGTAACTCGTAAGATAAAGGAAGAAATAATTAGACCAGATATGAGCGATTCCTCCTTTCTCCTTTATCTTTCCTGCGAATCATCTCATAGAGTAGTTAGTAACTCGTAGGATGATAACTTCAGAAAAAACTAGACTAAGAAATGAAGTCATGTTTATAACTTTATCCTAGCCCCCGACTGCTTACTTAGTTTATTTTCAATAAACTAGGTGAGTAGTAATAAAGGGTTCTGAGAAAACAGAGAGGTTTGGTCGTCTTAGAGTTGTCAAGTATCGACTTGTTTGCACTAGTCGAAAGAGTGGAAACAGATCGATGCTAGGAAGTTCCCTCTAGTGGGCAGGACCACGTGCAGAGAAAAAAGACTTCGACTAGGTGATGTTACCATCTCCGACCAGATTAATTAACTCGATAATGACGACTAGAGTGAAACAAACTTCTCGAGTACCTTAAGGATTCATTCGACTACATTCATTTTCCCGACTAAGTCGCTCGCAAAGAAAAGTAGGAAACAGATCGACGCTAGGAAGTTCCTTCTAGTGGGCGGACCACATGCGATAGGACAAAGCTTCGACTAGGTGTGTTTCAGTCCTTCGACCAAGAAACTTCTCGCTTTTTGAAAAGGTAGTCGAATGCATCTCAAAAGGGTCACTCTTCTTAGTTTATTTTTCAAATAAGCTAAGGTGAGATGAATTAAGCTTAACAATCTGTCGACCATTTTCCCGAGCTCAAGAAGCTTTGTACCGATTGTTTAGGAACGAAATGACATTAGGAAGCTCCTTCCAATGGCGTAACCACATGCGGAGAGGAGAGACTTGACTAAATGTATCGCCTTTTGCTAACCATTGTACAGGAAGGATGAGTGGGAAAATGGTCGAAAAAAAGAAAAGCGAAATTCAAAAAAAAAATAGACAAAAAAGATAGGAAGAACCTGACACTTTATTGTCGTTGAAGTTTGTTACACATAAAATTTGCGTAACTCGTCAATGTTCCAAGAGTTTGAGAGTACACGGCCGTCTTCCATTGCAAGTCGTACTGATCCTGGACGCGTTACTTCGACCACAATGTAAGGACCTTCCCATTTTGGGGAAAGTTTGTTCCGATTAGACTGGGATTGGATAAGTCTCAATACCAAGTCACCTTCAACAGGTCATGAGGTTGGACCTTACGATCATAGTATTTGCGCAGGGCTTGTTGGTAGACCGCAGAACGGAATAAAGCTTTGTTCCTCCGTTCTTCGAGCGTGTTGATGTCGCTCGCTCAAGATGTTCTTGAGATGAGTCGTTAAACTTGTCGACTCTTTCTCGACTGATCTTTAGTTCGGAGGAAGCATGGCTTCGCACCAAAACTAGAAAGAAAGGTGTTTCTCCCGTAGCTCGGCTAGTCGTCGCATTTAATTGCCCATAACATCGGAAGGTAATTCTGCACTAAGCCCCAGCGCTTACAAGTCGATCGAAGACTCGGGTTTTGATTACCTTCATTATCTGGTCATTCGCTCTCTCGACTGCTCCGTTGCTTTGGGGGTGTGCGACAGAAGCGTAACATAAACGAGTTCCCAACTCGTCGCAAAATTCCTAAAATTTTGCGCTTGTAAATTGTTTACCATTATCTGTGATAATTCGACTTGGTACTCCAAATCGAGTGATCACGCATCTCATCATGAACCATTTTGCTGCTTCCGTTGTTATCCCAGTCACAGGTTCGGCTTCTATCCATTTTGTGAATGTATCAATAGCCACAAAAAGGAACTTGAAACCTCCTAGAGCTCTGGGTAACGGTCCTAGGATATCAAGACCCCAGGTCGCAAAAGGCCACGACAGAGGGATTGTTTGCAACGCTCCGAAATGGTTGGTGTATTTGCCTATGAACCGCACTGCATACATTTTTTAACCATCTCCTTGGCATCGTAGAGGGCTGTTGGCCAATAAAAACCTTGCCGAAAGGCTTTACCAACCAGTGTTCTGTAAGAAGCATGAGTTCCACAGATCCCTCCGTGTATGTCGTGAAGGAGTTTTAATCCTTCGCTCTGCAGAATACATCGCATGAGCACCCCTTGGGTTCCTCTTTTATAAAGAACACCTTCAACTAAAGTATACATTTTGGCCTTTCGGGATAATCGATCTGATTCTAGATCGTCATCGGGTAAGGAACCCGCCTGAAGATACTCGTAGATGGGTGCCATCCATGTATCTTCGTACTCTAGAGAGGCTGTTTATATAGAAGGCTCCTCCAGTTCGTTGATTATAGATGGTTTCTGAAGTTGTTCCAAAAACACCCCTTTCGGTACTAAGGATCGGGAGGAAACTAGACGAGCCAGTTGGTCTGCGAGGAAATTATCCTTTCGAGGGATAAATTGTACCTCAAAGCCCAAAAAGTGCTTTTCTAACTTTCGCGCTCTCTGATAGGTACGGACATAGTCGAGTTGGAGCACCGGTACTCCTTTCCGACTTGATTCACGACTAGCCGAGAGTCTCCTCTTACGAGCAACGCCGAATCGAGAGTGCTTCGCAGCTCAGATACCGCCTAGCAAACCTTCGCACGCCACGCTATTAGTGGCCCAAAGTTTAATTGTATGGCATACTTTAAGGTTTCTCCCAGAGGAGATTCCAGACTACCCCACCCGAGCCACTTAACGTGAGTGACCCGTCAGTACATCATCCACCGATCGTGGGAATCGATCGGGATCCCGAATGTGTTCAGATTTGTCCATTCGCCGACAAAGTCCGCCAAGATATGGATTTAACGGCCGCTCGGGACACGAAATGGATGTCGAACGCCCCAAGTTCGATCGACCACTTTGCCATGCGCCCCATTGCTTCCTATTCGGAGGATCGCCTCCCAAGGGAAACTCAAACGCACATGACTAGTTCGTGAACCGAAAATAATGCCACAGCTTTCCTCAAGATATGAGGAGGGCATAAAGAAGTTTTTGAACTGAGGGTAACGCTCCCGAGGTCCATGCAAAACCTCACTCACGTAGTATACCGGTCGCTGTATGTTCTCACGCTCTACGACCGATCGCGCTTATCGCTCGTGGCGTGGCAGCTAGGTAAACTAAGAGCGTTTCTCCTAGCTTCGGGGAAGCTAGGACAGGAGCACTCGTAAGATACCTCTTGACTTCCTCAAAGGCTATGTTAGCCTCTTCTAACCACTCGAAACCTTCGTGTTTCCTTAGAAGTTTGAAGAAAGGCAGTCCTTTTTCTCCCAGTCGTGCTATGAAACGACTTAACGCCGCCATGCACCCTGTGAGTTTTTGGACTTCTTTTTTCGTGGTCGGGGGGCGCATCTGAGTGATGGCTTTGATCTTTTCGGGATTTGCTTCAATTCCTCGTTCAGAAACCAGGAATCCAAGCAATTTTCCTGAAGAAACCCCGAACACACACTTCTCAAGATTTAGTTTCAATTGGTGTTTTCTGAGGTTGTCGAAAGTCTCCTGCAAATCTGCGATAAGATTGAGTCGTTTGGTGCTTTTTACGACTAGGTCATCAACATAGGCTTCCAAGTTTTGGCCTAGTTGAGGAGCAAAAGTCGTTTGCATCAAACGTTGAAAAGAAGCTCCAGCATTTTTTAGGCCGAATGGCATTTTGACATAGCAAAATACCCCAAACGGTGTAATAAATGCGGTCTTTTCTTCATCTTCTCGATGCATACTAATCTGATGATAACCAGAGTATGCATCTAGAAAACTCAACATTTCACATCCTGCAGTAGAGTCAACCAGCTGATCGATGCGAGGTAAAGGGAAATCATCTTTTGACAAGCTTTATTGAGATCAAGAAAGTCACGCACATACGCCATTTGCCGTTAGACTTTCTAACCATTACAGGTTAGCCAACCACTCGGGTGATTGACTTCTCTTATAAAGCCCGCTTTAAGCAACTTGTCCAATTCGACCTAATAGCATCTCGTCCGATCGGGGCAAATCTCCGTAACTTTTGTTTTACTGTAGTTTATCGTGCCGTAAAGCTAGCCTCGTGCTCAATCACATTCCTTGGGACTCGGGCATGTCGGATGCTTGCCACGCAAAGACATCGCTTGCTCGGAGGAAGGTGCCCTGCCTTCCTATTTGGGGCGGAAGAATCCCCAATGCGAACAGTCTTCGAGGGCTCTCTACGCCCGTGAGGAACCTCTTTGACCTCGATCGTTCGCTTAGGTGCGACTTTTAGGCTTCGACTTGCTAGTCGAAGGTCGACTTTCGCCTCGAGTTGGTAGTTGTCCAACCATCTCAAGGGAACGACGGCCGCAGAATGCGCCATCTTCTTGTCACAATATATTGTGATCACCCTTTGGGACTGGCATCTTAAGACATTGGTACCCATAGTGAGTAGCTATCAAAATTTTTGCCAAAGTAGGTCGTCCGAGTATGGCGTTATATGTCAGACGAAATCGACCACGCCAAAGGAGACCTTCTCTCCCCGAAATTGCTTGGTGATCCAAACGTTAAAGGAAGAGAAACTTGGCCAATGGGTTTGGCAAGACCCTGCATTTATTCCATGAAATGAATATCGCATCGCCTTACCTTTGTCCCGGTACTCAGAAAAAGATATTTAGCGAGCTTCCACCATCAACTAAAACTCGATTGACTCGACAATTGTTGATGGTGGGTTCGACCACTATTGGAAAACGTCCTGGTCTAGCCGAAGGTATCAGACAATCACCTTTCTCAAAGCAAGGGTGATTTCCACCACTTGTAATTTATTGACAAGAGGAGAGTCGATTGTATTTACCTCACGCTCGATCGCTTTGTTTGTCTTCGTGATTCGATGTCAAGACTCCCATAGATGTGATCAATGGTGTCTTTGTGGGTCCCGTGAACGGCATCTCCTCATCACCCGACTCCTTTTGTCCACCGGTTTGGCCCAATTGCTCAAGAATAGGAAGTTGCCCTTTGCTGTAACAGTCCTCGAAGTTTCGTAAGAAAACTCGGCGAGCCACGTAAGGTCATGCCCTTCTTTTTATGAAAAGGACACCACTTGGGTTTGTCGTTTCTCCGATCTTGGCGTTTACCCTTACCTTGATCAGGATTTTGCTTGGGGTTACGTGGCTCCTTATCGCTCACGGCTAGGACCTCCTTAGAACTGGCGACTGGAGATTTTTGATTTTTCGCCTTGTTCTTAGATTTCCTAGCCTTTTTATCCTTTTTCTTACCACTTTCGCCTGCTTCCTGAGGGACGCCATCTTTGAGATCGATAGTATTGTTACATTCGATCGCTTCAAAGTTAGATGATATCTATCAGCCATCTCAAAGAGCTCAGCGACGGTGGCAGGTGGATGTAAGGCGATGTCCTCTGTTATTCTTCTGCTACGGACTCCCTGTTTAAAAGCCCTGATCACAGATGAGTCAGAAACTTCCGGAATAGAATTTCGAACCTGACTGAAGCGCCTGATGAATTGTCGTAGCGTTTCATGGTTGTTTTGTCTTATCCGGTGCAGGTCATCCTCCTTTCTTGGGCGATTGTAAGTCCCCTGGAAATTAGCCAGCAATAGATCACAGAGGTGTTGCCACGAGTAGATCGACTCAAATGGCTGGTTTAGAAGCCATGATCGCGCCGATCCTTCGAGCACAGTCGGAAGGTAATTCGCCATGACATGCTCTCCTCCTCCCGCAATCGGATAGTCAGTAGTGTAGATTTGGAGGAACTCGATGGGTTTTGAGTTCCATTGAATTTCTCCATATTCGTTGGTCGAAATCGAGGCGGCCAACGAACCGCTCGAAGGTCAGGCGAGAACGCCCGACACCCCGAGATAACCTCTTGTCTTCCCGCTTGCCGCCGTGCATCTGGTCGCCGAAGTGGTGAAAGATCACATCTCCCGTTGGCTTGTGGCATTTTTCTCATGTCGGGAGAATGACATGAGGAAGAGTCATGCCGCCTTCCATGCGACGAGTTTCCTGAACGGCTGGCAGAAGAAGTAGGTGCACTATTACGACTTCGTGGTTGTGGTCGACCCCGTCGCTCGAGTTTGGCCATCGTGTCACGAAGCCTTTGCGTGATCTCCTCGGCAAAAAGGTCATAACCTGGTGCTCGAGCGATTTCTTGGGTCGGGTTTTCCAGCAAATCATTGATGTGCTGGAGTTCTTGAGCTTCCTTCGACTGGAAATAAGCGCGCCCAGGGAGGTTCTTCTGAGCCACTATTTTCTTCCGTCGAGTTGCATCAGAATGGTCTATTTCAGACCCCTGAACTTGCTTTAATGGAGTGTGAGAATGTTGAGGATGTCCTGCACGTTCATCAAAGTGTTCGTTTCGTTCGCCAGTCGTGGTGTCCTTGCCATTACGACGAGGTGGTGTAGAGTATGCTCGGCGGGAAGCATGTCCAATCCTTCTTCTAGGAGAACGATCCTTATCAGAGGGAAGGACGAAGACCTCCCGTGGATGACTTCCACTTGCGCTCGAGATCTCCTCACTTGAGGAGTGGTCGAGCGACACCATCTGGCGACTTGGAGTAAACCCTCCAGGTAGGGGAACTCCGGTTATAACTGCTCTGCCTCGCAGTGGCTCCTCAAGTTGGGATGGTTGAATTTGGATGAACAAAGATGTTCGATCCTCTCTCCTGCGAAACACTCTGAGAGAGAGATCATTAGATGTCGATGGAGCCCGGATGATGGCTTCCTAACTTGTCTTGCTAACTCGTACTGCCTTGGGGGGGACTCGAACACTTGGAGGAAAAGCTCTCGTCGTGTTGCGAGTTTGCCCTGAGACAGACCTGTTGCTGATCGGATTGACCCTTGCCCTCGAGGAAATTGGTCTCGGATCGGGCGCATCGTCGTGGGGGATAAGGATCCTCCTCAACTCCAAAGAATGGTGCGCCTCCGAGATCCGATAGAAGATCTCCAGAGGCGCAACATCATCATAAGATTCGATACTCGGTTCAGTAGTCGAAACCAAAGATCCATGTCGACGTCACAGAATCGGACAAGTCGAACCAATTCTCCTCGCTCCATTCTCCGCCATGATAGCATCAAAGAGAAAAGAAAGAACTGTTGACAAGGAATTACCAGATTATCCCCACGGTCGGCGCCAACTGTCGGTGTTTTAGAACCGATCTTACGTAAAGATTGTTTGATTCAAAGCGGGTCTCCACAATTGATCACACGCATTTAAGAAGACACGGGATTTTTATACAGTTCAGCCTTCTCCGGAGAGAATAACAACCCTACTCCCGTATCTTGTATTTGCACTGGATTACAATCAAATGAGGATCTTTCTATCTCTCTTTTCCTCTCCTTCCATCTCTAACAGATACCTATTTATACTAAGCAATAGTGGACGTTGTCATTCCAAAGAATTAGTCGCTCATTATTATGCAATAATGAGAGTAATTACCGAGTAGTAACCTCCCATGTCACAATCGCTTGTCAATCGAGAGATAGTGGAATTATCTGCAGCTATGTCGAGATAATCGCGTATTTTGACCGCTAGATTCTCACTATTTAATGGGCCATCAAACGGGTGAGTCCAGTGAAGTCGTGAGAAACCCGCTTGCAGCCCGGTCGAGAAAAACTTACGACTGCATGTACTGTGATCGATTATACCATAGTCGAAAGCAGAGCTTACGACAAGAAGGTAGTCGTAGCGATTATACCATAGTCGAGAAGAGCTATTTACTAGGGGTAGTCGTAGGGGTCCTACGACTTCGACTAGTTCTTCCTTTTGATATTTTAAGGGGTATGTCTTCTGACGTCATATTTCTTGATTATGGAGTAAATAAATGAGGATTATTTAGATCCTCGTCAAGCATCAATTAATCAAGCAAGGCAAGTTATACCCTTGATCATATCGATCCTATTACTTCAAATTATTTATATTCTGTTTTAAATTATTACTGCATGCCTATTTATATCAGTAATTTAAATTCCTGCTTTAAATGTATAGTTATGCCTAAAATCCTTTGTATGGCCAACTTTGATAATTGAAGCAAACATATCGTCACCATAGGTAAAACCTAGTTGATACGATAGTATGAACTAGAACATTTTGAGAAAAATCACGCTTAGCCATGCTTATAGACCAAACATGTTTATTTTGGGGAATTTCAGCCAGAAATCTATTGTTGTTTAGATGGTATCCATGGCATCGGTATGTCATGAAGTTTATGACTTTGAAAATGAAATAAATGAAAATGGTTTGAACTTGGGCATAATGGATGTTCGTGGGTGCAAGTTTATGCACGGCTCAATCGGGTATGGTTGAGGCCCATGGGTTTTGTTGGAAAGTTGCCCAAGCCGCTTAAGGACCGGTCTTCGAGTGTATGAAGCTATGCCATACCGCATCACCACATGTCCTCGCAGTGGGGAGTAGGACTCAGCTAATTAATCGCAATGTTCCACCGTGGTCGCTCCTCTACAGATGCAATGGGTAGTCATGTTACGACTTATGCTAGACCCACCTAGCGCAAGAGGGGCCGAACCCGAGGTCTTTATTCCAAAGGGGTGGCGAAACCTTAGCGAGGGGTAACTACGGTGGAATGGCGCTTGTAAAGGCCTTGGCACGTGCTCGACTTTGCTACCAAAGGTAGTGAGCGGTGGCATAGATATATGCCTGACAAACTAGAGAAGTCTTGTCATGTGGGTAAAGTCGCACAACCTCTGCAGAGTGTAAAACTATTCGAATAGCCGTGTCCACTGGCCATGGACATGCTAGCGTAACTGCCAAAGTTAGACTTTGGTTTTGTCGGAAAAGACTTCTTCAAAACTGGTTTATCCAAATGGGAATTGGGCAGGCAGCCTTGTGATAGGAAGGTATCCTTCACCATTCATGTGTGAATGTTATCTGACTATAAAAGTGAGAATTTATAAAATGATTTTTAGTTATAGAATAACGGCTTTGGAATCTAGTACCAGTATGTAAAGAAAATGTTGCTTTATGCAAATAACCCTATAAGCCACCCTTTGTTACATCCATATGTGCATGTCATTCTGTTACTTGATGGATGTAACTTGCGAGCACGGAAGTTGTGCTCATTCTTGCTTATGCAAACAAAATTTCAGAAGAGAAGGACTTTGCTACCGATGTGGATCTCGACGACTAGGTCGCTTCCCTAGTCGATTGCCTGTGGCAGATTAACTGGACCCTACTACTTCTTCGTCTTCCGCTGTGTTTATTTTATTGTTGGCCTGTAAGCCTCCTTTGTAATCAACTCATTGTTATTTATTAATAAAGTTGTGATATGAATTTGTTATCATTTTGTTTACTGTGTGGACTAGCTACTGATCATGGGACTAGTCCAGAAATGCACAGAGGATCTGGGTGTATTAATACCCGGGTTCTGACAAGGTGGTATCAGAGCCATATCGACTGTAGGTCGTGACCTAGTTAGAATGGCCGTTAGTTGAAAACTTCAAAACTTATTTTATAACAAGAAAAAGAATAATTAGTTCTCTCCTCATCCTGGTCATCTATCTGTAGCTTTTTCAGAGCAATTCTTTCTTACCTAATCATTTTTTCACCATTTTATAATGTTAAATGGATCCTCTCTCCCTCGGAAATTTCTATAGGTGGTCAACACGTTTCTTAACCCTTACGTTCAAGACTACAAGACATGAAGCCATCGAGAAAGTATCGTCGTCTGCACCATCCAAGGACAATGGACAAGATATACCGAAGATCGTTTTGTTAGCCAAGCCATATAGTTTAAGTGTGCCAAGACTCATTCTGTGTATTGAGTCGTTTCACCAGCTTACGAGTATCGATCGAATAGAAGTTGTATTGTTTCTTAACTTGTATCGTATGTTTTCTTTTGGTACGTCGTATGTAGATCTTTTGATCTTGTGTACAACGCTTGCTTTAAATGGGTAGACTTCTTCCTCATAGCTTTCTCTCACTACTACGAAAACCTCATCACTGCACGGTTCGAACCGTTATCACAGCATTTGTTTCAACCGCTGCGTAAAAGTACGCCTGTGATAACAGCGTTATCACGCACGGTTTTGAGCCGCTCGTGATGAAAGCTATCACGACGGTTCAAACAAGAGCCGCTCAGAAAACAGGATCACGCATTTCGCTTCGAACAAGAACCGCTCGGATAATCATTATCACGCATTTGCTCTTGTTCCAACCGCTCAGGATACTATTTCGCTGCACGGCTCTTGTTCCAAACCGTCTGTGATAGCTTTTTTTATTACAAAAAAAAATATTGCCATTTTTCATGGATACACTCATACACATACACTGCCATTTCCGAAGCCTTCCAAACATAGATTCATTGATACACATACATGGATTCCCAACTCCTAAGCCTCCCAATAAATTTCTCAAGCCATGGATTCATGGATACACACATACACTCGATCATACACAAGTACCAATGCAAGTAGAATCTGAAGAGAATCTAATGTAATCTGAATATGAATCTAACACAAGTACCACAAGCTCATACATACAAATCTGATCTCAATCTAATAGAACCTCATATACAAAAGTACCAACAGACATCGACGTCGGAGGAGGACCGAGGAGTTTCGGCGGCGCCGAGGACTAGAGGAGGTCGGCGTTGGTGTCGGCGCCGACTCTCAATCGTTGGGGAGGAAGACCATGCCTGGATCGGCGGAGCAAGGGAGGACCGAGCTCGGAGGTGTAGCGGGGGCGTGGAGCATGGAGGACCGAGGAGCAACACACCGGCTCTGAGGAGGATCACGAGCAAGGGAGGACCGAGCCTAGAGGAGGACCGGATCTGCGGAGTGCGAGATCGAAGGCCAGAGGAGGTCGGCCATAATATATAAGGACATATTTTGCCTCCCGCGCACGCTGCTCAAAATTTTCAAATTCCCGTAGCGAATCACGCAGCGGTTTCATACAAAAACCGTCAGGATGACAAATCACGACGTTTCGTATCACGAACCGCTCAGGATAGTAACTCATCGCTGCATTTGCTTCTTAATACGAACCGCTCGTGATAGTACTCATCCGCATTTGTTGGTATTAAGAGCCGTCGTGATTTGGATTTACTATGGCTTGGAATTTTTCTTACTCTCGATTTTACCATGGCTTAGAATTTTCCTCTCTCTGATTTTACCATGGCTTACTCTCTAATTTTACCATGGCTTACTCTCTGATTTTACCATGGCTTAGAGTAAGGAAAATTCCAAGTCATGGTAAAATCAGAGATACCATAGCTTAGAGTAAGGAAAATTCCAAGTCATGGTATACCATGGCTTAGAGTAAGGAAAATTCCAGGTCATGGTATACCATGGCTTAGAGTAAGGAAAATTCCAATTCATGGTAAAATCAGAGATACCATGGCTTAGAGTAAGGAAAATTCCAAGTTATGGTATACCATGGCTTAGAGTAAGAAAAATTTTAAGCCATGGTAAAATCAGAGAGTAAGAAAAATTCCAAGTCATGGTAAAATCAGAGAGTAAGAAAAATTCCAAGTCATGGTAAAATCAGAGAGTAAGAAAAATTTTAAGCCATGGTAAAATCAGAGAGTAAGAAAAATTCCAAGTCATGGTAAAATCAAAATCACAGACGGTTGTTAATCCCAACCGTATGTGATGAGGTAGTTATCACTGATGGTTGGTATCACGAACCGTCTGTGAAGTATCATAGACGGTTTGTTATACTAACCGTCTGTGATGAGGTGTCCTCATCACTGCACGGCTCCTTCTACCAACCGCTCAGGATACTTCACGACACGCTGGTAGAAGGAGCCGCCTGTGATGAGGCACTATCACGCACGATTCTTATTATGAACCGTCGCGAAGTATCACGACGGTTGGTAATAAGAATCGCTCGTGATGAGGCATTATCACGCATTTCGCCTAAAGGGAACCGCTCAGAGAGCTCATTCAACTCTGACGGCTCCTTTGGAACCGTCTGTGATGAGGCGTCTAGTATGACCTGTTTTGTAGTAGTGTCTCACCCTTTGCTACTTTGCTTCTTCTCTAAAAACTCATTGGACTCCTAACCTATCGATGCAGAAAGGACGTGAAGAACAAACCGATACTTCAAAACTTTGAACAACTCAACACATAAAGCCAACTTCAAGATATACTCTCTCTATCTCTTTCTAGCCTCCCAATACAATCATCCCATGTCCATCTTCTTTCTTTCTAGCCTCTCCGAATCTCGGGGACGAGATTCCTTTTAAGGGGGGTAGTTTGTAACATCCCAAAGTGCTGTTACCAAAATAAAATAAATAAAGTTATTCTTTTAGTGGATTTTCTGAGTTTCAATAGTGTTTTCTTGGTTTTCTTGAATTTCTAAGATTTTAAAAGGCAAAAATAAAATTTATGTAGTTTTATGAGTTTTTATTAGATCTAAAGTGAAAAAAAATAAAATTTTAAGTAATTTCTGGAATTTTAAAAGCTTTTTACTATTTATTTAAAAACAAAAATAATTACTGTTCAAAAATAAAGGCCAACTTTAGGTTGGAATTATTTTTATTAGGTTTAAAATAATTCAAGGTATTTTTATGAATTTTTCTAGAATTTTTGGACTCTATTTGCTATTTTCTAAAAATCTATTTGATTTATTGATTTATTTAAAATCCGAAAATCAGGGACCGTCTGAACCTCATGAACAGTAACTTGCATAGTACACTATGAACAGTAATTTCGAAATAAAAAAATATATAAAAAAAATCCAATTCCCGTTGGTCACTAATCCACAATTTGCTCTCAACACAGACTCACTTAACATTGCCAATCCTTCCCATGCACTACCAACTTGCCACTTTTGTTTCAATCAACCATATACACTCCTTTAATTCCTTTATTCCTTCCATCCCTTTCCTTTCTTCCCCAAAGATTTTCATTTCCAGAACGTGTGCAACACAGCCGACGCCATTAGAGGCCACAAGAGCTTTCAAAAACCAAAGATTTCCTCCACCATTCTTCACGAAATTTGTGGCATTCAATTCCCCGGTCATCACCTCCCCCATTTTAGGCCATTAATCCTTTCCTTAATCTCACCAATCCCGCTAATCGCGTCATGTCCCGCCGTGACATACGTGCATTGATCTCCCTCCACGGTCCACCTCCACCCCTATATAAGAGAGCACCGTGTGCCTCTCCTCTCCCTCATCTATCCCCGAAAATCTTAGCTCCTCCCTTCCTTCCTCCACGACACAATCGAAGTTTTTCCATCGTAGGCCGAACGTCGTTCATCGGCCATTTGCGCCACCTACGTGGAGCCCCGCCACCATCGACCACACCCACGCTTCGCCGCGACGTTTACGCCGTGCTCACCTCTCGCCGCCGAGCATCACCGCCACCGTGAGACCGCACGCTCGCCGCCGCCGTCACCGTTCGCCGCACCGCCACCTCCTACGGCATCGTCGCGGGGTAAGCAACCCATTTTCGTTGTTTGCCGGCCACCCCTTCCTTTCTATCACCGGCGCCACCACATTTTCCGTGGCGCCATGCTTCTGTTCTGAGGAAGAAGATGAATGAACAGTATTAAATTATCTAGTCGATGCTCTGTAGTGTGTACATGCACATGTTTATTCTTCCAAAAATTCGTTCTCTCACATGCAAACTTTAAATCCGCTGATTCTTCCTCCTAAATTCATATAAATTCATCTACTATTTACATGATTTATTTCGTAATTTTTAGATTTTATTTTGTTTTCTCGTTATTTATTCGGTCCATTATCCGCATCATCGCTTTCTCCTCGCCACCGCCAACCTTGCGCGCTCCACCCCAACCATGGTGAGTGTTGCGCCCCGCTGTTCCCCCTTCAAATCGCCACAAACCTCACCCGTTAACTCCTCCGCTTGCTCTAACGGCGATGTCAACCCGAAGGTCGCTCTCCGCTGCCCGCCACCATCCGATGTCTTCCGGCCGACCGCCTCGCAGCGTTGAGTTCGCCTCGACATGTTCTACATCATACTTCCTCGCCATGGCCATAAAACCCTTTCCTTGTTTCCAGTCAATCCGAAAAACAATTTCTAGTGAATAGTATTTTCGGAATTCTATCATTTTATGTGATTTTCAACCTTTCGGAATTTCGTTCTCCCTCATACGAACTCCGATTCCGTCGATTCAAATTCCTATATTCATATAAAGTCGATACCTTCCGTCCAGTATTTATTTTATAATTTTTGGATTTTATTTGAATATTATTTGAATTTGGATCGTCTACACGTATAGATTTCGACGACTTCGGACGACCGGATTTGGACTTCGTTTGAGAGCATCAATTAATCAAGCATGGCAAGTTATAACCTTGATCATATCAATCCCATTACTTCAAATTATTTATATTCTGTTTTAAATTATTACTGCATGCTTATTTATATCAGTAATTTAAATTCCTGCTTTAAATGTATAGTTATGCCTAAAATCCTTTGTATGGCCAACTTTGATAATTGAAGCAAACATATCGTCACCATAGGTAAAACCTAGTTGATACGATAGTATGAACTAGAACATTTTGAGAAAAATCAGGCTTAGCCATGCTTATAGACAAAACATGTTTATTTTGGGGAATTTCAGCCAGAAATCAATTGTTGTTTAGATGGTATCCATGGCATCGGTATGTCATGGAAGTTTATGACTTTGAAAAATGAAATAAATGAAAATGGTTTGAACTTGGGCATAATGGATGTTCGGTAGGTGCAAGTTTATGCACGGGCTCAATCGGGTATGGTTGAGGCCCATGGGTTTTGTTGGAAAGTTGCCCAAGCCGCTTAAGGACCGGCTTCGAGTGTATGAAGCTATGCCATACCGCACCACCACATGTCCTCACCGTGGGGAGTAGGACTGGCTAATTAATCTGCAATGTTCCACCGTGGTCGTTCCCTACAGATGCAATGGGTAGTCATGTTACGACTTATGCTAGACCCACCTAGCGCAAGAGGGGGCCCGAACCTGGAGGTCTTTATTCCAAAGGGGGTGGCGAAACCTTAGCGAGGTAACTACGTGGAATGGCGCTTGTAAAGGCCTTGGCACGTGCTCTAGACCGCTACCAAAGGTAGTGAGCGGTGGCATAGATATATGCCTGACAAACTAGAGAAGTCTTGTCATGTGGGTAAAGTCACATAACCTCTGCAGAGTGTAAAACTATTCGAATAGCCGTGTCCACGGTCATGGACATGCTAGTAGAACTGCTCAAAGTTAGACTTTGGTTTTGTCGGAAAAAGACTTCTTCAAAACTGGTTTATCCAAATGGGAATTGGGCAGGCAGCCTTGTGATAGGAATGTATCCTTCACCATTCATGTGTGAATGTTATCTGACTATAAAAGTGAAAATTTATAAAATGATTTTTAGTTATAGAATAACGGCTTTGGAATCTAGTACCAGTATTTAAAGAAAATGCTGCTTTATGCAAATAACCCTATAAGCCACCCTTTGTTACATCCATATGTGCATGTCATTCTGTTACTTTGACGGATGTAACTTGCGAGCACGTAAGTTGTGCTCATTCTTGCTTATGCAAACAAAGTTTCAGAGGAGAAGGACTTTGCTACCGATGTGGATCTCGACGACTAGGCCGCTTCCTAGTCGATTGCCGTGGCGCATTAATCGACCCTACTACTTCTTCGCCTTCCGCTGTGTTTATTTTATTGTTGGCCCGTAAGCCTCCTTTGTAATCAACTCGTTGTTATTTATTAATAAAGTTGTGATATGAATTTGTTATCATTTTGTTTACCGTGTGTGGACACTACTACAAAACAGCAATAGCAGATACTCATCATCGCATTTTCCAAAGGAGCCGTGCGTGTTGAACTTATACGCACGGTTCCTTTGGAACCGTGCGAACCGCTCGCGATATGTCCTCATCACGCGGTTCTTATTACCAACCGCTTAGATACTTCACGCACGGTTCGTAATATGACCCGCTCGTGATGAGGACATATCACGCATTTGTTCATATTACCAACCGTCAGGAAGTATCACGAGCGGTTGGTAATATGAACCGCTCTGTCTTGAGGACGCTTATCACGCATTTCGGTTTGGAAATAAAACCGTCAGGAACTATCACGCATTTGTTCAATTTGAGAATCGTCGTAATATACTAGTATCACAGCGGCTCTATTAAATAACCGCTTGTGATATTATTATCACGCATTTCCCCATATAGAGCCGTCGTGATATCTCGCTCCGCGCGATGTGTCTCTTCACCATCGCACAACCGTCTCTTTCGCCTCGCACGCCGACGATACATGCGTCTCTTCGCCTCACGTGCGCCACTCCTAATTCTTGATATAAGACGGAATAATCACCAAGATTAAACTCCTCCCATCGCTCTTCGTCTCACGGTTTTGAGTACGCCAATCGCCAAGGTTAGCATGCAGAGCGATCAAAGCGGCACCAAGGCGAGGAGGTCGGTGATCGCCGCTTTTCTCACGATGTCGCCGCCGACATCGTCGGCGTGTGGCCGCGAGCTCTCTCACCCATGGAGGACCTATGCACCCTACGATTAACGTGACATACATCTTTATGTCTACAATATACGCACGCACATACTACTATTTATTCTAACATCTTGAATGTATGTAATGATAGTTGTAAGGCCTTGTACAAGGTGTCCAAGGAACGCTGCTGGGAGGCGCGTGGCGCCGAGCGAGAGGAGGCGATGAAGTGGCAGACAACGAGCGCTACCTCGCCGTCGCCAACCACTGCCGCGCAACCCGGGCTTGTTTCATCGTCGGCCTCGGCTTGTCTTCGCGCCCCAAGACATGCAAATGCGCCTCATGTTCCTTGAACGGCGCCATGGCGCCACAAGGCCGCGCTCACGTGCTCGGTCTCCTCTCTACACACCGACGAGACGCGCGACGTTGGGAAGCACTACATCAGCCAGGTCGAGGACGAGCCGACCGGCGGCGGGTGCGAGACGGCCAAGACCAACCGGGAGTGCAGGCGGTGCCAGAGGCTCGCCGCGGACATGGTCCAGGCGGCGGCGTGGGGGAAGAAGGCCGGGCCACTAGGCCGGGTGTGGGCGCTGTCGGAGGATGGCCACCGGTGCACGAGCATTGGCTGCGGTGTGGAAGGGTGGGACGACTACGTCGTCTTCTGCAGTGACGACTGCAGGATTAGGCATGAGTATACCGCTTTTTGCAAAGGTGTTAGACTATTTGCCATAAAATTTTAGTTTTTAGGTTTCTAGAAAGGTGGTGCAAATGACTATTTTCCAAATGAAATGAATTTTTAATGCACCAAAATATACGGTCCACAAGGACAGAGCGATTACAATTCCACGTTGACATCAAAATATACGCACGATATATTACAAGTTCATAACACATGATGTTATGGAATAAATTAATTACAATGGAGTAATTTCTTAATTAAAATATAGTCCTTCACGATGATCGACGCGCATATAGCTAGCTTCCTCATTGGTTCTTCCTCGAGCCCGATGCCGCCTCCGAAAGGAGGCAACTCGTCAAATTGATTGTATTCTTCCTCGCCCACTACATTCTCAACTCCGACAATCCTTCTTTTCCATGAAGAACTACGTGACGCTTCTTATTTGCCGGTCGGTTACATAGAAGACTTGAACAACTTGGTTAGCCAAAGACGAATGGTTCGCCTTTGTATCCGACACGATCGAGGTCCACGGTAGTGACGCCGCATTTGTCGACCTTCACATGTGGGAGATGGACCCAACGACACCGAAATAGGGGATCTTGAAAAGCACGTAGTCGAGCTCCCATATCTCCTCTATTTGCCCATAGTACGAGCTCTCACCCATCGGCATCGAATGCATCTATGCGACACCGCAGCTTCGGATCAGGCTCTTCCTATCCCGAAATGCCGTATAAAATGTGTACCCATTTATGTCGTATCCTTGCCATGTGACAATTGTAAATTGTGGCCCTTTGCCAACCATAGCAGCGTATCATCACTTGATGACCTCCCACCATGATTCGCACCTTTACCCATTCGTTGAACCGACGGTTGTGCTTCTCGTGATCCAAACCTCCGACCGGTCCGGATTCTCGCATGCATACATGTCTTTGTGCTCGTCGATGTACGGGACAGTTGGGTCATGTGTTGCAAGACCGTGAAATGGGCTTGAGCGTGCGTATCCGTGATCGGGAGTGATTGATTTCTTCCGATGGTCCCGATACCATCCAAATTCCCTCATGACGAGATAGAGGCACACCTATCGGTTCCACTCGAGCCATGTAGTCGACGCAGAACTCAATGACCTCTTCGGTTGCATAACCTTCGATGATGCCGCCTCCGGCCGAGATCGATTCCGCACATAGGACTTGAGAATTCCCATATACCTCTCGAACGTACATATGACGTAGGAACACAGACCGCATATCTTTATCTCTTTCACAAGATGAACAATGAGATGGACCATAATATCGAAAAATGACGGAGAAATACATCTCAAGTTGACATAGAGTCGCCACCACGGCTACCAGAGCATCTAGTCCTTCGGATCGATGACCTTCGAGCAATTAAGTTGAAGAAATAACACGACCTCAAGATTGCCACTGACCTTGTTCGGCAAGATACCCCTAATTGCAACAGAAGCATTTGTGTCATCGAAGACATGACAATCATGAGACTTCATACCAATTAATTTCAAATCTTGCATAGAAACAAGTTTCTTAATGTTAGCGAGTAACCGGACGGGACTTTGACACCATGCAAGCTTTGGCACAATTCATTTCTCTCGCCTTGGACATAGTGTAGCAAGTCGTGGAAGGTATGTTCGCCCTTTATCGGTCTCTTTCGGTGCTAACTCGGTCCTTATGTTCATATCAACCAAGTCGCGTCGTGCGTTAACACCATCCTTTGTTTTGCCACTAATGTTCAAGAAGAGACCAATCAAGCTTTCACATACATTCTTCTCCACGTGCATGACGCCGATGCAAAGGACGAACTTCTAAGTGCTCCCAATAAGGCAAGTCCCAAAAAATTGACCGCTTCTTCCAGATATTCTTCTGACGGGTTTTTAATTTACATCCCTTCCCAAGCACAACATGGATATCCTTAACCATATCATAGACCTCTTTCCCTCTAAAAGCCCTTGGAGCTGAACTGTCCTCCTTATTTCCGTCGAATTGTTTTTTCATCTTGCGGTATGGGTGACTCAATATCACAGACGGTTATACTTATTAACCATCTGTGATATGGAGGATATCACAGACGGTTCCACATGGAGCCGTCTGTGATGGTCAACACGACGGTTAGTGAGAGGAACCGTCTCGTGATGAGTATATTATCACGACGGTTCTTTATTCAACCGTGCGTGATAGCGCACGGATTTGCCCAAGAATAATTAGATGATAAAAAGACCATATCATCACGCATTTATAAAAAGACCATATCATCAATGACAAAAAGACCATATTTACATCACGCATGCACAATAGATCGCCTTATCGCTTTTACATCACGCATTTATAAAAAGGATGAGCGATCCTATCTTAGTCTTCAAATCTTCAGACGCATTCTCGCCGGCTTCAGGGGAGCGGATCACCGATCGCCTCACCAAACGCCCACCGTGACCTTGCACGCCAATTTCCTCTTGTAGATGTTCGACTCCGTAATCAAGTCCCATATAGCCCGAGGCCATCAACCCCGTCTCCACGGTCTCGGCTAGGCGGACCCGCTCTCTCGCAATGTCGATGTCGTCCTCGACTGGCCGCATCCTCGGTGCGGACCAAAGAGTTCCATAGGACAATCTCCACGACGAGGTTTACTCGCGGATGCCGAGAGCCTCGCACCGTCCGTTGGAGGAGGAGCTCCAATCGACCGATGAGCGCCGTTATGGTCTCCGGTAGATGGGAGGGTCTACAACGGATTGCATTGCGAACGGACGCTTTGTTCGCAGCTTGGGCCAAAGCGATCGAGAGGTGCGAGTACACAACCAAAATGTAGGCCAAGATAATGGACGAGAGGAAGCCATTTGGAATTTGTGGAGAGAGAGGGATGATCAAGGAGCTTCGTGAGAAATCCCTTTGATAAGGGTTGTCTATTTATATAAAAGCCGAGCAGAGACGAAGAGACACTCGCGGGAGATGAAGGGAATGAGATCCATAGCACGACGGCTCTATAATGGATCCGTCAGCGATATATTATCACTGACGGCTCTATTAAAGAACCGCTCGAGATATCATCAATATCAGACGGCTCTATTTAAGCACCGCTCGTGATAATATCACGACGGTTTGCTTAAAGAACCGCTCGAGATATCCTCAATATCACGACGGTGCCATTCAAGAACCGTCAGTGATATTGAGGATATCTCGACGATTCTTTAAGCAAACTGTCAGTGATATTATCGCGCACGGTGCTTAAATAGAGCCGCTCGTGATATTGATGATATCTCGCATTTCATTAATAGAGCCGTCGTGATATTCTTTTTATCAAAAGCGCACCTAGGTTTTGCTCTTTACTCGCTACTTCGCCTCCCGTGCCCTTAGGCTCTCGCGCGCTCTCTCGGCTCCTCTAGGGTTCGCCTGCTCACCTCCCGTCCGAAGACCCGACGCCGCCGCCTTCATCGACGACGCCGCCTCCGCCTCGACGCGCGCCTCCTCCCGTGTCGGCCTCCTCCTCTCACCGGCCTCCTCCCGCGCCGCCCTCCTCCCGTGTCGGCCTCCTCCCGTGCCTCTCCCTCCTCCCGCCGGCCTCCTCCCTGCACCGGCCTCCTCCTTGCGTGAGTTGTTGTGCGCATCCTCTGTGAGTATTCCTAAAGATCCGCAAATTGATCGATGGGCTTTGTTGACATGCTCGTGATGAACTCGTCTTATACTGAGATTGAATGTGATAGTTAGTTGATTCTTGAGCTCTATTGTACAAATTACTTGCTACCACAATTTCATATCTGTTAATTTGTTACTTTCGGTTGAATGCTAGTTATCACAGACGGTTGAATGCATCCGTCAATTTGATATACCGTTAGTTCATTCATGAGCTCTATTGTATTGACGAACCCTCCGTGATGTGACTTTGATAGTCTTTGATAATGTGAACTCAAATTGATCGGTGGGCTTTGTTACGTTCGCTCTGTGATGAACTTTTCTCTTATCTTGAGATTGAATGTTTTAAGAGATCATTTTCGAATGATTGAGATCATTTGACGCTAAGCAAAGTATTGTTTAGAGCTCATAGTTTGAATTTATACTATCATATTCATTTAATGAAGAGTATAGACAATAGGATTGAGATGGCAAAGACTTGTTCTTTGCAACTCTCCTTCGAGAGCACAAACTACCATCAATCCTTCTTTATATATTATACGTTTGTGCATCATTTTCGGTTAAGTTGAGTAAATCGCTTGAATCAGTCGCTTAGAGCTTACGATATTGCTTCGTGCATATATAGATAGCAAGTAGCGACATGGCGTCGCACCATCTTCGCCGCCCGGATCTCCGAGGAAAGTGGTACGTGACGCGAGATGGCAGAGGAACATCGAGAATTCCTCCGGGCATAATGACCGCCACGAGGTCAATGCCAATGGGATCCTGTGAGTCCCCAAAGCGTGGCGAGATTCGAACCTTGTGCGGATACTTGAAGGGAACGGTCCCCATCACCACACCGAAATGGGACATCAGATCGGATGTTCTGAGAAGCCACCGTGGACGCGAGTTTTAAAATCGCTCACTTTCCCACCGCAGACTGCGCGCGTGGAACGACAGCGTTGCTCGATCGGAAGGCGTGGAGGACCTTCAAGAGCGTGCTTGTCACAAGGTACGTGAACACGGTCGAACGCCCTTCACGCGTATAAATTCTTGTCGCGATATATGGGACGCCTTTGTGCAAATGAAGACGACGCCCGAATTTCGTGAGGAAAGTGCGACGCACAAGGCTCTCCAGACACTTATAACACTCACCCCACAAACTCGGCACCTGGTACGCGGTAAAACCGCGCAATGGGCGCGAGGACGCGAACGAAACAAGGCCATTTGTCGAGATCACGCACGCCGCGCTCTCCCGGTTAAGAGCGAGGCATCGCTTCACGCCTTCGGCGAAATCTCTTTCACAAACCCGCAGACGGATGTGGCCAACCGTGGTAAATGTCTTCGAACTACCTAGTTGTTAATAAGTCTATAACTTCATAATGTATATAATAACATGATGACCTCTTGCAAAGAAGAATTGAGTTCCGCATGTTCAAGGCTCCTTCCAAGCGCATGTGGAGAAGGATATACTAACTACGCCCCGGGAAACAAGGAGCACCGGGTCGCACGCGAGGCAAAGGGGTTAACGATCTTGGAGGGATGGATTCCTGCACGACTCATCGCACGTATAGGAGCAGGAAGAGATCCAAGGCCGAGTACGACACGGTGTTGGAACATGTGCTTACTTCAAAATTTGAAGGAAGAGAACGGGTGCTATCGCAAAATTTGAAGAAAAGATAGCAAGATTGCAGACCAAGTGAATCAACTACTACTCCTCAACAACCGCCGCAGTCGCCCCGTTGTTTTGGTAGGCGCCCTCCTCAACATCGGAGTAGCGTCGCGCCCACGCAAAATTGTGAACATGATGATGTCCAATTACCTATCGACGACATCAAGGTAATGTACATCTCTCGAATGCTCCAAAGATAGACCTATAGGACGCCTTAGCTAATTGCGTGTCGCTTTGTAGGAGCCGACGACCGCACACTCCAAGTGAGGATGGTTGGGATGTCTATTGAGGTCGGGCGGGGTGGTGTATCCATGCAATGAAGGGATAGTGCAAAGACGGTGCCCAGTGTGACGCAGGTTACGCCAGGTCCAGTGGACATGGTACATGATAATTTTAGGGCCGTCCCACGGAGATTCGCCTCAACGACGAAATCATAACACTAGGGGATGCCTCATGACGCTTTATTCAAGGGCCAAAGAAGGACATCGCTCGACCTGCAGCGTCGCCTCAACCTTCGATGACTCCACCCCAACCATCTCCACACCACCATGCCCTCCAATTCAACTTTTGAAGGACATCGTCCCGACCTGCAGATGCCGCCTCAACCTTTGATGACTCTACCCCAACCACCTCGACAAGACCATGTCTCTCCAACAGACCTCCATGATCGCACCTCAACCTTCGCCGTAAGCCCGCCTCATCGGTTCCGTGGAGAAGACACCGAACGAACAAAAAAGCGTGCCGCCAGTGTCGCCTCGAGTCGTCTCGACAGAGGAAGACGCGAGCGCGCAAGTCGCTCGTAACAAATCGAAATCGAAGAACATTAAGGCGCTCCGCCTCCTAACCCTAAGAAATACTCTTTCGAAGTCCGCTGGCGGCGAGCACGATGATTAGCCTACGCTGGATTAGGTTGTCGAGTTTGCATAGCCGGTACTTGAAGAAGACCAAAGAGAAAGGGTGCGATGGAATCACCGTCGATACACGGAGGACTATTTCTCCACGAGCCCTTCTTCATCGTGGGCTTCACGACTTGTTCGACCTATTCAACCTCAAAGCCCTCGATGCCTCACTTCTACGATGCTGGACACTGTAAGTGTGTACAATCAAGTTCTACATTCACGTACATTCACGTAATATAACAACTCATTGCTTATGTATAGATACATGATTAAAACTGCCCGACGATTGAAAGAACCGGTGGGTTTCCTCGACCCACACGTGGTCTCTGAGCAAACCATCTTGGCAGACGCATCCTACGTCGAGAAATACATAACGGCAGGATTGCTTGCTCAAAACTACGTGGACTACATAATGGTGCCCTACAACCAGAAGTAAGTGCTTCACTACTTGCTATACAAATTTCATTTGTACTTTATACGCAGTATGAACTTAGGTTTAATGACTATAGCGACATACATGAGTAGGCATCACCGATCCTTCTAGTCATTATACCAAAGAGGAATCAGTACTATACCTTGATTCCCTAATGAAAAAGGCCACGACTTCACCCTTGTGCAAGAAGTAGTCGATGTGTGTGCTCATTTCCTCCATACATAACTCTATTGTAGTCTTCCTTCGCTTGAAATGGCCGAGGTTAACTTTTTGAAACATGTAGGTCGCTCATCTCCTATATTGCCGAGGAGGGCTATACAAGGAACGAACGCCACACTTAATCACAGACGCGATTTCCAGACGTGCTACAACACAATAATCCTATATCATACTTTGTAATAATGCGCCTCGAACCGACTATACCTATATATGTAATTCTATTTTTTCGGTCACAAGAAAAGCGTAAGAATGTGCATTCTACGCTTGCCATCATATGCGATTCTCATGAGTGCTAGGTTGCCTGATCCCGAGGTTGGTCAATCTCGCAATAATTGCTAATTATAAATTTAAATATATATGTGTAACACTTTACTCTTGTTTGTAGGTTTTGAATATAGATTTAGATTCACTGCTCGAAAGAGATCTCGGATGTTCGAGGAGGCTCTGCACCTTCATCACGACGGATATCATTATGCCAACGGAGAGTTTCACTCTTGAACGACCTTGAAACAATTAATATATTTGATATAGTTGAAATTCACTTTGAATAGTTGTGATTCAATGGTAAACTTTGGGTTGTCACTTTGGGTTGTATGACAATATTTTCTCAACGAGTTGATATTACAATGTTTGATCAGATTTGATATATGTTCGCTTGTATGACAATGATCACTTTGGGTTGTCAACGATTGATATCCGTGATGTATCTATTTTCTCACCGCTTATTTTCAGAGGGCATGGCTAGCAATCCCGAGGCTAGCCAAATTTTTTAAAAATAGTTATGTTGAAATAACTATCACAGACGGTTTATCAATCAAACCGTCGCGATATGTATAATCCTGCACGGCTCTATTATATAACCGTCGTGATATACACGTATCCCGAGCGGTTCGTAAATATAACCGCTCGAGATATCCTTTTATCACGAGCAGTTCTATTTACGAACCGCCGGGATATGTGTATATCACGATCGGTTATATAATGATAACCGCTCGATATGTGTATATCATAGACGGTTCGTAAATAGAGCCGTCGTGATATGCGCCTATACCGCACGGTTCTTGAATAGAGCCGCTCGTGATAATTAGATATCACGACGGTTTTATAATTAGAACCGCTCGTGTTGTGACTTATCACAGACGGATGTTTAACCGCTCGTGATAACCGCAGCTTATCACGACGTATAAAAACACGCATTTGCTCGGGCGATGCGTGATGACCGCTCGGAACCGTCTGTGATGAGGCTGTGTGTAGTAGTGGGACTAGCTACTGATCATGGGACTAGTCCATAAATGCACAAAGGATCTGGGTGTATTAATACCCGGGTTCTCACCCATATAATCATATGTCAAACGAGCAATAGCAAATTCATCTAGTAATGGTGAAAAGATTTGTATGTTCTTCCATAATTCAACATCTTCATTCAGATTGTCCTTACTAGATGGCGTAATAAAAGGTGAACACATAGGCATGGGATGAGCACTAAATTTTATTTGACTCTCATATTGAACAAGATTCAGCACACAAGAATTGTTGTCCAAAACAATAAGCTTCAATTCATCCATGTGATCACAAGTTATATATATTTGATATACCAGAAATTGATTGTGTACACCATAATCTCTAATTAATTTAAAATAGTAGGTGTACGTGCTAGAAAGAGAATTTAGAGATGAAAGTTCAGAAACTTTCTCGATAGCATATTCCAAACTAATTGGATCATTAAGTATGATATAGCACAAAGAATCAGCAGGGGATATTCTATCAAGTACTTCCTTATGTGTAATTAATTCGACATGTGCAAAATTATGAGAATTCAGATCAGCACATGGTTCATTCAAGTCAACACAAGGAATATCAAAAGATTGCACTACAAAGGTATATACTCACAAAGTTGCTCTAAGTCTTGTTGTAGCACCAAATCAGTACCTTTGTCATTATCGTCCTCATCAGCTAATGTAGGTACCTCAAGCTTCTCCTCTAATGGCATAAGATGCGCTAGATCATCGTTCATCTCTTTAAGCGTCTCGGAGGTATCTAGAGATGGAGTAGGAGCCAACTTAATATTAGCATTTTCAGTTACCTTAGGTCGCACCTCGCTTGTGACTGTGGTTAGTGGAGGTACAAATCGACGTTGTAATTTCTTCTTCATCTGCTCCCATGTGTACATGAAGTGGTACTCCAGATTCGACCACCAATGTTGAACAACACCGATTAGTGCCGTCCTTGCAATGGTCATCTTCTCATAAGGATCAAGGTCCTGTCTTTCAAAATAGCTTTCCAACACAGTAACTCATAGAAAGTAGTCCAATGACGTACTCTCAGCAGTGAGTGGCAATATGTATGTAGGTAGTTGTTTTTCTTTGAGCTCAAATCTACCTGCGATGACATCGTAATCTACCAAATTCAATCGACCTGTCATTGTTAGTAGAAAATAAGGAACAAATCACAAGTATATGTTCCTATCAACTACTAAGATCTGGAGGCTCAAATCAAGTCACTCACACTCAAGTTTATACCAAGTTCTTACAAGTTCTTACCAATGCCGCAAGGAAGTGGTATAACCGGTGGCTGGTTCGTGATACTCTCACTTGCAATTAGCCCAACAATTGCGAGGAACGACACCTGCTGAGTAAGTATGAAGTGGAGCTTGGAAGGCTTCAATATGGTAGCAAGGATCAGCAATAATCAAATCAGTTAATGCAAGTTGAAATATTGTTTAAAATACTAGCTAATGTTGTTTATCCTAGCCTAATCAAAGCTAGCTAATCAAAGCCCTATGTAGAGAAGTGTATGTACGCACACGCAACGATCAATGTGACTTGATGCAAGCAAGGAAAAGCCTCACAACAAGTACTAGGAGAGACACTAGCCAACTACTCAAACTTCTTTCTAAGGGCACAAGATTTTCGCGTGATGTAGAGCACAAAAATAGCAATATCGATGCACACAAACAACCATCTAGATTGAGCAGAAACAATAGCTAGTCTCAAACGATGCAAAAAAGCAAAGTTTTATATGGCTTATATATGCTTGTTTGAAAGGTTTCGACGAGATCTACAACTTTTCAGTTGAGGCGAAATCCAAATTCCGAAGGGAAGACTAAAAGAATTGGTAAAAACAGAAACCAAAAACTTGCGACGCGAATTCGAGGCCGAAGATGGCCGATTTTGGGGCACCTGGAGGGAGACTTGTGGCTTATATGGAAAATATGCGCCTCGTCATTAGCTTCGAAACAAGCGCAAGAATGTCAAAAACGGACACCGTATGCAAAAGTTATACCCGTTTTACTGAAGGTGTCTCGGATACGGAATCCTACTCGGACTCGAAACCGTCTCGAGCTTAAATTTGAAACTGTTATATCTTTCAAACCCGTGAGCCAAGCTTGCTGAAATTTTTTGTGGAAGCTTTTGGTTATATGTAGAAGGTCTCCACCAATTTTCATGCACTTTTCTTTTCTCTTTTTCTTTTTCTACCGCGGTTTTTGTTCTATGCGGCTGCCTCTTTCTCCTTCTAATATTTGGTCAGCCCTATGGTTTTCCGTAAGTCGCAAATAACACCAATTCTCCTAAAAGATCACAGCAACCCCCTTTTTTTCAGATGAACAACAGTACGGATTTTCTATTTTTTGGTGCGGATTAGAGGAGTTCTAACCCACGGATTTTCTGTTTTAGATGCAACAACTAAGAACCCTAAACGAACGATCAGGCAACGCGAAGGAAAACACGAGAAGCAATCTATACAATGATCAACTAGACAATAACTAGAACTAAAGATCAACAACTAGACTCGACAATGCAACCAATGATTCAACAAGCAAAATACCGAAAAGAAAATTGCAATGGCTCAAAGGGGTTCGGACTGGGATGATAGATGCAATAATTTTTTGGGCAATTTCTAGACTCTAGGTACGAAAAACGAATCTACTACTAGAAAACTAGAAATTCTCACCGATCAATTGAAGCTATGATACCACCTGATGAACCCGAAGGTTCGATTGTTAGCCCGATCTTTCGATGAGAACGATAAGTTCGGTAGGCGTCGCTCAACTCTCACGATCCTGGCTACGAACACGCAAGGCTCGGAACCACGCAATCGCTGAACTGATTGACAAGTCATTATCAACCGTGCATGAATACCCGGATGACCTTACCACGAAGGTCGATTCCTGCATACACCGAAGAAGCACGCAAGAAAAAGATAAAGCAATCTGAAATTACAAATAGGAATTGAAATATTGAATTGAGTTGGGATTTTGAAGCGGTATTATGGTTGGTCTAGTCGACACAAGCCAATACACGAAGTTGCAACAAGGCTAACTTTTAACTAAATAAAATCTAAGGAAACTAGAGGGGGTGCGTCATCCTTAAATAGGGGATGAGGAGCCACAAATCTTAAAGAAATAGCGGGGTGGGACTAAAACTCGTGGTTACTGTTCACATGAACAGTAACCACACCCCCAGGTGGGCCGTCGGTAGATGGGCCAAGTTCAGTATGATTACAAAGCCCAGATTGACCCAAACAAGTGATATGACGTCTTCTTTTGATGATTGCATCTAGTTCAGAAGGAATTTGGAGGTTAGACTGGATCCGTTGGAAAGAGGACGAAATAAGCTTTCAATCAAGTACTCGTGGACCTCCAACGGACTCCGTATGTGAAAGTTATGCCTGTTTTAAGTTGGTATTGTCAGGCTGATTCCGGAGGCCGAACTGGATTCCATAACAGGTCCAGCTCGAAATGCTTGCTTGTCTTGGACAAAAAGTGACATCATGCTGATAATTTAAGTGAAGCTTACGAGCTCTTGTACTTAGAACAGTAAACATAGCAAATATGGTTGTATCCATAGAGGTCATGTCCTCATCATCATGCGGAGGCCTGGTGTTCTTCTGGAATCTCGAACGATTGGAAAATTTCCGTCACCAGCGCATCTTTCTAAGCTTGGGTCAACTCCTTTCACGAATGCGGACGCTGCTTGGCGAGGATTGAGAGGGGTCTTAGACGCATCGACACCCATAATGGTAAATCGACCCTGAGGCCCTTTCAATATTCCTATTATATCGCGCTTGGATTTTCCAAAGGACGGCGCATCAGACGCATGAGGCGACGATGACGGAGAATGAGCGGACGACATCTTCACAAGAAATAGAAGTTCTGACACGCATGAACATAATATCATACGATTCTCTATGTGTATGGGTATACACACCAATTAATAAATAATTGGGATATAATTAGGATATGTAGGGAAGAAATTAGGATACTTTCTTATTAAGTATATAGCTACCACAAAAAAATCCATACCTGCTACATATAAGAAGAATTTTAGCAAGTAAAAAATCCACGAGATTGTTGTAAAAATTGTTTAGCAAACATTCAGAATTAATTTCAGCATATTTAAATAACATTAAAGCACAATTCCAGTAGAATTTGAATGACCAAATTGTCATATACTCATGTAATTCTTCCAAGTCATCTACAAATAATAATATGCTCAACACATACATCATGTGTACAAAAGAAATTAGCATAAGGGTAAGATTTAACATTTTGATATTGCTCTCAGATGTAGAGTTGCATAAGTTTTAATCTTGGCCTTCTCGCTACTTTAGTCTATACTCTTCATTAATTGAATTTGACAATATCAATTCAAACTTTGAGCTCTAAAATAATTCTTTACTAATATGTCAACAAAATCTTTAAACAAAAGACATCATATAATACTTTTGGCCAACAAGAGATCAAAGCAAGATGATCACCAAAACAACACTCCAGTCACCCAACAAAACTTGATCTACTGACAGTATATGTAACATCATAGTTTAACAAGTTCAGCAATGATCCCATTTAACTGGCAGAAAGCATGTACTGTGAATTGCTAAGGATCACAGAACTCGAAGGTTCAATCAATTAACCAACCGAAAGTAATAGACTAAATATAATAGATCAATTACAGTAGTACACATTCCAATTAGAGCTCAAGTTTAAACCCGATTATCAAAAACAATTTTAGTACAAGACTATAATCATCATTGAGTAGTTCAACAAGCACAAAAACACTTTGCGATATCTCCTAGTGCTAAGCATAGACAAATCACACAGATTGACTATATCCAATAGCACAACATATAAGCTGATGAGGACATCAACCTGACGGATACGACCGCTACTCCACCTCCAACCGGGCTACTCTACTACTGTCGAACCCGGGAGCGAAGGAACCCGAATTCTCTGTGTTCATACACCGATCCAGGATTTCCAGTGTACACAGTCCCACAAAATTGGTATCACAATCATATCACGAAAATGTAAATAACATTAAGTAATCAAAGTTTTAATACAACTGAGTCTGAACAACAAATATCAAATAACAAATAACACTGCGGAAGCATATTAATATAAGTGAGCCACACGATTCACCACAGGCAATCGTCTGGAGTCGAAGGCCTATTCGTCCTGATCCTCACCATCGGGGAAAAAGTCTTCTCTTGAATAAGAGTTATTCAGCAAGGTGAGCATAACTTCTGTGCTCGCAAGCTACACCCAATATTGAATGAAAATGCATGCATAAGGTAACAAGTGAATAAGGCAGGGGTTATTTTGCATAAATATCATTTTCAGGTTAAATACTTATAGTAATTTTCAAGGCAAATTTTATACTATATCTAAAATCAGGTTTGAAATTGACATCTTTATCGTATGGATAACCTCCAAATGAATAGGTGAAGGATACCCTCCTATCACATGGCTTCCCGCCCAAATTTTATACAAGGATTCACCATCCTCAAACATTTGATAAAACATTTTGTAAACCAAAAACAAATCTAACTTCAAGTGACCTTGCTAGTATGTCCATGACCGCGGACGCGGCTATTCGAATAGTTTTCTACTCTGCAGAGTCTGTACAACTTTACCCACACGAGATGACATGCTCATTATGTCGGCCAATACACGCTTCCGTAGGCGTGCGACTGAGCAATTATCATGAGGCCTTTACAATGTTCTGGCCTAGTGTACTTATACCCGCTAAGGTTTCACCTTTTTGGACTAACCATCCTCCGGAAGCCCCCTCTTGCGCCAAGTGGGAATAAAAGTCTAACCGACACCCACACAATCAACATGGCACAAATACACTAAAACATTACAAATTAATTAGCCAAATCCTGCCCATACAGGACGTGTGGTGGTACGGTAAGGCATAGGAAAAAGCAGCTCAAAGACCGGTCCTCAATTGACTTGGGCGACTTTCAATCAAACCCTAGGCCTTAATCTTAACCAGATTAAACCCGTGCATAAACTTGCACCCACCATTCAACCAATTCGCCCAAGTCCAAACCCATTTTTTATTTTATTTAGAGTAAAACCCTCTTTATAAACCCTCTGTGGTAAGACAATACCATAGTGTCAAATTTAAATCAAGTTTATAAAAGATTTGGCTAAACCATCCCAAATTCACAAGTGTGACCTAAGCAGGGCTAAGCATATGACTAATTTTAGTAACATTTTGTCTAATGGTGTCAAGGCATTCGTATACAATACTCAAATTGTCCATACAATGAATATTGGAATAGCTATGTACAAAACAGGGCATTGAAATATTTATATAAACATATGCATGCATTAAATAATTTAAAAACTAAAAATAAATTTAAATTACTGGGATCAACATGATTAATGGTGTAACTTGCCTTCGTTGACGTCCTGGAAATCTAGGTCCTCGGAATGGTCAAACTCTCTGGAGTCGTCGAAATCTATACGCAAAAATACGACAAATTCAAATTCAAATTCAAATAAATTCAAAAACTTAGCTCAAGTTAACTCCAAATTGAAATATTTTAGTTTAGTTAGCTATATTATAATTTTATACAAATTTTGCAACTTGAATCACCCAATTTGGAGTTCAGATGCAAAAGTTATGAATTTTTTAAGTTTAAATCTATTTAAAACCTAAATTCTGAATTTATTAGATTTTCCTGATTTATTTTTCTAAAGGAAAATCTAATTATTGCACAAGGCTTACGTCATCCACAGGTCTTCGGAATTGAAAGAAAATAAAAACAATTTTCCGACGTGTGGGGCCCACATGTCATAGACACGGTCCACAATGGACTGGGTTTATGGATTTTTGATTTTGGGGTTGGGCTGGACCGCCACACAAGCGCGTTTGTGGGCGCTGACCGTGCGCCACGTAGGCGACACACGGGTGCCACGCGAGCCAGGGTGGTGATGTGGCGCTGAGGTGGCAACGCCACGTCGGCGAGGCCGGCGCCGGCGTGGGGACCGATGGTCGCCGGCATTGTGCTGCGCGGCGGTGTCCGGCGAGTGCACTAGAAGAGAGAGGCAGGGACGGCAAACATGATGCGCTCACCCACTTGGTGGGAAGGGGACGGAGGCGGCGAGAAGAAGGCGGCGGCGTGGTACGGCTTGACAGCGCTCCGGTGATCCTCCTGCGACGAGAGTAGGCGCACCAGCTTTGCGATGACGAGGCGATGCCGACGGTGAGGGAGGAGCGTCGATGACGGCGGCGCTATCGGCGATGGAAGCTTCTTCGGGCGGCGAGCTTCAATGGCGAAATCCAGCAGCACTGGGGCGAGAGAGGAGAATTGAGTGAGGGGGATGGGTTGAGGAGGAGGAGGGGCTCGTGGGGCTCCCTTTTATAGGGCGAGAGGAGGCCGGGAGCGGCGGCGACGTGGAGGATGTGCGGCAGCGGTTGCGGACTCGTGAGAGAAACCGTCACGCAGAAGGGGGAGAGGGCGTGGGGATCGTGCGAGTCGTGAGCGGCGACGAGGCGAATCTCGTGCGCACGACGCGGGGTTGTCGGGGAGGCGAATCTCGTGTTTATTTGGCACTATTCATCCATGATCAGGCCGTTGATGAGCTCGCGCACAGGCGGCAATGGCGGCGGTTTTGGGCGGAGAAGAAGGTGGGGGAGAAGATGACGCGGAGCCGTTGGATTTCGATCCAACGGTCAAAATCGTTAGCGGTGACGTGGAAGAAAACGGGGTGCACAACTCGTTGGATTTTAATCCAACGGTCGAGACTTGATGAGGGTAGCAGAACGTGGGTGAATTTCTGGCCGTTGGATTTTGATCGGAAGGTTCATAACGATAGGGTGTTCGGTCTTCCAAAAGCATAATACGATCTGGCCATTGATTTTTGATCTAACGGGCGGGGTTGCGCAAGATGAAAAGAGAAGGGGAGGGTGCGGGCCGTTGGATTTAGATCCAACGGTCAGAGTTGGATAGAGGCGTGTGTGTGTGGCCGCGTGCATTGGATTGTGATCCAATGGTGGAAAGAGAAGGGGTGCAGCGGCGTGGGCCGGTGCGGGCTGTGCGCGGGGAGGGTTTGGGCCGAGGCCATTGGGTTTTGGCCCAAACACTATTTTGGTTTTTAAATTCTTTTTTCATTTAAACTAATACTGTAAATTCATTTAAGCTTTAGAAAATAGCAAATAAATCCCAAAAATTCACAGAAATTCCTAGAGTTTTCTGGGACTTGAATAAAATATTTCCAACTATATGTTGGCTTTTAATTTTGCAAATAAATTTGTTTTGACTTTAAAATATTTATAAGAAGCTTTTAAAAATTCCAGAAAATTCCACAAAAACACATAAATTTTAATTTCTACTAAAATTTGAAAATTGGGCTTTTACAACTACCATCGATTCGGCTGCGTCAAATGCTACTCCAACGTGTCGATGAATTTACTTCACTTATATCTGGTGCTGCGCCACCTCACATTGGGCCGAGGACCTTGTATCAATTATTGGGTCCAAAAGACAGCCACCACTTTAGGGTATTTGGGCCGGCCACCTCCTTGGACCATATGGCCACCTAGGGTTTTGGGGGTACTGTTTATATGGCACTATTCATGCATGATCAGTACCGTCGCCCCTCCCTCTTCCTCCCTTTACATAGTGGTCGCCCCCCATCGAGTTCCTCGGGTTTTGTTGATTGAAGTTTAGCTTTTCTACTTTATACTTTCTCCTCTTGTTCGGCGAGATCAACAGCGATATTGTTCTTCGGAACCCCGCTTATCAATACATTAAATTCATATTCGCAATTTCATATTACTTATTTATCTTATTCTTGCGTGCTTCTTCGGTGTATACAGGAATCGATCCTCGTGGTCAGGTCAACCGGGTATTCGTGCATGGTTGATAACGACCTGTCGAGCATTTCAGTGATTGCGTGGCTTCGAACCTTGCGAGTTCGTAGCCAGGATCGTGAAAGTTGAGCGACTACTACCGAACTTACCTTCTCATCGAAAGATTGGGCCAGAATCAGGACCTCCGTGGTTCATCATAAGCAAAGTTATCCAGAGATTCCTTTCTATTTTGAACTTCAAGCTCTATTTGACAAAAGTCAATCATAGATAACAGTAAGAGGATTATTTCGAAATGGGAAGGCCAGGAGATACGTGGGGCTTGATCAAAAAATTTCAAGTTTTGTACCAAATTTTAATTAGGGCTAGGAGATACTGGACTACTAAAAATTTACTTAAGCCCTACACAGCTACACTACACTTATATCTCTAAAGGTTTTAAAAAAAAATCAACAAAAAATTTCACTAGAACATTCATCTGTTCTGGCATCTATCAGTATGCATTCAGAAGTTATCCTAAAAAATTGACTAGAAAATTCAACCCTGCATACCACACCATTATCAGTATGCATCTGCATACCACACCATTATTCAAGCACAAAATCTAACTCCCCACAGTATGAAAATCTACATTGCAAGCACAAGTATGAAACTTCGTAGATGAGGGTACACCGAGGATGGGGTAGAAGATGCCGACTGACCTCACCGGGGAAGAAGTCGTGTGCACCGGGGGAGAAGCCATGTGCGCCGGGGAAGAAGAGGATGCCGAGGAAGAAGTAGTCGCTCGGGGAAGAAGAGGTCACCAGGGAGGAAGAGCCGCCGCGCTAGTCGTTGCCGCTACATGCGAAGGGGCGGGGGGAAGCACGGAGCCAGATGTGCACAGGTGAGCGGGATGCGAACGGGTGACGCGAATGGGTTGGGGGCTCTAAATATAAATATGGTTGGATATCACAGACGGTTCTAAAGTAGAACTGTCTGTGATAAATATACGTCACAGACGGTTCCAATAAATAATTATCTATGATAATACACATCACAAACGGTTCCAATAAATAACCATTTGTGATAATATACATTCTCATATACATAAATGCAAATTCACGTATGACACATTCTCATATACATAAATGCAAATTCATCACATATGACACATTCTCATATACATAAATGCAAATTTAGAACATATGACACATAAATATTTAATTCATCATTCCACTTGCTTATTTTCTTTAAAAATCAGCCCTTCATGATGATCGACACGTATATAACTAGTTTTGTCACGTTGTTCTTCCACGACCCTTATGCCATTTTCTAAAGGAGGTAACTCATCAAATTGATTATATTCTTCCTCATCCACTACATTCTCAACTCTAACAATCCTCCTTTTTCCATGGAGAACTACAAGGTGCTTCTTATTTGCCTGGTCGGTTACATAGAAGACTTGAACAACTTGGTTAGCAAGTACGAATGGTTCGTCTTTGTATCCGACACATTCGAGGTCCACGGTAGTGATGCCGTACTTGTCGACCTTCACCTGTGGGAGATGGACCCAACAGCACCGAAATAGGGAGATCTTGAAAAGCACGTAGTCGAGCTCCCAAATCTCTTTTATGAACCCATAGTAGGAGCTCCTCAACCCATCGGTACTGAAGGCATCTATGTGGACACCGCTGTTCTGGTTAGTGCTCTTTATATCCTGAGCCTGTGTATAGAATGTGTACCTATTTATGTCATATCCTTACCATATCACAACTGTAAATGTTGGCCCTTTTGCCAACCATATCAGCATATCACTTGACGAGCTCCTAGCGAGTTGCTCCTTCAACCATTGGTTGAACCGACTATTGTGCTGTCTTGTGATCCAAACATCCGGCCGCTCTGGATTCTGTTGCCGAAGCATGTCCTTGTGTTGGTCGATATACGGGAACACTTCAGTCATGTGTTGTAAAACCGTGAAATGGGCTTGAGCATACGCATCAATATCTAGAGTGTTTGCTTTCCTTCCGATGGCCCCGATACCCTTGAGCCTCCCCTCATGGCGAGATCGAGGCACACCTATTGGTTCGACCAGAGCCATGTAATCGATGCAGAACTCAACGACCTCTTCGATTGCATAACCTTCGATGATGCTGCCCTCCGGGCAAGATCGATTCCGTACATAGGACTTAAAAATTCACATGAACCTCTCAAACAGGTACATGCTATGTAGGAACACAGGCCCGTATATCTTTATCTCCCTCACAATGTGAACAATGAGATGGACCATGATATCAAAAAACGACAGAGGGAAATACATATCAAGATGACATAGAGTTATCACCACCTCGTTTTGCAGAGCATCTAGTCCTTCGAGATCGATGACCTTCTGAGCAATTGTGTTAAAGAAATAACATAGCCTCATGATTGTCTCTCAGACCTTGATTGACAAAATACTTCTAGTTGCAACAGGGAGCATCTGTGTTATCAGCACATGATAATCATGAGACTTCGTGTCAATTAACTTCAAATCTTCCATCGAAACAAGTTTCTTCATGTTGGCAGAGTAACCGGACGGAACTTTCACACCATGTAAGCACTGGTACAGTTCAGTTCTCTCAGCCTTAGACAGAGTGTAACAAGCAGGGTGAAGGTACGTTCGTCCTTTATCAGTTTTTATCGGTGCTAACTCAGGTCTGATGTTCATATCAACCAAGTCAAGCCGTGCGTTGACACCATCTTTTGTTTTGTCATGAATGTTCAGTAAGAGACCAATCAAGATATCACATATATTCTTCTCTATGTGCATGACATCGATGCAGTGACAAACTTCAAGGTGCCCCCAATAAGGTAAGTCCCAAAACATTGATCTCTTCTTCCAGATATTCTTCTCAAGGGTCCTCGATTTACGTCCCTTTCTGAGCATAACATCTAAATCCTTAACCATATCATAAACCTCTTTTCCATTTAAATGCCTTAGAGCTGAACTGTCCTCCTTCTCTTCATTGAATTGTTTCTTTATCTTGCAGTATGGGTGAACCCTCCAAAGAAACATACGGTGATGCATGTACATGGTTTTACGCGAGTGCTTCAGCCACACACTCGTTATCATCTAAGCAGTGAGTACAAGTTTTAGCTCATTTTGTACTCTAGCCCAACACGTTAGCAAGGGCAGGATAATCATTTATGATGCAGAACAACAAGGAGCGTAAAGTGAAGTTCTCTCATTTGTACGCATTCTATACCTGTACCCTTTCGATCTACAATATTTTTAGATCTTCCATCAATGGTGCTAGATACACATCAATATCATTCCCAGGTTGCTTCAGCCCTTAGATAACTATCGACAACAAAATATACTTTCGCTTCATACACAACCAAGGAGGAAGGTTGTTGATATAGAGAGTCACGGGCCAAGTGCTATGTCGGTTTGCTTTTGTGGACAATCTTTGGCATAGTGACCCTTTTGCTGATAGTTGTAACAAGTAATTCCCACGGCAGGATTGATGTTTTTTGGTTGCTGGTTGCGAGGTGCTATCGTAGGGGTCCTGAAGGTAACAGGAGGAGTAAAACGAGCAGGGTGCTGCTCATTCAATCTGGCTCTCTGTGGATGACCTTGATGAACACCATGCTACATCATCTTCCTCTTACGGGATTCTTCAAGCTCACGACAGGAATTTTCTATGAGCATGGCCTTGTTTGCTAGATGCTGGAAATCTGCATAGTCATTGCTAACGACATGAACCTTCAGGCTAGGGTTGAGCCCCCGCTTGAAACGCTTCTAATGTGCATCATCTGTGGCAACGTCCTCTTGAGCATAGCAAGAGAGTTGAGTGAACTTGTTGAGGTATTCACTTACTGACATGCTTCCTTGTCGCAGCTCCCGTAACTCGTTTTTCTTCATCTCCACCTTCCCATCGGGAATATGAGAGTGGCGGAAAGCTTCTGAAAATTCAGCCCAAGAAATATTCTGGTGATTTTCATGGGCGACGCAGTAATTTCTCCACCATTCTACGACAGTTCCTTCGAGCTGGTGTGCGGCATACTGAACCTTCTCATGGTCATCACAACGGGTGATGGTGAGCTTCTTTTCGGTAGAGCGTAGCTAGTCATCTGCGTCTAATGGCTCGGAGGCGCTGGAGAACGTAGGTGGATGGGTTCTCATGAACTCTGCTAGTCTTTACCGAGGAAAAACTGGTCATGGTGGCGGTGGCATGGTAGCTGCTTGATTGTTCTGATTCATCATTGCGACTAGACCAGGAGCAGTCAGGTTCTGTTGAGTCATCTGCTTCATATTCTGGATTGTTGCATGCATCAGCTGCGTCTGGGCTGCCATGAACTGACCCAAACCCTGATCTGCTATTGCAGTCAGAGGAGGTGGTGCACTGGGCTCCATGAATTCACCTTGACTTGCAGTGTTGCGGGTTTGAACCATCTGCAACAAATCTTCACTTGTCTAAAAGACGATAAGAAGAGAGCATAATAAGTGAGAGGGAAAAGCATGAAATACAAGAGAGAGAGAGAACAAGGGAGAAATACAGAGCAATCTAACTGGGGCAAGTCGGTTAAACCAAAAAAATGAATAGCCGAAAAGCTATTAAGAGGCAACAAAACTCAAGCTAAAGGTCCTATTACACGGACTACACGATACTAAAGCTAAGAAGGGCAACTCGGCTAAAGCACCTCTAACCTAACTTATATGGACGGACGACTTGAAACAAACGGAAGATCTTGAAACTTTGAGGCCATCCATCGCTTGATCATGAAGAGCTTGATCCTAAAGAGATTACTAAGGTAAGAGGGATCAATTTAAATTTAAAAACAAAGTTTTAGAAAGGACAAGATGCAAGAACTTGAGAATGAGATGAGAAAAGATTGGGATAAGATGAGAGAAGAATAGAATAAGATGGGAGAAGAATAACTACTCATTAATTGACTTAGTTTAATTTAGAGAAAAAATTTGAAACCTTTGACTAAACGACAATGCTAACTATGGTTGCGGCTTACAGTCGATATGGCTCTGATACCACCTCTATTGGGACCCCGGGTATGTAACCCCGAGACCCTCTGTGCATTCTGAACTAGTCCCAGATCAGTAGCTAGCTCGCATAATTGCATAGATGAAATCATATCCATACAACAGAACGGCTAAAAACACAGACAAATTAATAATACATAACAACAAAGGACCTTATATTCAAGGTTTTACAAAGCTTGCCACGCATGGCTAAGGTCACGATAGGTCCATGACCAGAGTAAACTTGTAGTGGAATAAACAAGCTCGTAGAGGCCATTCGATATGCCCACAGGCAATCGAGTGGAGTACGCCTCCTAGTTCGTATGGTTTTCGAAGTACTCCTCCTCATAGAATCCGGTGCTCCCCGGATCTTCTTTGGCGATTGATCAATAAATGGTGCAAAGCTGTGAGTACTTAAAGTACTCAGCAAATCATAGGAAACAATATGCAAATAGTATTCATGCAAAGCTTGATAAGGATAGCTTTATGGCTATTTTACAAAAAAAGCACTATTAACAGTAAATACAGTAAGTAGATTGAAAGCACAAGTTGAAAGATTAATACATAATTAATCAAGTTCTTTGAAACAACCCATGAACACTCAGTTCACTTCCCAAACAACTCGTGAACACCCAGTTCACCTCCCCAACCACTCGTAACCAACCACGATAACATTTTTGGGAAAAATCTACCCCTCGTGTGAAATCACCAAGCATTGTTCATAACCGAGGATACGGCTATTCGAATAGTTTTACACTCTGCAGAGGTTGTACAACTTGACACACAAGAGATAATCACTTGATATAACACATGTTTCCTTAGATATATGAATCAAGGAGAGACTATCATAAGGCTTTCACAAAGCTCCGTTTTGACTTGGTTCTGCTCGTTAAGGTTTCGCCACATAGGCCCCCTCTTGCACCGCGGATCAACCCAAACAGAACCGACTCAAAATATTGCTAATTAGTTGGCCAGGTCCACCCCATAAATGGACTCATGGTTGCACAGTTGGCTCAGATCAATGGCACACAAAGTTAAGTCCTTAATGGTTGCTCAGGCGAGACTACCTCATCCCTTGTGCCTCGCGCACTCCTCCTTTGCCACTGACCACTTGCCCAAGCATAAATCATTTTCGGTTCAACCTGACTAATTGGCAATCCATGCCATGGTACAACAAACTTTTATTAGTGGCAACATATGCTACAATTCCGTATTTTACTTAGTCAAATTTATCATCATTGAATCAGGTTATCGAGAGACATCGCATAACTAAAGCATAATACGCACCCATATTGGTATCCCAATAATGTCCAACTAAGATTACCCAACCTATGGTGTCCAAGGGTATATGTCAACATGTCGTTCACAATTAATCAAGGAGTCAAACTGTTGAGTAGGTATTTAACTATTTTCCAAACCATTTTTATACAGCTAGCCATGCATGTTGATATAAACAATATAATTTTGTAAAGAAAAAGTCCATTTTACACCCTTGAACTTTGCGCCGAGTCCAAAATACCCCATGAACTCTAAAACCGTCTGATTTGCACCCTCGAACTGTCAATACCAGATCAATTTACACCTTACGTTGGTTTCATTGGAGGTTTTAGATGACGTGGCAGCCACGTCACTGGTTTTGGATGATGTGGTGTCCACGTGTACTTATTTGGTTGATGTGGTGTCCACATGTCCTCTCTCCATAGTCCGAACATGCCACGCACGAGCTACCCTGGAGGGTGCGTGCGGCTCCGGTTCGTCGCCGGCAGGCTAGGGTGCGGCGGCGGCGGCTAAGCATGGGAATGGGGAGCTCGCGAGGTGGCGTAGTCGGTGACGGGGTGGCGGCACCGGGTGGATGGGTGTCGCCGGCGGCGGGTGGTATAAAGCGGCGGTGACGGCTGGGTGATGGTGGCGGGGAGGGTTGTAACATCCCAAAGTTCTGTTACCAAAATAAAAATTAATAAAATTATTTTTATTGGATTTTCTGAGTTTCAATAGTATTTTCTTAGTTTTCTTGAATTTCTAAGATTTTAAAAGCCAGAAATAAAATTTATTGAGTTTTATGAGTTTTTATTAGATTTAAAGTGAAAAATAAAATTTTAAGTAATTTCTGGAATTTTTTAGAATTTTTTTAAAAAAATTACTATTTATTCTAAAACAAAATTAATTACTATTTAAAAATGAAGGCCAACTTTAAGTTGTAATTATTTTTTTAGTTCAAAATAATTCAAGGTATTATTGTGAATTTTTCTAGAATTTCGGAACTCTATTTGTTATTTTCTAAAAGTCCATTTTTTATTTTTGTAATATCTAGCAATTAAAAATAAATCGCTGTCCGCAAATAAAAACCAAAATTGTGTTGAAAATACTTTATTTAAGGTCAAAATACCCTATTTAACTACTCTGAAAATTCATTGAATTTTTAGACCTATATTACTATTTTTCAAGTTTAAAAACAATTGTTAGCAATATAAAAATAATTACTGTGTAATAATAAAATTGCTATTATTATTAATATTTTATTTGAATTTAGAATGTTGTATTTAATATCTGTGATTTATTTTAGATTTTTTGGAATTAATTTGCTATTTTTCCGGAATTAATGGGTGTCTTTCTGAATTTTGAAAAGGAATATTCCTTGGAATATTATGTCTACTACAGTAACTCCGACGAAGACATTATTTCCGCCAATAACTCCGGCGAGCAATTCCCGCCAAACCGTTACTTCTTTGCCCCTATAAATTGAACCGTAGCCTCTCCACCCCATTCCCCACATCTCTCTCGCTCAGATTTGCCAAAATCCTCCGGAGCCCCTCTACTTGCCCTTCTTCTCCAACTCCGTCGACAACTCCGGCGAGCCCGATCTCCTCATCCGTAGCTCCATTGTTCGCCAAATTTTACCGGTGAGTTCCTCTCGAGATTGTCTACATTTCTATTCAAGCCGAATTTTGATTATCCTGTTGGTTCATCACGGCAACAAAAGTACCGACGGTCTTCTTCTCCAACTCCGACGACAACTCCGGCGAGCCCGATCTCCTCATCCGTTGCTCCGTTGTGCACCAAATTCGACCAGTGAGTTCCTATTTAGATTCTCCACATTTCTATTCAAGTGGAATTTTGATTAACTTAATTTTTCACCACCGGCCACATCTTCTTCCCCAAGTCCGACGAGAACTTCGTCAAGCTCGATCTCTTCATCCATTGGGTAATTGCTCGAACCCTTTTGCCTACATGTTCCTTTAATATTATCTACCTTTCTATTCAAACAAAATTTTGAATTTCGCAATAATTCGTCACTACCATATCACGGCCACCTCACCACCCCAAGCCCACGTGTGCGCTTGCGTGGCAGACACTATTCCTTGGGACGGTCCACCGTGGACCAAACCCATTTTCGTGGATTCGGACCAACATGTCATTGACTTCAACCATTTTTCTTTACAAAATAAATTCAGCCGAAAATTTATTTTCCCACCTGCAGACATCATGTTAACACAATAAAAGGATTTCCTTCAGAAAAATAATTCCTTAAATTCTAAAATTCGGAATTTCATCTTTTCATGTGATAATCAACCTTCCGGATATTCGGTCTCCTTCATACGAACTCCGATTCTGTCGATTCAAATTCCTATATTCATATAAAGTTGATACCTTCTGTCCAGTATTTATTTTAAAATTTTTGGATTTTATTTGGATTTTATTTGAGTGTTATTTGAATTTAGCTCGTTTACTCGTATAGATTTCGACGACTTCGGACGACCGGATTTCGACATCGTTTGAGAGCAACGAGTAATCAAGCAAGACAAGTTATACCCTTGATCATATCGATCCTATTATTTTAAATTTATTTAATTCTATTTTTAAAATTACTATTGCATGCATAATTTTTATCAAGTTATTTTAATCCCTTGTTTTAAATACTTAGTTATTCCAATTCCTTGTGTATAGCCAATTTGAATATTGATTATCATTTCCTTGTCACCATTAGATAAAATAATATTAGAAATAATTAAATGCTTAGCCAATGTTTAGATCAAATCTTGTATTTGGGAAGTTTTTAGCTAAATCTTTCAAATTTGATTTAAATTGGATCTATGGTATTTTTTTACCATAGAAGAGTTGTAAAATGCCTTTGCATGGAAAATAAAATGAAAATGGGTTTTTTACTTGGGCATAATGGAAGTTTGGTGGGTGCATGTTCATGCACGGGCTCAATCGGGTATGGTTGAGGTCCATGGGTTTTGTTGGAAAGTTGCCCAAGTCAGTTAAGGACCGGTCTTCGAGTGTATGATGCTAAGCCATACCGTACCACCACATGTCATCAGTGTGGGGAGTAGGACCTGGCTAATTAATTTGCAATGTTCCACCGTGGTCGTTCCCTACAGATGCAATAGGTAGTCATGTTACGACTTATGTTAGTCCCACCTAGCGCAAGAGAGGGCCCGAACCCGGAGGTCTTTATTCCAAAGGGGGTGGCGAAACCTTAGCGAGGGGTAACTACGGTGGAATGGCGCTTTGTAAAAGCCTTGTCACGTGCTCTAGACTGCTTACCTAAGGTAGTGAGCGGTGGTATCGACGGATGCCGAACAAACTAGAGAAGTCGTGTCTTGTGGGTAAAGTTGTACAACCTCTGCAGAGTGTAAAACTATTCGAATAGCCGTGTCCACAGTCATGGACATGCTAGCAGAACTGCTCAAAGTTAGACTTTGGTTTTGTGGGAAAAAGACTTCTTCAAACTGGTTTATCCAAATGGGATTTGGGCAGGAAGCCATGTGATAGGAGGGTATCCTTCACCATTCATGTCTGAATGTTATCTGACTATAAAACTGAGAATTTATAAAATAATTTGTAGTATAAAATAACAGCTTAGGAACTTAATACCAGTATTTAAAGAAAATGCTGCTTTACGCAAATAAACCAATAAGCCATCCTTTGTTACATCCGTGTATGCATGTCATTCTGTTATTTGATGGGTGTAACTTGCGAGCACGGAAGTTGTGCTCATACTTGCTTTATGCAAACAAAATTTCAAAGGAGAAGGACTTCACCTCAGGTGTGGAACATGACGACTAGGCCGCTACCCCAGTCGATTGCCTGTGGCAGATTGCATGACTCTACTACTTCTTCTTCGTCTTCCGCTGTGTTCTTTATTGCTGGCTTGTAAGCCTCTTTGTAATAAACTCTGTTGATTATTAGTAAAGTTGTGATATGAATTTGTTACCATATTTGTTTACTGTGTGAACTAGCTACTGATCATGGGACTAGTTCAGAAATTCACAGAGGATCTGGGATATTTATCTCGGGTTCTGACAAGGGTACGGTGGCGGCTTGTGCCAGGGAGGGTGAGCACGGGGTGGCTCTCGTCGAGGTGGAGCCATTGGGCACGACAGGGAGGCCAGAGAGGGAACGTAGGTGGCGGTGGATGCTGGGGAAGGCGGCAACCGGAGATGGTGAAGAAGCCCAAATGCGGCGGCTGTGGCGGCCGATCCTCGACGGAGTGCTTGGCCAGCGGCACACGAGGGTGGAAGTGCTTGGCCAACGGCGCGCGTGCAGTACGGGCGCGGCTCAGCTGAGAGGATTCGCCTCCTCTCTGCTCTTGATCAAATCGAGCTCCAAGGCTGCCAAACCTCTGAGCCGCTCGTCGCCGTCCCAGCCTCTCCAGCGATCCCCGACCACCCACAATTGCGTCACGGCGCGCCATTCATCACCACGGGCAATTACCCTCCGCCAATTTGGGGCTTAAGCCACCGAAGCGTCGCGCGCTGCCCTTCTTCCCCGACCATGGCCAAAAGCGCCGCCGCAACTGCCATCCCAACTCCAGCGATTCTCCCTCCGATTACTCCCTCCCTAAGAAGCTCCTAGCTTGCCTCTACCTCCCCCGATCACTCACATGTGCTTTCTTCCTCCACAGCGACCCCTCCACGGTGAAGTACCCCGCGCCGCCCCAGGTCGCCGTGGCTAGCTCGCTCCGGCCACCCTCCGCCTTCGTCGACTACTCGAGTGAGTTCCCTGCACCCCACTCGTACCCATGCGCACCTTAATTTCCCTCCTTTTCTTCTCCGACGCCGCCGCGCCATGTCACCTCCACGGCCGGCCGCCGCCTGCGCGCACGCCGCCACTCTGCCCCGTCCTCTCAGCCGAGCCGCGCCGCCAACGGCTCCGCCACCTCGCCAGCTCCCTGTTCCCGTGCTTAGTCACCGTCACCGCCGCGCCCTAGCTCGCCGGTGACGAACCGGAGCCGCATGCACCCGCGCGCACCCGCCAGCGCTGCTCGTGCGTGGCATGTTCGGACTATGGAGAAAGGACATGTGGACGCCACATCAACCAAATAGGTACACGTGGACACCACTTCATCTAAAACCAGTGATGTGGCTGCCACATCATCCAAAACCACCAATGAAACCAGCGTAAGGTGTAAATTGATCTGGTATTGACAGTTCGAGGGTGCAAATCAGACGGGTTTGAAGTTCAGGGGGTATTTTAGACTCGACGCAAAGTTCAGGAGTGTAAAATGGACTTTTTCCATTTGTAAACTGTGTACGACATAATCAAAAGTCTACGACTTGTCTTCGTTTAAGAGTTGGGATGCTTCGATCGAGGTTGTCGGGTCCAATAACTCTTCGGAAACGCCGGAATCTATATGTGCAAAAAGAGCTGGATAAGTAAAACAACTCTGAATAAAATCCAAAAAGAATCAAACTAGAACCAAAAGAAAGGTACTGAATTTAGATGAATTAGAATTTTGAATCACTCGAATTGGAGCTCGAACGAAGGAGAACGAGCCCTCGGAAGGAGGTCGAAAGAAGGCTTTGACTACCAGGTCCAAAGAAAGATACGACTACTCAACGTTGTCGTAAGAAGGATACAAGAAGGATACGACTACTCAACGTGGTCGTAAAAAGGATACAGGAAGGATACGACTACTCAACGCGATAGTAAGAAGGATATGACTACTCAACATGGTCATAAAAAGGATACAAGAAGGATACGACTACTCAACGTGGTCGTAAGAAGGATACAAGAAGAATACGACTACTCAACATGGTTGTAAGAAAGATACGACAACTCAACATGGTCGTAAGAAGGATACAAGAAGGATACGACTACTTAACGTGGTCGTAAGAAGGATATGACTACTCAACGTGGTCGTAAGAAGGATACAAGAAGGATATGTTTTGACTGCTCGACGCTGTCGAAAGAAGAAAGAGGGATTCGACTGCTCGACGCGGTCGAAAGAAGAAAGAGGGATTCGACTGCTCGACGTGATCGAAAGAAGAAAGAAGGATTTTACTGCTCGATGCGGTCGAAAGAACATGAGGGAGAATAGGGCATGGGAAACTCACTAGGACTGAGAGAGAGGTTGGAGGAGGATAGCGAACAGCGAATGATGGTAGAAGATGGTGTGGGTGCTCCGGCGAACTCTTCGGCAGCGAGGAGGTTGAAGACGACGTGGGCTCCAGCGAACTCTTTAACGGTGGGGAAGTTGAAGATGGTGTGGGCTCTAGCGAACTCTTCGGCGGCTGGGAAGTTGAAGACAGCGTGGGCTCTAGCGAACCCTTCGGTGGCAAGGAAGTCGAAGACGACGTGGGCTCCAGCCGATGGTGGCAGAACTCGAAGCACGGCGAAACGGGATGAGAGAAAGAGGGGAGTTGAGGGGAAAACAAGAGGGTAAAGGCTCCCTGGTGCTCTATTTATAGAGGAAGGAGGAGGACCAGGCGAGAAGATGGAGCGGTGGGAAAAGGAGGAGGAAAAACACGGTGGGGCGGAGACAATAGCATTTAATGCGCACGTCGCTGTAGAGACGACGTCATTTAATGCCCACATCGCTGAGGTAAAAGAGGGAGGGAAACAAATGCGACGGAGGTGATGGCACTTAATGAGCGAGGACTTTTGTGACAGCCATGACGGTGACCAGGCAAGGAGGGGACTGACAAGCGGGGCTGGTCAAACCGAGAGGGTGGTCAAAACTAAGAGGTTGATCGAAACCAAGAGGCTGGTTGAAACCAAAACGGTCGGTCTTGTGGTTGAAACCGAAGGGCTGATCGAGATTGAAAGACTGATCAAAGCCAAAGGGCTGGTCGAGACCAAAAGACTGGTCGAAATCGAGAGGCGGTCGAAACCAAGAGGAAACAGAGGGTGGTCTAAACCGAAAGAGAACAGAGAGGGTGGTCAGCGAGTAGGGAAAAGGAACGGGCTGCCGGGAGTTCGGAACAAACAGAGGAAGGGGTTTTAAACACCAGAGAACTCCAGCAAACTCAAAATAAACAAAATTTTGAATTATTTGAAGTTTGATTTAGTCATTTAAATTATTTTTAATTTTCAAGATTTCAAGTTAAGCTTTAGAAATTCAACAAAACCAAATGGTTTTTTTTTTGAAAATTTTCAAAAAGCCCGTAAAATTGGGATGTTACAACGGGGGCGCAGGTGAAATGCTTCTCGGAATGGATTGACGTCGGGACCCTGGGTATACAACTCCAGGACCCTCTGTGCATTTTGAACTAGTCCCATGATCAGTAGCTAGCTCGCACAGTTACAACAAAGATGTAATCATAACCATACAACAAAATAACGATGAAGCAGACAAATTAACATTACTAAGTAACAAAAGGACCTTATGGTCAAGTCTTACAGAGTGCGCCATGCAGGGCTTAGCAACAAAAGACAGCTTGCAGCGGAAACAAAATATCTCGTGGTGGCCACACGACATGCCCACAAGCAATCGAGTGGAGGACGCGACCTAGTTCGCATAATTCTCGAAGTACTCCTCTTCATAGAATTCTGAGCTTCCTGGGACTTCTTCATTGACTGATAAACCAGAGGGCATAAAGCCGTGAGTACTTTGAATGTACTCAGCAAGCCACAGGGAAATATATACAATTATTATTCATGCACGGCTTGACAAGAATAACTTTATGTTTATTTTGCAAAAAATAACATTTAGAGTAAATACCGTAAGTAGATTGAAAAGAACATTTTAAAAGATTAATACATAAGTAATTCAGTTCCTTGAAACAACTAGAGATCATCCCAACCATTCCATCCAAACAATCATTCCTACCATTTTAATGAAAATAAATCTACCTCTTGCGTGAAATCTCTGGGCATGTCCATAACCGGGGACACTGCTATTCGAATAGTTTTATAGTTTGCAGAGGTTATACAGCTTAACCCAAAAGAGATAATTGACTTATAATGTCCGTCTGACACACTACCGAAGGTGTGCGACTAAGTCATTATCACAAGGCTTTTACAAAGCTCTGTTTTGACTCGGTTCTGCTCGCTAAGGATTCGCTTCTAACGGGTTCAACTCCCGCCAGATTCATGCCCCCTCTTGCACCGCTCTTTAACCCAAACAGAGCCAAATCAAAATATTGCTAATTAGTTGGCCCAGTCCACCCCATCCTGAACATGTGGTTGCATGGTATGGCCCAAATCAATGGCGTACAAGGTTAAGTCCTTAGTGATCTGCTTAGACGAGACTATCCACATCCTAATGTGCTTCCGCACCCACACTCACCACCGCCCACTCGTTCGAGCATAAATCGTTTTCGTTCAACCAGGCCTAATGACAATCCCTGTCATGGCACAACATCTTTTAATAATAGTGGCCGCGCCACAGTTTCATAGTTCATTAGGTCATGTTTATTCATATAAGCATGTGATCATGAGTCCGTCGTACAACTATAGCATGGCTAAGCATATTATGATACCCGTGTTGGTAGTTTATCAATGACCAACTAAAATTACCCATCCTATGGTGTATAAGGATTTATGTCATTCAAGGTTACATGTCGATAGCAATTTTTCACGGGGGCATACATCAATTAGGCAATTATCTACTTCTGAACCTATTTAATATAAAACTAGCAATGCATGTTTATATCAAATAATATAGTTTCATAAAGTGGGTTCAATATGATCAAAGGTCTACGACTTGCCTTCGTTGAAGAGTTGAGGTGCTTCGGTCGTCGGGTCCGAGAACTCTTCCGAAACACCGGAATCTACACGTGCGAAAAAACCAAATAAATAAAACAACTATAAATAAATCCCAAATAAATACCAAATTAGCACTAACAACAATAGGAGGATTTTAGATGAATTTAGAAATTTGAATCACTCGAATCGGAGTTCGAACGAAGAAGTTACGGCCTCCGAAAGATTGAAAATCAAGAAAAAGGAATTCTCCTGATTTTTGCAATTATTTTTCTAAAGGAAAAGGGATTTATTACACCAGCTGACGTCAGCGGTGGGATTTAAATCTCCGGCCGGATTTATTTTCAACGAAAAACCCCAAAAAAATCCACGCGGCGTTGGATCGTCTTCGCTGCGTTAGCAAAGGGTTGACGTGGTCGCCGATCGGCGCCACGTGGCGCTACCACGCCAAGATCGATCGACGGCGCAAGACAAACCATTGGTCGCCGGCGATTGGCGACGTGGAGGCCAGTGGCAAGGGTTACCAGCGGCGAGAGGAGAATGCGGCGATCACGATGCTCACAATCTTGACGTCGTGGCACCAAGGAATGGCCGGCGGCAAGGAAGAAAGGCCGCAGCGGCGGAGGTTAAAGACTGCGACAGTGCTCCGGTGGGCGGGAGGTGCGCACGAGGTAGACGGTAGTCTTGCGAAGCCGGAGCTGGAGACGATGATGACGGAGGAGGCTTGGCGGCGACGCAAAAGGCGACGGCGATCTTCGGTAGTTGGCGGCGAAAAGCTTCGATTGCGGTCGGTGGAGAGAGAGAGAGGGCGAGGAAGAAGGGGGAAAAGAGAGGAGGAGGCGGGGCACTCAGTGCTTGCTTAAGTAAGCGTGGGGAGGGTTGAGAGAGGGAGACAAGGGCAGCGGCTTTTGCGGCGGCGAGGATAGAGGCGGCGTGGGAAAAAGGCGGCGGGGCGAGGAATGGTGGCGCGAAGCGCGCGGAGGCGGGAGATGACAGGGCGCACTTCGACGACAAGTGGGACATGCACGAATGTGGCCAGCGCAAAACGCGGGGAGGCACGCGCACGCGGGCGCACGAGGAAGAAGACAAGGGGGAGGAAGAAGACGAAACTGACAGGTAGGCCCCACCTGTCAGCGAGAGCGAGAGAGAGAGAGGCCCGCGCGGAGCTGCAAAAGCGAGAGCCGTAGGATTTTGATCGAACAGCTCAAAATGAGTGAGGTGATCGGACCTTTGGATGCATTGACGCGATCGTGACCGTTGGATTCTAATCAGATTGTCCACAATCGGGAGAGGCGCGGGCGCGCGCGGGAGTGGGCTAGAGTGGGCCGCGGGGAGGGAAAAAGGGAAATGGGCCGAAAGAGATTCGGCCCAAAAGCCAAAGTAGGATTTTAAAAGGATTTCTGAATAAAGAAATCCCAAAAAAAAACAAAAAGGACTTTACAAAATAGCTAATAAAGTCTAAAATTCTAGAAAAATTCACAGAAGTTCCTTGAATTATTTAGAACTTAATAAAAATACTTTTAACTATATTTTAGCTTTTAATTGTGTAAACAAAATAGATTTTAACTTCAAACAAAAAGGAAAAACCAATTCTAAAATCCAGAAAAAGCAAGAAAAGACTTAAAATCCAAATAAAATCCAGAAAACTCAATAAACCAACCTTTTAATTTAATTGAAGTTGGATTAATTCAATTTAAATGGTTTTTAATTTCAAAATTTCAAGTTAAGCTTTTGCAACTTACTTAAACCAAATGGTTATTTTTAAATTTTGAAAATTTTGAAAAACTCTAAAAAAAATTAGGGTTGTTACAATTGAGCACAAGCCTAAGGAGAAGTGGTCGCTGCTACATAACATGGGTGGTGCTCAATATGGTGTCATGACAATTAATCTAGCCGAGTTGTACAACTGGGTCATGTGTGGCGCAAGGTGCCTCCCTTTAGTTGGTATTGTGGAGGCAATTCTCCGCGGTACGACGAACTCCTTTGTTGACAGAAGCAATAACGCGTTGCTCGCTATGGCAAATGATAGAGTACTCTACTCCGCCATGGTCACCAAGTACATGAAGAAGAAGAGAAAGAAGGGTGAGATGCACTGGGCATTCAAAATGGGCACAAGGGAGTTTCACTTCGAGATAATGTGCAGGGATAAAGGACATCGTAGGACGAACCGCGAGAGGGTCACCCACGAGTGCACACTACGCTGCAGTAGTTGCATATGCACTTGCAATAAGTCCCTTCTTCTGCATAGGCCCTGCTACCATGTTCGACGATAGCACAACATCCCAGCCAGTACCTCTCTGACTATTTTACCAAGGAGACGGTGATGCAAACTTTGAGTAGAGAGATGTATGGTTACACCGTGGTTAGCCATTTCACTGGCCATCCGACCTAGGAGCAACTAATCTGGGCCGCGGACATTGATAGGCTCAAGGGAAAGGTTGGCCGACGACAGGTATGGTTTATCAGGAATGACATGGATGAAGTAGAAGCCGGACGTCGTACAAACAAGTGCTCCATTTGCATGTAGTTTGGGCACACTTTCAAGAAATTCCCCATGAGAAATCATCAGGACGAAGGAGACATCGGCACTCTGGACGTCGCCGCGGGGACCTCATCCGGTCGTCCGACTCGAGGCAGTCCACATGGGGGACGTTGAGGTCGCGGCCACGAGAAAGCATGGACAGTAGTAATATGTTATTGTCAATGTTCTGAATTATCATTTTGATTTGAAAAAAAAATAAGTGTTATGACGTTTTGCATAATGTTATGTAATATCAGTGTGATTTGTCGTAGTTTTGATGTAAACTAAGTGTTATGATGTTTTGCTGAATGTTATGTAATATCAGTATGATTTGTCGTAGTTTTGATAGTACTGGCAAATTCACATATGTTTCCTTACGTAATATGGAGTGCTTGTACATGAGCAATGTTATGCAAGAGGTCATTTCTCCAAAGTTCTCTACCGTGTATTAATTCTCAGCCACATCGCAGTATCACTTACCTTCCTACTTATGAATCATTGATACCTCAATCGTCCTCACAAAATTCTTCAGAAATTCGCCGTACTAGAACAACATACGACGATCACAAAATGTTAGTGTGTCTAACAGATTTCGTACCATTGAAAATCTACGAAAATCACAAATAGACCAACCAGTTTAGGGTTTCAGGTACCTTTCGCCAGTGTACCTATAGCTGTTGCCAGTAGGGTCCCTGTCGCCACCTATCGCCAGTTGAATTGGCGACAGGGAGCCATTTTTGTAATTTTTGGGGCAACTATTTATTTTTGTAATTATCTTTTAAAATAATATTATTTTAAAAAATTCCACGCTCGACCACTACTGGATTGATGACACTGGTTTTCCTATCTCATTCGTGGAATGCCTGCATGGTCATGTATGTGTGAGTGGTGTTGTGGTGTTCAATGAGATGCCTTTTTGGTTGTGTGTCATGATTGATGAAAGTTCTGCATTGTCATGCACACTGCTACTTCTGCTTGATTTTGTACCTTCATGGCAATGCAAATGCTTGTTGCTTGGTTTAATCCATGTCCGTTTATGTACTAGTGATGTTAACTTCACAAATATATCTTCCTGGTACATTGATCTAAATTTTGGTGAAATGGTTGTCATGACAGGGAGCTAGACTATGTTTGTGTGATATAGCATTCAAATAGAATATCGATCGATCCGAGAAATTTGTAGCTAATAAATTTCAGAAATGAAAGATACAAATAGAAATAAGTAACAAAAACACTTCAAATCCTCACTTTTAGAGTTTTAGGTGTCAATCTTTTAAAAGATAATTACAAAATAAATAGCTGTCCCCAAAAAATTACAAAAATGGGTCCCTGTCGCTAGTTCAACTGGCGATAGGTAGCTGAAACCTTAAACTAGTTGGTCTATTTGTGATTTTTGTAGATTTTCAACAGTACGAAATCTATTAAACTCACAATAACATTTTTTATCATCGTATGTTGTTCCAGTGTGGTGAATTTCTGAAGAATTTTGCAAGGATGATTGAGGTATCAATGATTCGTAAGTAGGAAGGTAAGTGATATTGCGATACGTCCGGGAATTCATACACGGTAGAGAACTTTGGAGAAATGACCTCTTGCATAACATTGCTCATGTACATGCACCGCATATTATGTACAAATGTGAATTTGCCAGTACAGTACTATCAAAACTACGACAAATCACACTGATATTACATAACATTCAGCAAAACTTCATAACACTTAGTTTATATCAAAACTACGACAAATCACACCGATATTACATAACATTCAGCAAAACGTCATGGCACCTATTTTTTTCAAATCAAAATTATAATTCAAACATTGGCAAAACATATTACAACTGTATGTGCTTTCCCATGGTCGCGACCTCAATGTCTGTCGGGACATCGAGTATACAACCTCGAGACCCTCTGTGCAATCAGAACTAGTCCCATGATCAGTAGCTAACTCACACAGTTGTAACATTGGTCTACTCATAACCATACAACAACTCAGCTAAAGAAGCAAACAAAACAATATTACTTAGCAGCAAAAGGACCTTATGGTCAAGGTTTTATAGAGTTTTCCACGCAGGGCTTAAGACAAAAGATACACTTGCAGCGGAAAGGAACATCTCGTAGAGGACATTCGACATGCCCACAAGCAATCGAGTGAAGGACGCGGCCTAGTTCGCATGGTCCTCGAAGTAGTTGTCCTCGTAGAGCTCGGTGCTCTCTTGGTCTTCTTCAATGACTGATCAACAAAGGGCGTAAAGACATGAGTACATAAAGTACTCAGCAAGTCATATTAAACAATATGCAAATAGTATTCATACAAGGCTTAGCAAGGACAGCTTTATGTTTAATTTGCAGAAAGCAGTATTGACAGTAAATATAGTAAGTAGATTGAAAGCGCAGTTCGAAAGATTATTACATAAGTAATCAAGTTTCTCTGAAACAACTTGTGAACACCCTGTTCACTTCCCAAACAACTCGCAAACACCCACAACAATATTTTTGAGAAAATCTACCCCTCATGTGAAATCACCAAGCATTGTCCATAACCAGGGACACGGCTATTCAAACAGTTTACACTTTGCAGAGATTGTACAGTTTGAACCACAAGAGATAATCATCTTATACTGTCCGCCCACACACTTCCGAGGTGTGTGACTAAAAGATTATCACAAGGCCTTTACAAAGCTCCGTTTTGATTCGGTTCTCCTCGCTAAAGATTCGCCTTCCTAGTCCCCTCTTGCGCCGTTTTGACCAGCAACATAGAACCAACTCAAAATATTGCTAATTAGTTAGCCAGATCCACCCCATAAATGGACTTGTGGTTGCATGGTATGGCCCAGATCAATGGCGTACAAAGTTAAGTGCTTAGTGACTAATGTGCTTCTCGCACCCCGTTTACTGCACGATCATTCGCTTGAGTATGAAATCATTTTTTTTTGTTCAACCCGACAGAATGGCAACTCTTGCCATGGCACAACAAATTTTACCAAGAGTGGCCACGCCACAGTTCCATATATCATTAAGTCAAATTTATCATCTTTGAAACATGATCGAGAGATCATCGCATAACTAGAGTAGGACTAAGCATAATACACACCCATGTTGGTATTATAATGATGTCCCACTAAGAATAAACAACCTATGGTGTCCAAGGGTACATGTCAATATGTCATTTGCAATTATTTGAGGAGTCATACTGCCAAGTAGGTATTTAACTATTCCTAAAACCATTTTTATATAACTAGCCATGCATGTTGATATAAAACAATATAATTTAAAAAAAACTGGGTACAATATGATCAAAGATCTACGACTTGCCTTCATTGAAGAGTTGAGATGCTTTGGTCGAGATCGTTGGGGCCAAGAACTCTTTGAAAACGCCGGAATCTATACGTGCGAAAAGAGCCGAATAAGTAAAACAACTCCAAATAAAATCCAAAAAGAACCAAACTAGAACCAAAAGAAAGGTACTGAATTTAGATAGATTTAGAAATTGAATAACTCGAATCAGGGCTCGAACGAAGGAGAACGAGCTGACGGAAGGAGGTTTGACTACATGTGGTCGAAAGGAGGTTTGACTACCTAGTTGGAAGGAGATTCGCAAGAAGGATGCGACTACTCGATGTGGTCGCAAGAAGGATACAAGAAGGATACGACTACTCAACGTAGTTGTAGGAGGGATACGACTATTCAACATGGTCGAAGAAGGGATACAAGAAGGATACAAGGACAGGGCACGAGGAGCTTACCAAGACTGAGAGAGAGACCGGAGGAGGAGGCTGGAGGAGGTCGAAGACTGCGCGGGCTCCACGAACTCTTCGGCAACGAGGAGGTTGAAGACGGCGTGGAATCTAGGAACTCTTCGGCGGCGAGGAGGTTAAAGACGGTGCAGGCTCCAGCCGGTGGTGGCGAAACTCGAAGCATGGCGAAACGGGACGAGAGAAAAAGGGAGAGTTGAGGGGGAAGGCAAGAGGAGGTGAGGACTCCCTGGGTGCTCCATTTATAGAGGAAGGTGGGGGGACCGGGCGATAAGATAGAGTGGCGGGATTCGCGGCGAAGATGACGACACTTAATGCGCACGTCATGGCAGCGTGGCGGAGGCAATGGCATTTAATGCTCAGACGGTATTTAATGCGCACGTTGCTGTGGAAAAAGAGGGATGAAAGAGAGGGTGAGCAGGGGGCTAACAGGCGGGGCTGGTCGAAACCGAGAGGGTGGTCGAAACCATGTAGTCTCGGTCTTTGAGATCCATCCTTTGCACTACGGCTTTGACCTCCTCACCCTCGTCAGCAAGACCACTAGCTTGCCTGACCGAAGGAGCTACTTCCGCAGGGTCTTCATCGACAGCATCAACAACTCCTGGAGCTTCAGCCATTGTGTGTGCCGTGCTGTGGCTGGAGCCCCCAACTTCTTCGGCGTCAGCACCCCCTTCTTGTTCAGCCGCGGATGGAGTGGACTTAGCATATGCTTAGGCCAGAAGGACGAATTTCCACCCTCCCTTCCTCGCCATGCGTACATATGACTGCCATGAATTTGTTCCCTTCAGCTGCACTAACTCCCAATATGTGGGTTGTGCTGCCCGAGGAGCAAGGCAACTCAATCTCAGATCGTACATATCACGGTCCACTTGGAATGTGTGGAACAACCACCGCATCACAGCGCCCCATGTACGTTACTCTGGTTTTGGTAGGGGCACGGTCGCCGATTGAAAATAACGCAAATCAATCCCCTCGGGGCCCTCCATAATAGTCCCCTGACCATAGTAAATTTTGAAATTGGCGACGTTGGATATAGTTGATGCACTGTACCATAAAGAACATTTCCACGATTAACCACATATAAAAAACTAGACTATCCACCAAAAAGTATTATGTAAAACATACTCTACTACGTAACTGTATATCTAAAACTATGTAATCCATTCGGTTAAAAAAATTACTTGAAAGGTGGGCAGCCGGACGGGCAGTGCTTCGCTAGCTTCTCTCCTCCCCTCTACTCATCTCTCTTCCTTTCTTCTCTTTTTTTAAAAAATAAAAATGAGTCCTATGCCGAATTTTAAGGTTTCAAGGGGTTTTTATACGGTCCAGCTATTTGTCGCCACTTGAATCAAGCACAGAGTCTGGCCAATGCATGGGGCCAACAAGGTCCCTGTCCCCAGTTTAACTGGTGATAGACACATTTTTGTAATTTTTTGGGGTAGCTATTTATTTTTGTAATTATCTTTTAAAATAGTATTATTTTTTTAAAAAAATACTATTGCCAGTTGAACTAGCGATAGATAGGGACCTATTTTTATAATTTTTTGGGGCAGCTATTTATTTTTGTAATTATCTTTTAAAATAATATTATGTTTCAAAAATTCCTCATATGAGTGGTCAGCTCTATCAAACATAGAATATTTTTTTATTTAATCCTTTTTATTCATATTTTAAAGTTAATCCCTTATGAACTTTATTTTTAATTCTGATCCCTTTGGCCACGCCACCACCCGCGGTGTGACAAAATAACACTGTCACGCCGCCGATAGCAGCATGACAAAACATGCCACGCAAGCCCTCGGTCACGAGCCGTGCTAGCGTGGAGGGCTTGCGTGACATATGTCACGCCGTAATTCATGGCGTGACAAGCCTGCCTTGTCACGCCGTCATATGTGGCGTGGCAGGGCCTAAACACCATTTATGGATTTCAAATCTTAGGAATTGTTGGTAAGATGGTAACAAAGTGACTTCCTTTTTAAAGATAAAAATAATTGAAGGTACGGTGATACAAAACACCATATACATGTAACATTTAACAATCAATAACTTAAAAATAGAGAATCTATCTGTGAACCAAATATATCACCCCTTTTAACTGGTAATAAATATATATGTGGACCGATAATCTTTTTGTGGATTGATAACCGACAATATTCCCAGGCCGTGTCCCACAAGTGATACATACTGCATCCTCAAAAAAATGACTAATATGTGGACTATGTGGTACAACATGAGACACAAGTATGGACATATGCTAGACAGTACCGCTGATGAAAAATGCATAGACATCCTACTGGAATGATAGGTGGTGCTCTTCGTCACTTTGTGGTCGTAGACCATTTCGTGCCTACTTCTAGAACTCATTTTTTTCATCTTTGTCGGTGTTTTAGAACCGATGTTACGTAAAGATTGTTTGATTCGGGGGGTCTCCACAAAATGATCACGCAGACGAAGGAGACACAGGGATTTTTATACAGGTTCGGGCCTTCTCAGATGAGAATAATAACCCTACTCCTGTGTATCTTGTATTTGCTCTCTGGATTACAATCGATTGGAGGTGTTTCTAACCGTCTTCCAGGAAAAGCTCTCTTTTTCCTCTCCCTCACTATCTCTAAAAGACACCTATTTATACTAAACAGGGGTAGTCGTCGTCGTTCCAGGCTAATTAGTCGCTCATTATTGTGTAATAATGAGAGTAATTACCGGAGTAGTAACCTCCCCATGCTGTCAAACGGTTTTCAGTCAGAGATAGTGGGGTTTTATCAGCAGTTATGTGTATTTTGACTGTTTGGATCCTCACTATTTATTGAGTCTTCTGACGGGTGGGTCCAGTAAATCGTGATGGATCTGTAATAGAGCTTGTCGTAGAAAGACTTACGACCAGACGTAGTCGTAACGATTATACCATAGTCGTAGGAGAACTTACGACTAGGGGTAGTCGTAGGATAACCTACGACTTCCTGACTCGTCCTTCCCTTATAATATCAAGGGGTATGCTTTGTGACGTCATATTTCCTGATTTACTAAATGAGGATTATTCAGATCCTCGTCATCTAGCCCCCCAGCTTCAAGTGAAAATAGCTTACTTTACTGAAGGGTCGTGGTTGGCCCCCTGATCACTAAGGGGTTGTGAGGAGAACGTTGAAGGAAAGACTCTTCGACATTTGTTTCTCTCGACCAGGAAAACGCTTGATCAAGGTAAGTTGTTAAGACCACCACGATTGCAGAATGTCGTAGAATTTCTTACGACTTCAAGCAATCGTGGCCTTTCGATCGGAAGCAAAAACCTTTCCGATTGGCCTTCCATTAGACCCGGGTCAAGATGGTAATTTCACTTGAGGTGTGAAAAGGTGTCTTGGGACTTTCCAACGGCAAAGCAAAAGTCCGTCCGCTGAAGCAATTCCGGCGGTGGCGATCGCTGGGATTTCGCAACGCTTCATCTCAATCGTGCGGTTATAAAAGCGGCCACGGAAGAACTTAGGTTCTTACCTTTACCCAACAATCGGTTGCTTTCGCCTCCTCCGCCGGTGATTCCGCACATTGTCTTGGAATTTTCCCAACCTCAAATCTTCTTACTTCCTAGAAGAAATGGCCAGGATTGTCTCTGAGTGGGCTGAGTCGGAGATGGACGACGCGAGGATGATCGCTTTGGTCGCCACGAGAAGATCCCCGAGGGTCTTCTCGTGAAGTGGATTGCGCGAACGGCAAAGAATGGCCGTCGGGAGAGGCGCACTCAAATTCCCGCCTTCCGTGCCATCGTGAGTGTGGCCTTCGATTGCACGCTCACCCTTCCTCACACTTGTGCTTGAGCACTTCGGGTGGAATTAGTGAACCTTGGTCCTAATTCCATCACGATGCTAAGCGTGTTTGTGTACTTGTGTGAGGCTTACTCGGGATTCGCGCACTTGAGCTTTTCCAAGATTATTATGGAATGGCTCGCCAAGCCGATCGCCGTGGTCGTGGTCTCAAGCTCCACGACGGTAAGTCGAGGGAGTACATTCGATGTTTACCCGGCCGCCATGGCGGGTTGGAAGAAGAAGTGGTTCTCTTCGAGGTTACCAAGGAAGATAGCCTCTCGTTCGTCGGAAAGGCCGCCGAACGGTCTTCTTCCTAGGACTCGACTCCCAGTAGTCTCGACCGGATAGCCCCCTATATTCAAGCTATCAAGGACTTGAAGTTGGAGGGGCTCACCGGATGGCACGTGGTAAAGGATTTCATTACGCGTCGGATCAGTCCTTTGAAGACAAGGGTCCCTCCCATGTGGAGGTACTCAGGAAAGGACGACCCAACCAGGGACTACAAGGACGGTGAGTAGAAAAACTTACTCTCTTGGCTTTTATCCTTGTTTAATCCTGATTTTAGTCCATGCACCCAGATCTTTCGCAGGCGGAGGTTGATGCGCGTGTCAAGCTCATCTGCGAGAAGCATCCGGCGAACACGGCGGCTCCTCAAATCCTCGTGGTTTTGACCACAGAGGAGAAAGAAAGGCGCCTAAAGGTAATCGAAAGATTCTGCCTTTAGGTACTTTGTTGTTGTAGAAGAAAAACCTACGACTTAGAGTAATCGTAGAAAAACTTACGATTAGGGAATGTCGTACAAATACTTACGACTTAACGTAATCGTAGAAAAACTTACGATTAGGGAATGTCGTAGAAATACTTATGACTTTTGAGCTGGTCGTGTAGATGACCGGTTTAGTGATCATAAAAAAGAAATCTTTACGACCACGTTCCCTCTTCCTTAATCAGAAAGTTGGCATGGAGAACCGCCAAGACGACGAAGAAGTCGAGTTGGTGGTTGTTGGGGAGGCTGCGCGTGCGGAGTCAGCGAAGTCCCCTCCATCCAAGAAACGTCGACTGGTGAAAGTCGGCGACAAGGGGGTTTGAGCTCGGCCCCTCCTGCTCCTTTCGCTAAGTTTGTCGCAGATATAGCCGCGGCAGAGAAAAGAGCAGCAGAAGAGGCCCTTGCCCTTAAACGCAAGGTCCCCAAGGCTAAGGTACCTTTCCATTACGACGACAAGTCCTTCGCAGTTTCAGCTTCTCGTGGCTTCATAAGACAGCTAGAAAAGGAGAACTAGAAGGAAATCATGTCTTTTGTGAAGGAAACTGCTGCTCTGGTGGATCTGAAGCCGAGGGAAGCAGCATTCTCAGGGTGGTCGAGACTGATCTCGTCCACCCGGGAAGTCGGGAGGAGGTGACTCCTGGTGTCCCGAGTGCATCTCGACCAGCGGTGGTTGAGAAGAAGTCGAAGAAATCTTCCGTCGGGAAGGTTACTCCCAAGTTTCGAGTTAGGTCCAAATACAGCAGAGGTATGTAAAACAAAAGACATAAGTGTAGTAACTACTTCATCGCTTTTTTTTTACTTACTGCTTCGTGATTTTAGCCCTGCGCTCCTCGCCCTAGGATACTTCCATGGAGAATCCCACTGTCTCCCCCTTAGCTGACAGGGGTGTGACAGCGATAGTAGCCGAAGATCCAACTACTATCCCAGCGGCGGAGGAAGCTGCGGTGGCCAAGGATGTCGCTACGACAACCGGGGCTGTCGTAGAGACTGTGGAGGAGGCGACAGAAGCCTCGAGGGGGATACCGGAAGTAGGTGACAGTGTTAGCACTGGTTACCGTGCCGGTAAGGAGGTTGTCGAGGATACTCCTTCCGGTCCTCCAGGTGGTGTCCCGAATACAGAGTCAGAGGAAGAGGAGTATTTTAACTTTTGCTCTGACTTCTTTGGTCTTGACTCCATCATAGGATCTTCTGCCTATCGCTCCCGCGACCGAGTTCCCCACCCCAGCAGCATTGTCAATTGCGGAGACGTGTTTGACAATGAACGACTCGAAGGGGTTTGGTGGAAACGAGTCGAGGAGATGGACGGGCTGAAGGATCCGTCACGAATAGTCTCCATGTTTGCTTGGTCAAACATGAACGTAAGTATTCATTGATACTCGTTTGGGGTTTTATCTCTTTATCTTATCGTTTTTCTCTTCTTCAGAGAGCCGTGGAGCAAGTCGCTACGATTTGCGAATATAATCGGCAACTTGTCAAGCTTCGACAAGAAAAGGCAACACTCTGCGAGCAAGCAGAGAGGTGGTGAGTGACTGATCGTCATAATTGTTCTGATTACTTACTCAGTACTCGTAACTAGGTTGTCGTAGAAAACTTACGACATATACTAGTCGTAGAAAAACTTACGACTAGGGGGTGGTCGTAGAATAACTTACGACTATCCATCGGTCATAGAAATACTTACAACCGTTTAGTTGATTGTGTTCATGTCTGCTCTTTATTCTTTCAGGTTTAAGAGCGACGAAAAGATCTTAGCTGACTCACTCGACTTTGAAAAAGCCGAGTCGAAGAAACTAAGGGATAACGTCGACGACCTCCTGAAGAAGCTTCAGGAGGCTAACTTTGCAACGAAACAGTTGCAGGAAGAAATAAATAGTGTGTGTAATTACGACTGCTTCTGTTCTTGGTTTCTGCTTCCCTCCCCCCTTCTAACCTCTCATTCTTTTGCAGAAAAAGAAGTCGAGAACAAAGCCCTTCAGGCTGAGGCGGGAGCTCTTCGGGTCGAGGTTCATGAGAAGACCTCCGTTGTCCGTGAAATCTCCCGTATTGCGAAGGAGAAAGACCGAGAAATTGAGAACTTGGGTTCTCAATTAGCTGGTAAGTAAAACTTTTACCTGCTATTTGTTTATTTTATCTTCTCGTAGAATCGTTTTACTTATATAATCTTTGCTCTTTCCAGATCGATTGATTGAAATAAAACGACTCCACGAGGCTTCGACTTATTCCCAGGAGGAGACAAAATCAATGAAGATCAATCTTCAAGATAATATCTCACTTCTGAACAATGTACTCGATGGGCTTCGTGCCGGGAGGGTTGCTCCTCGCGACGACACAATGGCCGCTCATACGAGTGCCATTGGAGAACAAGTCGGTACTCTGAACGAGTTGGTATCTACTCTGAAGACCAATCAGAATGATTCGATAAGGGAAGCGGTCAAAGGAGCTGTGAATTTTGTTTTAGCAAAACTCAAGGCCCGTGATCCTAACCTTAATCTTCATTCTATTGAAGCCGATTTCGACTGCACCGAGGCCGAAGCAGAGAAGCTAATCGAAGAGATGCAGTCGGTTGGCGAGAAGGTCGCAGAGGAGATGCAAATATAATCTCCCTTGACAGAATAGTCTTGTAAAAACAATTTGGTGGTGATGAATAAATATATGGCCTTTTTCCTGCAAATTATCTCGTAGAGTAGTCAGTAACTCGTAAGATAGAAATGAAAGAAAATAATTTAGACCAGATATGAGCGATTCCTCCTTTCTCCTTCATTTTCCCTGCGTGTTATCTCATAAAGTAGTTAGTACTTCGTAAGATGATAACTCGAGAGAGAAAAAAAATTAGACTAAGAAATGAAGTCATGCTTATAACTTTATCCTAGCCCCCGACTACCTACTTAGTTTATTAGGAATAAACTAAGGAGGTAGTAAAGAAAGGGTTCTGAAAATAGAGAGGTTTGTTCGGACTTGTAGTTGTCGAGTATCGACCTGTTTGGACTAGTCGAAAGAGCGGAAACAGATCGACGCTAGGAAGTTTTCGCTAGTGGGCAGGACCACGTGCAGAGAAAAAGGCTTCGACTAGGTGATGTGACCATCTCCGACCAGAATAATCAACTCGATAATGACAGCTAGAGTGAAACAACCTTCTAGAGCACCTTAAGGATTCATTCGGCTACAATCATTATCCCTGACAAAGTTGTCCTGGCAGCAAAAGTAGGAAACAGAACGACGCTAGGAAGTTCCTTCTAGTGGGCAAGACCACGTGCAGAGAGGAGAGGCTTCGACTAGGTGTGTTTCTTCCTTCGACCAGTAAAACCTAGTTAGGTCATTTGGGGAGTAGTCGTATGCATCTCAAAAAGTTCACTTTTCTTAGTTTATTTTTCAAAATAAGCTAAGGTGACATGAATTCGCTTAACAACTTTCGACCATTTTCCTGAGCCCAATGAGCATTGTACAGGTTGTTTAAGAACGAAGTAACATTAGGAAACTCCTTCTAGTGGGCAGGACCACATGCAGAGAGGAGAGATTTCAACTAAATGTGTCGTCCTTGTGGTAACCATCGTACAGAAAGTAGGAGCGTAAAGAAAATGGTCAAAAATAAAAGCGAGATTCAAAATTAGACAAAAAAGGATAGTGATAACCTGACACTTTATTGTCGTTGAAGCTTGTTACACAAAAAATTTGCGCAACTCGTCAATGTTCCAAGAGTTTGAGAGAACGCGGCCATCTTCCATTGCAAGTCGTACTGATCCTGGACGCGTTACTTCGACCACAGTGTAAGGACCCTCCCACTTGGGAGAGAGTTTGTTCCGATTAGACGAGATTGGATAAGCCTCAATACCAAGTCACCTTCAAAGAAGGTCGCGAGGTTGACCTACGATCATAGTATCTCGTGCGGGGTTTGTTGATAGACCGCGAACGAAATAAGGCTCGGTTTCTCTTCTCTTTGAGCGAGTTAATGTCGTCGTCGAAGATTTTCTTGAGTTGAGTCGTTATACTTATCGACTCTTGCCGACTGATCTTTAGCTCTCGCGAAGCATGGCTTCGCACCAAAACTAGAAAGAAAGGTGTTTCTCATGTAGCTCGGCTAGTTGTCGCATTTAATGGCCCATAATATCAAGGTAATTCGCACCCCAAGCCCCAGCGCGCTGACAAGTCGATCAAGACTCGGTTTTGATTCCCTTCATTATTTGGCCATTCGCTCTCTCAACCGCCTGCTTTGGGGTGGGCTACGAGCGTAACACAAACGAAGTTCCCAACTCGCCGCAAAATTCTGAAATTTTGCACTTGTAAACTGTTTACCGTTGTCTGTGATAATTCGACTTGGTATTCCAAATCGAGTGATCATGCATTTCATCATGAACCGCTTTGTCGCTTCGTTGTTATCCCAAGAATTGTTCGCTTCTATCCATTTTGTGAACGTATCAATGGCCACAAAAGGAACTCAAACCTCCCGGAGCTCGTAACGGTCCTAGGATATCAAGACCCGGTTTGCAAAAGGCCACGACAAAGGGATTGTTTGCAACGCTGAGTGGTTGATGTATTTGCCGCTATGAAACCGCATTGTATATACTTTTAACCATCTCCTTGGCATCGTAGGGTCATGGCCAATAAAAACCTTGTCGAAAAGCTTTACCGACCAGCTACAGTAGGAAGCATGAGTTCCACAGATTCCTCCATGTATGTCGTGAAGGAGTTTTAATCCTTCGCTCTGCGAATACATCGCATGAGCACCCTTGGGTTCCTCTTTATAAAGAACACCTTCACCAAAGTATACATTTTGGCCTTTCGGGATAATCGATCTGATTCTAGATCGTCATCGGGTAAAGAACCCGTCTAAAGATACTCGTAGATGGGAGCCATCCATGTATCTTCGTACTCTAGAGAGGCTGTTTCTATAGGAGGTGTCTCTAGTTCGTCAACTATGGACGGTTTTTGAAGCTGTTCCAAAAACACCCCTTTCGGTACCAAAGATCGGGAGGAAGCTAGACGAGCCAGCTGGTCTGCGATGAAATTATCCTTTCGAGGGATAAATTGTACCTCAAAGCCCAGAAAGTGCTTTTCTAGCTTTCTTACCTCCGATAGATACCGGGACATGGTTGGATTGGAGAACTGGTACTCCTTTCCGACTTGATTCACGACTAGTTGAGAGTCTCCCCTCACGAGTAGCCGTCGAATCGAGAGTGCTCTCGCAGCTCGTATACCAGCTAGCAAACCTTCGTATTCTGCCACATTGTTAGTGGCCTGAAAGTTTAATTGTATGGCATACTTTAAGATTTCTCCGGTAGGAGATTCCAGACCACCCCACTTCGAGCCACTTATCGTGGCGACCCGTCAAAGTACATCGCCCATCGGTCGTGGAATCGATCGGGATCCCGAACAGTTTAGATTTGTCCATTCGGCGACAAAGTCTGCCAAGATCTGGGATTTAACGGCCGTCGGGACACGAAGTGGATGTCGAACGCCCCAAGTTCGACTAACCATTTTGCCATGCGTCTCGCTGTTTCCCTATTCTGGAGGATCGCTCCCAAGGAAACTCGAGCACGCAACTAGTTTGTGCGTCCAAAATAATGCCACAGCTTCTCAAGACATGAGGAGGGCATATAAAAGTTTTTGAACCTAAGGGTAACGCTCCTTAGGTCCGTGCAAAACCTCACTTACGTAGTAAACTGGTCGTTGTATGTTTTCACGTTCAACGACCAGAACTGCGCTCACTGCCTGTGGCGTGGCAGCTAGGTAAACTAAGAGCGTCTCTCCTAGCTTCGGGGAAACTAAAACAGGAGCACTCGTAAGATACCTCTTGACTTCCTCAAAGGCTAGGTTAGCCTCTTCTGACCATTCAAAACCTTCATGTTTCCTTAGAAGTTTGAAGAAAGGTAGTCCTTTTTCTCCCAGGCGTGCTATGAAACGACTTAACGCCGCCATGCATCCTGTGAGTTTCTGGACTTCTTTTTTCGTGGTCGGGGGGCGCATCTGAGTGATGGCTTTGATTTTTATAGGATTTGCTTCAATTCCTCGTTCAGAAACCAAGAATCCAAGTAATTTTCCTGAAGAGACCCCGAACACACACTTCTCGGGATTCAGTTTCAATTGGTGTTTTCTGAGATGTCGAAAGTCTCCTGCAAGTCCATGATATGGTTGAGTCGTTTGGTGCTTTTTACGACTAGATCGTCAACATAGGCTTCCAAATTTCGGCCTAGTTGAGGAGCGAAAGTCGTTTGCATCAAACGCTGAAAAGAAGCTCCGGCATTTTTTAGACCAAATGACATTTTGACATAGCAAAATATCCCAAATGGTGTAATAAATGCGGTCTTTTCTTCATCTTCTTGGTGCATACTAATCTGATGATAACCAGAGTATGCATCTAGAAAACTCAGCATTTCACATCCTGCAGTAGAGTCAACCAGCTGATCGATGCGAGGTAAAGGGAAATCATCTTTTGGACAAGCTTTATTGAGATCAGTAAAGTCTATGCACATACGCCATTTGCCATTAGACTTTCTAACCATTACAGGGTTGGCCAACCACTCTGGGTGGTTGACTTCTCTTATAAAGCCTGCTTTAAGCAACTTGTTCAATTCTGACCTAATAGCATCTCGTCGATCAGGGGCAAATCTCCGTAACTTTTGTTTTACGGGTAGCTTATCAGGCCGTAGAGCTAGCCTGTGCTCGATCACATTCCTGGGGACTCCGGGCATGTCGGATGCTTGCTATGCGAAGACATCAGCGTTTGCCTGGAGGAAGGTGATGAGGGTGTCTTCCTATTTGGGGTCGGAAGAATCCCCGATGCGAACAGTCTTTGAGGGCTCCCCTGCGTCCAGAGGAACCTCTTTGACTTGATCGTTCGGCTTAGGTGCAGCTTTAGACTTCGACTTGCTAGTCGAAGGCTGACTTTCATCTCGAGTTGGTATTTGTCCAACCATCTCAAGGGAACGACGGTCGCAGGAGTGCGCCATCTTCTTGTCACAATGTATCGTGATCACCCCTTTGGGACCTGGCATCTTAAGACATTGGTACCCATAGTGAGTAGCTATTAAGAATTTTGCCAAAGTAGGTCGTCCGAGTATGGCGTTATATGCCGTATCGAAATCGACCACATCAAAGGCGACCTTCTCTGTCCTGAAATTGCTTGGTGATCCAAACGTCAAAGGAAGAGAAACTTGACCAATGGGTTTGGCCGAAGACCCCGGTACGATTCCATGAAATGAATATCGTACCGGCCTTACCTTTGTCCTGGGTACTTGCATCTCGTCCAGGGTACTCGTAAACAATATGTTTAGCGAGCTTCCACCATCAACTAAAACTCGATTAACTCGACAGTTGTTGATGGTGGGTTCGACCACTATCGAAAATCGACCTGGTCTAGTCGAAGGGATCGGACAATCACTTTTCTCAAAAGCGAGGGTGACTTCCGACCACTTTGGTAATTTATTGACAAGGGGGGAGTCGATTGTATTTACCTCACGCTCAACTGCTTTCAGCTGTCTCCGTGATTCGTATGCCGAAGATCCCCCATAGATGTGTTCAATGGTATGTTGTGGCTCCTGGAACGACATCTCCTCACCATCCGACTCCCTTTGTCCACTGGCTTGACCTACCTGTTCAAGAGTAGGAAGTGGCCCTTTGCTAGAATAATAATCCTCGAGTTTCCGTAAGAAAACTCGGCAGTTACGAAGATCATGCCCTTCTTTTTTATGAAAAGGACACCACCTTGGTTTGTCGTTTCTCCAATCTGGGCGTTTACATTTACCCTGATCGGGATTTTGCTTGGGGTTGCGTGGCTCCTTATCGCTTACGGCTAGGACCTCCTTAGAACCGGCAACTGGAGATTTTTGCCTTTTTGCCTTGTTCTTAGACTTCTTAGCCTTTTGTCTTTTTTCTTACCACTTTCGCCTGCTTCCTTAGGAATGTCGTCTGTGAGATCGATAGTATTGTTCCATTCGACTGCTTCTGCAGCAGTCGCATATCTATCAGCCATCTCAAAGAGCTCAGCGACGGTGGCAGGTGGATGTAAAGCGATGTCCTCTGTTATTCTTTTGCTACGGACTCCCTGCTTGAAAGCTCTGATCACAGATGAGTCAGAAACTTCCGGAATAGAATTTCGAACCTGACTGAAGCGCCTGATGAATTGGCGTAGCGTTTCATGGTTATTTTGTCTTATCCGGTGCAGGTCATCTTCCTTTCTTAGGCGATTGTAAGTACCCTGGAAATTTGCCAACAATAGATCACAGAGGTGTTGCCACGAGTAGATCGATTCGAATGGCTGGTTTAAAAGCCACGATCGTGCCGATCCTTCGAGTACAGTCGGAAGGTAATTCGCCATGATATGCTCTCCTCCTCCTGTAGCTCGAATAGCCGTAGTATAGATTTGGAGGAACTCGATGGGGTTTTGAGTTCCATCGAATTTCTCCATATTCGTTGGTCGAAATCGAGGCGGCCAACGAACAGCCCGAAGGTCGGGTGAGAACGCCCGACATCCCGAGATAACCTCTTGTCTTCTTCTTTGTAAAAAAGAGGGGTTAACGTCGCCGGGTGATCGAACTCGTCGATACCCAGCCATGGGGGGGACTAGACCTACGATAGGTCTCAGTCTTACGAGGGAAATACTCCTCGTACCCCACTTGCCGCCGTGTTTCTTGTCGCTGAAGTGGTGAAAGATCACCTCTCCTGCGGGCTTGAGGCATGTTCCTCATGTCGAGAAAACAACGTGAGGGAGAGTCATGCCGCCTTCTATGCGACGAGTTTTCTGAACGACTGGCAGAAGAAATAGCCGTACTATTACGACTTCTTGGTTGTAGTCCACGCAGTTGCTCGAGTTTGGCCATCGTGTTACGAAGCCTTTGCGTGATCTCCTCTGCAAAGAGATCATAACCTGGTGCTCGAGCGAGTTCTTGGGTCGGGTTTTCCAGCAAATCATTGATGTGCTGGAGCTCTTGAGCTTCCTCCGACTGGAAATAAGCGCACTCGGGAAGATTCTTCTGAGCCGCTATTCTTTTCCGTCGGGTTGCCCCAGATTGGTATGTCCCATACCCCTGAGCTTGCTTCAATGGAGTGCGAGAACGTTGAGGATGTCCCGCACGTTCATTAAAGTGTTTGTTTCGTTCGCCAGCCGTGGTGTCCTTGCCGTTACGACGAGGCGGTGTAGAGTATGCTCGGCGGGAAGCATATTCAATCCCTCTTCTGGGAGAATGATCCTTATCAGAGGGAAGGACGAAGACCTCCCGTGGATGACCTCCACTTGCGCCGAGACCTCCTCACTTGAGGAGCAATGAGCGACACCATCCGGCGACTTGGAGTAAACCCTCCGGTGGGGAACTCCGGTTATAACCGCCTCCGCTTGCGTGTAGGTCTTGCGTCGGGATGGTTGTATTTGGATGAACAACATGTTCGATCCTCTTCTCGCGAAGCACTCGAGAGAGAGGACCACGGATGTCGATGGAGCTCCGGATGATGGCCTCGAACTTGTCTTGCCAAGTCGCATCGCCTTAGGGGACTCGAACACTTGGAGGAAAAACTCGTCGTGTTGTGAGTTTGCCCCAGACAGCCCGTTCTCGGTCGAGTTGACCCTTGCCTCCCGAGGAAATTGATCCTCGGTGGGCGGCTTCGTCGTGGGGATAAGGATCCTCCTAGACTCGTGGTAATGCGCTCTCGAGATCCGATAGAAGATCGCGGCAATACCGTCCGTAAGATTCGATACTCGGTTCAGATTCGAGACCGCATCCATGTTGATGTCTCGCAGAATCGCCAAGTCGAACCAATTCTCCTCGCTCCATTCTCCGCCATGGTAGCATAAAAGAGAAAAGAAAGAACTGTTGACAAGGAATTACCAGAAGATCCCCACGGTCGGCGCCAACTGTCGGTGTTTTAGAACCGATGTTACGTAAAGATTGTTTGTTTCGGGGGGTCTCCACAAAATGATCACGCAGACGAAGGAGACACAGGGATTTTTTTACAGGTTCGGGCCTTCTCAGATGAGAATAATAACCCTACTCCTGTGTATCTTGTATTTGCTCTCTGGATTACAATCGATTGGAGGTGTTTCTAACCGTCTTCCAGGAAAAGCTCTCTTTTTCCTCTCCCTCACTATCTCTAAAAGACACCTATTTATACTAAACAGGGGTAGTCGTCGTCGTTCGAGGCTAATTAGTCGCTCATTATTGCGTAATAATGAGAGTAATTACCGGAATAGTAACCTCCCCATGCTGTCAAACGGTTTTCAGTCAGAGATAGTGGGGTTTTATCAGCAGTTATGTGTATTTTGACTGTTTGGATCCTCATTATTTATTGAGTCTTCTGACGGGTGGGTCCAGTAAATCGTGATGGATCTGTAACAGAGCTTGTCGTAGAAAGACTTACGACCAGACGTAGTCGTAACGATTATACCATAGTCGTAGGAGAACTTACGACTAGGGGTAGTCGTAGGATAACCTACGACTTCCTGACTCGTTCTTCCCTTATAATATCAAGGGGTATGCTTTGTGACGTCATATTTCCTGATTTAATAAATGAGGATTATTCAGATCCTCGTCAATCTTGTTGGATGCCTTGCTACGCGAAGAACTGAATGCGAAAAGACGACGAGATTTGAAGTTGCGAATTAAATTAGACTTTATAATAAAGTTGGGAATTACACGGTGCACAGGGTTTGGTTCAGTGCATAAGAAACAACATCATGCACGATGCAACAAACCGAAGTACTCCTACGATACATATGCGCATTTTTGGAATGAAAATAAATTCAACCTTCGGGGGACTAGTACGGATTGGCCCAACCTACTATGTGGATCGGGGCCATTTTCCCTTCCTTGCGAGCTCGGCGTTGTACTCCTCGCTGGCCTCTTTGGCCTCTCCCCTTTTTTCTCGCGAGCCTCGCGCTCCCTACGCCCGCATGCCTCGAGATGAGCTTTAGTCTCCCGACGTATATGCTCATTTTGCTCGTCGTTGAGGCGCTCCTCCTCCCGGATCTCGCGGGCCCTTTTGACACCCACTCCTTGTAGTCGAGAGTCCACTTGTCATGTGGGTGGATCTCTAGGTCGATCCACTTGCGGTAGCCATATAGCGGATCTGGGGACTACGGATAGATGGGAAAAGTTGTTAGTGCGTACTTTGAAAGAGAAATAGTAGGGGAACACACTGTAACGCATGCCCAGGCTGAGCCGCTGCTTGGACTTGAAGAACTTGCATGAGTCCCTGCACCAGCAAAGAGGCGACATCTCCCTCTCGGGCGGAAGTTGCGACGAAGGCTCGGTTGGACCGCTCAGGATGGGGTTGCTGCTACGGGGGCCTTATTGCGGAGAGCACTCATCCTGCCAAGCTCCTCTTGCCGGACCTGGGCCAGAGCAGCCCTTGCTCGATCGTCCAGCTCCCCAGTGGCCCTACTTGTTCACGGATCTCGTCCCGTTGCTTCGTCATCTTGTCCCATTGCTTCTTCTGCCTCTTGTCCATCCCAGTGCAGTGAAGGAAGCTCTGGTGCAGTGTTGGATTTTGTTGTGTAGTGTTCTCTCCCAGAGCACGACCACCTCCTTTTTAAGCCTCAAGGTTGGCATGGTGTTGTTAAATTCATGTAAGTAGCCTGCGAGGCAGAGTGCTGTCTTATATTTCTAAAAAGTTGAGGAGGTAGAGTGTTGTCATGTCGATCTAAAAAGCTTGTGAGGCAGAGTGGTGTCACGTCTTACTTTGCAGAGAGAAGTCGTCGGGTCTCGTTCTGCTTTAAAGAGAGAAGTCATGTTCTGCTTTGCAGAGTGCTGTCTTTTTAGTCTGAAAAGCTGGCAAAACAGAGTGTTGTCATGTCTTTCTTTGCAGAGTCATGTCTTTTCGGTATGAAAAGCTTAGTAGGTATAGTGTTGTCATGTCTATCTGAAAAGTTGGCGAGGAGGTCAGGGTTGTCAAGTTGATCTAAAAAACCTAAACCCTAAACCTAAACCGAAACCATAAAACCTAAACCTAAACCCTAACCTAAACCTGAACCCTAAAACCTAAACCTAAACCCTAAAACCCTAAACCTAAAAGTAGACCTAAACATAAACCCTGAAACCCTAACCTAAACATAAACGTAAACCTGAACCTAAAACCCTAAACCCTAAACCTAAAAATCTAAACCCTAAAACCTAAACCTAAACCCTAAAACCTAAACTAAAACCCTAACCCTAAACCTGAACCCTAAAACCTAAACCTAAACCCTAAAACCCAAAACCCTTGACCTAAACGTAGACCTAAACATAAATCCTGAAACCCTAACCTGAACATAAACGTAAACCTTAATCTAAAACCCTAAACCGTAAATCCTAAGGTGTCATCCGGAGATATCGTACTTTGTGAAATTATCTTTACTACCTAGAATGTGTATCTAAATATTGTCCACCTAAGCCTTAACCTAAACCTAAACCTAAATGTGAACCTGAACCTATACCCTAAACCATAAAACCTTAAATCCTAAACCTAAACCTTAACCAACCCCACAACCTATTACCGTAAATCCTAAACCCCATGACCTAAAACCCTAACCCAAAAAACTAGAACTGTAAACCCTAAAGCTAAACATCCTTTCTAGAACAATTTGGTCTTGTCACTACACAAGGCTATCTCCTTTGGTCTTGTCAGTTCGCAAAGCCGTCCCATCCGGTCTTGTCACTTCGCAAGGCTATCTCTTTTTGTTTTATCACTACGCAAAGCTGCCCCGTTTGGTCTTATCACTGCGCAAAGCAGCCAGCCTCGTCTGGTCTTTGTCATCTGCAAGCTAACACATTACCCGCTTTATGAGCCCCCCCGGGGGCTATAAAATGCATGCCCCACGCTCCGAAAGTAGGACCACTCGACCCTCCAAACCGTAGGAAGAAAAACCTTCTTCGTCGTACAGTAACATACCATGGCATACGCTGAGGAACCAGTTCAACCGGGGTCGCCGAAGCAAGACCTTCCCCTCGAAAGGAGGGAGGACTTCGGCCCTAACTACCGGTTGATGCCGAACAAGCGTGCTCAACCGGTATGGCCGAAATGTGAACACAGGGAGGATACTGTCATGCAGGTTGCGGACGACCCTTTCGATGGTGGACGACGCTTCTTTCGATGCCCACACTCTGAGGTACAATTTGCAAATAGTTTGCTTTATGTTACTGCTAATAGAGCTTCCATGTTAACCCTCCTTTCCAGCAGATGTCAAAATGTGACTTTGTCCACTGGATCGATCCTCCCTCTGAACGACATATTATGATGTACGTGGATACATTGTAGCATCGAATCTTTCAGTTAGAGGCCCGGATTAACAATCTCAATGAAGAAAACGATGACTTCCGCCAACAGATGCAGCGTTAGAGGGGCAACGAGGAGGTCGTGAACATAGAAAGTTCCTATGATCCCACATGCTGCTGCGGGAACCCTAACTGCATATATGTGTGCCATTACAACGACGGCCAGCCACTCTACGTGGGGACGAGGCTGGCGCGGGAGAGGATGGCGCAGGGGAGAGTCCGCCACGGGGGCAGATGTCGACACAGGGAGGAGGCCGGCGTGGGACGAGGCCAGCGCAAGAGAGGATGGTGCGGGGGAGAGGCCGCCACGGGGGCGGATGCCGACGCGGGGGAGAGACCGGCACGAGGGAGGGGACCGGCGTGGGGACGAGACCGACGCGGGAGAGGACGGCGCGGGGGAGAAGCCGGCACAGGGGAGGATGCCGCCGCGGGGAGGACACCGGCGTGGGGGAGGACACCGGTGTGGTGATCACCACGGTACGGGGATGATGCCGGCGGGAGGCGACGAGGTCGTGGCGAGGACAGATTTGGGGAGTACGAAATGAGATGGGGAAAAACTGAAGAACTGGGCAGGGGGCGGCAACTATGTAGTCATTGTCACGCCACTCTCGATGGCTTGACAATATAACTTTGTCACACCATTAGTGGTGGCGTGACGGATGCCACGTAAGCCCTCCACGCTGGCACGGTGCGTGGCTGAGGGCTTTTTTTTTAGAACGCGCAAAAGATCTACACGTCTTTGTATTAAGCAGAAATAATGCAGTGCATTCAACCTGTCACAGAAATACATCCGAAAGCACACAAACACACAAACAACCAATGAGGAAGGGTGCCGAAAAATAAGAACTTAGGAAGAGAGCAAGGGTAGAAAGAAAGAGCAGCCTCCAACGGCTGAAAGCAGCTGAACAGACTACTCAGAAAACTGTAGCGACTGCAAACATTGGACTCCCGCCGTGCGCCAGAGCCGAAACTCGTCGAACATCCGGTGGAGAATAGACCTCAAAGGGGAGTTGATGTTGTCGAACACCCTTAAATTCCTCTCCTTCCAAAGCATCCAAGCAATGAGGATTATGCAAGAATCCAGTCGTCTACGATAGGAAGACAGAACCAAATTGCGAGCATGCATCCAGAATTGCTCCAGAGACGAGTGACCGACCGAGATGCATTGGTGGAAGCCCATGCGCTGAATGAAATGAGCCCAAAGTTGACTAGTGATCGCACAGCTAACCATCAAATGGTCTATTGTTTCGCTGTCATAGCGACAGAGAACACACAGTTTGTGGTTGACGATCCCGAGTCGATCTAGTCGATCAGCCGTCCAACATCTTCGCTTTACCACCAACCAAACAAAAAACTTGCATTTGAGAGGAGCAGCGGCCGAGGGCTTACGTGACATATTTTGTCACGTCGCAATCGGTGGCGTGACACAACATTTTTGTCATGCCAATATTTCTGGTGTGACTAAAGGAGTGAGAATTAGAAATAAAGTTCGTGGGAGATTAACTTTAAAATATTAATTAAAAAAAATTAAATAATAAAAAAATTCTCAAACATACCCTAGGCCTTAGCCTACCGGGGGTTTAGCCATGGCCATCCCCACCCGCACTCCACTTCCCCCGCCGCTCTTCCTCGGTCCCTCCCCTCCTCTAGCCTCGTTTCTCCCACAAATGGCGAGCTCCACCTCCTACCCACACCCCGCGTCCCCGCTTTTCCTGCCAGATCGCCGCCCGCCCCACCCTTGCATCCATGAATCCCGACGGCCTATCCGTCCCTGTCGTCGGAATCCGTTCTTGGATGCGCTTTGCGGCTGCTCGCTGCGAAGTTTCCCTCGTACCAGTGCGGTGGATCCGGCCGCCGCCACGTCGCCGGAACGCGCTGCGCGAGAAGGCCTCGCCGCTGCTAGTTAAAGACCAGGTGTGTCCTCCGTACGATAGCTCCCCCGAATCACATTCTGAGGCAAGCAAGAATTCTTCTTTGGTCGGTGGTTTAGGAAACTTTTGGTCGAGAGAGGAACCAAAATCCGGTTATTTGGATCTTGACGAGGAATTGGAAATTTCTGGTGGTCTGGTTGCTGTTGAGAGTGGAAATGTGGCAATGGAGTCTAACTTGGGTGGTGAGAAGGATGTGCTTGGAGTTGCAGAGGCGGAAAGCAGTTTCTGCGGGACTGGGACCGGTCATGTGTTCACTGTATATGACGACCCAGAGGGCAATGTGGTGAACGTTGAGGAGGATGAGGATGAAATCATCATTAACAGGAGTGAGACTGCTGAGGGAGAGGAGAGTGGTGAGTTGCAGTTGATGCTATCTCGTGCAAGAGCGATTGCTAAGGTTGTTGAAAACGGCGAGCTTGTGCTTCCAAAGAATAGATCGTTGTTTCAGTTTGTACCAGTTGGGAGGAAGGAATTGCCTGTTTTCGATGCCGAGGTTTCAGTAGTGCGGAGAAATGAGACTCCTTTGAGCGGTGTTGCATGGAGTGGTTTTGCAGCATTATGTGGTGTGTGCATTGTTTTTGTTGCGTCGAAGTTGATTAGGAGGAATGGTAACAAACAGTTTCCGAGGAAGGTGTTTGATATGCTTAGGCCTGGGAAGAAAGACGGTGAATTGGACAAGGGCAAAATCAAGATGCTCAGCAATGTAAAAAAATTGATGAATAGGGAAGACGTATTGGGAAGACCACAATTAGAGAGGAACGAATTGATGAATAACATCAAAAGAGCCAAAGAGTCGAGAGAGTGGTTTGTCCTAAGAAATGTATTTAGTTGCAAGACTGTTGCTCATGATTGCAATGCAAATATAACAGAGATTAGAAGAATGGTAACAGGTGTTCACGTTCTAGAAGAAGGCATCCTTGAACAAAACAATGCAGAAGAAAAGAATTGTGCTGTCTTTCCGCACCCAGTAGCTGCCATTGAGGAAGAAGTTTCGGCAAGTTATGATAGGCAATCTGTATATCTCGATGATGTGTCAGACAGTAGTGAATCACCTGATATCAGTTTGTCCAATGATATTGTTGAGGAAAGTGTAGAGCAGTCTGTGGATTTGAAAAATAGAGGACCAGTCATAGACATTAGTGTCAAAAATCAGAATAATGTTGGAGAAATAGAACTGCCTGAGCCCACGTCTTATGATGAGAGGACAACTGATGCAAATGATAGAACTTCTGTGGTATACACAGCAGAAAAAGAAGCACATATTTGTTCTGCAGATGATCATAATATGGGTCCTAACAGTGTCAACACCCCATCATCTGAATTTGAAAGAACTGAACAATATGCAGACATAGGTGTGAAGAATCTGGATTGCATTCATGGAATAAAACCATATGTGCCATTCAGTAGTGACAAACAGATGATTTATACAAAGGATAATGCTCACCAGATCAGCATTAATGTTGTTTCAGAAACAGCTGATGATTTGTCATCTTATTGTTTTAACAACTCATCATCTGAGATGAAAAACAATGAAGCACCCCTTGATATTTGTGTGAATGATCTCAATTGCATTCAAGAAATTGAAGCATCCAGGTCCTTTGCAAATGATGCTCAGACGGCGCACTGCAAAGAGCTTGCTCATAGTGTAAGCATAGTAGGTAAAGAAGCATGTAAAAATCCAGTAATGGAAGATATTTTAACTACAAAATCACCTGAGAGAATCTGGAAAGAGCCTGTGGATCTGATAAGAGATAATGTGCAATCCATGCAAAAACCAGAACCAGAACCATCCAACTCTACTGGGGATGACAAACAGATAATTCATGCAAATGAGAAAGACCATAAGATAAGCATAATACACAATGAAACAAAGACTAGTTCGGAAATAGATAACACTGGGCCTCTTGATAATGCTGGTACATCATCATTACGTGCCCTGCAAGAAGAAACAGTTCGATACAAAGGTGCAAAAAATTCAACATCAGAGAAGCAAGATAAAAGCACTTCATCTAACAAAGAAGCTAGAGCATGTCTAAAAAAAAACAAAGGAAAACTACAGAAAGAAGTGTGCAGTGATAAGGAACCTAAAACAAAGCTGTCAGCCCAAGGTGTACCTGGAACTAGCACTGTGGTCAGTCCATCAAATGTTGCACAGAAAACTAAAAGAGTGGCACTGAAACGGCCAAAGAATGTTGAAAGTGATAAGGGAGTTACGGAAAGAGTGGCAGCACAAGATGTTGTTCAAAGTAGCAGCATGGTTGGTCAGAAAAACAATAGCCAGAATGCTAAAAGGGCAAGAAGGAAAAATCTGTCAAAAGCATTTCACAACCAAGGGGTCAAACAAGAGAGGAAATTCCAGAAGCAGCTCTCATGGCAAATTCACCTGATAATGCACGAATAGCTGAAAACATGAAACCACTTGTTGGGGCAGGTTCTTCTGTGGAAACGCAATCTCCAAAGGTAAGGAACTATTGACTTGCAAGATCCCTGGTAGTGTTTTTTTTTGGTTAGCTCTATGGAGGGGCTCATCCAGTAGACTCCATATTAATTCTAGGAGGGGAAAAAGCTAAAAATTACCACATTAATCGAAAAAAAGAATAAAAGCTAGAAATTCCAACATTAATCGGGGAAAAGACAAAATCATGTACATCCAGTTTTCCTCACTTGTGTATCCTACGGCTTATATCACAAAATGCAAATTAAGAAAGAGTTTGAACCTCCATACTGTAACCTAATAGCTAAAGCTGACCAAGTCTAACGTTTCAACGTCCTATCATGATACAATCCTATCATGATAAATTGATAGAAAGAAGAGTTTCAATGCAACTATCAAACAAACATATATATGTTTTGGCATTCATCCAACCGGTTGAATCGGACTCGGTTAAAAAGACGCCGCAGGCTTAGTGAAATGGTGGCTTTTCTTGACCTTAATAAGGTGTCTTTGATTTCTCTGCTTCATTATTATATATTTGTAACTTGCACTATCATATTTTCCATTGCATTTTGCAACAAAAAAGAACAATTTTGAAGCATTACATTTATCCTCACCGATCCAAATAATGTAAGAATGGACCTATCTTCCACAGTGTACATGTGTGTCTCATTGTTATTTTTTCTATGAACACATGCAGTGTGTAGTAACTTATTTAGCCAACATATTAGGTGCAACAAACCAGCCACACTTAGGGTGTAATCGACACAACCTGGTTAGTTGGGGCACCAAATCAACATGAAAAATTCCGAAAATATTGATGATCTACTTATCAAAATTCTACTTATGTATAAAATTTCAAGGTAAAATCCGTTATGTGCCAAGACTAACAAAAATGAGAAAATTATGACAGATGACAAATCAAAAGGAAAAGGAAAATGGCGCTGCTATACACACGACGTTTTTTTGTCGTTGTACGCCTGTATGATGCACGTGTTGCGCGGCGCAACGTGTGGAGGCGCGGAGGAGGGAGATGGTGCGCGGGCTGGTCGGAGTCGAGGAGGGTGGTGGCGGGTGGCGGCGGGTCGACGCGCGGGCGGTTGGAGTCGAGGAGGAGCGGCCGGCGGGCGCTGAGGCGCTCGAGGCGGTCGTGGGCCGTGGAGGAGGAGGAGCGCGGGCTGGTCGGAGGAGGCGCGAGGCGCACGCCATCGAGTTAGTGTCGGGCGCGAGCGAGCGGCGTCGGCGCGAGGCCGCAGCCGACGGCGAGGGTGGCGCAGCAGCGGTCGGGGGTCGTCACGCGCATACAACGAAAACGTCGTATGCGAAGCATTTCTGAAAGGAAAAAGACAAATGCTACTATTCACATTAAACTTATCTTTTATGTTTCTTCTAACACACTTTGAGCTTGAAGTTGAAGTTGTAAAGGTGCTATAACACTCCATAGACTACATCATCATATTTTTTGCTGGGAATATTTCATGTTTGTTTGGTGCTCAAACCGACCGGGTTGCATTGATTGTACCCTATGGGTGGGTTGCACTTGATATGTTGCCAAATATGTAGGCCTAGGATATATGGTGTGCAAGTGGACGGACAACAGACACTATATACTTACTCTATTCTAATTAGAGACTCTTCTAACAGGCTCACATTAATCCTAAGAGAGAGAAGACTCGAAATTTCCAATTAACGAGAGAAAATTAAAAACTACATATTTCCATGTTCATTGTAGAAAAATAAAAAAACAAAAAAAATAAAAAGTATCAATCTGTATAGCCAAAACAAATAAAATCATATAGGTGGGACAAGTCCATGGCAAACAAAAAGTGAGTCCATCTGGACCACAAATAGAAATCACGCGTCCTTGGATGCATGTTTCCGGACAAAACAAAATATCCTACCCGAACTGACCTTGTTGCATCGATTGATATGTTGCAAAATATGTAAGCCTAAGATATATGGCGTGCAAGTGGATGGACAATGGATGTTATATACTTACTCTATTCCATGGTTATTAAAGCGTCCCCTAAGCGTCGCTTAAGCGGTAAGGCAGTCAAGGGGTTCACGCCATGCCACGGCCTTGCCTTGCCGGACGACCGCCTTGCTGGCAAGGCGTCGCCATGGTGTCGCTGCGGCCTGTGGCAGCATAAGTCATCGGGGACGGTTGAGGCGGGCGCCGTAGGCAGGGGCAAAGAGGGAGTAGAGGAGGGCGAGCACAATAGAGGGCAGCGAGCCGACTAGCCTATTACTACATGTTGTCTGCTTCTACTACTTGCTGCCTTCTACTGCTACTACTACTTGCTGCTGTTGCTGCCACGAGAGCAATGCAAAGCAGCAAAAACAGAGTGAAGGGAGGAGATCGGGGGAAAAAGAATCTGAAGGGAGGGGGAAAGGAGGGGAGAGGAGCCTGGAGGTGCAAGTGACGCTTGCCGATGGCAGCCGGAGCCAGGGACGAAGGAACCGTCACCATTAATAACGCCATGGGCAGCACCTGTCGCCATCGGTAGCCCTGCGCAGCTCCCTCTCGAGCTCCTCCTGCTGCTGTTGACTGCGAAGAGATGAGAGGAGGCAGCAGCGGGCGCGTAATGGGGCAGCGGTGTCGGGAGTCCCCATCGCCAGCACCAGAATCTACTCCAGTTGCATGTGGCGGCTGTGTGGTGGGGATGGAAACCTATCAGCTGCTCTCCCCACCCCTTCAATTGAGGGGCTGGATGGGCCAGGCCTGCAAGCAAGGCCCAGTCTGCTCCCCTGCCTCTCCTCTTCGCAGTGTATGGCATACTAGGTTAGGAGGTGTGTATGGTGTCACCTCACCACACGTCTTAAGCACTTTGGCTGTGAAAATGTGGTGAGTCGCCGCCTTGCCGTATCGCCTCAATAACCATGATCTATTCTAATTAGAGACTCTTCTAGAAGGCTCACATTAATCCTAAGAGAAAGAAGACTATAAATTTCCAATTAATTACGAGAGAAAAATTCAAAGCTACAAATTTCCATGTTCGTTGTTGAAAAAAAATCAAAAGTATCAATCGGTACATAAAACCATATAAGTGGGACTAAGTCCACAGCAAACAAAAAGCAATTCGATCTGCACTACAAATAGAAACCACACATCCTTGGATGCATGTTTCTGGACAAAACAAAACATCCTAATACAAGTCTGTAGCTTAGAAGCTTCATGTTAATCCTAGGAGGAAAAGGCTAAAGCAGGATAAAAATTAAAAATTTATAAATTCCCTCGCAAATAATAAAAGAAAAAAGTTTAAAGCATCAATGTGTATAATCTTTTGATCGAGTTTCATATGTGTGTACACATGTAATGGAAGATGAGTCCGCGGTGAAAAAAAACAAGTACATTTGTATTACAAATAGAAGTCCTATGTGCAAGGTATTCATGTATCAGAACGTAACAAAATCTCCTACATGCAAGGTAAGACACAGAGCAATTTATGTTATGCCTTTTGTGCTAAACTCGTGCAATCATTTTCCCTTTGGGCATCAAATCAATATGAAAAATTCCCGAAAAAATTCTAGATGTACTTCTCAATTTATTCAACCTATGTATGAAATTTCAAGTTTAAATTTATTCTATATTAAGATTAATAAAAATGATAAAAACTTCAATATTCCCCTAGGCGCTAGGCGCTAGTCGGGCGGCCGATCAGTGCCTAGCACCTAATCGTCGCCTAGGCGCCCCTAGGCGGGATAAATCGGCTAGGCGGGAGGGCTGCGCCTAGCGCCTATGCGGCTTAGGCGGGCGCCTAGTGGAATACTGGAAAACTTACAAATGATAATCAAAAGGAAAAGGAAAAAGACAGCTGGTACTATTCACATCAAACTTACCTTTTTGTTTCTTCTAACCCATTTTGAATTTGAATTCAAAATTTTAAAGGGAGCTAGAACACTCTATAGAGTACATCCTCTATTGTTTTTGGAATTTTTCATGTTGATTTGGTGCCAAAACTAAAAGTTAATTGCATGAGCGCACTAAAAAAGATGATTGCATATCATAGATTGCCAGTATTCTAATGCAGGACTATTTATATTTGAAAAAAAAAAATACTAGGACTGTACAATGAAAGAATAGAAAAGGGAGAAAACAATGCAAAGCTATCCTAAGCATTCTCCACCAAGATAAGGTAAGAAAATTAATGATTTTGATAATTTTTTCTATCCACATGTATAAACCTGCAGAGCTAAAAGTAAATAAAATAAAATAAATTTAATTATAATTATGATATTTTAATACTTTAATTTGTTGAATGCCCACAATGTCATGTTTTGAAGTCCATTATGTTCATGCCAATTAAAGAATAAAATTCAAGCAATCAAAATGGGTTATAGTTCTTACGATTTGATCCAAATTTGATTTTGATTCAACATTTGCCGGGTCTACTTTTAATGTAGAAATCTGCTTATGTGGAGTCCAAACACTGTGATATTAAAATAGTTATAAATTCTAAATTGAAGTTCCAAAATGTTATGTATCCAAATCTGTGGCGGACCCAGGAATGGACTAGGGCCAGTGCTAATTTATGATAGACTAAAATCATCACTAAATCACAATCAAGCAAAATAGACTAGTACATGGAAACAAACTTGTCTATTTTGCTTGATTGTGATTAATTTTCTAGCTAGAGAAATACCAAATTAAGAAAGATTTGATCCACTAAACCATCGCGACAACATGTCTCCATTATGACAGCTTGCATAGACAAATAGTATATAAAAATCAGTATTGTAATGGTAAAAAGATACGAACGACAAATTCACAAATACAAAACATACCGCTAGGTACTAGCACAAGATAATTGGTGCCTACGTGACCTTATATTTTGAAAAACACTGCAAAATGCTTTCTTCATCGATGCTTGGAAATGTATGTTAATTGGTTGACAATGACATGGACCAGACAAAAATTATCTCTTTGCATCATATCTAATATATATTTGGATCAAGTCGGTGGCATCATATTAGTTCAAGGAGAGCGGAGACCAGGAGGGGGATGTGATTGGGAACGTGTCTGCGTGCGTTTGCCAACTGGGCTATTACTAACGACAGGGAAAGAAACGGGAGTTGGGAAGGCTGAGAGATTGGGTTGCTAACCACTAATTGGACTGCTACTACTAACCACTAATTGGGCTGCTGCTACTACATATACCTACTCAGGGTTAAATGGCTAGGCCCGGTGCTTCAGCATCCCCAGCACCAGGCATGGGCCCGCCCCTGATCCAAATGCATATACACGTGGAACTAAAATCAAATTCCAAAAAGTGTGGTGTCCATATATATGATATCAGCTTAAAATATCCTAAAAGCAAATATGGCATTCCAACATATAATCATATATATGTATTTGAAACAGAGAATTTCAAGATATCATGGTTTTCCAAATATACATGAAGAGTAAATAAGAATTTCAAAATATATAATTTGATGAGTTTTCTAAATTTGAAAAAATATAATTGAATCAAAATTTATGTAAAATATCAATAATAAAAATATTATTAAAAACATGCAACCCATGCGGATGCACGGGTTGATGACCAGTATTTATAATTGATGATGGAAATATTTATTGTCCGGTTAATGTATATGTTCCTCTATTACATTTTTGATATGTTAGTATGTTACCCTTCCAGTACTATTATTGACATAGAGGAATTAAGAAAAGGTAGGCATCAGGTGTAAACTAATGAACTCTTGAATGCACAAAAAACTTTGTAAGTAGAAAAACATCGAATTTGCACAAAAGAATTGTGAACTCTGTATAACTTGTGGTAATACAGGGACCTTTGCAACAAGTCCCACTAAATGCTGGACAGAAATAATCATTCATTATATAATCCAGGATTTAATGGCTTTCAAAAATATTCTGGAACAACTTAATTTTGACCGGGCTGTAAGTTAGTGGTTTGTATTGGTAATGATTGCCACTGTTTCAACAACGTGAATCGGCCATTCCTCGGGCATGAGAATGATCCTCCAGCCCTAGCTGTGATTTCTGGTAACCAGGTTGGCTTCCTCTAGGGCTATGAAAACAGGGGAGAACCTGCTGGTTACTGCTATTACTGGTCAGCACCTATTTGACTGTCAATAGCATATATTATGCGTGGTTTTGTGTTATTTCAAAGGAATGCAGAAGTTAGTGTCTATATGAGGTCAAGGAAACACAAAAACTTGTGATTATACCAAGATTCCAAGAAAAGGGAAAGTTTGATAGTTGGCCAGGAACAATCAGACAGACACAGTTGATTTCCATGTCTACTGCTTGAGTCCGTGGTTTTCCAGTAAAGGGTAATAGGAACCCAGGCTTCTACTATCTTTTCAATCACCACTATAACCCATGCTTCTACTATCTTTTCTATCACCATTATACAGAAGACCACATTCACCTTGAAGTTAATTCGGAGTTTGATGCGACTTTGCCTGAACCTCTACCAGAGAAGTTCTTTTAGAAGCTGCAGTAATAACTGTGTCCTATTCTACTTGAACTAAGTTTCAGTTAGCTCAAATTATTTTTACCTTTAACTGCATGCTGCTTGCCATGAGTGCATTCATGTCCTATTCACTGTCCCTGTAAGTCTAGCATTGATCAATGACTTTTAAGTAACAAAGGGGCTTTTCTTGTATTTGTAATTTTGTATAGCCCTTGTCAAGTAGTTCCATGATATCTTCAGAACATAAAATAACACCAGTATCAGATTTTCTCTTGTTTGTTCCTGATGTTCCTATGTTCCCATTGCAGAATACTTTTAGGAAATTCAGCCAAATGGGTTCAGTGTCAGTACGATGAGGAAGGAAGAGTTGAAACTCAACTTACAAATTTTGGAAAGGGTGGAGGCAGCAGCGGTCGAAACTAAAACCAATATGCATGGTGATAACGTCATGCATGAGAGATCAACTGATTTTAACAAATCAAAGATGGGTGTAACCGCTGCCAAGGAGTTGGCGAAGAGGTATCCCCCACCCCCCTAGAGATTTATATTTCCCCTAGAGATTCCTGTTAATAAGTCAAGGACCATATAGAATGACAGTGTAACTGGTGTAGTACTCGTTTCAAACTGGTCATTACACTCTCTTTACAGAAAGTCATTATCGAAGCGTAAGAAGTCAAGTAATTCAGTATCAAATAAAGACTCAGAGAAACCCACTGATGTGCCACCAGATGTATAATGTGTTTCAAGTAATGTTCTCATTGGCTCCTCCGTGATAAGGCATCTCTGCAGAGTTGTACCCAATTAATGTGCACCAAATTTCTTGGTGAGCAATAGTGGCAATATTGCAACATGCAGGCATCAACTGAAGAGCATAACCTCTCTCATCAATCTGATAAACAAGTTTCAAATTTCTTGTTGCTGAAAGGGGATTGAGCTAAACAGGCTGCATAGCAAAACAGATTGGTAATGTATAGTCCAACCAGATGATATTCCGTACTTGATAGTCGATAACATCTAATTCCACTTGAGCTGGAGTACCATTTATGAAATTGTAGTCACCAATGTAGGGTGCGTAATATGATTATGTTCTACTTGTCTATCCAAAGAATGAGGTTTGTGCTAAATTGATGTTTTAGAAATGGATGCACGGACACGACACGTATCGGATACGGGATTCGTCATTTTCTAAAAAATGGTGACGGACATGGCTATATATATATATATATATATATATATGTATGTATTGTTGAATGCTTTTTCTACGTGAACGTATGCACATTGCACAAGCAGTGGCTTTCACATTGCGCAAGCATGAGTGGCGAAGTGTTGAAATGGAACCACGGACCCTAACTTAAACTGGACACTCCTTGAGTTCTACATAGCAAGCTCAATTCATTTAACCAGAATAGCAACAACATTACGCAAGCAATATGAGATTAGTGCTTTTCGGCAAATTTCTGCTCGATTTAACTGTGTCAGTGGTATAATACTACTTCTCTGCACATCCAAACAATGTAACTTCAAATGCAGTGAAGAACAAACAACTCACCGAAGGCAAAATACTGATGTGAACAAACAATTTTCAGGAGGAGAACAAGCAACTCACCGAAGCAAGTCCAAATCGGCGACGGGTGAAAGGGGAATCGGGGCTGACGACATAGTAGGGGGTGGCTAGAGCTGGCGACGAAGCAGGTGACGGGGACAAGGGGAATCAAGGGCGGCGTCGAAGGGGAGTCGCTCTCGGGAGAAGGCGTCGAAGGTGACGGGGAGAAGGGGAGCTAGGGATGAAGCCGGGCAGCTGGAGCTGGCGACGAAGCAGGGAGAAGGAGGGCGGCATCCTAGGGGAGAATCAGAGCGGAAGGAGCGGCATCTGGAGGGAGAGGGCTGCTGTCACTGGCTGTCGGTTGCCGGTGGATCTGGCAGGCGGTCGCCGTCGATCGACGCACAGGCGAGTGCTGTCGGGGGCTCAGGCTAGAGGCGGCGTTGAAGGGGAGCTCTACAGGCAGCTCCCCTAGTCGAGCTCCCCTTCGGCTAGGTTAACAGGTTATGGGAATGGGCTGGCTACTGTTTTGGGTTGAATTGAGTGGGCTGGCTACTGTTTTGGGCCGAATTGACTAAGCCCAAGTGTCCGATACGTGTCTTCATGTGTTCGAATTTAAAATTGTTTTTTTTTCGTGGCTGTAATTTCCGACACGCCTCCAATACATGTCCGAGCCGTGTTGGAGTCATGTCCGTGTCCACACGGACTCGGCCTATTTCAGACGTGTCCGTGCTTCCCAGTTTAGAATGCATGCATTCAAACATTTTAAACTTTGAACACTAATATATACAGAAGTATTCAAATAATATTGGTAGATTTGGCTACAAAAGTGCTTCCAAAAATTTCATTTTTTTTAATAATCTATATCAACATAATACAGTGAAAATTAAAAATTAATTGACTCAAAGGTGTATATTGGAGACCATGTCAATGTTTAAAATGACATCTATTTTGAAATGGAAGTAGTACCAAAGTAAACCGTAAATTTTATTTGCAAAACCAAGAAATAACTAAAGAAAATATTTTCAAAATAATGCAGAAGTAGCTGATAAGTATAATATTGTAAAACTAACACCAACAATTCCATGTGTTAAGCAATCTCAACCATCCAATTAAAAGATATTTGCGTGACACAACCAATGAAAAAAATCAAGTTTTAGTAAACGTTCTACAGACATCACAATTTTGTATCATTGGTTATTAGACACTCAAATTTCGTGTCTTTCTTGATAGGCACTACAATTTTCTGGCATTAAAATATTATTTCTAGTTGAATGAGAAAAGAGAAGGTTTGTGAATTGTTGGTTTTGCCCTTCAGGTCACTTGGTAGAACCACGTTCTGCTGGGTTGTTGACTCCTTTCCTGCTCGCATCATCGTCGAAACCACGTTGGCGCTGGGCCGCGCTGCTAGCTCTACCACCGCGCCTGACGTCCCACCACTTCTGACCTCCTGGTCCAGATCATTCTCTCCCTACTCTCTCTCTCTCAACCTGGCGACCGAATGAGGCGCTGCAGTGATCGATGGGTGGAGGGGCGGTGGCCAAGAGTTGGTGCTCATGCGGAGAAGGCAGCGCCGTCGTGCACCACCTGCGAGGAGGTAGTGTGACCGGCCTTCTTCCTCACCTCCCGTGAAGAGAGGATGGTGAGGTGACCACGTGGTGGTCAGCTACGGAGAAGAAGGTGGTACAACGCCCAACAACAGAGAAGAAGGTGGCCTAGCACCTGGGAATGGAGAAGAAGGCAGCTGTCCCTGAGCTCACTGTCATTGGATCCGGTGTCACTGAACTCGCTGCCGTCGGATCAGCTCACTAAGGTCGCCATCATCGAATCTGGCGTCCCCGAGCTCGCCGCCCACGGATCCAACGTCGGCATCCCCAAGCTCGTTGCCTCCGGATATGGTGTTCCAGAGCTCACCAGTGTCGCGCTTCTTCCTCAACTTCGGCGGTGTACACTAGCGCCACCACCTTCGAGCGACTTCAATGCCAATGGCAGTAGTGTCCCTTCCTTTTCCTCTCCCCACACCTACGACCACTTTAACATCCTAAATTTGGAGTTCTTTTGAAGCCTTTAAAAATAAAAATAACCACTTGAATTTTCTTATTTAAGTTAAAGCTTAATTTGAATTTTTAGAAATTAAAATCATTTAATGTGAATAATTTGAACTTCAATTAATTCAAAACCATTTTATTTGGGTTTCTTGTGTTCCGGAGTATTTTCTGAATTTTTTGGGATTTTTTGGAGTTTATTTGCTATTTCTTTGAGCTCGGTTTTATTTAATCCTTTTCCTGAAATTTGAAAAAAAATATTATTTTCCGGATTTTTCCTTTGTGCTAAATCCTTTTTCCTCTCGGGCCGTTTTCTTTTCTTTTGGCCGAGCTCTTTTTTCCTTAGCCGGCCTAGTCCATTGCTGCTTTCTTCCCACGCGCTAGCCCAAGCCACCACCTCCTCCTCATCTCTCTGTCCCTTGGGCCCCACCTGTCAGCCTTGTCCTCCCCGACTCTAGCTCCGTGTCTGTGTCCAACACGACAGCGTCGCCAGCCTCAACTCAAGTCCTCCCCTCCCGTACCTATTTAAGTGTCCCGCCCATGTCAAAATCCTCACGCCGTCCTCCTCCCCTAATGCCCTAAGTCGTCGTCCTTGTTGCGTAACTGCGTTTGCTGGATTTCTGCCGAGAAGCAGCCACCGAAGTTCTTTGCCGCCGGATTCCCTCGCCATTTGTGCCTCTCTGTCTGTGCTGTCACCTCCGTTGACTTTGCCTCGCCTTGTTCTAGCCGTGCTCACTCCTTCGCCCCTAGGAGTTCGCCGAGTCTTCGTCGCCATCATCTCCTCCAACTCCGGTTGTGCCGCCTCCTTCGATCTCCTCGCCGGTGCGTCCCCTTACCATCCCATGTGTCACCCCGTGTTCCTTGTTCTCGTTCGATCCCCGCCTTCTTTTTGGTCTCTCCGTCGCCTCAACGTGGTGTGCCACTGTCATCGTCCATATTCTCTGCCTCCGGCCACCCCAAGCCGCCCGTTGTATTCCTTGTGCCGCCACCAAGCCAGTGCTCCCCTATGTTTCTATCGAGCGCCATCGAATTGCTGTCTCCGCCGCATGCTCGAAGCTTCTCTATGCCGCCGCCATTGCCTCGCTGCTGCCCTTGTCGCGCCGCCGCTGCCCAGAGGTTCCCTATGCCGTCAGCATCCCATTTTTGACCTCACCGATCGCTCCCTTGCCGCCGTGTGCCATGCGCTAGAGCCGCGCCAGCACCTCCCTTGTTTTCTTTCTCTGTGCTACTGTCTCTTTCTCTCTGTGCCATGTGGCTCCCCTCGTCAGTCTCTCTCATTCTCTTCTCTTCCATCTTGGCCGCACCTGTCATCCTCTCTCTTTGTCTGACCTACAAGTGGGCCTCACTTGTCAATATCAATATTATTCCTAAATTTATCTAAAATCGAACTCTTTCTTTTAGAGTTGGTTTTTGTTGTTTTTGGTTTGTTATTTGATTTTATTGTGGATTTATTTGTGTTTTGTTTGTCATTTTCTTTCGTTTAGACGATCTATTTCAAGGAGCAGGAGCAGGAGCAAGTTTTGAAGATTAAAGTGTGGTAATTGAGCAAAGCTAAGGCAAGTCGTCATCCATTGATCATATTGAACTTATGTTTTAAATAATATCTTGTTTTATATTAAATTGCATGCTATTTTTATATCAACTGCTTTTGGGAGTAGTTAATCATGTAATTGTCATTATGCTATCATTGATTATTTGAATACTATGAATCATTTGTCATTATAGGATGGTCATTACTAGTTGAAAAAATTTGTATCACCAATATGAGTATCGTAGAGATACTTAGTTATGCTTAGTTATACGATGGGCTCATAATATAAGTTCAATAATAATAGTTTGACTTAATGATATATGGAATTGTAGCGGGTAGCCACTGTTGTTAAAAATTTATTGTGTCATGGTAGGGAATGTCAGTCTTGGTTGAACAAAAATGATTTCTGCTCAGACGAGCGATCGTGTAATAAAGGCGGTGTGGGTAGCACATTGTTGGGATGAGGTAGACTCGCTTGAGTAATTGTCAATGACTTAATCTTGTGCGTCATTGAACTGGCTAACTAATTAGCGACACGTGAACAGTACCCAGCGGTGCTGTAGCGCGTTGTTTTCCATGCGTGCTGATTTGTTTCCTAGAATAAAGTATAGCTAGTTAGGTAGATTATTTTAGGATTTCTTATCTATCTAATTATTGTTAGGAATAGGATCTTATTTATTAGGAAGGTTATTTTTAATAGTTGAAAAGATTATATTGGATTGATAGGTTTCCTTATAGATTATTTCTTAAGTGTCAAGTCGCATTGTCCTTATAAAAGAGATAACATGTATCCATTATCAATCAAACAATGAGAAATCAAAAGTTCAACTAAGCCTCAGAGCCTTACTACCTCGACAGGAAAGAGCCCTACTGGCGGTTAGATGAGGGCGAGTGCTTTACCCTCGATCCTCAGACCCGTACCCAACTAACGGCCACAACATTTGGTATCAGAGCCACTCACCCTGGCTTCCGGTACCGTACTATCTCTCTTGGAGAAGTTGAAGGCTAATAGCGAAGAGCAGAAGGTCTTACTAGACAACATGACTATTGTCCATTGGAGGTTCATTGATCCTCATCCACGTGACGCGATGTCATCATCTTACCCTCTCATCAACATGAGGCCACCAAGAACTTCAACCGTGGCCACCACCGCAGCTCGAGTACGAGCTGTCTCGTCGCGAGGGGTATAATGTTATGGACAAATAGCTAGGCGAATATCGCAGCGTGTGCACTGTAGCAATACGCGTTGTTGTAGCGTCCGTACTGTAGCTACACGGATATTAGGTAGGCTTTGTTATTTAAGAATCTATCTATTAGGTGTTTGGTATTATCTATTGGTTAGGCAAGTTATTATTAGATTGGATTGTTAGAAATAAGTCTCCTTATAGATTATTTTTTAGGGGTCAAGTCAGGTCATCCCTATAAAAGGGATAGCATGTATCCATTATCAATCAAGTAAGAAATAAACAAAGTTAGTCCCTAACCGATTGGTTAAAGATTAGAGCCTTCTTGTTCGTCGGGAAGAGTCCTGGCCAAGCTTGGAGGGCTATCCCTCGCCTCTCTAGCTAATCAGGCCTTAGAGCTTCGCTACCTCGATAGGGAAGAGCCCTGTTGGCGGTTAGATGAGGGCGAGCGCCCTACCTTCGGTCCTCGAACCCGTACCCAACCAACGACCACAACAATCAAGTTCAGTACAATGGACCATTACACATGCATAAGTGGATCTATACGGACACTAAAATACATAGGAGTGAATTACACCAGTAGTTTCCAAACTTGTTCAGTTGTGTCACTAAGTCCTTAAACTTGTATTTTTTTTTACCGAACAATAGTAAGAGAGTCTCCTCTTATCATATATATATATATATATATATATATATATATATATATATATATATATATAAGAAAAACAAGGTTTTATTGTAACATCCCAACTTTGGCTGTTTTTCGAAAATTATTTCAAAGCATTTGGCTTTTCTTTGGTGTTCTTGAGTTCAAATTCCAATCCAAAGTTCTGAATTCCATCTCAAATTCAAATTTCAACTCTAAATTTAAATTCCAAATCCATCTGAATTCCAAATATCAATCTCAAATTGAAATTCAAATCTTTGTTAAAAATCCAAATCAATCCCAAAATCTCAAATCAAATTAAATTTCCTTAATCTTTTCGGGCTGAAATCTTTTCACTCCCACGGCCCATCTTCTTTGCCCGGCTCACCTTCTGGCGCATCTTCCTTTATTTCTTTCTTTCTTTGTTTCTTTCTCCCTAGACCAGCTGGCCTGGCCCTTCTCCCCCAGCCTCTGTCTCTGCTCTATCTCCACTGCTCTGCATCGCGTCGCGCCCACGCCAGCCGCTCCATGCCTCTTGCGCTCCTCCCACTTGGAAACTGCCGCCATCACCGCTGCATTGAAGTCGTCATCATCGTCGCCCGTCATCACAACGCACCATCAATTTCTTTCTGTTTCCTTACTTTCCAAACCGTCGAGCTAAAATACCGCCCATCAATTCCACAGCCGTTCCCTCTCCTCTGCCTCCCGCGTCTATAAAGTCGAGCACCGAGTCCGCCTTGCCCCCTCTTCTTTTTGCCACCAACCATTGCCCCTATCTCGCTGCTATTTGGCCAGAATGTGCTGCTCTGCCACCATCTTCCTCAGACCCGTCCACACTGCCCTCGACCCAATCTCCCTCTTCAGTGAGTTCCTTGTAATGTTGATCGCTGACAGTGGACCCCACTCATTAGCCTCCCATTGCCTCCTGGGGCCCGCCAATTCATTTTGCCCATCGCCCAATCTCCTCGCGCTGCCGTTCGTTGTCGCTGCCTAGAGCCGCCGCACTCACCTCCTCTATTGTCTTTCTGTCTCACTAATAGTGGACCCCACCTGTCAGCCTTTGTTCTTTTAAGTAAATAAATCCTTGATGGAATATTCCTTTTCTTTCTCATTTTCCAGTATTGTCCTTCCCAGCAAATATTCTGAGAGCCCATTCCCCGCCGTCGCCTTTGATGCTAACCTGTATATCTGCACCCTTACGCCGTACTGGATCCAAAACCCTAATCCTTGCCGCATTGTCGCATATCCGCTGGATCTATCCACGTCACGACGTGTTCCCGATTCCTGCCTTTGTGTCCTCTCAGGCTACTGGAGCTGACGGGCCCTCGTTGCCAAGATCGAGCATGTCGTCTTCACCGCCATCTGTGAGCCTATGGAAGTGTGTTCAATGGCATTATAAGTTGATTGTCTTGTGTGGGTCAAGCTGTACAACCTCTTCAAAATGTAAAACTGTTCGAACAGATGTGTCCACGGTCAAGGGCAGTCAAGGTGCGTTTTCACATGGTAGTTTTGGTTTTGCTTTAAAAGAAATAAACTTTGGGAATCGGGCAGTTGACACTTGGATAGTTATTCTAACAGATGAGTCAGTTGGACAGCTAGAGTCTTATCCTTTGAACATTGGCGATAGAGCCTTGATACTAGTTGATGGTAGCTAGAACCTTCACTAGTGATATAATTAGTTTAATTATGGAAACTACTTTTGTCAAATGAATGCTTTATGAAAACTATTAAAACTTAAAATATTGTTTTGTACAAAAAAAACCATATAAGCCATTCTATTAAGCCTTGCATATTGTATTTTTTTTCAAGACTTACGGGTACTTTATGTACTCACATGCTACACTCAAAATAAATCTCAAAAGCCCTCAATGATGCCGGGGAGGATTACGACTTCTACGCGTGTGACTACAATGAAGGACATCCGGAGTACTAAGTCGCGATCCCTAGTCGATTGCCTATGAGCACATGGATGAGCCATCACTTGGAGTTATCTTCTTTCGCTATAGTTTATTTGAGTTGTTTAGCTTGAATGGACAGTAATTGTAAGCTTCAACTATAGGGTCATTACTCTTTTGTTCATTATTATGCAATACTTTTACGTTTACAAGATATGTAATGATGTTCAATGATATAACTGTGTGCACTAGCTATTGATTCAGGGACTAGTGATGATATAAATAGAGGGTTCCAGATTCAGAAATCCAAGTCCTGACATTTATGTACAAAAGAAAGGAAAGAAAGAATATACAAGGCAAAAGATATTAAACACTAGACTCTAGCCAACCAAACAGGGGTTGCTTAAGCTCCTCTTTCGCCCTATGCACATGAAGGGCAATGTCTTTTTTGAAAAGCTTCTTCAAATCAACTTTGCTTGGCAGTTGATTTTGAAACACTTTCCCATTGCGTTGCTTCCAAATATTTAGGATGCAATTAAAAAAATTATATGAAGAGTAGTCCACTAAAAGATTGTACTCACATATTTGTTCAAGGTCTTGAGGTTGCTTAATTTTGACAACTACATCCATTTGTCACAGAAAATATGTAGTAATGGGTTATGCGGAGAAGCATATAAACTTCTCGGCTGATGTCGAGTGCTACGTGGCATACCATGCCGAAAGGTTCTGGGAAAATTAACTAATTCAAGCTTGATAATGAAACATTGGTTTGAATAGAGCCTAAAGCTAAAAGTTGGAACACTTCCTTTTTTTGATGAAAAAATCTGACATGGCAAGCCACTTGAGCTGGGACACTTATATGCATCGCCACATAGCCCACCACAACATATTTCCACTACTTATGTTATACTTGATTGGTGCAATTAAAAGCATAAGTAACCATTAGAGAAAATTTCCATGTTAAAGATTTGGCACTGGCACAACCAAACAACTTTGAGAACCTCAGGTACAGTTCAATCTTGACATAGCAAGGATATGCCAATTACAATTCCACATTTATTGCACAAGTATTAGGAACATGCATATGAGCTTCTTCCTCTTACCCCAATGGAACATGCATATGTGCTTCGTCCTCTTATTAGCTAGGATCATTATCCTTCAAACAGTTCTGACAGCAGCTGTCAGACCCGGATTTCGTAATCCAGAATTCTCTGTGAAATACTATGCTATTCCCTGGATCAGTAGCTAGCACTCACAGATACATCACTGAATCAATTCATACATGGCGTAAAATCATACCATTCATTATTTAACACTTCAGAGTTTACATAGACCGCGTCGGGTCAGGTTTTACAATAAGGTCCGAAAAGGCCAAACTGATTACATTACAAAAGCGGAAATGACAACGGGAGCAAAAGGGGTGAGAGCACATCTCTCCACAGGCAAGCGACTGGGGAAACCTGTGTGCGTCTGATATTACCCGAAAAACTCTGATAATATAGGATGCATGCAAGCACCGACGGAGTCAGCTGGACTGAGGCGAGACTAGAATAACTAAAGACTACACTACGCTTCATTATCTCCTGGTCCTCCGACTTCTGGATCTTCGTAGTAGTCGTAATCCTTTGGATTCCCTGCTTCTAAGGATTTTGGGGGAGAGAACGAGGATGAGCACAACTTCCGTGCTCGCGAGCCAACACACAATGCAATGTTATACATGCAAGGCTAAACAAGGATGGCTCGGGTTCTTTTATTTGCTAAAGCAATATTTCTAATTATCATAATTACAAATTCCTATCACTTAGCATTTTAACCAAATTGCATTTTAGTAAAGAGAGTAATTGTGCAATATTTAATAACAGCAGAGGTTCCCTCCGCCTTATGCTTAATTTGGTTGGGATTACCCCCACATATTAACATCACTGAGTCTGAAAACTCAGGGAAAATCTAAACCAGGGCTAGGTGAGCCCACCACATTTTTATACCACCCACAAAGGGTTTTAAAATAGAACTAACTCAAGTTAAGTTCCCATGTCCGTCTTTGACCATAGGCACGACTGTTTAAACAATTTATTACTCTACAGAGATTGTACACTTTACCCACAAGAGATAATCGTCTTGATATGTACACACATTTTCGTAGATATGTGAATCAAGGGGAGATCATCACAAGGCCTTTACAATGTATCTCAGTATTAATTACACTTCGCTAAGGTTTCGTCCATGAAGGGTTAACCCTTACTCAAACCCCCTCTTGCACCATCGAACGACTTACATCGTGCACCCCGACACCCTTCGCCACAAAGGCTTACGGCGTCACGGATCATCTATCTGATGCAACTCGTACTGATGGATACAAATTATTTAGCCAGATTGTACTTTATAGACTTGTGGTTGCACTTGTTTTACACGGGAGGTCATGACAAGATTAAGTCCTTAGGGTTGTCTGGGCAGTTCATTCCATATTCCAATCCACAACACAACAGTTCTTGGGCTACATTAGCACCCACTGTCATACCATCTATCTTACCGTCCACCCAGACGGGGTAATAGCAATTTAGGGTTTTGAGGAGTAAAACCATCTTATCTCATTTTCTTCAGTCATGGACCACCAATGACTGCCTAAAACCGTTTTATGTTTGAAAAGATGATGATTGGGACATTTTAATGTCCCAATACTTAAGCAAGACTAGCATGTCGCTTAAGTACAACCTATAGCTAGTATTACCACATAGTTACTAGGGTGACAAGGATTAAGATATTCGAGTTGTCAAGGATGGCATAATAATTAATTAATCATCAAATGTATATTTAACTACCTTAAGCTTTAACATACATTTGCTTAAAGAATTAAAGCATACAATTTGCTATTTTAAAAGAATATAATTTGCATAAAATGTAGGCTCAATATGATCAAAGTATTGACTCGCCTTGGTTATAGGCAAGAGGATCTTGATAATCTTGTGTTCGATCGAAGTGGAGATCCTATGTGTCCTCGAATCCTACTCGAACGAATATACCGGAAAAAGGCACAACAACAAAGAGAGCAAATAAATACACAAGAATACACAAATGAACTTCAAATTGAACAAGACCTATGCCATTAGCAAGATCTTGAATTAACAAAATTTTAGAAATTTAATTCATAATTTTCAGAGTTATGATGAGGGATAACGGGATTTACGAAGTTTGAGAAGGAAATAAAAGAGAGAGAGAAAGAATGGTGCACAGCATAGTGCAATGGACTGGGTTCACGCGCATTGGGGTGCCGGTCCATGGGTACAGGAAGAAGGGGGCCCATTTGGCAGCCAAGGAAAAGGGAGGGTCAAGGCATTGACAGGTGGGGCCCTTGGCCAAAATTGATCCCCATTTCATTTCTTCAGTTCATAGAGAGAAAAGGGGAGCAGAGGAGGCATGGGTGGCAGGGAGTGGCGGCGGCGGCGCCCGCGGGTGGAGGCAAGGAGGCGGCCAGCGAGTGGGTGGAACGGGGCCTCGGGAAGGTGGCGGACCCTCGGGAGGCGGCGGTGGCACCAGAAAGGGGCGAGCGCGGCGGAGGCAAGGCCCAAGGCGGCGGCGACAGCACGGTCTTGGAGGTTCCAGCGGTGTGGTGGCGTGGAGAGGAAGGGGGTGCGCGCACCGGCTGCGCTTGGCCACAAGGGAGGCGTGGAGCCAGGCGGGGAGGTTAGAGATTCCCCGGGGTGGTCCGGCGATGTGGGCCGGGGTGGTCGCCGGGGAGCTCGCGTGAGGAGCTTGCCGTGGAGTAAGAAGAAGGCCGACAAGGTGGGTGAGAGCTTCCTCGGGCCTTGGGACGCGTAGTGACGGGGGCGGCGCGAGGAAGGAGGCGCCGGAGTAGCCGAACGGCGGGGAGGCGACGCGGCCGGTGCTTGGGGCACGGCGCGAGCGGCTTGAGGTAAGTCCCTTTGGCTCGGTCTTCTTTTTGCTCGGGGAGGAAGGGAACCAGGTGGAGGAGGGGAAGAAGGGAGGTGACTGGGGCCCTCTTATAGCCGGAGGTGGAGGGGAGGAGCTGGGGGAGGTCCAACCGGGGGAGGATTGGCGCGATAGGGAGCAACGCGCAGCTCGGACCGGGCGCAAGGGTGGGCGCGACGCGAACGGGCAGGCACAAGCGGGTGCATGGCTTGGACCAGGCAAAGCGAGGGCGCGACGAGGACGGCTCGAGGACGTCCTTGGCTGGCGCAGCTACTGACTGAGTCAAGTGGGGGTGTGCTCTGTGCAGCAGGGAGCTTGACTGAGCGACGCACGGGTGTTGCAGTGGTGATCGGGCGCACAGGAGTGGTGCTGGGCGTGGCAGGAGTAGGCGGCGCGCCGGCGGCGGCGTGGCGACGCGGGCGAGGCGTGGGCGCGGGGCGCGCCTCGGTTGGCTGTGAGGAAGAAGCAGGGGAAAGGGAGCTGGGCCAAGGTGGGCTGAAAGAAGAAATGGGCCGGGTGGGAGGAGTGGGCTGGCCCAAGAAGGGAGTTTGGGGCTGAGCCCAAAAAAGGGGAAGGCAAAGAAATGAGAAGAGGCCCAAAATCCTGAAAAGGGAAATTCAAATACAAATTTGAATTCCAAAGTTACGAAAAAGGTTTGAGACACAAACCTGAGCTAGAGGAAGCTTAGAAGTTTTTGAAATTAATTTGCTAATTTGAAATACGAATCGAAAACCAAAAACCAAATAGAATTACTATTCCCGTTTTGAAAACGGGATGTTACAACAGCTCCTCAAGATCTTCAGGGGTGTATTTCAAAACCTTTGGAGGCTTGTTTTGGTGATTCTCCAAGTATGAACTGTAAGTCCGAACAAGCTTCTTTGATACTGATTGTGCATATTGAGCTGGAGCAGAGGATTTTTCAAGTTTCCATGCCTTCTTAGTCCGATAAATTCTCTCAAATTCCAGGTTGAATCTTTCAAGTGTAGGTGCTGGAGAAGATTGGGACATTGCTGGTCTTTACCTGGAAGCAATACATGATAGATTTCCAAGAAATGCTGATGAACCATGAGATGTATTGCTTTAGTTGCTCCCTGTACTTCAAAACCCAATCGTCTCCCAGGCTCGCAGCAGATAACTTATCTCTGAGCCCTCCACCTGAAGTAGCACAAAGTGTACATTATTTAGTATTCACCAAGAATATGTGTTGGAACCAGTGAAAAATCTATCGCTGAAATTTCGCCGGTAACCGGTGTTATCGATGGAGTCCGATAAATTTTTATAACAGGCAAAAAAAATTTGGATTTATTTAATTTTCATCCAAATTCAAAATTTAGATAAATTTCGCCTTTACATCTGAAAAATTCAAATATCAATTCAAAAATTTCGTCCGAAATTTCCGGTAACCGGCGAAAACCGGTTGTATTGCTAGCCTCAGATAAAATTTTCTTACTGGTAGTGTTTTCCATGGTTGCAACCCTGCATCTTGAATTCTTGATATTGACAAGATTCTTTCTCAAACATAGTTTCCAAGTGAGAGATCAAGGCAGCAGCAATATCTTGCAGCGTCTCCACTGTGCTGCCTTCTATGGATGTCGCGCTTGCCTGTTCATCACTGACAAGGATGATGCTCAGTGAGCTGCCATGGTCCAGCAGCAACATGACGTTCTTCGTTAGGTAATTGGTGATCTCATGGATACCACCTCCTTGTGGGACCGCTTCAGATGCATAATCCAATATCATTGTTTTGAGTAGCTGGAGACAGCTCTTAATTTATGCTGCTTCTCAAATCATGTAGTGTGTTTCCAAACCTTGTAGAGAAGGAACCACCTTTTCTGGTGCACAATTCATCCACAATTGGCACGAAATTCTGCAGAAGGAAAGGGACGAGATTCTTTGGAAGGACAGGCAACAGGTTAGCAAGCGCCTCATGGACTTCTATCTTTGCAGCGATGAAGATGTTTAGTGAGGAGATGAGCGCGTCAGTGGTTTGGTGGGCACCCGTTGACTATAAAATCAGTAGCAGAAGGGCCAACTTCTTTTGACAAAACCAGAACGATGAGGTGCGGCGCACTTACCCCTCGACGTGCCACTGTAAAAAAGGAACTTTTTTTCTCCATCACATCGTAATCTATACATCTACAAGTAACTAGTGCCATTGCAAAAAAGATGTTGGACTGTGGATCGCCTGCAGCGTTGAGGATCTTGTCCCTTGTGTGCTCAGGAACAAGAGACGGCAGATCACATCTTCATCAGCTGCGTTTTTACCCGCCAACCTTGGTGGCAGCTCTTGTCTTCTTGGGCCTGGACCCTGGAGTCCTGGAGTCGCTTGTCACGATCCTTGACAAGTTCCAGTGAATATTGTCAGATTGGATCAAGAGATAGAAGAAGAAATCAGATGATTTGAGGAGGAAGAACACAGGAAGAAGAGGTGGAAGGAGAGATAGGTTTGGGGGACAACTTGATAATATCTCATTTCATCGATGTCCCTTTCCTGTGTTCTTCCTCCCCAAAGCATTTGATTTCTTCTTCTATCTCTTGCAATCCGATGTATTCACTGGAACTTGTCTAGGATCGTGACAATATGGTATAAGAGCCATCGATTCGAGGGGAGTTGAAGCAAGCGATCGCGTTGTGTGAGAGGGTGTTGGCCCAACTGGTGAGCCTCAAGTCTTCCGTGGCAGCAGTCGCTACCGAGGAGCTCGATGCCGACAGCGATGCCGCCACCATCGACTCCACCAAACTCACCATTGCGATGCCCTCCGACAAGCTCTAGTGGATACACCAGATTGGATCAAGAGATAGAAGATGAAGCAAGAGGATTTGGGGAGGAAGAACACAGGAAGAAGAGGTGGAATGAGAGATAGGTTTGGGGATAACTTGATAATATTTCATTTCTTCAATGTTCCTTTTCTGTGTTGTTGTTGCTGCTTTTGTAGTGCCTAATACCTTCCTCCATGGGCCATGTCCAAGTCCAGCCCACATCCAACATAAGTCCACAGTCCACAGCTCAGCCCAAGGAGAATCCCTAACACTGAAATTCAGCTTGTCCCCAAGGCAATGTTGGGGAAGTATCGAGGTCATACATGGAGCTACCAGGATCCCATGGCACTTGTAAAATCTTGATACCGACCTTACCTGCTGCGTCTGCTGAACGATAGTGCATATCGAGCCTCCCTAAGCATGACCAAATGTGTAGCAGAACACCTTGATATATCTTGAGGTAGAGAACAAGTCCTGCTGAGAGTCCATCTCCATTTGTTATTGACGTAGAAGAGGCATGACGCAACTGCTCCATGATGTCATTTGTCAATTCTAGAAATAGATGGATGCGTTTACAAGGAACTTGATCATCATAGCAACTCAGCTCCTCAGTGAATTGCTCAACTTTCCACACTCGTGCACCACCATACATCATCCTGTCATGTAGAGAATCAACCAGAAAATTGTCAAAGCAATCTCCCCAGTTAACTACAGTACGAAAGTCTCAAGTGCCTGCGATTGAGCTCAACGCCACCATTTTCCAATGCCTATGTGGTGTCCAAACCTTCCATGCATCCACTGCTACTAAAGAAATAACCATGTTTTGGACATTTTGCAGTTGTAGCACCAACCACGGAAGATTATCAAATGCATGGTTGCAAACACTATTCAATATTGCCTGACACAACTTCAAATACTAAGGATTCATTTCCACCCATGCCACACCGTGTTCGGAATACTTCTCCACCTCAACAAGCACACCTATGAAATTTGCTAGATTTGACAAAGGCCATGGTTTCAACTCGATCAATTGCTTGTTCACCTTCTTGTTCTTCACTTGGTTTTGAATCTCACAAAAGATAGCTATGTTTTTCTTGTTAATTCCAGTAGTAAGTGCATTCCTATTTGTAATGTAGGTGAGGAGCATAAACTTCTGATCCTTGTAGGAATCTATCAGGACCACCTAGGGATGTACTAAGGAGATCTCCCAGGACCTCTTAGGGAGGTCCGACAGGACCACCCGGAGGTCTGGCAGGTCCTCCAAGAACACCCAAGGAGGAGGTCCTCCAGGACCTCCTAAGAGATCTCAAAGACCCCCCCGGAGGTCTTGGCTCTGTGCACCGAGTTAGTCCCAAGAAAATCGAAGCTAACTCGCACACAATCAACATAGGTGAAATCACAACCACACAGTCCACAACTGGAGCAACAAATAAAGTAAAACTCATATTAGACAAGGGCCTTATGGCCAGGATTGTTTACAGAGATTGCCAACGAGGGCTTACAAAAAAACGACAACAGAACTGCAAAGCGGAACCACCAAAAACGCGTGAGGCCATCCGGCAAGCCCACAAGCTTTCGAGTGGAGGACGTCCCCTAGAAGGTCGGGTCGTTGAAGAACTCCTCCTCGAAGAGGTCTGAGCCACATTGAGCTGGATCATCTTTGGCCACTGCTCAAACAGAAGGCTTAAAGCCATGTGTGCGTTGAATGTACTCAACAAATCGCAGGGAACAAGTATGCAATTAATATTCATACCTTGGCTTTGACAATTGGAGAGCTACAGTGTTAGTTGTAGAAAGCAGTATTTGACAGGAAATAACATAAGTAGATTGCAAGCGTAAGTTAAAAGTGTAATACATAAGTACATTTATTTTAAAAGGAGGTCGTGAGCACCAACTCACTCCCAAGACCACTCGTGGGAGGTCCTGGCCGCACCCACGCCCAGGACCACCCCCACGACCACCCTGGAGCACCAATGATGGAGGCGGGGTGCCCGATATTTCAATCAGATAGATAACTATCGATTTTGGTGAAGGTGACTCTCGTGATCCGACTACAACCGTACGACGACACTTGCGTCTTAGCAATCGTTAAACCAACTCTGAGATGTTATTGACCGTGCTAGAAGCGCGATCAACCTGAACACAATGTTGAATTCCTGCGAGCAATCGAAGAACTAGCAAGAATAAAATATAGGCAATCTGATATTGTGAATAAGAATGTAGCGTAGATGGTATTGAAAATCAAAGGTGGGATCCCGAAGGCTATCTTGACAGGTAGTCGTCCGACACAACTAAAGAACAGAAGTTTGCACAATGGCTAAACCTAAACTCAACAAAATCTGAGTTCTAGCCAGGGAGGCAGCAGCTCCTATATGGGAAGACGACCAGAGGTGGCGTCCAGGGATGTGGACGCACGCCCCTAGGGTTACAAGGCCCATGGGCCCAAGAGGAGGTGGCGCAACACCTTTTTTGACTCGGGCAAAAAAACAGACGTGGATTGTTTTGTTGATTGTGGCTGGCTCGGCTGGAATTTGAAGCTGAGGTTGGATCCATTGGAAATTAGACTTGATAAGCTTTCAATGAAGTACAAGAACATCCCAAACGGAGTCTGTATGAAGAAGTTACGGTCGTTTGAACTTAGTGCTGTCGCAGCAGTCCGAACTCAAATCCAGAACGAGCCTAACTAAAACTCTTGCTTGGCTAGGACCCAAAGTGACGTGATGACCTCCATTATGCCTTCTATGCTTGTCCATGACTCCACATACCTCTCCTTGGTCCTTTCCCATGTTCCTAAGCACAATTAAATCATTTGCATTAGGTAGCAATCTATTCTCAGTAATATATAAACACTACTATACAAAACGTCATCACAGATGGTTTTGTGAACCGTCTGTATTTATTCGTCTGTGATAACAGGCGGTCATCACAGACGGTTTTCAAACCGTCTGTGAAAATAGCTATCATAGACGGTTCTGAACAAGAAACGTCTGTGATAGTAACTATCACAGGCGGTTCTACTTCAGAACCATATGTGATAGTCTATTTTCACAAAGGGTTCTGAACAAGAACCGCTCAGCATGATAGTATTATCACGCATTCTTATTCGTAACCGCCTATGATAGTTTTTTCTATTGCAAAAAATACTTTCATTTCATGGATACACTCATACACATACACCGCCATTTCCCAAGCCTCCCAAACATGGATTCGTTGATACACATACATGGATTCCCAACCCCAAGTCTCCCAATAAATTTCTCAAGTTATGGATTCATGGATACACTCATACACTCGATCATATACAAGTACCAATGTATAGAACTGGAGGAAAATCTAACAAAACTGATATGAATTTAACACAAGTACCACAAGCTCATACATACAACTGGATCTCGAATCTAACAAAGCTCAGATACAAAAGTACCAACAGAACCTCATATACCGTAGACATCGGCGCGCGAGGAGGACTGAGGAGCTCGGCGCTGGCGCCGGCGTCGGAGGAGGACTAGAGGAGGTCGGCGTTGGTGTCGGCGTCGACTCTCAGCTCTTGGGGAGGAAGACCGCGTCGGAGGTTGGGGATCGCGGAGCAAGGGAGGACCGAGCTCGGAGGAGGGCGGGGCCGAGCCGCGGAGGACCAGAGGAGCAACACCACCGAGCTCGAGGAGGACCGGGAGGACCGAGCCCAGAGGAGGACCAGGACTGCGAGACTGAGGGCCTAGAGGAGGTCGGCCATAATATATAAGGACAACACCAAAATATTTTTCCTCCCGCGCACGGGTTCAATTTTTTTGAATTCCCGCGTTGCGAATCACATACGGTTTCATACAAAAACCGTCTGTGACGATAAATCACAGACGGTTCGTATCTTGAACCGTCAGTGATAAGTACCTCATTAAAGACGGTTGGTATTAACAATCGTCTGTGATTTGGATTTTACCATAGCTTCAAATATTTCTTACTCTGTGATTTTACCATGAGTTGAAAAAATCACAGACAGTTGTTAATACCAGCCGTCTGTGATGAGGTACTTATCACTGACGGTTCATATCATGAACCATCTGTGATACTTCACAAATGGTTCTTAATACGAACCGTCTGTGATAATGACGTATCACGCATTTCAAAAGGAACCGCTCAGGATATAACAAATACGATGGTTCCAAAAGAACCGCTCGTGATGAACCGTCTACTATGATTTGTTTTGTAGTAGTGAAACCTATGAACGAATTCACTTGGTAATTAAGTTGGCGAGTACGAGCTCGAGTAATTGGTCCTTGTAACACTGGTTGTGGACCAGTTGTGTGTGTAGGCGCGGTTGTATCCAAGTTAGAGATGTCTCATCATCCTCCCCTTCTTGCGTTTGAGTCATCCTCGACTCAAGCTCATCCTCTTCTCCCAAGTATGGCTTCAAATCTGCAATGTTAAATGTGGGACTAACCCCAAAATCTGCAAGCAGGTCAAGCTTGTATGCATTATCACTAATCTTTTCTAACAATTTGAAAGGACCATCAGCTCGAGACATCAATTTTGACTTTCTCAATTCAGAGAACCTATCTTTTCTCAAGTGCAACTAAACAAGATCTCCTGGTTCAAAAGTTAAATGTTTTCTTCCCTAACTACCAGCAAATTATATTTAGCATTCGTGCGCTCTATATTCTCCTTAGTTGTCTCATGCATTTTTAAAATCAATTCAGCACATTGTTTAGTATCAAAGTTCAATTTATCCGAAGATGGAATAGGCATTAAATCAATAGGAGCACGAGGCATAAAACCATAAACAACCTCAAAAGGGCACATCTTTGTAGTAGAATGCAATGAACGATTATAAGCAAACTTAATATGAGGCAAGCATTCTTCCCATATTTTTAAATTCTTTTTCAACATGGCTCTAAGCATTGTAGATAAAGTTCTATTCACAACTTCAGTTTGTCCACCAGTTTAGGGATGACAAGTAACAGAAAATAACAGCTTAGTCCCCAATTTAGCCCATAAAATTCTTCAAAAGTGGCTAAGAAATTTAGCATCATGATCTGAAACTATAGTATTAGGTACACCACGCAAGCGAATAACTTCACGAAAGAATAAATCAGCAATATATGTAGCATCATTGCTTTTATGATATGGTATAAAGTGGGCCATCTTAGAAAATCTATCAACAACCACGAATATACTATCGCTCCCCTTCTTTGTTCTAGGCAATCCTAAAACAAAGTCCATTGAAATATCTTTCCACGGAACACTAGGAACAGGTAGAGGCATATATAAACCATGAGGATTAAGTCGTGACTTAGCTCTTTGATATGTAGTGCAGCGAGCAACGTAGCACTCGATGTCCCGTCTCATCTTTGGCCAAAAGAAATGATCAGCAAGTATATCCTCCGTTTTCTTCACGCCAAAGTGTCACATTAGCCCGCCTCCATGCGCTTCCTGTAACAATAACAAACGAACGAAGCTAGCTGGAATGCATAGCTTGTTAGCTCTAAACACAAATCCATCATTAATGATAAATTTATTCCACGTTTTCTCTTCTGTACAATTCAACAATATATATGTAAAATCAGCATCATGCACATATTGCTCTTTAATAGTCTCCAATCCAAAAAATTTGAAGTCAAGTTGTGAAATCATGGTATATCTCCTAGACAAAGCATCAGCAATAATATTCTCCTTTCCCTTCTTGTGTTTTATGACATAAGGAAATGACTCAATAAATTCAACCCACTTTGCATGCCTACGGTTCAGTTTACTTTGACTTCGAATATGCTTCAAGGATTCGTGATCAGAATATATAACAATTTTTTTGGGCCATAAATAATGTTGCCAAGTTTCCAAAGTTCGAAATAGTGCATATAATTCCTTATCATAAGTAGAATAGTTCAAACTAGGCCCACTCAATTTCTCACTGAAGTATGCTATAGATTTACCTTCTTGTAACAATACGCCACCTAAACCAATTCCGCTAGTATCACATTCTAGTTCAAAAGTCTTATTAAAATCAGGGCGTTAGAGTAGTGGTGCATATGTTAATTTATCTTTCAATGTGGTGAAAGCGTTCTCCTGTGCAGCGCTCCAAACAAAGGGCACACCCTTCTTGGTGCGCTCATTCAATGGTGCAACGATGGTGCTAAAATCCTTCACGGCGCGTAGAATCCAAAGAAGTCCTAAAAGCTTCGCACTGCAGGTGACCGTGTTAGGATTTAGCCAACTCTGTATTGCTTCAACATTGGCTTGATCAACTCCAGTTCCCTGTGGAGTAACAACATAGCCAAGAAATGCGACTCGATCGATGCAAAAGGTGCACTTCTCAATGTTACCAAATAAACGTGCACCACGTAAAGCATTAAAAACAACACGTAAATGGTCAAGATGTTCCTCTAATGATTTGTTGTATATCAATATGTCATCAAAATAAACTACCACAAATCTACCAATGAAGTCACGTAAAACTTCGTTCATTAGTCTCATGAAGGTGCTAGGTGCATTAGTTAAACCAAAAGGCATTACTAACCACTCATATAACCCAAACTTAGTTTTAAATGTTGTTTTCCATTCATCATCTAATTTCATGCGAATTTGATGATATCCACTACGCAAATCAACATTCGAGAACACAACAGAGCCACTCAATTCATCAAGCATATCATCTAACCTAGGAATAGGATGACGATACCTAATGATGATATTATTGATTGCTCTACAATCTACACACATACGCCATGATCCATCTTTCTTAGGCACTAAAATGACCGAAACAGCATAAGGACTAAGAGATTCACGCACATACCCTTTATCAAGCAATTCTTGAACTTGGCGCTGAATTTCTTTAGTTTCTTCTGGATTAGTCCTATATGGTGCACGGTTGGGCAGTGATGCACCGGGAATTAAATCAATTTGATGCTCAATCCCTCGAAGCGGTGGCAACCCCGACGGTATGTCCTTCGGAAAGACGTCATTGTACTCCTGCAAAATGTTAGTGACAGTAGGAGGCAAAGAAGAAGGTATATTCTCAAATGAAAACAAGGCTTCTTTGCAAACTAATGCATAGCAAACAGAATTATTAGTATCCAATTCAGTCATATCAGATTTGGTAACAAGCAAGCTAGCACCTTTAAATTTAATTTCTTTATTCTTCACATGAGCATCTTTAGGTTCTTTCTTCTTATGTTGCTCAAACTCTTTTGCTACAATCTGATTTTCGCTCTTAGCATTCTCCTGATTTTTCTCTCTACTAGCTCTAGCAAGTTCATCTTTAACAATTTGTTCAGGAGTCATAGGATGCAGCACAATTTTCTTTCCTTTAAACATGAGAGAGTATTGATTATTTCTACCATGTTGCACATAATCAGTATCGTATTGCCAAGGTCTTCCTAATAATAAAGAACAAGCTTGCATATGAATAACGTCGCAATCAACATAATTATGGTATGAACCCATAGAAAAATGTACTCTCACCATTCGTGTTACCTTCAACTTACCACTGTTGTTGAACCATTGAATATGATATGGGTGGGGATGAGGGTTGGTCGGCAAAGCAAGCTTCTCCACCATATCCATACTCGCCAAATTGTTGCAACTCCCACCATCAACATTTATGTGAATCGAGCGTTTCTTGACAACACCCTTGATTTGGAACAAATTATGGCGCTGATTTTGCTCAGCACGAGAAACTTGAGCACTTAGTACGCGTTGCACTATAATGCTCAAATACTTGTTAGTATCTTTGGCGCTAACATGCTCCGCCTCATAATCAGATTCATCATCATTTTCTGCAGGGTCAGTTGCAAGCATAGCATATGTTTGTTTCATCATCAAAATCACTAGCAGAGGAATACCCACCATCGTTGCGTATAATCTGTACACGCTTGTTTGGACAGTCCCGCATCATGTGTCCATAACCTTTACACCGATGGCATTGAATATCCTTAGTTCGTCCTGTCGAAGCAACAAAAGATGAGGTTTTGCGTAGGCTTGTGGTGCTGATTTGGTCGCTCGTAAACTCGTGGTGCCGGATTTGAAGTAGCGGGGTGTGGCTTGTTGTTGAAAGGTGGCGGTGGGGGTGCACTGGTGACCGGGGTAGTAGAGGTGCGTGGTGTCCATGAGTTTGTGCGACTTGCAGAAGAGTTAGGTCGTGTCCTCGCCAAGGCGTCCCTCGCACTTCACGCTCACTTGCAAGCAAGATGAAACAATCTAGTAATGGAGTTGTAATCTTTATAATCAAGAATGTCTTGAATTTCTCGATTCAATCCTTCCAAAAACCTAGCCATTGATGCCTCCTCATTCTCATCTAAACCACAACGCAACATACCAAATTGCAATTGTTGATAGTAGTCTTCCACAGACTTTGTACCTTGTCGTAAGCGTTGTAATTTATTTAACAAATCACGAGCATAATATGATGGAACAAATTGATGTCGCATAAGCAATTTTAAAGCCTCCCAAGTGTTAGGTATGTTATTGGAATGTTGACGGCAATGTTCTTTCCACCAAACAGAAGCAAAGTCGGTAAATTCACTAGTAGCAACCCTAACTCGTCTAATCTCAGGAAATTCATGACAAGCAAATTTTTGATCCACAGCTAGTTCCCAATTAAGATAACCATCAAGATCATATTTACCATTAAAAGAGGGTATAGTGAATTTAACCTTAGCAAACGAATCATCGTGGTCACGTACCTCACGTCGTGGGGGATCTCGTCGCATACCTTGTCGATTAAAATGCAACTGCCGATGAGCTCGATCGTTGTTGTGGTTACCCATGTCATTGGCCTCGGTATTAGTCACGTAGTCAAATTCATCTTGCCCTTCTACTACCGGGGCAGTAGGGGGAACAATAGTGAATGCCTGGGCAATCTCGTCAAGGCGCGCCATAATACCTGCCAAAGAAGTGTTAGTGACGCCTTGCGCTCTCTCCATCGCGGCGAGCGTGGCATTTGTCTCAATCTAGGTGCCCTCAAGTTGAGCAAGTCGCTCATTCGTGACCCTGACATCTTCCTCAAGACCCTCTGTATGAAGGTTCATGATGCGCCGAAAAAATTGTACAATTGCCTTGTACGAGGAGTATGAGATGTATCCTCATCCAAATGCTCCACAGAACCTGCCATTGTTAGCAAAACACAAGTATATTGTAACATCCCAAAATTTTGGTCTGTTTTAAAGTTTTAAAAGAAAAATAACCATTTGGGTTTTTCTGCTAAAGTTAAAAGCTTAATATGGATTTTCAGAGTTCAAAAACAATTTAACATGATTAATGTCAACATAAACTATTATAAAAATTATTTTATTTGGGTTCTATGTGCTTGGATATAGTTTCTAGATTTTTCTAGAATTTTTTCGAGTGCATTTGCTATTTTCTATTTGCCTTTTGGATTTTCTGCTATTTTCTAAAAAGAAAAACCTATTATTAATCTCAGAAAAGCCTCCGGGCCTAATCTCTCTTCCTTGGCCCATCCTCTCTCTCCGTTGGCCCAGCCCACACTGCCTTGCCCTTTCCGCACCAGCCCGCGCCGCAACCAAGACTTGGCCCCACCTCCCTTTTCTTGTGCGTGCGAGCCAGCCCAGCCGAACAGCTCTTTCCTTTTTCTTTTTACTTCCACCGACTTGTGGTCCCGCGCCGTCAGTTTGGCCTTCGTCCTCCCGTGCGCAACCAGGACTCATAGAGCCCGAGCTCAACGCGTACAGCGCCGTCGGCTCCCTTGTGATCTCCTCCCTCCGGCACTATATAAAGCCTCCCCATCGCGTCAAAAGTTTCGCCCTGCCATCCTCTTCCGAAACCCTAAAGTTACAGCCCGGGTTCGTCTTCGTTTTGACGGATTTCGTCGAAAGAGCCGAACGCCGCCGTGGGCTTGTGTGCCAAGTTCCATCGCCGTTGGTCCCTCTCAGCCCCATCCGCCGCCGCCGTTAGATTCGCATCGACGCAAGCTTTACGGTGCTCTCATCATCTTCGGCCGAGAGCCATCCCTTCGTCGTTGTCGGTTTTGTCCGACAAATCGATCGTCGGCCACCTCTCCCGATCTGTGTTCCGGTGAGCCTTTGCCCTTTTGAGTGCGTCATCTTGTGCGCGACGCTTTTCTCTACCAGTTTCCACCTCTCTTCTTGCTTCTCCGTCGCGAATTGTAATCGCGGTCATCTCTTCCATCTCCGGCCACCGTGATTACCGCCGCCGGCCATCTCTGGCCGTTCCAAGCTCACCGTGATCCTTGTCATCTCACCGAGCCGTGTTTCTCCTAGTTTTTGCAGAGCATCGCTCAACCGCCGGTCACCGTGAGCCGAATCATCACCGCCGCCATTGTCGCCGCCGCGACGACACGCCGCCATCCTCGTCGAACCACCGCCTCCAGGTGCTTCTCCATGACCTTGTGTTCCGCTTTGCTCCTCACCGACTTCTTCCGCCGCCGCCATCGCCGATGCCGCTTATCGCCGCTGCCGCCATGGCCGCCCTCGAGCATCTAAGCCATGTCACCCTTCCACCTCGGCAGCCACCTAGGCCTTTTAGCTGATGTGGCGTCCTCGTCATCGCTGGCATCGCGCCAGTGGTACACCCAATCTCCAACCCGAGACCAAAGTCCAAGAACTCGGTTCTTCATGCACCAAGTCAATGACAGTGGGGCCCAGCCGTCAGATTGTTTCATCCCGTCCGAACATCCACTGCTGACGTCATAATCATATTTTCCTTCAGAAAAATAATTCAGTAAATCCATAAATTCTGATTTTCAGTATTTTATGTGATTTCAATCTTCCAGAGCCCATATCGTTTGCATCCGAACTCCGATTGAGTCCATTCAAATTCCAAAATTTATCTAAATTCGAGATCTATTTATCTGAGATTTTTATTTAATTTTTGGAGCTTGTCTTCTCTGTGTTATTTATTTATTTGTGTTATTTGCTTGTTTTGCGAATAGACGTTGATACTTCGGGAAGCTTCGAGCAAGGAGTAGCATACCAAGATCAAGATCAATCACTGGATTTATTCCAAGGCAAGTTGTGGACCTTTGATCATATTGAACCTATGATTTCAAAAGTATATTGTTTTATACAAATTGCATGCTATCTTTATATAAATTGCTTGGGGATTAGTTATTACCTGTTGTCATTATGCCTCCGTTGAATAATTGAATGCCATGAATCCGTTGTCACCTTAGCATGGGTAATTTTAGTTGGACATATTTGTATTGCCAACATGGGTATCGTACATATGCTTAGTCTTGCTTAGTTACGATGGGTTTGTCATCACATGTGTCTTAATAATTAATTTTGACTTAATGATTTATGGAATCATGGTGGTGAGCCATTCTTGTTAAAACTTGTGTACCATGATGGGGTTAGTCATGGTTGTTGGTTAAACAAAATGGTTTTCGCTAAGCAGTGGTTGGTGGATAGTGGGATGTGGATTGAACATGTTGTGGGTTTGTGGTAGTCTCGCCTGAGTAACTTGTCAAGGACTTAATCTTGTGCGCCATTGAACTGGGCCTTAACCGTACAACCACATGTCTGGTATGGGACGGACCTGGCTGACTAATTAGCAATGTCTTAATTTCGGTTCTGTCGTGCAAAGCGTGGTTACGGGAAACATATTCTCACGGTGGCGCAAGAGGGGGGCCTGTCTGGTCGAAAAGACATTCAGTGTTGAAACCTTAGCGGGCAGAACTGGGTTAAGAAGGAGCTTTGTAAAAGCCTTGTGATGATCACTTAGTCACACGCCTACGAAAGCGTGAAATGCCTGACATTATAAGTTGATCTATCTCTTGTGGGTCAAGCTGTACAACCTCTGCAGAGTGGAAAACTATTCGAATAGCCGTGTCCGCGGTTATGGATGTGCCTGGGGATTTCACACGGGAGATAGAGTTTCTTCAAAAATGTGTCGGAGTGTGGATGGGAAGTTCACTTGATGAATATAATGTCTGCTTTTGTGAATAGGTCATTCACTTGGTGGGTTGTGTCGATTGGTGAATAGGGAATTCACTTATCTTTGGTTTGGTTGGGAGTGAATGGGAAGTTCACTGGTTGTTTCAAAGAAATTGTTTATTTACTTAGTATTGTTTTAAATTACGCATTTCAATCTATTTATTGTATTTATCGTAAATGCTGTTTTCTGCAAAAGAGCCATACAACTAATCTTTGTTCAAGCCCTCATGAATATTATTTGCATACATTTCCCCACGGCTTGCTGAGTACATTCAAAGTACTCATGGCTTTGCGCCCTGTGTTGTTTAATCTCCACAGAAGAACCAGGAACTCGAGTTCTACCAGAAGACCATGAAGGTTTTATGATTAGGATGCGTTTCTCCACTCGATTGCCTGTGGGCATGTTGATTGGCCATTTGAAGAGTTTCGTTCCGCTGCAAGAGTTTATTTGTTTCTTTAGCCCTGCGTGGCAAGTTAAGTAAACATTGACCATAAGGTCTAGTTATTATTATTTGTTACTTTGATATCTTTTTAGTTAAATCAAATAAATGGATGGTATTTCATCACTGTTTTCCTGTGTGAGCTAGCTACTGATCTGGGACTAGTTCAGAATACACAGATGGTTCCTGAGATGTATTTTCGGGTCCCGACATATATGTCCCTAGCAACTACTAGGATGTGATGGTTCAAAAGTTGCTCACACTCAAGCCTTCTATCGAATTTTAACCAATTCTTACCAAGCAAACAGGGGTGATCGGCAACCAGTGGTGTCAATGTATCTCGGAAGATTGGATGGAGCGATTGCCAGGTGAAGTTTAGCCTGCACGGTGTAGAAAAGGTGTGGCTGGGAAGGATCAAGTATGGTAGCAATGGATTAGAAACTATCAAATAAAAGAATGCAAGCTGAAAAATCGTTCAACGCCGGTTAGTGCTGGTCCTAGGCTAGATCGTATTAGAGACGCGAGCCTAGAACACAAACGAAAGGACGGTGCGGCAGAAGCTCGAAAAAGGATGTCATCTTCACAGGGAACCTTAGAATCACTTGCAAAAGGGCTATGCCAAATTTGAGCAAATTCTGAGAAACTTCATTTTTTTGTCACTCTTTTTTTGCTCCTCTTTTTTTTTTTTTTTTTTTTTTGCAAATCTACACCCCACTCAAAACTCTTCAAAGTCCTCTTCCGGGCCTAGGGAGGTATATGGGTCACAAACTCTCTCTCTCTCTCTCTCTCTAAACTTTGATTTTTTTTATTATGTTGCCGAAGTCAGATGAAATCTTAGGTTTCCTTCCGCAAAGATTTAAAACAACCTCTTTTTTTGTTTTTTTCTTCTTTTCTTCTCTCACAACAAATCAAACGACCTTTGTTCTTGGTTAGGTTTCTGCTTGCGCGGCGGCAAGACGATGGTGGCTTGCCGCGGCAGGAGGATGGTGGCCATGGTAGGGCATGGTAAGGGATGGCGGCAGCGCTAGTGGTCGCGACAACGGCTCTAGTGGTCACGGCGGCGCGAAGGCAGAGATGGCAGCGGCTCTGCTGGGCGCGGCAAGGATTGGCAACAGTGGAGGTAGGTGACAGATTGAACCCAAACTCAACGGTGCGACCAAATGTGAGCAGAACTCGAAACTCTAAAGGAACTAGACACTAAGACCAGCAAAAGACACGACGATGCAATCGAAAGTTCAACAATGTAATGCACTGAAAAGAAAGATGCAATGGTGCAATTGGTTTTGGACAGATAGGTGATCTAATCCTATATTTTTTTGGCTTTTTTTGGACTTTCGGAATTAAGCAACCTAACTAAAAAAAATAGTAAATTCTCACCGAGCAACCTTGAGCTCTGATACCACTTGATGGAGGCAGGGTGCCCGATCTTTCGATGAGATAGATAACTATCGATTTTGTTGGAGGTAACTCTCGCGATCCGACTACAACCATACGACGACGCTTGCGCCTTAGCAATCGTTGAACCAACTCCGAGATGTTATTGACCGTGCTAGAAGCGCGATCAACCTGAACACGAGGTTCAATTCCTGCGAGCAATCGAAGAACTAGCAAGAATAAAATATAGACAATCTAATATTGTGAATACAAATGTTTAAACCTATGAACGAATTCACCTAGTGATTAAGTTGGCGAGCATGAGCTCGAGTAATTGGTCCTTGTAACACTGGTTGTGGATCAGTTGGGTGTGTAGGCGCGGTTGTATCCAAGTTAGGGATGTCCTCATCAGCCAACCCCATAGCACCCAAAGACCACCATAAGGCCCTAAGACCTCTCTAAGCACCAACTCCAGAGCACCTTGGACCACCATAGGGTGCGCAAAATCATCAGGCAATGTTCGTGACCAAGGACTTGGCTATTCGAATAGATTTTTACACTCTGAAGAGGTGTACAACTTTACCCACAATTCACGATCTCTCTAGCGGAGCGGGTTCCCATCGAAACCCTTGCTCATTTCCAAAGATGAGCGGTCTAGAGAGCACGACAAGGTCTTTACAAAGCTTTGATCTGACTCAGAGCTGCCCGCTAAGATTTCGCTTCTCACGGGCCTCACACCCGATAGATTCGTGCCCCCTCTTGCACCAGCGAATCAGCATGCTCCACCACAACAGAACCAAGCCAGCTCATTGCTAATTATTTGGCCCAGACCACCCTCATAAAATGGTCTTGTGGTTGCACAAAAATACCCGGATCAAAAGAACACAAAGTTAAGTCCTTAAGCCACCCAGGGAAGACAACCACATCCCACAGTGCGTATAGCACCTCCCCTTTACAGAATGATCACTTCCCCGGGTGAGAAAATAGTTTTAGGTTCAACCTAGCCAAAAGACCAAACTAGTCTTGGCACCACAAGTTTTATCAAAAACTGCATCACACCACAATTGACACAAAGGTGGCATCTTACCACGGTTGCTCAACAGTCGCATCTCACCACAGTTCCATTGTTTAATTAGTTATTAAAGAAGAAAACAAGATTATCAAGACCAGTAGTTTCTAAAGCAAGCTAAGCATACTACGAACCCATGTTGGCAAACTCAAAGGATGTCAACAAAAACTACCCATTCTAAGATGTCCATGGGAAAACATGGCAACATGTCGAGTACAACAATCAAGGAGGCATACTGTCAAAGTGGACATACTACTACCCCAAACCATTTTCTATAAAAGATAGCCATGCATGATAATGTAAAACAATATATCTTTGAAATGCTGGGTTCAACATGATAAAAGGCCTACGACTTGCCTTTGTTGAGAAATGGTGAGGCCTCGGCAGAGATGGTTGGGTCCAGGTACTCCTCTTCGAACTCGGGACCTACACGTTCCCGAAGAATCAAACAAACAAGTTAAACTCGGACAAAAGAACTTAAAAGACTCAAAAGAACTTAAACAAATTCAACTCAAAACCAAAAGGGTAGGAGGTCCAACACAAAGGAGGGTGAAGCTCCAGATGCAAGCACGGAGAGGTCTAGGCGAGGGCAAGGGAGTTAGGAATGAGGAAAAAGGTGGTGAAGGGAGGCACTCTTGGGCTACAAATAGCTAGAGATGGTGGAGAAAACCCTGGGGCTCAGGGCAACGTGTTAAGGGTAGGTGAAAAACAGGACAAGGATAAGACAAGGCATGCCATCAAAAGGAGGAACGAAGTACCTCAGATGCGACCACATTTAATGTGCTGCAGTAACATTAAATGTTCAGAGACTTTCTGCTGCAAGCGTGCAGCAAGGGAAAAGGGAACAGGGCTGGCTCAAACAAAGAGGTTGGTCAAAGCAACAGGAGAAAGTCGTGACCAAAGGGGAGGTCCAACTACGGGGCGGTCCTAGGAGGAGGTCCTGAGAAGGTTCCAAGAGGGTGATCTTTGCAAAAAGATCAGGGGTCATGACCACATAGGGTGGTTGTGACAAAAGAGAGTGGTCTTTACAAAAAGACCAAAGGTTATGACCACATAGGGTGGTCATGACAAAAGATGGTGGTCTTTGCAAAAAGACCATAGGGAGGTTTGAAACACAAACCCGAGCTTAGAATAGCTCAAGGGTGATTGCGACCCAAAGGGAGGTCGGGACCCAGGGGAGGTCTAGACAAAGGAGAGGTCCAAACACAAAGGAGGTCTAAACCGGAGGAGGTCCGGACCTTAAGAGAAGTCCTGAAAGGAGGATATCTAGACCAAGGGGGGTCCAGGGGAAGAAAAACTAGACTGGGGAGCACACAAAATAAGCAAAGAAAGGAAGCTAAAGGCCAGAGAACACTAGAGAACTCTAACAGTGAGCAAAGAGCTAGTTGACTTAGTTCAAGTTAGGTTAGTTCAAGTTAAACTTCCAATACTTCCAAAGTTCCAAATTAAGCTTGAGTAAACCAATAAACCAAATGGTTCCTTTTTGGTTTTGAAACTCAACAAGAACTCTAAGACAAACGAGACATTACAAACCTTCGCCCTTAAAGGGAATCTCGACCCTGAGATTCGGGGTGGCTAGAGAATAGGCGCGGGAATTCCTTTTTGAGGTCCTCTTCGTGCTCCCAAGTTGCTTCTGTCTCGGTGTGATTGCTCCATTGCACTTTGCAAAGACGGATGGTCTTGGTCCTGGTGACTCATTTAGATACGTCCAAGATCTTGATAGGCTGCTCTTAGTAGGTGAGGTCTTCTTGGAGGTCCAGGGCTTCTAAAGATATCTGCTCTTCGGGAACTCGCAAGCACTTCTTCAATTGTGACACATGGAAGACATTGTGCACTCTAGCCAGCCGAGGAGAGAGGACTTTCTTGTAGGCAATTTCTCTTCGGGCAAGAATTGGAAAAGGTCTAATGAATCTTGATGCAAGCTTTCCACTGACTCTGAAGTGGTGCATTCCTTTGAGAGGTGACACTTTAAGGTACACTTGATCACCAGGAGTAAAGGCCAGATCTCGACGTCTATTGTCCGCGTAGCTTTTCTGTCTGGTTTGATCCGTCTTCAATTTCTCCCTTATGGATTTTACTTGGTCTTCAGCTTCTTTCAAGTGGTCTGGTCCAAGAACTTGTCCTTCACCAGCTTCTGTCCAGTACAAGGGTGTCCTACACTTCCTCCCATAGAGAGCTTCGAAAGGGGACAATTGGAGACTTGCTTTGTAGTTATTGTTGTAAGAGAATTCAGCATAAGGTAGCACCCGATCCCAACTAGCTTGCTTTTCCAGAGAACAAGCTCTCAGCATGTCCTTAAGAACTTGGTTAACTCTTTCGGTTTGACCATCAGTTTGTGAGTGATAAGCTGTGCTGAAATTGAGGTTTGTGCCCAAAACATCATGCAACTTTGGCCAAAATTTAGAGGTGAACTGAGATCCTCTATTCGACACGATCTTCTTAGGCACACCATGTAGGCACACGATCTTTGCCATGTAGAGCTCTACTAATTTATCTCCAGAGTAGGTGGTCTTGACGGGGATAAAATGAGCCACCTTTGTCAAACGGTCCACGACCACCCAAATGGAGTCAAAACCAGCTCGGGTCTTAGGTAGACCAGTTATGAAGTCCATCCTGATCTCTTCCCATTTCCACTCGGGTATGGGCAAGGGCACCAAAAGACCTCCAGGTCTTTGGTGTACAACCTTAACTTTTTGACAAATATCACGTTTAGCCACATACTCCGCAATTTCGCGCTTCATACTAGGCCACTAATACATCTCCTTGATGTCTTGATACATCTTTGTAGCTCCAGGATGAATGGAATACAAGGCTTCATAGGCTTCTCTGAGGAGCACACTCTTGAGCTCGGTGTTGTTTGGTACACACAACCTTTTGTCGAACCAGACAGTCCCTTGTTCATCTTCCGAAAACCTCCAAGACCTCCCTTTTCTCATGTTGCTCTTAATCTCTTGAATGTCAGCATCATCAACTTGAGTTGCCCTGATCTGACTCTGTAAGGTTGGTTGCACTTCTAGAGTTGCCAAAAACCTTTCTTCAACTAACTCCAGTCTGAGCTTCTGAAATTCCTTATGCAAAGTTGGTTGGCTTTCTTTTACCATCAAGGTGCTATTATGGACTTTTCTGTTCAGAGCATCAGCTACTATGTTGGCCTTGTCGGAATGATAATGAATTCCTACGTTGTAGTTTTTGATTAGCTCTAGCCACCTTCTTTGCCTCATGTTCAAATCAGCTTGTGTAAAGATATACTTTAAGCTCTTGTGGTCTGTGTAGACCTCACAACGGTTCCCAATGAGATAGTGGCGCCAAATTTTCAAATCATGCACTACAGCAGCTAGCTCTAGGTCATGAGTAGGGTAATTTGCTTCATAAGGTTTCAACTGCCGAGAGGCATAGGATACAACCCTTCTTTCTTGCATCAAGACACAACCAAGGCCTTGTCATGATGCATCACAATAAACCTCAAAGTCCTTTCGGACATCTAGCAAAATCAGAACTGGGGTGGAGGTCAACCGTTTCTTGAGCTCTTGGAAGCTTTGTTCACACTCAGAGGTCTAGGAGAACTTATTTTCCTTCTTCAATAGCTGTGTGAGAGGTCTTGCTATTCGAGAAAAACCTTCAATAAACCTTCTATAGTATCCTGCCATTCCAAGAAAGCTTTGAGTTTGGGCACTGATGTAGGGGATTCCCAATTGAGCACGTCGTGGACCTTTCTGGGGTTGATAGAAACTCCTTTTTTGGACAAGACATGTCCAAAGAAGACCACTTCTTTTAACCAAAACTAACACTTACTAAAGAGTTGGTGGGCTCTAAGTTTTTCCAGAACCAGATTGAGGTGCTTTGCATGCTCTTCTTCACTTTTGAAGTACACCAGGATGTCATCAATGAAGACAATGACAAACTTATCAAGGTACTCCACGAACACTCTATTCATCAAGTTCATAAAATAGGCAGGGGCATTGGTCAACCCAAAAGACATGACAGTGAACTCAAACAACCCATATCTAGTTGAAAAATCTATCTTGGGGATGTCTTCTTTGCGGATCTTGAGCTGATGGTACCCTTGCCTTAAATCTATCTTTGAGAATACCCTAGCACCTTTCAATTGGTCAAACAGGTCATCAATCCTTGGCAAAGGATACTTGTTTTTTATGGTGATGAGGACATGAACCCTTCGGATACGACCACAACTCCACCTCCAATCTGGCTGCTCTACTTCCACCACATATTGATCGAGAAGGCTTACGACCACTACACGACTTCGACTGCGTGGTCGAAGCCCCTGCTGAGTGGTCGAAGGAGGCTATCGACCACACGAGAAGGGGTCGTAGAAGGCTACGACTGCATCGCATCTGGTCGTAGGATTGGTTTGACTACTCGTGGTCTTAGCATATGGAGGTTCGACTACATCCTGGTCGAGGACCTTAGACTAGTCGGAAGTTCCGACACCGGTCGAGATCACTCATATCCGTGTCGCGCCACCTCACTTTGGGCGGAGGGCCTTGTATCAACACTACATTAGGGTTTTGGGCCGACCACCTCCCCGCCCATAAGGCCACCTAGGGTTTCGAGGGTACTGCTCACGCGACACTAATCACGCATGAACAGCGCCGCCGCCTCCCTTCTTCCTTTAAGTAGTGGTCGCCTCCCTCTAGTTCCTTGGGTTTTCTTAGATTATTCTCGCCACTTTGCGCTTCACCGTTTATCGGTTTGAGGAACCCCACATTGTGAACTTCATTCATATTCGCAATACAATTCAGATTGCATCTTCTTTGTTCTTGTGAGTTGCTTCGATTGCTTGCAGGGACAATAACCTTCGTGGTAAGGTCGATCGCGCGCGAGCGTGGTCGATAACGATAGTCGTGCGGGTGTAGTGAATTGCGAGGTGACGATCTGCCGGTCGAAAGCCTCAAGCGCCAACGCCTCACGATTTAAATCAATCGAACCTATCGGAAGATCGGGCGCCGAGACTCATCATTTGGTATCGAGCGAAGGTTGCCCGTTAGGTAATCTCGCTTATCCCTTTTGTTAGTTGTTTCCATCACCTAGAGTCCGTAAAATTGCCCTACAAAAAGTTTTAGATCTTAGTCTTTCCATTGTCCAAACCACGCAGTGCCTTTCGCAATTTTGTTTTCGTGATTCGCGTTGTTGAGTTCGAGTCCATCGTCGGTGTCTTTGTTGCTGGTCTAGTCGTCGTGGTCTAGTTTCTAGCGTCGAGTCTTTGCTGTTTTGATCATCGTGTATCTCGGCTTGTCCTTGGTTGCATCTATTGCAATTAAGGTTTGTCTGCCATAGCCAAGAATTGAGTCACCACCCCCATCCGACCACTTACTCGTGACACCACCCCCATCCGACCACCTACTCAGATTCGACCACCCAGTCGGATTCGACCGCTTACATCGAGTTCGACCACCTCGTCGGATTCGACCACCTACATCGAGTTCGACCACCTCGTCGGATTCGACCACCTACTCGATACGACCACCTCCTCGTGTTCGACTACCTAGTCGGATTCGACCATCATATCGTGTCCGACCCAACAAGGACCGAGAAGAAATCCCATAGCCGAAACAGAGATAGCCAAAGTTCAGAGAGAGAGAGAGAAAGAGAGAGAGTATCTTTTTATTACCTTATTACCCCTGCTCTCCGAATAAAGTTTGTGACCTATATCTATCCTTAGGCCTGAAAAAGGGTTTTGAAGAGTTGTGAGTCAAGGTCACTTGCGCAAAAAAAAAGGAATCCTAGGTTGGGTTTCACACGGTCAAAAAAAGAAGAAGAAGAAAGAATCAAAAAGAAAAGAAAAGAAAAGAGAATCAAAAGAAAAAGAGACCACCTCGCTTGGCTCACGACCACCTCGCTTGGTCTCGACAACCCACCGAGCTCCACGACCACCCACAGAGATAACGGTTGCTTTGCAACTTTGTTCTTTGAGCTTGTATCTACCCTATCTTTCGGCTTGCTTGAGCTAGTGCTAGGAGCACGTTTGGGCCAAAGAATCGTGACGCGCATCGTGGACTTTGATTTAACTTTGCTAATCTGATTTCATTATTGCTACTCCTTGCTACTAAACATTGCCTGTCCGAGCTCCACGTACTTTTGGCCCTCAGATTTGGATCCTCGCATTCGCCTCCGCCGTGGTCATACATCCCACCTCCTCCGATCATACCACCTGCTGCAATTGGTAAGAAATTCATAAGAGCTTGGTAAGACGCTTGAGAGTGTGTGATTCCACCTTCCACCACCTAGTAGTTGGTAGGGATAATACATTTGTGTTGTCTTTTGTCTCCTACTAACCATGGCAGTGAGGAATTGATGCGCAAGAGTGTGTTGTGAGGGAAGAGCTCACCAGGGTGTTGGATGAACACCGTCATGCTTTTAATGACGACCTTGATAGGAAGTTTACGGCAACAAATGCTACACTACAACAACTCAATGAAAGTATTGCAATGCTCAATGCACGCATTGATGGTTTGGCCAATCAACCACCGAACCATGGGCGTGTGGATCCTGAAGGTGCAACCCATGACCATGAGTTTGACAATGATAATAATGAGATGCACAACCACGACGCCATTGATGCACGACAACAGAACCGATTGAACTTCAACCGTGAAGGTATGAGAGGTAATAACCTTCAGCAACATAATGCACGTGTTAATGATGATCCATATGCTAAAGTCAAGTTCACTATACCATCTTTTGCGGGTGCTTATAATGCTGAAATATATTTAGATTGGGAGATGACGGTGGAACAGAAATTTAATGCTCACTTAGTTCCTGAATTGCATAGAGTTAGGCAAGCAACAAGTGAATTTAAAAACTTTGCCATCAATTGGTGGAATAGGATATGCAACGATGGATTAGCACCTACTACGTGGGATGCTTTAAAAATTGCTATGCGTAACCGATTTGTTCCATTTTCTTTTAAACATCAGATTGAGGAGAAATTGAGAATGCTTGATGATAGGAAACATGAGAACCAACCTGTGTCTCTGTCTTTTTCTATGACTAACAATTTGCAGGAAGTTGAAAACCATGCTAAAGAGGAGAATGAGTTGATTGCACCACCAACCCCATTGATCGAGAAGGAAGATGAGGAGATGGATGCATCTACATCATCTGAGGAGAGCCAAAAAGGTAAAGACAATGGTGCTATCATCACTCCAGGTGAGTATGCCTGTGAAGAACTACAATTGTCCACTGTTCATGCTATTTTAGAGCAAAAATTAGTGGAAAACAATTTTGATATGCACATGTTTCAAGTAAAGAGTTCAGATTGCATCGGGATGAGTGCACCATGTGATAACATTGTTGATTTTTCTATGTTGTGAGTACTTCATGTGATGAGTTAATAGCATATAATGATCATGTGGAATTGGTTAGACATAAAGAAGTTTTGACTAGAATATCTCCCGCTAATTCTTTATGTTACATTATGTTGGATCTACCTATGAAATTGTCACATGCTATGGGAAAAGTTTCAAATCGCGTGTTCAAAATCCTTGTTTAGTGCCTACACCCTGGATATAAGTTTTATTTGATTGGAGATTATGGTGTAGACAATCGCTTCTTGTAAATCGAATATGCATAACTTGTGATCACATGGATGAATTGAAGCTTGTTGTTTGGGACAATAATTCTTGTGTGTCGATCTTGTTCAAAATGAGAGTAAAATGAAATTTAGTGCTCATCCCATTCCTTTGTGTTCACCTTTTCTTGCACCACCTAGTAGGAGGAATCTGATTAAAGATGTTGAATTATGGAAGAACTTACAAATCTTTTCACCCTTGCTATATGAATTTGCTCTTGCTCAATTGAAATCTGATTATATGAATGGCTTGTGCTCTTTAAATTCAATTATTGTGCTGTCCATTCACAGAGCAATGAATAACTCTACTATATACTTCACTTATACTTGCAAATTGAGTTGCAAACTGAATGTTATGAGACAATATACCTTTGCTGATTTGATGCATGCACAATCACCTTTAATTTCAAAAGTTCTCTCTATTTTTTCACCTGCAATGGCTAACATTTTGCAGAAAGATGTGAATGCAATGCTACAAGCTTTAAAGCCTTTCTTGCCGTTGGAGGAGGGTGAGCGTGAGTCGAGGACGACTCAAATGCAAGAAGGGGAGGATGATGAGGACATGAACCCTTCGGATACGACCACAACTCCACCTCCAATATGGCTGCTCTACTTCCACCACATATTGATCGAGAAGGCTTACGACCACTACACGACTTCGATCGCGTGGTCGAAGCCCCGCCGAGTGGTCGAAGGAGGCTATCGACCACACGAAGGGGTCGAGAAGGCTCACGCATCGCATCGATCCGGTCGTAGGATTGTTTTGACCGCCGTGGTCTTAGCATATGGAGGTTCGACTACATCCCGGTCGAGGACCTTAGACTAGTCGGAAGTTCCGACACCGGTCGTAGATCACTCATATCCGTGCCGCGCCACTCACTTTGGGCCGAGGCCTTGTATCAACACTACATTAGGGTTTTGGGCCGACCACCTCCCGGCCCATAAGGCCACCTAGGGTTTCGAGGGTACTGCTCACGCGACACTAATCACGCATGAACAAAGGTGCGCCGCCCCTCCCTTCTTCCTTTAAGTAGTGGTCGCCTCCTCTAGTTCCTTGGGTTTTTCTTAGATTATTCGCCACTTTGCGCTTTCACCGCTTATCGGTTTGAGGAACCCCACATTGTGAACTTCATTCATATTCGCAATACAATTCGATTGCATCTTCTTTGTTCTTGTGAGTTGCTTCGATTGCTTGCGGGACAATAACCTTCGTGGTAAGGTCGATCGCGTGCGGCGTGGTCGATAACGCATATCGTGCGGGTGTAGCGAATTGCGAGGTGACGATCCGCCGGTCGAAAGCCTCAAAGCGTCAACGTCCTCACGACGAAATCAATCGAACCTATCGGAAGATCGGGCCGCCGTAGTCTCATCATATGGTAACTTCATTTAGAGCACGATAGTCCACACACATTCTCTGTGTACCATCCTTCTTGGCAACAAAAATCACTGGAGCTCCTCAAGGTGAAGAGCTAGGTCTGATGAAACATTTGCTCAATATATCTTCAATCTGCTTCTTCAGCTCTACTTGATCATCAACATGCAACCTGTAAGGTCTTTTGGAAATGGGGGAGGTCTCTGAAACAAGATTTATGACAAATTCAAGATCTCTATCTGGTGGCATTCCTAGGAGCTCATTAGAAAACACATCAGGGAAATCTTAGACCACTGGAACGTCTTCCAAAGACACAACTTGGGCACTACAAGCTAAAGCTTCATCAAGCTTTTCGGGGGAGGCTTCAAATTTCACTCTGAGTCCACTGGGGCTGGTCAAAGAAATGCTTTAGCCACTACAATCCAACATTGCATGGTGGTCTGCAAGCCAATCTATTCCCAAGATCACATCTAGGGACTTGGTGTCCAAGAGAATGAGGTTGGCTAGAAATTCTACCCCTTTTATTACCAACTTAGCTTGTGGACAACCCTGGTTCATGCTTAACTTCAAACCGAGGGATTGGACCAACAAGGTAGTCTTAAGAGTTGCAACTTCAAACTGGTGCTTGGCAACAAAACTCCGAGAGATAAACGAATGGGAAGCTCCAGAATCAAACAAAACGACAACTTACACTGAATTTACTAGGAACATACCTAGTACAACATCAGGGGAGATCAGGGATTCTTCCACTACAACATGGTTGACACGACCTCTCCCATAAGGTTGGGAGGTCCTGCCTTGAGGAGGTCCTGTTGTTGGCTGGGAAGGTCCTCACGGCTTGTTCTGTCCTCTGTGGGCACTGGCTAGCATAGTGCCCCTCTTGATAGCATCTAAAACAAGTAACTCCTGGTGTGGCGTTGATATTGCTAAGGGGCTAGTGCTGGTAAAATTGCGGCATTGACCTTGAGCAGTGGGGCGAGAGGTCTTAGCAGGGGTCCGGGAAGAGCTTGGAGGTGCTTGGCGCCGGTGCTGGTACTGTACAAAGGTTCTAGCACGCTGAGGAGGTCCTTGTTGAGCACTAGAGGGTGGCATCTTCCTCTTGTACGTCTCGGAGAGCTCTCTATGGGATTCCTCGATGAGCAAAGCCTTGTTCACTATGTGCTGAAAATCGGTATAATCATTGCCAACAACTTGAATTTTCAAGCTAGGGTGGAGACCTCGCTTGAAGCACTTTTGACGAGCATCATCAGTGGCAACATCCTCTCTGGCATAACGGGACAACTGTATAAACTTGGTGAGATACTCACTCACAGACATGTTCTCTTGTTTGAGGTCCCGAAATTCATTCTTCTTCATCTCAACTTTCCCATCAGGGACATGGGAGTGGCGAAATGCTGCTGAGAACTCAGCCCAGGTGATCCTCTGGGGGTCAACATGAGAGGCACAAAAGGTGTCCCACCATTCCGCGGCAGCGCCTCCCAGCTGGTGTGAGGCAAACAAGATCTTCTCACGGTCTTCACAACGGGCAATATCAAGCTTCTTCTCTGTGGACCTTAGCCAATCATTAGCATCAAGAGGCTCAGAGGAGCTAGAGAAGGTGGTTGGGCGCGTCTTCATGAACTCAAATAACTTTGATTCGGGGTGAACAGGAGGTGGAGGAGGTGGCACGGCTGCTGCTTGGCTGTTCTGGCTCATCATGGCAAGCAAGGCAGTGGTGGTCTAGCTTTGCTGGGCCATCATCTGGTTCATGTTTTGCATCATTGAACTCATCATCTGGGCTTGTGCTGCCATAAACTGCCCCAACCCTTGATCTAACACCGCCATTGGAGGAGGAGGTGGTGAAGGCAATTGTTCTGCTGGCTCATCCTGGCGTGCTGATTGACGAGTTTGAACCATCCGCATAGAACTCTCAAGTTTAATAGGCAAGAAAAAAGCATAATAGATAAGGGGGGAATAGCACAAAGATGAGCTAGAGCAGGGGAGAAGGAGAGATAGATCAACCTATTTGGGGTAAAACTTAAACCTAGAAAGCAAAAGCCAGAAGGCCAGAAGGAGGCAATAAAACTCAAGCAAGAGGTCCTACTGACCCACTAGACGACCCTAAGACTAGAAAGGACCACTACCAGCCTAAACTTAGGAAAACGACCTTATTGAGGTTACTGGGATAAGGGGATTAGGTTAAAGCTTTTAAAACAAGGCTCCAAAGAAGGGAGAAAAGAAAAGAATAGAGTAACATGAGAAAAAGAGTTAAATAAGATAAGATCAGAATGGATTAAGACAAGGAAAGAACCACTAGGCAAATTACAAAGTTAGTTTGATTTTAGAAAATATTTTTTTGAGACTTGACTAAAATGACCTTTCTATCTATGGTCACATCCTACAGTCGACCAGGGCTCTGATACCACCTCTGTTAGGACCACCTCGGGATGTACTATGAGATCTCCTAGGACCTCTTAGGGAGGTCCGACAGGACCACCCAGAGGTCTGGTAGGTCCTCCAAGAACACCCAAGGAGGAGGTCCTCCAGGACCTCCTAGGAGATCTCAAAGACCTACCAGAAGTCTTGGCTCTGTGCACTAAGTTAGTCTGTCATAGGAAAACCGAAGCTAACTCGCACAAAATTAACATAGGTGGAATCACAACCACACAGTCCACAACTGGAGCAACAAATAAAGTAAAACTCATATTAGACCATGGCCTTATGGCCAAGGTTGTTTACAGAGATTGCCAACGAGGGATTACAAAAAAACTGACAACAGAACTGCACAGCAGAACCACCAAAAATGCGTGAGGCCATTCGGCAAGCCCACATGCTGTCGAGTGGAGGACGTCCCCTAGAAGGTCGGGTCGTCGAAGAACTCCTCCTCGAAGAGGTCTGAGCCACCTTGAGCTGGATCATCTTCAGCCACTACTCAAACAGAGGGCTTAAAGCCATGAGTACATTGAATGTACTCAGCAAATCGCACGGAACAAATATGAAATTATTATTCATGCCTTGGCTTTGACAATTGGAGAGCTATAGGGTTAGTTGCAGAAAGCAGTATTTGATAGGAAATAACATTAGTAGATTGCAAGCGTAAGTTAAAAGAGTAATACATAAGTACATTTGTTCTAAAAGGAAGTCGTGAACACCAACTCACTCCCAAGACCACTCGTGAGAGGTCTTGGCCGCACCCACGCACAGGACCACCCCCACGACCACCCTGGAGCACCAACCCAGAGCACCCAAAGACCACCCTAAGGCCCCAAGACCTCCCTCAGCACCAACTCCGGAGCACCTTTGACCACCCTAGGGTGCACAAGACCTCTTTTGAAAAGCTACCCCTTACACAAAATCACCAGGCAATGTTCATGACCAAGGACTTGGCTATTCGAATAGATTTTTACACTCTGCAGAGGTGTACAACTTTACCCACAATTCATGACCTCTCTAGGGGGGCGGGTTCCCGTCGAAACCCTTGCTCATTTCCAAAGATGAGCAGTCTAGAGAGCGCGACAAGACCTTTACAAAGCTTTGATCTGACTCAGAACTGCCCGCTAAGGTTTCGCTTCTAACGGGCCTCACACCCGCCAGATTCGTGCCCCCTCTTGCACCAGTGAATCGACACGCTCCACCACAACAGAACAAAGCCAGCTCATTGCTAATTATTTGGCCCAGATGTAACATCCCAAAGTTCTGTTACCAAAATAAAAATTAATAAAGTTATTCTTTTAATTGATTTTTCGAGTTTCAATAGTGTTTTCTTGGTTTTCTTAAATCTGTTAGATTTTAAAAGTCAAAAATAAAATTTATTGAGTTTTAGGAGTTTTTATTGGATTTGAAGTGAAAAATAAAATTTTAAGTAATTTCTGAAATTTTTTGGAATTTTAAAAGCTTTTTACTATTTATTTTAAAAAAAAATAATTACTGTTCAAAAATAAAATCCAAATTTAAATTGGAATTATTTGTATTAAGTCAAAAATAATTCAAGGAATTTTTGTGAATTTTGCTAGAATTTTGGAACTCTAATTGGTATTTTCTAAAAGTCCCTTTTTTATTTTTGTAATATCTAGCAATTAAAAATGAATTGCTGTCCGCAAATAAAAATCAAATTTGTGTTGAAAATAATTTATTTAAGGTCAAAATACCCTATTTAACTACTCTAAAAATTCATTGAATTGTTAGACCTATATTACTATTTTTCAAGTTTAAAAATAATTTTTAGCAATATAAAAATAATTACTGTGTAATAATAAAACTGTTATTGTTATTATTAATATTTTATTTGAGTTTAGAATGTTGTATTTAATATCTGTGATTTATTTCGGATTTTTCTGAATTAATTTGCTATTTTTTCAGAATTAATTGGTGTTTTTCCGAATTTCAAAAATAGAATATTCTGTCTGCTACATTAACTTCGGCGAAGGCATTATTTCCGGCAATAACTCCGGCTAGCAATTCCCGCCAAACCGTTATTCCTTTGCCCCTATAAATTGAACCGTAGCCTCTCCACCCCATTCTCCACATCTCACTTGCTCAGATTTGCCAAAATCCTCCCAGAGCCTCCTCTACTAGCCCTTCTTCTCCAACTCCGGCGACAACTCCGACGAGCCCGATCTCCTCATCCGCAGCTCCGTTGTTCGCCAAATTTTACAGGTGAGTTCCTCTCGAGATTCTCTACATTTCTATTCAAGCCGAATTTTGATTATCCTGTTGATTTACTGCGGCCACAAAAGTACCGACGGTTTTCTTCTCCAACTCCGACGACAACTCCGGCGAGCCCGATCTCTTCATCCGTTGCTCCGTTGTGCACCAAATTTGACCGGTGAGATCCTATTGAGATTCTCCACATTTCTATTCAAGTGGAATTTTGATTTATTTAATTTTTCACCACCGGCCACATCTTCTTCCCTAAGTCCGATGAGAATTTCGTCGAGCCCGATCTCTTCATCCGTTAGGTAATTGCTCGAACCCTTTTACCTACATGTTCCTTTCAATATTATCTATCTTTCTATTCAAACAAAATTTTGAATTTCGCAATAATTCGTCACTACCATGTCACAACCACCTCACCACCCCAAGCCCAGATGGGAGCCCACGTGTGCGCTTGCGTGGCTGACACTATTCCTTGGGCCGGTCCACCGTGGATGTAACATCCCAATTTTTAGAGCTTAAAAATCTTTTAATAGTTAGTAGGGAGAAAATTCACCATTCGAATTTTATTTGATTTTAATTCCAAAGCTTAATATTAGACTTTCGAATCAAAAACATTTAATGTGCATAATCCCAACATGAACATTAACTAAAACTATTTTATTTGGGTTCTATGTGCTCAGATATATTTTCTAGATTTTTCTAGAATTTTTCTGAGTTCATTTGCTATTTTCTATTGCCCATTTGAATTTCTGGTAATTTATAAAATAGAAAAAGTATTTAAAATCTCAGATTTGGTCTCGGGCCGAATTCCCTAACTCGGCCCATTCTCTCTTCCGCTGCCCAACTGCATCGACCTAATACTGCGCGCCTCCTTCACTGGTGACGTGTGGGCCCGATCCTCTTCTCTATCTGCGGACTCGCGCCAAGTCGCTGCTCCGCCGGACTCCTCCTTCGTGTCCGAGCCGACCGCCGCGCCGCCGCCTTCCCCGCGGACTCTCCCTCCTCCGTGACTATTTAAAGCCCGCACCAGCGTCAGAATCTCTGCACCGCCTCTCTCCTCCAAAACCCTAGAGCCCCCTCTCGGATTGCGCCACCATCGGGGAGAATCTAGCCCTTCAAGCTCTGCGCCGCCGCAACCTTCTCCGCCATCTCGCACCGCCGTTGGTGAGCCTCAGCCTTCCGCGTCACCAGATTCGAGGTCGCCGTGGTGTGTTCAACCCGGTGCGCGCGAGATCTTCGCCGGAGGAACCCCGCATCGTCTCGCCGCCGTTCAACCGTGCCGCTCCGCCGCTCTTCTTGTCGCCGCCACTGCTGTGGTCGCCGCCGGTGCTTGTTGACCGCGTCACCAAGTTCCCCGTAACGCCCGCTTCATATTGCGCGTCTTCGCCTTCACCGGACGACCGTCGTTCGCCGGAGCCCTCGTGACCAGAGCCTGGATCGCCGGCGAGCCACCGTGTCCGCCAGCTCAGCCGCCACGCTAGCCTTTTGCTCGCGTGTCGCCCAATCAGCAGCCTCTTCAACCGCCATGTGCGTGTACACGTGGTAGTCCAGCCAAACCCCAAAAACCCAATCCCGGTAGATCCGATCTACGGTGAGCCCAACCTATGCCATGTGGGGCCCCTAGTCAGGCCTACTATTCCATACACCCGTGGACCGTATCCTAAGCTTCGTGGACCCGGTCCATAGACCGAGGGTCCCACTGTCAGCCTCTTAACCTTTTTCCGGGATTTATTTTAAATTCCGAAATTGTCTTGCTGATGTAAGCATTGCGCAATAATCCGATTTTTCTTTAGAGAAATAATTCGGAAATTCCAGAAAATCCAATTTAGGGTTTTTCTTTTAGATTTAAACTTCCAGAGGTCATAACTTTTGCATCCTAACTCCGATTGAGCTCATTCAAATTTCTAAATTTATCTAAATTCAAGCCCTATTTATCTGAGATTTTTATTTAATTTTGGAGTTTTTTTGCCTCTGTTATTTATTTGTTTTGTTTATTTGTCTCGCTTATGAGTAGACGTCGATTCGCTCGGGAATTTCGTTGAAGAAGGAGCACTGAGGACCCTTTGCTTATTCGGGCTTGTAATGCTTAACCATCCACTTGGTCCTAACAAGACAAATCAAATAAACTAAGCCTCGAGATATGTATACTTCCCAAATGCAGATATACACGCTGCATTACAAAATCATGCATCAATTCCATTCATACACATAGAGCCAAGCAAAAGCAACAAGCTCAAAGACATAGATAATATAAGGAGAGTTATTATAAAGAGAGGCCGACTGCCAAATAATACATAAGCAACTAAATTAAACAATGAAGCAAAATGGCCATAAGATGGCGATAAACAAAAGCCAATCGGTGTGCCTTTACCCACAAGGCAACCAACCGACCGCCAAGCTAATCATCCTGCACGCGCGCGCAACACAACTCACAAAAGTGAGGCCCTTGGGACTCACCTTCTTCCTCTGCAACAATTAATATTAAGCAAAGCAGATGAGTACAAAACTTGTTTTTGTACTGCAAGACTGACGTGTGAAATAATGAACTATATTTAACTACATGCAAGCTTTATTTAAGTGGATGAGGCTCGACTTAATTTCAAAGATAAAGCAAGTTTTCATTTGCAATAGGGTAATAGGTTCCAAGCAAGTTTGCAATTAACTTTTATTGTTCAAATAAAAGAGAGACAATTATAACAATAGATAGATGACAACACTAACCTAGAAGTGACTAACCCATAGTCACCACAACAATAGCATGAAGTACCCTTCATACCACCCATGTCAAGTTTAGGTTTTTAAAAGGTTGTAGTCTAGTTCTTGTGGAAATAACCAAGCGTGTCCATAACCTAGGGCGAGGCTATTCGAATAGTTTTAACCTCGCAGGTGTACCAATGTACCCACACGATAGACCGCCTTTCCACCACCACGGTTAGCACACTTCCTATGGTGTGCGGCATGGCTAAGTCTAACAAGACGCTTTCCAATGGACGATGCTAATTAAGAGCCGCAACCCACGGAGAAAGACACATTAGACGGCCCTAACCGGTCCGCTAATGCTCCTCCAAACACCACAACACACACACACAGAACACACCCACCGACCAGCTCATAATTAACACCTCCCAAAGTACTTAGTCAAGAGAGGTTCCATATCCCCTCGTGTGGTTAGCACGCACAATTGCTTGGATCAATGGCACAAGTAACTCGGTCCTTAGGGACTTAGGCACCATTCCAATCACACCCAACAGATCACACCAACATACCATTGTGCCCAAGTCAAGATATAATTTTTGTTTTCAGTTTTTGATTTGCAAATTGGTAAAACACAAGGGTTGGACATAATGGAATAATATAAGTATTTGTGTGATCAAGATCACCGACTAAGTCGATGATCGCCCAATACTACCGATAACTAGGCATGGCTAAGCAATATTTATTCGAATCTACTAAGTGACAAGAGCTCATCCAACGAACTCTAATCACAGAAATAACCTAGGCTCGTAGTAGAGGATAATTATTTACCTATAGATTATGCAACTAGAGGATTAACTAATCAATTTAACAACAAATTAGCAATGCATACATAGAAGTTAAACAAAATATTAGACTTTAAAAGTAATGGGATCAATTGGGAAATGATCAAACTGCTTGCCTTCGTGCTGTGGCTCAATTTGTTGCGGAGGGTCGTTCTCGGGTTACCGCAAATGTCTAATCCTAAGCTAAAGAGCGAAAACAACCAATAAGACGAGCAACACTTAAACAAAAGAGCAAGCAAAAATTATCCAAATACGACGTAAATTTATACACAAGGTAGAATATGGACATACCTAGACATAGGAACTGGAAAACTTAATTTGGTTTGTGGTGCAAAAGATACTCCTAAAAACCTATTTTCTGCCATAATTAGCACTGTAGCAAAAATATTTTCTAGAAAGATTTTGAAGCTGAAATTTTTATGGTAGCTACCTATTGGTATGGTGATAACCATATAAAATTTCAGGTCATTTGGAGTTATATTGAAAGAGTTATGGTTTTTCTAAATTGTTTAGGTATTAAACTAAAATATGATCCTTATGATTTTTAAAAACAGTAAAATTTGTGAAACCAATTTTCCTAGCAAATACACTAGCAGTGGAAGCTAATCCAATTGGATTCATACAAAAATGAGCTATAGACTAAAAGTTATGCTTTTTACAAGTTTGCTAAAAGTCCTGAAAACAGTATTAAGTTCACTTGTTTATTATTTTTGAAAATGGTTTTCCAGATTCGATCATGGTCTACAATTATTTTTCTATTTAAGTGCAAGTTATAAGGAAGCTAACAAAACTGGAATCATCTAATTTGGATCTAAGATGACAAAGATATGAAAATGACAAGACCCTAATGTGACACTGATTTCTGGACTTAGCACTTTCGGGACTTCACTAACACCTAGCGACGTGGACGAACCAGAGCCGTTGATCTCAGATCGGACGTCCCCGGTTGAACCACGCCAAAACATCCCTCACGCGCGCAGAGCAGAGGGCCGACGTGGAGTCTCCAGGGTCGTTGATCTCGATCCAACGGTACCAAGACCACCACGCCGCCTCGCAGCTGTCGTTCGACAACGTAACCGCGACGCCGCCGCTTCGGCGCGACGCCGGCGAACGGGGCTACGGCGGCGCAGGCTGAGTGGCCAAATGAAAACGCAATACCCCTGCGCACACGCCCGCACCAAAAACATCGCCGGAGACGACCTACACCGCCGACGCGACAAGGAGGGGCGGAGGCGATCCTACGGTAAAAATGACAACCGCAGAACGCTAGGGGCTAAGCCCCACTATCCCGTGGCGCTAGCATCGGAGGGTGCTGTGACTCACCAAGGTCGCGGTGAAGATAAGCTGGCCGGAGGGTGCCGCGGTGGAGAATCGGCGGCGGCGCGAGCCTTCACGAGAGAAACCACCTGACAACACGAAGAGGATAGGATGGTACCATTAGGTCCGCTAGGCCCGAGAGGGTTCACCAAAGGGGTAGGGGTTGGAGGTCATACCGCACCGGGAAGAAAAGGCGTCGTCGGCGCCAGGGGAACCTCCAAATTGGAGCCCTCTGCGAGGATCAAGACCAATTGAGTTAGGGTTAATGCTCACTGAGGTGAGGGGTGGAGAGGGAACTAAGCGACGAGCCCGAGAGCCACCGGATGCGAAGCTTCACCGAGAAGCTCACGGCAAAAGATGGCGGAAATGGCCGCGTTGAGTTTGGGGCTCGCCAAGCTTGGTGAGTGCAAGAGAGAGCTGTGGAGAGAGCAAAGGAAGCCCAAGGAGGGGACGCAGGCTTAAGTAGCGAGGGGGCACGGGACCTCAACGGCTCTCTCTCACAGGCGAGGCGACTCGGGTGCTCGAGCAACAGGAGGGGTGAGAGGTCGTGAAAGGCGACTTTGGGCGCGCGCACGACACCATTTAATGCGTGGCGCAATAGTCGTTGGAGGCCCCGCCGAGACGACTCCGGTGGTCTGCGCGCGTTCGCGCGCGAGAGCGAGAGAAGGAGACAGGGAGAGCCGAGGAAGGAGACGACGCGCCACCGTTGGATCGAGATCGGAGGGTTGAGGCGAGAGGACATTCTGACAATCCTAATACCCACAACTGGACCGTCGATTTAAACGGACGGCACGCGATGCGCCATACGCGAGCGGCTCAGCCCGTGCAGCTAGGCGGTTCGATCGAGTCGAGTCGGGTTGATCCGGCCGAGGAACAAGTGCAAGCCGCTTTAAATTTTGATTTTTAAAAGCTGAAACTTTGGGGATTTAATTGAAGTATCAAATCAACTCCAAATTTTATGAAATTTTAACTGGAGCTTGCTGACAATAGGATCAATCTTCCATAAAATTTCCAGAGATTTTGGAGCACTGTAATTTTCTCAAGAAATTCCAGAAGGTTATTTCAAAGGTTTGACCAAGGTTTGACTTGCCTCTAAAATATTTCAAATAATTTCCAAAAATTATGGAATAATTCAGAGGTGCCACCAAGCAACCTTGGAACCCAGGAAAATTATTTCCAAGTGTTTGACACCAGATTTGACCAAGGAGGTTGTTGACTTGATAATAAATAAGGGTTTTGATCTTGAATTTCCCAAAATTCCTTTACAAGAATTTCAGAAAAGTTCAAGAGTGAAAGGATGACAGAAAAAGTTTTAATTTACCCTCATTTTATTACATTTGAAACACAAGCCAAATTGGGGATGTTACACACCTCAAGATCAAGATCAGTACATAGACCTTTTCCAAGGCAAGTCATACTTTTGATCATCTTGAACCCAGTTTTCAAATTACTTTACTTCAAAGTACTACATTCTATTTTAATTATTTATTTAAATGCTTTGGGTATAGTTATTATCCAAATTTGTTATCACACCTTGGCCTTGTATGTCATATTTCCTTGTCACCCTAGATTGGTTTATTAGTTGGTAATATTGTAGCACCAACGTGGGTTGGTTAGATGCAAGTACAATTGCTTAGCCATGCTACGAGTCTCACATCACATGTAAGTTGCAATTATTTAAATGTGACTAAGTGACTATGGAACTTTGTGTAAAACTGTGTGCTATGTGTTATTACTTCGTGATGGCATGTGTTGCACTAAAACCAACCGGGTGGTAAAGGATTTAGACCGAGGCAAGTGGTGGAAGTCGTGTGATATGGTGGACTTTGTGATGGAATGATAATCTTTGTGACTTAGTTAGAACATGGAAGTCTTGCCTTGGTCAATTAAGGACTTAACTTTGTGCGCCATTGAACTGAGCCTTCACGCGACCACATGCCCGTATGGGACGGCCTAACTTAGTAAGTTATGGATTCTCGCATTGAGGTTCGTGGATAGGTTAGGCTTTGTGACAGGGTGGAGGTGTGACTACTTAGTGGTTGCATTACGGACGATTTGTCGCTTCCCGTCCAAATGTGTGTGTTATGCCAAAGCGCTCCGCTTGGGTTGGCATAGCGGTTTGTAAGCGCTGGGAATGTCAATGTTTGAGATGAAGTTTCAACCGCTTTGTTATGATTAGTGCTTGCTACACTAGTTGTATCTTGTGGGTAAAGTGTACAACCTCTGCAGAGTGTTAAACAATCTATTCGAATAGCGCGTCATGGTCATGTACATGCTCGGGGATTTCACACGAGGGGTAGTTTTCATAAAATGTTGGGATGGGAGCTGTGTGACCTTAATCATATGGATATGTGAAATAATCTGTTTAGCTTTGTGTCTTTGTGGAAACAACTGTTAAATTAATATTGTCTATTTGTTTTGAATTATGCTTTCAATCTATTATTCATATTCAATTGCAAATGTTGTATTTCTGCAAAATAACCACAGAGGCCATTTCCTTTGGAATAAGCCTGCATCTATACATTGCATTCTGTGGTATGATTTGCCAAGACGGTTGTGTACTCACACTTGTTGTAAAACTTGCGCCCAAACCTGCTGTAAGAGGAGGAGTCTACGCCGCTTTCGAGGAGGAGTTCGCCAAGGTTGTTGAGCGTTAAGTCCGATCCCACCGGTTGCCTGTGGTGAATTGGTGGGATCTACGCTGGAGTTATTTCCGCTCACTTGCTTATTTCTCTATTAGCTCGCGTGGCTTAATAAGTGTAAACTCACCATAAGGTCAAAACCCTTATTTGTTATCCAAACTAATCGCTTACTTTATTTATCGTTGTGTGGATTGATATTTACCCATGTTAACCTGTGTGTGTACTAGCGTGATCCTGGACTAGTGCAAGATACACGAGGGTTCCTAATCGAATTCGGGTCCCGGCAGAGGTGGTATCGAGCCATACCGATGTAGTTCTTGACCTTAGTTAGATTAGCCGCCTTTAGCGTGTCCAAACTATTTTCTAAAAGAAAATTAACTTGCAAGGTTAATTAATTGCTTAACTCTCCTCATATCTCTCTTGCCTCAACTTTTGCTATAATCTTTCTCTCCCCGCTGCTTTAAAGTTGCTCTTACCTGCTCGCTCTGCCTTGACAGATGCCTCGCCTTCGAGCTATGGTGAGCGACCGAGGGTATGCCGCCGAGCTTTGGAAGTTGCTCCGTGTTCTGGAGGTTTTGATCGTCCGGTGCGCCGGCAACAATCGGACAAAGGAATGGACAAAACCGTGGAGTGATTTGTCGCTCGACGATCTACGCCAGAGGAACGACTAGGCGAGCCAACCTTTGCACGTCTCTGTGAGGAAGATCACTTGGCTGGAAGGTATCCAAGAGTCGTCGCGCTTGGCCATGCTGCGTATCTGCAACATCTATGCACGGGAGCTTCAGGACACCGCCTTCCGTTACCACCTCAGAGCCGCACTGTGGACTTGCCAAAGACGCTAGCCGCCCACGTATGAAAGAGCAATGCTACGCCGTGCACCGCCTTGATTCGTAGGCCACCCGAGGAAGCCTTGGAGAGAACCATCACGGAGTTGGATCATGTCTATGATGCCTTGCAAAGAGCTGAAGAGAAGGTCGCCACTCTGCAAGAGATCCTCTACGACCAAGTTCCCGAAGAAGAGGAAGACCCCGAGGAGGATTCTGAAGAAGATCCGGAGGAAGGCCCAGTTGAGCCCAAAGAAGATGCAGAGCTAGAGGAGCCACCAACCGCTTGCACCGGAACGCTGCTCCTCGCTGCACCAGCCTGTGGCATCGATCGTTTGCCAAGATGCCGGCTCACTTCCAAGTCTATAGCCGTCAGGAGCGCCGCCGCGGTTGTGGAGACTTTCTCGAGTAGTGTCTTCGTTTCAGTTTTTTAGGCTTAGCCAGTTTCAGTTCAGAAAGTCGCCCTTTAGGCGGTAATTTTGTGTACTTAGGTCGTTGTTTCTTTTTGTGTGTGAGTATGAGCTGCAAAGGCCCTTAGGCATTTGTTGCAGCCATGCTAAGACCCTAAGTAATAAAGATATTTCATTTGAGTTTCTTGAGCTGTGTGTCGTTGGGTTTAACCTACCCCCTGCTTGGTTCTTAACTTATCTTGTGCTTGCTACCTTATCTAACCCATGGAGCTTCGCCAGATGGTTCAAACTCGTCGATCGTCGCTAGTGGTTCCTGCACCCCACACGAGAAGCAATGAGAACCAGCCGCAGGAGCAGTTCCGCCACAAGCACCCCTAATTGACCTGCAAAACTTTGGAGCTTTCATGGCAGCACAGACTCAGCTGATGAACACCATGATGAATCAGATGCAAGCTATGAACCACCAGGTCAACAACAACAATCAACAGTATGGAGCTCCAGCTGCTCATGGTCACCATGGACCATCCAAACTGGCAGAATTTATGAGAATCCGCCCACCAACATTTTCTGGACACGTCTCTCCAGTGGAAGCAGATGATTGGCTCAGGGTTATTGAGAGAAAGTCGCGATCACCCAGCAAAACACCGTGAAAAGGTTCGTATGCCACTCAAAAGATGGAAGGCACCACGAATGGTGGAGAACTTCGTGTCGCCATGAGACGCCACAGATATCACCGAAGATTTTTCCGCAGATTCGCCAAGATCACGCACTGCGAAGGCATTATCGATCCAAGAAGGATGAGTTCCGCGCTCAAGCAAGGAGCTATGTCGTTGTCGACTACCTCAACAAGTTTTCAAATAGCTCGCTATGCAATGGAAGATGTAGCCACGGACAAGGCTCGCCAAAGTCGTCAAGGGGCTAAACACCGATCGCAAGTCGCTTTGATCGCCCATACTTTTCCTGACTTCCAAGAGCTTGTCAATAAAGCCTTTGTGCTAGAGGACAAACGCAAGGAGCTGGAAGATAACCGCAAACGCCGGATGGCTCAACAAGGAAATCAGCAATCACGGTAGAGGGCAAGAACAGTGCCACCACAGCTCAATCGGTTTCACCCCGCACTTCGCTCGAGCACTGCACCAACTTCGCACTTCGCCCACCGCCCGTAACTTCCGCAACCCTGCACCCGTCAACCCCAACCCGGGAGCAACCAACAGAACGTACCACGGGTATGTTACACCTGTCGTCAGCCAGGACACTATTCTAACCAATGTCCGCAGAAGGGTACAATCACTCCAAAGATGCTTCAACCTTGGAGCTACGCCATCCAAGACGCCAGACGTGCATCAACCAAGGAGCTTCACAAGTTGCGGCCAAGCCGAGGAGCATTACGATCCGTGATCGAGGCCGTGTCAACCACGCCACCGAAGGAGCCCAGAATCCTGACGTCGTCTTCGGGTAAGTTTCGTTAACTCAAGACTGCATCGCTTTGTTTGATTCGAGCTTCGATTCGCTTGTTTCGGAATGTTTGCAACCAAGAATAAATTGGAAGTTATGCAACTTAAGCATACTCGTTAGTCCAATCGCTGGCGCGAGCTAAGTGCTAGAGTGGGATGTTTAGGAGCTAAGTTACTCATAGCTGGAGTTGAGTTTCTAGCCAACCTAATTGTCCTAGATACCCAAACCCTAGATGTCATTCTTGGCATGGATTGGTTATCCAAGCACAAAGTCGTGCTAGATTGTGGCCGAAGAGCCGTAACGGTCGAGGATGCCAAGGGAAACAAGGTGGAGTTTCTAGCCACCTCAGTTCGTGATGGGCATCTGTTAGTGAACAGTCTGAAGACCCTTTCCTTGGAAGAAGTACCAGTCGTCAGTGAATATCCGGATGTGTTTCCAAGAATTACCCGAATGCCACCGATCGTGACATCGAGTTTGTCATCGACCTAGTGCCGTGACAAAGACCAATTTCAAAGAGACCTTATCGGATGCCACCATGAGTTGGTAGAGATGAAGAAGCGATAGAAGAACTTCTTGAGAAAGGATTCGTGAGACCTAGTTCGTCGCGTAGGAGCGCCGTGTTATTTGTCAAGAAGAAAGATGGAAGTATGAGAATGTGTATTGATTACCGCTCCCTCAACGAGGTTACTATCAAGAACAAGTACCCACTACCCTGATAGATGATCCGCTTGATCGGATGAAAGGAGCCGAGTGTTCTCAAAGATCGACCGCGATCAAAGTTACTACCACTAAAGATTTGTCCTAAGGATATATCAAGACCGCTTTCAACGCGGTATGGACATTATGAGTTCTTAGTCATGTCCTTTGGTCCGACTAATGCCCTCGCATACTTCATGAACATGATGAATAAAGTATTCATGGAATATTTGGACAAGTTCGTAGTTGTGTTTATTGATGATATTCTAGTGTACTCCAAGTCGGAGGAAGAACACGCCGAACACTTAAGGATAATATTGGAAAAACTCAGAGAGCATCAGTTGTATACCAAGTTCAGTAAGTGTGATTTTTGGAAGAAAGAGGTTGATTTTCTTGGTCATGTTATGACAGCCGAGGGAGTAGCAGTTGACCCCGGTAAAGTCAAAGCAGTGTTACATTGGGAGCAGCCCAAAACTGTAACTCAGATTCGTAGTTTTGGGAATAGCGGATATTACCGCTGCTTTCATCAAGGATTCTCATCGATTGCTAAGCCTCTTACGCAATTGTCAAGAAGGAGAAAAGTTCACTTGGACTCAAACCTATGAAGAAAGTTTTCAAGAATTGAAGAAGCGTTTGACGCCACCTTGATCTTTGATTCTCGCGATATTCGCAAGGATTTCGATATCTATTGTGATGCTTCGCGTCAAGGATTAGGATGCGCCCGATGCAAAAGGAAGAGCCGCCGCTATGCGCCAAAGCGCTTGAGACCTCACGAGGAGAATTACCCTACCATGATCCGGAATTAGATGCCGAGTGCATGCTTTAAAGATTTGGCGTCACTACCTTATCGGTAATCGCCGTGAAGTCTACACGCATCATAAGAGTCTAAAGTACATCTTCACCCACCACATCTGAATATGAGACCGAGAAGATGGCTAGAATTGATCAAGGATTACAATCTTGGAATCCACTACCATCCCTAAAAGCCAATGTAGTTGCAGATGCCTTGAGTCGTAAGAGTTACCGCAATGCTTTGAAGTTAGGAAAGTTGCCCGTAACTTTATGAAGAATTTCGTGCTAAGGCTAGAAGTTGTGTCCGAAGGGTTTGTAGGCAATTTGGAGGTACAGTCTACCCTAGAAAAGCAGATTCGTGAAGCACAACCAAAGGATTCCGTGTTGTCAGGAATCAAGATCAAAATGGCAGAAGGAAAATTCAAAGATTTTACCAAGGATGATCAAGACATACTCTGGATTAATGGTCGTATCTGTGTACCAGATATCGATGGCCTAAGACAGTTAATCTTAAAGGAAGCCCATGACTCCAAGTATTCAATCCACCCTGGAAGTACTAAGATGTACGAGGATGTGAAGAATAAATTTTGGTGGCCAAATTTGAAGCGAGAAGTCGCAGAGTTCGTTGCCTTGTGCGACGCTCATCGAAAGTAAAGGCGTAACACCGAGACCAGCAGGTTTGCCGCAACCGCCAAGATTCCGTAATGGAAGTGGAAGAGATCGAATGGATTTCATCACCGGTTTACCCAAGACCCAATCGGTTTACGATTCGATCCGGGTAATAGTCGATCGCTTGACCAATGTCGCCATTTCTCGCTAGTCAAAACCACGTACTCGTGAGATCGCCTTGCGGAGTTGTACATGGCCGTAATTGTCGGTTGTACGTGTGCCCAAGAAGATAGTATCGATCGAGGATCTCGCCACCTCGTTTTTGGCAAAGTTTGCATGAAGCATTGGGCACCCATTTGAATTTCAGTACTGCGTATCATCCATAGACAGATGGACAGACAGAAAGAGTTAATCAGATATTGGAGGATATGCTGAGAGCTTGTGCTCTAGCTAATGCTACCCGTTGGGATAAAAATTTACCGTATGCAATTCTCGCATAACAACAGCTTATCAAGCCGATCTACAAATGTCACCCTTTGAAGCCTTGTATGGCCGTGCCTGTAGAACCTCGTTGAATTGGTCGAAACAAATTGACGCTCGTATTCGGTCCAGACATTATTCAAGAAGCAGAAGAGCAAGTGGCCATGATCAGGGAAAGATTGAAGATAGCTCAGTCCAGGCAGAAGAGCTATGCTGATAATCGTCGTCGTGACCTCAGCTTTGAACCCGAAGATTTTGTTTATCTTCGAGTTACCCCGCTCAGAAGTGTCAAAAGGTTCCATGCCAAGGGGAAGCTTGCCCCTAGGTATGTTGGTCCGTTTAAGATTTTGGAACGCCGTGGAGAAGTTGCTTATCAGTTGGAGCTACCGCAGTCGTTAGCAGGAGTGCATGATGTCTTTCATGTCTCGCAATTGAATAAGTGTCTTCGTGTGCCAGAAGAGCAAGCCCCGTTGGAATCAATTGACTTGAAGGAGGATCTTACCTACAAGGAGCAGCCAGTCAAGATTTTGGATGTCGCAGAGCGCCTCACCAGAAGCAAGACCATTCGTTTTTGCAAGGTCCAGTGGAGCAACCACTCAGAAGGAGAAGCAACGTGGGAACGTGAAGAAGAACTGAAGGCCGAGTTTCCTAGCCTTTTCTCTAGCTAGCTTTGAATCTCTGGTCGAGATTCCTTTAAGGGGGAGGTTTGTAACATCCCAATTTTCAGAGCTTAAAAATCTTTTAATAGTTAGTAGGGAGAAAATTCACCATTTGAATTTTATTTGATTTTAATTCCAAAGCTTAATATTGGACTTTAGAATCAAAAATATTTAATGTGCATAATCCCAACATGAACATTAACCAAAACTATTTTATTTGGGTTCTATGTGCTCAGATATATTTTCTAGATTTTTCTAGAATTTTTCTGAGTTCATTTGCTATTTTCTATTGCCCATTTGAATTTCTGGTAATTTATAAAATAGAAAAAGTATTTAAAATCTCAGATTTGGTCTCGGGCCGAATTCCTAACTCGCCCATTCTCTTCCGCTGCCCACTCTGATCGCCCCAATCCGCGCGCCTCCCTTCATCGGGCGACGTGTGGCCCGATCCTCTTCCTCTGTCTAGTGGACCGCGCCAAGTCGCTGTCTCCGCTCGGACTCCTCCTTCGTGTCCGAGCCGACCTGCCGCCGCCGCCGCTTTCCTGCGCGACTCTCCTCCTCGTGACTATTTAAAGCCCGCACCGCGTCGCCGAATCTCGCACCGCCTCTCTCTCCAAAACCTAGAGCGCCTCTCGGATTGCGCCGCCATCGGGGAGAATCGAGCCCTTCAAGCTCTGCGCCGCCGCAACCTTCTCCGCCATCTCGCACCGCCGTCGGTGAGCCTCAGCCTTCCGCGTCACCAGATTCGAGGTCGCCGTGGTGTGTTCGACCCGGTGCGCGCGAGATCTTCGCCGGAGGAACCCCGCATCGTCTCGCCGCCGTTCAACCGTGCCGCTCCGCCGCTCTTCTTGTCGCCGCCACTGCTGTGATCACCGCTGGTGCTTTTTGACCGCGTCACCAAGTTCCCCGTAACGCCCGCTTCATATTGCGCGTCTTCTCCTTCACCGGAGGACTGTCGTTCGCCGGAGCCCTCGTGTCCAGAGCCTGGATCGCCGGCGAGCCACCGTGTCCGCCAGCTCAGCCGCCATGCTAGCCTTTTACTCGCGTGTCGCCCAATCACCAGCCTCGGCAGCCGCCATGTGCGTGTACGCGTGGTAGTCCAGCCAAACCCCAAAAACCCAATCCCGGTAGATCCGATCTACGGTGAGCCCAACCTATGCCATGTGGGGCCCCCAGTCAGGCCCACTATTCCATACACCGGTGGACCGTATCCTAAGCTTCGTGGACCCGGTCTATAGACCGAGCGTCCCACTGTCAGCCTCTTAACCTTTTTCCGGGATTTATTTTAAATTCTGAAATTGTCTTGCTGATGTAAGCATTGCGCAATAATCTGATTTTTCTTTAGAGAAATAATTCGGAAATTCCAGAAAATCCAATTTAGGGTTTTTCTTTTAGATTTAAACTTCCAGAGGTCATAACTTTTGTATCCTAACTCCGATTGAGCCCATTCAAATTTCTAAATTTATCTAAATTCAAGCCCTATTTATCTGAGATTTTTATTTAATTTTTGGAGTTTTTTTTGCCTCTGTTATTTATTTGTTTTGTTTATTTGTCTCGTTTGCGAGTAGACGTCGATTCGTCGGGGAATTTCGTTGAAGAAGGAGCACCCCAAGATCAAGATCAGTACATAGACCTTTTCCAAGGCAAGTCATACCTTTGATCATCTTGAACCCAGTTTTCAAATTACTTTACTTCAAAGTACTGCATTCTATTTTAATTATTTATTTAAATGCTTTGGGTATAGTTATTATCCAAATTTGTTATCACACCTTGGCCTTGTATGTCATATTTCCTTGTCACCCTAGATTGGTTTATTAGTTGGTAATATTGTAGCACCAACGTGGGTTGGTTAGATGCGAGTACAATTGCTTAGCCATGCTACGAGTCTCACATCACATGTAAGTTGCAATTATTTAAATGTGACTAAGTGACTATGGAACTTTGTGTAAAACTGTGTGCTATGTGTTATTACTTCGTGATGGCATGTGTTGCACTAAAACCAACTGGGTGGTAAAGGATTTAGACTGAGGCAAGTGGTGGAAGCTGTGTGATATGGTGGACTTTGTGATGGGAATGATAATCTTTGTGACTTAGTTAGAACATGGAAGTCTTGCCTTAGTCAATTAAGGACTTAACTTTGTGCGCCGTTGAACTGAGCCTTACTGTACAACCACATGCCTGGTATGGGACGGACCTAACTTAGTAAGTTATGGATTCTCAGCATTGAGGTTCAGGTGGATAGGTTAGGCTTTGTGACAGGGTGGAGGTGTGACTACTTAGTGGTTGCATTGCGGGACGATTTGTCGCTTCCCTATCCAGCGGTGTGTGTTATGCCAAAGCGCTCCGTTTGGGTTGGCATAGCGGTTTGTAAGCACACTGGGAATGTCAATGTTTGAGATGAAGTTTCTGAACCGTTTTGTTATGATTAGTGCTTGCTACACTAGTTGTATCTTTTGGGTAAAGTGTACAACCTCTGCAGAGTGTTAAACAATCTATTCGAATAGCGCGTCATGATCATGGACATGCTCGGGGATTTCACACGAGGGGTAGTTTTCATAAAATGTTGGGATGGGAGCTGTGTGACCTTAATCATATGGCTATGTGAAATAATCTGTTTAGCTTTGTGTCTTTGTGGAAACAACTGTTAAATTAATATTGTCTATTTGTTTTGAATTATCCTTTCAATCTATTATTCATATTCAATTGCAAATGTTGCATTTCTGCAAAATATCCACAGAAGTCATTTCCTTTGGAATAAGCCTGGATCTATACATTGCATTCTGTGGTATGATTTGCCAGTACGGTTGTGTACTCACGCTTGTTGTAAAACTTGCGCCCAAACCTACAGAAGAGGAGGAGTCTACGCCTGCTTTCGAGGAGGAGTTCGCCGAAGGTTGTTGAGCGTTAAGGTCTGGATCCCAGTCGGTTGCCTGTGGTGAATTGGTGGGATCTACGCTGGAGTTATTTCCGTTCCACTGCTGTTTATTTCTCTATTAGCCCTGCGTGGCTTAATAAGTGTAAACTCGACCATAAGGTCAAAACCCTTATTTGTTATCCAAACTAATCGTTTACTTTATTTATCGTTGTGTGGATTGATATTTACCCATGTTAACCCTGTGTGCACTAGCGTGATCCTGGACTAGTGCAGTATACACAGAGGGTTCCGGAATCGTAATTCTGGGTCCCGACAGTGGACCAAACCCATTTTTGTCGACCCGGGCCCACATGTCATTGACTCCAACTATTTTTCTTTACAAAATAAATTCGGCCGAAAATTCATTTTCCCACATGCAGACATCATGCTAACGCAATAAAGAAATTTCCTACAGAAAAATAATTCCTTAAATTCTGAAATTCGGAATTTCATGTTTTCATGTGATAATCAACCTTTCGGATGTTCGTTCTCCTTCATACGAACTTCGATTCTGTTGATTCAACTCCCTAACTTTATAATTATTGGATTTTATTTGAATGTTATTTGAATTCGGATCGTTTACGTGTATAGATTTCGACGACTTCGGACGACCGGATTTCGACGTCGTTTAAGAACAACGAGTAATCAAGCAAGACAAGTTATACCCTTGATCATATTGATCTCATTATTTATATTCTGTTTTAAATTATTACTGCATGCTTATTTATATCAGTAATTTAAAGTCCTGTTTTAAATGTATAGTTATGCCTAAAATCCTTTGTATGACCAATTTTGATAATTGAAGCAAACATATTGTCACCATAGATAAAACCTAGTTGATACTATAGTATGAACTAGAATATTTTGAGAAAAATTATGCTTATCCATGCTTATAGACCAAACATGTTTAATTTGGGGAATTTCAGCCAAAAATCAATTGTTGTTTAAATTGTATCCATGACATCGGTGTGTTATGGAAGTTTATGAATGACTTTGAAAAATGAAAGGTTTGGACTTGAGCATAATGGATGTTGGGTGGGTGCAAGTTTATGCACGGGCTCAATCGGGTATGGTTGAGGCCCATGGGTTTTGTTGGAAAGTTGCCTGCCGCTTAAGGACCGGTCTTCTGTAGTATGGGTCCGACTGGGTCGACTAATTTGCAAAGTTCCATTGCGGTCGATCCAACTGTTTTGGTGGGTTGTCTTTCATGACTATATTCCCCACCTGGCACAAGAGGGGGCTTTCGAAAGGTTGTAACCAATGGAGGCGAAACCTTAGTGAGGGTGGACTGCGGTGGAATGATGCTTTGTAAAGGCCTTGTCATGTACTCTAAACCGCTTACCAAAGGTAGTGAGCGGTGGTATCGACGGATGCCAAACAAACTAGAGAAATCGTGTCTTGTGGGTAAAGTTGTACAACCTCTGCAGAGTGTAAAACTATTCGAATAGCCGTGTCCACGGTTATAGACATGCTAGCAGAACTGCTCAAAGTTAGACTTTGATTTTGTTTTCAAAATGTTTTATGAAACTGTTTATGACATGGATGGGTGTCCATGAGAAAAGTTATGGGTTGAAGCTCCAGGTTGATGCCCGTGTTTATGTTAGTGTTAGGTTGATGCCTACACTATCTTTATTATTTCAAAATCAATTTTAGTTATTGAAAAACTTGAGCATTTGAACTTAGTATTGTATTTAAATGTCAAACATTGCTTTATGCAAATTGAACCAATAAGCCATCCTTTGTTACATCCATATATGCATGTCATTCTGTTATTTGACGGGTGTAACTTGCGAGCACGGTAGTTATGCTCATACTTGCTTTATGCAAACAAATTTCAGAGGAGAAGGACTTCGCTACCAGTGTGGATCTCACAAGGAGAGGTCCTGACGGTCAAGATCTCACAAGGAGAGGTCCTGACGGTCAAGATCTCACAAGGGGAGGTCATAACGGTCAAGATCTCACAAAAGGATGTCCTGAAAGAAGTAGAAGGAGAGGAGGTCAAGCGAGAGGGAGGTCCAGGAAGGGGAAACTCAATTCAAAATCAAATTTCAGGAATCAAAGGGGTTTGAAACACAAACTTGAGCTTAGAATAGCTCGAGGGTGATTGCGACCCAAAGGGAGGTTTGGACCCAGGGGAGGTCTAGACAAAGAAGAGATCCAAACACAAAGGAGGTCTAATCCGGAGGAGGTCTGGACCTTAGGAGAAGTCCTAAAAGGAGGAGATCTGGACCAAGGGGGTCCAAAGGAAGAAAAACTGAGCTGAGGAGCACACAAAACAAGAAAAGAAAGGAAACTAAAGGCCATAGAACACCAGAGAACTCCAATAGCGAGCAAAGAGCTAGTTGACTTAGTTGAAGTTAGGTTAGTTCAAGTTAAACTTCCTATACTTCCAAAGTTCCTAATTAAGTTTGAGCAAACCAATAAATCAAATGGTTCCTTTTTGGTTTTGAAATCCGGCAAGAACTATAAGACAAACGGGATGTTACAGATCTTTGTACAGGAGGACACCTGACTTCAACATCATCATTTGAGGTGGCGAGTGCAACATGTTCCCCATTGGGTCTGTCCTCAAGACGAGATTGATGACAAGATAACACTAGGCACTATCCATCACACAAGAGGCAGACATGGGAACTTTGACCTCAAATACTTCCAAATCTGTAGAAATCTCTTAGTAGGAGCAGAAATAAACTCACAGTTTACACCAATAAACTACTCATACTGCAAATACCTCCAGCTCGCTCCAACTCCAGGCCACACACACTCGAAGCCCCACATCACAGCAACCATGTACAACAAATTCTCAGGGAGGGAATCAATGTTGTTCATCTCAAACGAGATTGTGTAGCTAGGAACTATTTTACCGAGCTCACCATATTTTAGAAGCACTTATATTTCCACTGCATCAAGAGTTCTCCCTGACCTGATGCGTGCCCAATTGGCATTGCAAACAATGACAATTCTCAGAAGCTCCTCCTTGTTGTCAACTTGCTGCATGTATCTCATGCACTTCCAGAGACCATATGATTTTAGCTCTGCTCGGTGACCTGCCAAATTGGTGAACACTGGGAGCACCACTGCATTTCCTCGGAGTGGTGGCCATGGGAAGAGCCACTGCACTCTGTCTTGTTTGCAATTGAACCACAACCAATGCACTTCATCAGGCAGCAACCCCCAATTCCTTGAACACCCGGACGGCGGTGATGGGATTGACATGGGTGATGTCGTAGGAACTTGTAATGCCGAGCAAGGTGACAGTGGCGAGGGCAACGACGGATGGAGCAGTCTCCAAGTTCGCCATGACCAAGGGTGCTAGTGGCAGTGGAACCCTTGGCACAGTCCCAACCACCTTATGGTCGTGTGTCTCATCATCAGAGCAGCGACATCCTGTGGAGCACGACGACGGCGGATGATGTGGGTGTGGAGGTCGAGGGAAGCACGGTAGACGTTTGAACGAGCACCGATGCAGCCTCCAACACCAACAAGGTGGACGTGGTGCCGATGGGCGGTGATGGCAGGGAAGGTGCGTTGGCGTCATGGGTGGGGCACAACATCGAACACCTGGTGGGTGTCATGGTAGTGTAGCCGATGACGCAAGATGTTCTGTCCTTGTTGACTTCGGCATCAACCACATACCTGACAAACACACCATTCAACCATGTGTCCAAGTCTAAATTGTTTTGTTTTTAGTTTTCGTTTTCCAAATATGATAGCACGGTGTGCTAGACATAGCATAATAAAAATGATTTATGTGATCAAGGTTATTGACAATGTTGACAACCGCCCAATCCACCGAATACTAGCATTGCTAAGCATCATATCGAATAAGCATAAATAGACAATATAACATCCACCGGGATTTAATCCACCAGCGGAAATATTAACTTAGGCTAGTGGCCAGGGATGAACAATTTTAAGAAATTCATGCAATAGGATTAGCTATCTCTAATCGACAAAATAACTTGACAAATAAAGCATGCATACATATAGTTGCAAAACAACATAATAGTTTGGAATACAATAGGATCAACATGCATCAAGGGAATGAGTGCTTGCCTTTGCGTGCTGGTACTCTGGACATTCTCACGATCATTTCGGTTGCACTCCCGAATCATCATCATCTAACGATAACAATCGACAAAGCGAAAACACCGAATAAACACCAAATTTTCAAAAGTCTCCAAAAATTATGAAATTAATACAAAAGGTAGATTATGATTTTATATGATTTAAGAAACAAAAATCATTTGATTTGGAGGTTGTATGTGAGAGTTATGCCCGAAACAATTTCTAATCCGGGAAGAAATTCCACAAAAAGGATCTCGGTTACTATAGCTGAGTTTAATTCTTTTCGTGAAATTTTCCAGGATAGTGGTGGGGATAAATTTTACATTGCTTGGAAGAGAATAAAATATTATGAATAGAACAAATTGAATCACCCCAATTGGACTTCATATGAATTTTCTATGAATTTTGAAGTTAATTCACTTTCTAGTGTAAAAATAATTCATTTTAGGAATTAATTCGAACTTGAACTTTTCTAGGACAATAACATGTTTCAAACCTATTCCAAGTTATATTATATTAAAAATGAAAACCAACAAAATTGGATTCACTCAATTTGGAGTTAAAATGAATTAGTTATGAATTTTTAAAGTTATTTGAATTTTCAGTGCAAATTTAATTCGTTTCAAAATCTTAAATGGAAATAAATACTTTTTACACATAGCTAGAGCTAGCCATAGTCACTGAATGGAGGGACCAACGGCCTTTTCATTTTCTTTTTATATTATTTTCTAACAAAAAAGTTCAGTGCATGACAGGTGGGCCCTATGGATTTTACTTTCAATTTAATTTATAAAGAAAACCATTGCTGACTCGTCAGAGACTAGGTTCACCGAAATAGTGCTGGACTAAAGTCCACAACACAGTGCATGGGTCTATCGGAGCTTGCACTGTGCACTTAATGGCTTGGGCCCACGTTTCACAGCGAATCTTAGGCATTCAAGCCACAAGGATTTCTGTTCCTGGGCCCGCATGGCATTGACACCGAGCACCATAATTAACCAACAGAATTACCACTTAACCCTACAGACAGAGATTTGGTTCATTAATGATGCGTGAACAGTGAGTGTCAGGTTCCGATCGAACAGAGAACTCCCAGCCATGACTTCGCTGGGCTTGGTGCCAGCGGTGTGGTCCATGGCGGTGTGAACTAAAGGCAAAAATGGAAACCTGACATCTAGGAGATCCTATGGGTGGACGAAACATCGCCGACGGTTGACCGGAGCGGTGGTGCAGTGATCTTTCGCGGCGGTGGCTTTTGGGCAAACTAGCCTTTCGAGACCCGACAACACTTCAAGTAATCTAGCGCACACATGAGCAACAACTATGCACAGGGAACTCACCGAGGCGATGAGGGAGTATGGAGCTCGTCGGAGATGGTCTGGCGTCGATGACTGTAACATCCCGATTTTCGAGCTCTTTGAAAATTTTCAAAATAAAAATAACCATTTGGTTTTGTTGAATTTCTAAAGCTTGACTTGATATTTAGAAATTAAAAATAATTTAAATAACTAAATCAAAGTTTAACTAATTCAAAATTTGGTTTATGTTGAGTTTGCTCGAGTCTCTGGTGTTTAAAGTTCTCTTTCTCTGTTCGTTCCGTTTTCCCCTCGGCCCATCTCTTTTTCTCTCCCCATGCATCGACCAGTCCTTCGACCACCCTCTCGGTTAGACCACCCTTCCGATTTCGACCACCCTCTCAGCTTCGACCAGCCACTCAGTTTCAACAGGCCCCGCCTGTCAGCCTACTTCTCGCTTGGCCACGGTCATGGCGGCTGCAAAAGTCCCCACGCACTTAATGCCATCAGTGCATTAAATGCCATCACTTCCACTGCAAAAATCGTCGCCTGTCGGGACCCCAAGTATGCAAGCCCGGGACCCTCTGTGCATTCTGAACTAGTCCCAGATCAGTAGCTAGCTCGCACAGTTACAACATCGATGTAATCATAACCATACAACCAAATAACAATAAAGCAGACAAATTAATATTAGTTAATAGCAAAAGGACCTTATGGTCAAGTCTTACAGAGTTGCCACGCAGGGCTTAACAACAAAATGATAATATGCAGCAGAACCCAAAATATCTCATGGTTGCCAGCCAACATGCCCACAGGCAATCGAGTGGAGGAAGTGACCTAGTTCGCATAATTCTCAAAGTACTCCTCTTCATAGAACTCTAAGCTTCCTGGGTCTTCTTCAGTGACTGATAAACCAAAGGGCATAAAGCCGTGAGTACTTTGAATGTACTCAGCAAGTCGTAGGGAAATGTATGCAATTATTGTTCATACAAGGCTTGACAAGGATAGATTTATGGCTATTTTGTATAAAGCAGTATTGACAGTAAATACGGTAAGTAGATTGTAAAAACACAATTTAAAAGATTAATACATAAGTAAACAAGTTTCTTGGAAAACAACAAGTGAACTTCCCAACCATTCCACCCAAACCATCATTTCCACCATTTTTGATGAAAATCTACCCCTCGTGTGATATCACCAAGCATTGTCCATAACCGGAGACACACCTATTCCAATAGTTTTACACTCTGCAGAGGTTTTACTGCTTGACCCACAAGAGATAATCAACTTATACTATCCGTTTAACAAACTTCTGAGGTGTGCGGCTAAGTGATTCTCACAAGGCTTTTTACAAAGCTCTGTTTTGACTTGGTTCTGCTCACTAAGGTTTCACAATTCCGGGCCCCCTCTTGCGCTGCTTATCAACCCTCAACACAACCAAATCTGAACATTGCTAATTAGTTGGCTAGGTCTACCCCATAAATGAACTTGTGGTTGCACGGTATGGCCCAGATCAATGGTGTACAAAGTTAAGTCCTTAATGGCTACTCAAGCGAGGCAACCACATCCCAAAATCATCCCCTTTACTGCACAATCACTCGCCCGAGTATAAATCATTTTGGTTCAACCCAGCCAAAGACCACCCTAGCCTTGGCACAACATCTTTTAATAACAGTGGCCACACCATAATTCCATAATTCCTTTAGTCATATTTATTCATACGAGCAAGTAATCATGAGTCCCAAAGTATAACTATAGCATGGCTACGCATAATACGATACCCGTGTTGATAGTTTATCATTGTCCAACTAAAATAATCCATCCTATGGTGTCCAAGGATTTATGTTATTCAAGGGTATATGTCATTTGCAATTTTTCAATGGAGGCATACATCAATTAGGCAATTATCTACTCCCGAAACCATTTAATATAAAACTAGCAATGCATGTTTATATCAAGCAATATAGTTTTACAAATGGGTACAACATGGTCAAAGGTCTACGACTTGCCTTCATTGAAGAGTTGAGGTGCTTCGATCGTCGGGTCCGAGAAATCTTCCGAAATGCTGGAATCTACACGTTCGAACGAAGCCAAATAAATAAAATAACTCCAAATAAATTTTAAATAAATACCAAATTAGCACTAACAGCAAGAGGAGGATTTTATATGAATTTAGAAATTTGAATCACTTGAATCGGAGTTCGAACAAAGAAGTTACGGCTTCCGGAAGATTGAAAATAAAAAAAAGGTTTTCCTCATTTTTGGAATTATTTTTGTAAAGGAAAATAGATTTATTGCGTCAGCTAACATCAGCCCTAGGGTTTTAATTTTTTGCCGAATTATTTTTCAATGGAAAAGGAAAGAAAAAGCTACGCGGGCGTTGACTGGATCGCCACCCCAGCGGAGGGCTAAGGTGGCACTGACGTGGTGCCACCTAGGCAGTCACGTGGCGGCCACATCAGACCCAAGCGGTGGCGCGCTCGGCCCGATGGTCGCTGAAGTTTAGATGGGCTCTGGTGATCGGTGAGGGCACCCAGAGGGAGAGGGTCTCACGGGGATCACGATGCGCACGGATTTAGGGACCCGGTGCGAAGGGGTGGCCGACGGCGAGGAAGAAGAGCGGTGATGACGGCGGTTGAAAACGACGACGTTGTTCCGGCGGGCTTCTAGGGTCGGTGAGGCGTGCACGAGGTAGCTGGGGACTTTGCGATGCTGTAGCCGGAGACGATGGCGGCGGAGGAGGCTTGGCGGCAGCGCAAATGGCGGTGGCGTCGTACGGTGGTCGGTGACGAGAAGCTCAAATCGGGGACGGGGGAGAGGGAGAGCGAGAGAGTGAGAAGGGGGAAAATAGAGAGGAGGGCGAGGCGGAGCTGGTGCTCGCCTTAAATAGGCGCGAGGAGGAAGGAGGGGTTTGAGCCCCTAGCTCTGCCGCGGGGGGTCCGGCAAGGGACACGCGCGGCGCGGTGCGGCGACAAGACACGGGAGGTGGCTCAACGGGCGGCAAAAGGTGCGGCAGTGCACGGCGTACTCAATGTGCACGACGACGGGATGAGGACGGGACAGGTGTGGCTGGCGCGAAACGCGCGCACGCGCATGGCACAGATGCGGCGGCGACGGTCGGGAGGTAGGAGACGACCCAGAGGCAGAGGCACTGACAGGTGGGTCCCACCTGTCAGTGAGAGCGAGAGAGAGGCATGCGTGGGGCAGCGATGAAGGTGAGACATTCGATTTCAATCAAACGGTTCGCAACAAACGAAGCTTTTGGACCTCTGAACGTGCGACACAATCGAGGCCATCTGATTACAATCGAACGTTCCATAGTGACCGAGCTGATCGGACGCGTGGGGTGGGTTGTGCGGCGAAAACGGCCCGACGCGCTAGGCCGCGCGGGAGAAAAAGAGGAGTGGGCCAAGGGAATTCGGCCCAAAAGCCGGGGGGAATTTAAAAGGATTTTCGATTAAAGAAATCCCAGAAAAGCAAAAAGGGTTTTACAAAATAGCTAATAAAGTCTAAAAATTCTAGAAAAATTCACAAAAGTAGATTTTAATTTCGGGACAAAGGAAAAACCATTTCTAAAATTCAGAAAACTCAAATAAACTAAAATTTTAATTTTAATTTAAGTCTGATTAATTCAAGTTAAATGGTTTTTTATTTCTAAATTTCAAGTTAAGCTTTTGCAACTAAACAAAGTCAAATGGTTATTTTTAAATTTTGAAAATTTTCAAAAACTCTGCAAATTAGAGATGTTACAAACCTACACCCCTTAAAGGGAATCTCGACCCGAGATTGGCCGACTCTGAGAATAGGTGCGGAACTCGGCCTTGTGTCCTCTTCACGCTCCTAGGTGGCTTCCTCTTCAGTGTGGTTGCTCCACCGAACTTTGTAGAAACGGAGGATCTTGCTTCGAGTTACACGCTTGGACACTTCCAAAATCTGGATGGGTTGCTCCTTGTAGGTGAGATCTTCCTGCAAATCAACTGCTTCTAGCGGCATCTGCTCTTCCGGTACACGCAAACATTTCTTCAATTGAGACACATGGAAGACGTTATGCACATCTAACAGCTGAGGCAGGAGCTCTAATTTGTAAGCAACTTCTCCTCTTCTGCTAGAATTGGAAAAGGTCCAATGTATCTTGATTCAAGCTTCTCGCTTACTCTGAAACAACACATTCCTTTGAGAGGCGAAACTTTCAATTACATGTGATCTCCGAGCGCAAAATCTAAATCCCGGCGACGATTATCCGCATAACTTTTCTACCTGGTCTGAGCAGTTATTAGCTTTTCTCTGATTGACCTAACTTGATCTTCAGATTCCTTCAAGATATCAGGTCCAAGTACCCTTCCTTCTCTGGTTTCGGTCCAATACAAGGGTGTTCTGCACTTCCTTCCGTAAAGAGCTTCAAACGGGGACATCTGCAAACTTGATTGATGACTGTTGTTGTAAGAAAACACTGCATAAGGTAGCATTTGATCCCAACTGATCTGGTTCTCTAGAGCGCAATCTCTCAACATATCTTTAAGAATTTGATTTAGTCTTTCTATTTGTCCATCTGTTTGGGGATGGTAGGCTATACTGAAATTCAAGTTAATGCCCAAAACGCTGTGCAGCTTTTGCCAAAATCTTGAAGTGAATTGGGATCCTCAATCCGACACGATCTTCTTTGGTATTCCATGCTGACATACTATCTTTGCCATATACAATTATGCAAGTTTATCTCTTGAGTAGGTAGTCTTGACTGGGATGAAGTGAGCAACTTTTGTCAGGCGATCTATAATTACCCAAATGGAATCATATCTAGCTCTTGTTCTTGGTACATTTTAGCACTTTCGGGGTGGATAGAATACAAGATTTCATGAGCTTCCTTGTGTATCAACTCTTAAGTTCCTTCTGGACTGGTACACAAATACGCTTATCGAACCAAATGGTCTCTTGTTCATCTTCTGAAAATCTTAGAGACTTACCCTTCTTCATGTTACTCTTGATCTCCTTGATATCTGCATCTTTGATCTGGGCTTCCCTGATCTGACTTTGTAGAGTGAGTTGCACTTCCAAAGCAAGTAAATAACCTTCTTCAACCAATTCAAGCTTGAGCTTCTAAAATTCTTCGTATAGTGCTCGCTGACTTTCCTTGATCATCAGAGTATTGCAATAGACCTTTCTACTTAAAGCATCTGCTACAACATTAGCCTTGCCCGGATGGTAATGGATTCCGATGTTGTAATCCTTGATCAACTCCAACCATCTTCTTTGCCTCATATTGAGATCAGCTTGAGTGAAAATGTACTTCAAGCTTTTATGATCAGTGTAGACTTCGCAGCGATTACCGATGAGGTAATGACACCATATCTTCAAAGCATGCACTACTGCATCCAATTCTAGGTCATGGGTAGGGTAATTTACTTCATGAGGCCTCAACTGACGTGAAGCATATGCTACGTCCTTCCTTTCCTGCATCAGGACACAACCGAGACCTTGTCACGATGCACCATAGTAAATCTCAAAATCCTTTCAAACATCTGGCAAAGTCAACACTAGAGCGGTGGTCAAGCGCTTCTTCAATTCTTGAAAACTCTGCTCACATTCTGGCGTCCAAGAAAACTTCTTTTCCTTCTTCAACAACAGAGTGAGGGGTCTTGCTATCTTGGAGAAACCTTCTATAAACCGGTGGTAGTATCCTGCCATACCAAGAAAACTTCTGATCTGATATACTGACTTGGGTGACTCCCAATTGAGCACATCCTTGACTTTACTGGGGTTGATGGTGACTCCTTCTGCAGACATGACGTGTCCCAGGATGGTAATTTCCTTCATCCAAAACTCACACTTGTTGAATTTGGCATAGAGTTGATGATCTCTAAACCTAATCAGAATCAAGCGAAGATGTTCCTCATGCTCTTCTTCAGTCTTGGAATATACTAGAATATCGTCAATCAAGACAATGACGAACTTATCCAAATACTCCATGAATACTTTATTCATCAAATTCATAAAATAAGCAGGGTCATTGGTTAGTCCAAAAGACACGACCGTGAACTCATGCAGTCCATAACGGGTTGAGAAAGCTATCTTGGGTATATCCTCTTGGCGGATTTTTAGCTGATGGTATCCTGACCTCAAATCTATCTTGAAGAACACTCCGACTCCCTTCAGCTGGTCAAAGAAATCATCGATCTTGGGCAAAGGGTACTTATTCTTGATGGTGACTTTATTGAGTGAGCGGTAATCCACGCACATCCTCTGGGTACCATCTTTCTTTGCAACAAAGATAACTGGGGCTCCCCAAGGTGAGGAACTAGGTCGGATAGATACTTTACCTTGCATCTCCTCAATTTGCTTCTTTAGTTCGACTAGGTCGTCGACAGGCAAACGGTAGGGTCGCTTGGAAATTGGTGCAATTCCTGGAACTAGGTTGATGACGAACTCTAGGTCCCTGTCTGGTGGCATTCCAAGTAGTTCATGAGGAAAGACATTCGAAAACTCTTTGACTATCAGCACATCTTCCAAGGATATAGTCTTGACACTACAGACTAAGGCTCCATCATGTTTTTCCGTGGAGGCTTCAAATTTTACTTTGGTTCCAACCGGACTGATCAAGGTGATGCTTCTACCACCACAATCCATCTGGGGTTGTCTGAGCTTCCTCCATTGTGATATGGTTCACACGGCCTCTCCCATAAGGCTGAGGGGTCTTAGCTGGTGCAGCTAGGGTCTGAGGTGCTCCACGTCTGGCTCTGGGTATGGGGGTTCTGGCTAGAGTAGCTCCCAAGTTGAATCTAATCGGCGAAGGGCCTTGCTTCTGTGGACAGTTACTGACGTAGTGCCCCAATTGCTGGCAGTTGTAGCAGGTGATCCCTGCAGCAGGATTGGTGTTTCTGGGCTGCTGGTTGTTGGTGTTGTTATTGCTGAGGCTGCGAAATCCTAGAGTAGTCGGCGAGGTGCTGTCGCTGAGGTCTTGAATGTGATAGGAGGAGCAAAACGGGCAAGGTGTTGCACATTCGTCCTGGCTCTCTGTGAATGCCCTTGATGAGCATCATGCTGCATCATCTTCCTCTTATGAGACTCTGCCAGCTCACGGCGAGACTCTTCTATGAGCATAGCCTTGTTCACTACATGCTAAAAATCTGCATAGTCGTTGCCGATGACTTGAACGTTCAAGCTAGGGTTGAGTCCTTGCTTAAAGTGCTTTTGACGTGCATCATTTGTGGCGACGTTCTCTTGAGCATATCGCGAGAGTTGAGTAAACTTATTAAGGTACTAACGGACATGTTTCCTTGTTTTAGCTCGCGAAACTCATTCTTCTTCATTTCCACCTTTCCATCAGGGATGTGAGAGTGGCAGAAAGCTTTAGAAAACTCAACCCAACCGTTGTTCTGGTGGTTCTCATGGGCGGCGCAGTAGTTCTCTCATCATTCTGCGGTAGTACCTTCAAGTTGGTGTGCAGCATACAGAACTTTCTCACGGTCGTCACACCGGGTAAAGCCAAGCATCTTTTCAGTTGAGCATAGCCAGTCATCTGCGTCTAATGGCTCGGAGGAGCTAGAGAATATAGATGGATGAGTCCTCATGAATTCTGCCAGCCTTGATTGAGGAAAAGCTGGTGGTGGTGGCGGTGGCATGGCAGCGGCTTGGTTGTTCTGGTTCATCATTGCGAGAAGAGCGACAACGGTCTAGTTCTGTTGAGTCATCATCTGGTTCATATTCTGCATTATTGTATTCATCAGTTGAGCCTGGGCTGCCATGAACTGACCCAAATGCTGATATGTTGTGGCTGTTGGAGGCGGTGGGGGTGGTGTATTACGATCCATGGGGTTGGCTGGACTTGTGGAGTTGCGGGTCTAAACCATCTGCACAAATCTTTCCAAGTTTAATAGACAAGAGGAAGAAAGTATGATAGATAAGAAGGTAAAGCACAAGGATGAGTGAGAGCGAGAGAGGGAAAGATAGAACAACCTAACTGGGGATAATCAGTTAAACCCAAAAAACAGATAGCCGAAAAGCTATCAGGAAGCAACAAAACTCAAGCCTAAAGGCCCTATTACACGAACTAAACGATGCTGAAACTTAGAAGGGCAACTTGCTAAAGCACCTTTAACCTTACATATAGGGGTGGTCGACTTGAAACAATTCTCGATCCTATCGAGATTAATGGGGTGAAAAAGATCAATTTAAATTCGAGAACAAAGTTTCAGAATAGATAAGATGTAAGAATCTAAGAATGAGATGAGAAAGAATAGAGTAGGCGAGAAAAGAATGGAATAAGGTAAGGGAAGAATAACTATTCAAGTTAATTTGGCTGGTTTGATTTAGAAAATAAACTTTGAAATTTTTTACTAAACGACCATGCTAACTAAGGTTACATCCTACAGTCGATATGGCTATGATACCACCTCTGTTGGGACCCCAGGTATGCAACCCCGGGACCCTCTGTGCATTCTGAACTAGTTCCAGATTAGTAGCTAGCTCGCATAGTTACAACATCGATGTAATCATAACCATACAACCAAATAACGATGAAGCGGACAAATTAATATTACTTAGTAGCAAAAGAACCTTATGGTCAAGTCTTATAGAGTTGCCACGCAGAGCTTAACAACAAAAGGATAACATGCAGCAGAACCAAAAATATCTCGTGGCGGCCAGCCAACATGTTCACAGGCAATCGAGTGGAGGACGTGACCTAGTTCGCATAATTCTCGAAGTACTCCTCTTCATAGAACTCCGAGCTTCCTATGTCTTCTTCAGTGACTGATAAACCAGAGGGCATAAAGCCGTGAGTACTTTGAATGTACTCAGCAAGCCGTAGGGAAATGTATGCAATTATTGTTCATGCAAGGCTTGATAAGGATAGCTTTATGGCTATTTTGTAGAAAGCAGTATTGACAGTAAATACGATAAGTAGATTGTAAAAGCACAATTTAAAAGATTAATACATAAGAAAATAAGTTTCTTGGAAAACAACAAGTGAACTTCCCAACCATTCCACCCAAACCATCATGCCCACCATTTTTTTTAATGAAAATCTACCCCTCGTGTGATATCACCAGGCATTGTCTATAACCGGGGACACGGCTATTCAAATAGTTTTACACTCTGAAGAGGTTGTACAGACCCACAAGAGATAATCAACTTATACTGTCCGTTTAACACACTTCCGAGGTGTGCGACTAAGTGGTTCTCACAAGGCTTTTACAAAGCTCTGTTTTGACTTGGTTTTGCCCGCTAAGGTTTCGCCATTCCGGGCCCCATCTTGCGCCGCTTATCAACCCTCAACAAAACCAAATCAGAACATTGCTAATTAGTTGACTAGGTCCACCCCATAAATGAACTTGTGGTTGCACGGTATGGCCCAGATCAATAGCGCACAAAGTTAAGTCCTTAATGGCTACTCAGGTGAGGCAACCACATCCCAAAATCACCCCCTTTACTGCACGATCACTCGCCCGAGTTTAAATCATTTTGGTTCAATCCGGTCAAAAACCACCCTAGCCTTGGCACAACATCTTTCAATAACAGTGGCTGTGCCATAATTCCATAATTCTTTTAGTCATGTTTATTCATAAAAGCAAGTAATTATGAGTCCCAACGTACAACTATACCATGGCTAAGCATAATATGATACCTGTGTTGGTAGTTTATCAATGTCCAACTAAAATAACACATCCTATAGTGTCCAAGGATTTATGTCATTCAAGGGTACATGTCATTTGCAATTTTTCAAGGGGGCATACATCAATTAGGCAATTATCTACTCCCGAATCCATTTAATATAAAACTAGCAATGCATGTTTATATCAAACAATATAGTTTTGTAAAGTAGGTACGACATGGTCAAAGGTCTACGACTTGCACACTCAATGTGCGGCGGTGCACGGCGTACTCAATGTGCACGGCGACGGGACGAGGACGAGATAGGTGCGGCCGGCGCAAAACGCGCGCACACGCATGGCACAGACGCAGCGGCAACGGGTTGGGAGGTAGGAGATGACCCAGAGGCGGAGGTGCTGACAAGTGGATCCCACTTGTCAGTCAGAGCGAGACAGAGGCGCGTGGGGCAGCGGCGAAGGAGGTGAGCCATTTGATTTCAATCGAACAGTTCACAACGAACGGAGCATTTGGACCTCCGAACGTGCGAGACGATCGAGGCCGTCCGATTACGATCGAATGGTCCACAGTGACCGACGCGATCGGACGCGCGGGGTGGGCTACACAGCTAAAATGGGCCGGCACGCTGGGCCACACGGGAGAAAAAGGGGAGTGGGCTGAGGGAATTTGGCCCAAAAGCCGGCGGAAATTTAAAAGGATTTCCGATTAAAGAAATCCCGGAAAAGCAAAAAGGGTTTTAGAAAATAGCTAACGAAGTCTAAAAATTCTAGGAAAATTCACAAAAGTCCCTTGAATTCGCTAAAACTTAATAAAAATACTTTTAACTATAATTTAACTTTTAATTTTGCAAACAAAGTAGATTTTAATTTCGGGACAAAGGAAAAACCATTTCTAAAATCCAGAAAAACCAAGAAAGGACTTAAAATCCAAGTAAAATCCAGAAAACTCAAATAAACCAACTTTTTAATTTTAATTTAAGTCTGATTAATTCAAGTTAAATGGTTTTTGATTTCTAAATTTTGAGTTAAGCTTTTGCAACTAAACAAAGTCAAACGGTTATTTTTAAATTTTAAAAAAAAATCAAAAACTCTGCAAATTAGGGATGTTACATCGCCTTCGGCGCGGTTCTCTCCCTCGTCTTCCTTGGCATCAAGCGCATTTAATTGCCGGTCCTTCGCCGCACCAACCCCCTCTATTCTTTCTCCTCCCCCACCTGGTCCCGTCTCATCCTCGCCCACACGCCTGTGTTGTCAAGCTTTCTCCCCCTCAACTGCTATAAATAGGATCCCTAGAGCCTCTCGCCTTCCTCTTCCTTTTCCCAATTTCTCCCTCTCTCTCTCTCTCTCTCTCGCCTTCGTTGGTCGGGATTTCAAGCTCCAAGTACTCCAGTCGAAGCTCGCGTCGCCAAGGAGTGCACCGTCGTTGAGGGTCCTCCACTACCGACACCTCCACCCCCCGGCATCGCCTCGCCGTGCTCTTCGCGGTGCACACCTTCTTGCCGCCGAAGAGTTCACCGGAGCGCCTACGCCGCCTTCGACCCCTGTTCGCCGTCGACGACCCCCTCTCGGCCTCTCTCTGGCCCCGTGAGTTTTCCGTGCTCTGTTCTCCTTCTTGTTCTTTCGACCTCCCTCTTAGTTTAGACTATCCTTCCTACGCCCATGTTGTATAATCATATCTTTCTTGTATCCTTCCTATGACCACGTTATGTAGTCGTATCTTTCTTGTATCATTCCTACAACCATGTTAAGTAGTTGTATCCTTCTTTGGACCTGGTAGTCAAAGCCCTCTTTCGACCAGGTAGCCCTTCTGACCATGTGTTTTCAAAACTCCCAAGAGCTCATTTTCCCTCGTTCGAGCTCTGACTCGAGTGGATCGAACTTCTATCTTCTTCTCAAGTCTGTACCCCTTTTTGCTGGTTCTAGTTTGGTAATTTCCAGAGTTCATTTGGATTTTATTTGGACTTTATTTGATTGGCTGCATTCTCACGTGTAGATTTTGACAACTCTAGGGAACCCGAGTACTTCAAAGAAGTAGATCCTCAGGCTTTTGAGCAAGGCAAGTTACACCTTTGATCATATTGAACCCCAATATTTCAAATTAGTTAAATTCTGTTTTAAATTATTATTGCATGCATATTTGAATTCGAGTAATTTAAATCCCTGTTTTAACTTTATAGTCATTACTATTTCCATTGTACATCCAATTTGGATATTGAGTTAACCACACTTGATACCTTAGTTAAAAGGTAGTTGGTACATTAGTATGAACTAGACCTTGTTGCAAAAACTCTAAGCTTAGTTGAGGCTTAGCTCAAAAATATTTACTTTGGGGAATTTAGCCACAAATTCAACTATGATTTAACTTAATGCTATGGTATTGTCCTTACATAGAAGTTTATATAATATTTTGACTTGTTAAGTAAAATAAAATTAGTTTGGACTTGGGCGAAATAGATGTTTGGATGGGTGCATGTTCATGCACGGGATCGACTCATTTCTATGATCGAGGCCTAGGGTTCATTTGGAGGTCGTCCAAGTCAATTAAGGACCGGTCTTCGAGCCACATCTTGCTAGGCCCCAACGTAAGACCACATGTCCTGTGTGGGCGGGACCTGGCTAACTAATTTGCAACGTTCTATCGTGGTCGTGCCATCCGGTTGCGTGAGTGTCTTTTAGGACCTACTTTTATGTATTCCCACCTGGCGCAAGAGGGGGCCTAAACCCTGCTGGTTTCTATCCAAAGGGGGCGGAACCTTAGCGAGGTAGGACTATCGTGGGATAACACATTGTAAAGGTCTTGTCACGTGCTCTAGACTGCTTACTTAAGGTAGTGAGCGGTGGTATCGACAGATACCAAACAAACTAGAGAAGTCGTGTTATTTGGGTAAAGTTGTACAATCTCTGAAGAGTGTAAAACTATTCGAATAGCCGTGTCTACGGTCATGGATATGCTAGCAAAGCCACTCCAAGTTAGATCTTTATTTTTGTTTTCAAAAGACTTTATTAAATGGTTTTGGATATCTATCCAAATGGGAATTGGGTGGGTAACCATGTGATAGGAGGGTATCCTTCACTACTTGTTGATAAATGTTATCTGACTATAAAACTTGAGATTTAGAAAATGAATTTTAGTTACAGTATAAACTGCTTTAGAAACTTAGTATGAATATTTAAATAAAAAATGTTGCTTTAGACAAATTGAGCCATATATGCCTCCCCTTTGTTAATTCCTTGCATGCATTATAATCTGTTAGTTACGGGTGTGACTTGCGAGCACGGTTGTTTATGCTCACTCTTGCTTAATTCAATATTGAGCAGGAGAGGAATGCTATGAGGAGAATGAGCCCCTGGACGACTAGTCTGCGCCTCCAGATGATTGTCTATGGCAAATCGTGTGGTTTACCTTACTTCTTTTGCTTCCGTTGTAATTTGCTTTTTGGTTGTACGCCTCTTTTGTAACAACTCTAATTATTTCAATGAATGACGTTGTATGGTTATGCTATCCACTTTTGTTTGAGTGTGTGCACTAGTTGTTCCTAGACTAGTGTATGAAACAAAGAGAATCCGGCATCCTTCGCTCCTTGGTTCGATAATGTCCCATGTCGACTCAAGGTAGCCAACATCGAGAGCTTGACCTGAGAAAAGACCGAAGCAAAGAAAGGTAGGGGAAGCTCAGTGAGACTAAGAGATGGTGAAAAAGCAAGCAATTGCTAAATGGAGCACCTCACCGGAGATGGGGACGAAATAGGAGGTTTTGGCGAAGTTGGAGAAAATTCAAATTCCCGTAGCTCCTACTATCAAAATGTGAAATAAGCATGGGGAAATGGTTCTAGGGCTCTGGAACATGGTATGACGCGTTGGGGACGAAAAATCTCCACTGGTGCACTATCGGTGTTGAGGCGTCGACATGGCCAAAGCTTGGAGCTCGTGCTCTTTGCGCTCGGCTCGGTGGAAGAAAAAGCAAGAGAGAGGAGTGGTAGCTCTGTAATACCTCAAAAGTAGTAGGAAGGGTTATCGGGAGGGAGTTATAAGTATTAAGAAAAGGACCAAATAGAAAATAGTTAGTTCAGCTTTGAGAGAGGGGGGTTTTTGCTAAAACCTGGCAACCTGGGCCTGGGCCTTAGCCCATTAAGCCCAAGAGGTGGCCGACCATAAGGGGGGAGACGCCACCCTCCCCCAAACCCTAGCCGCCCCCACTCCTCCCTCCTCCTCCCCTTTGGCCGCCCCCTCCTCTCCCTCCTGGCACCTCCTCCCCTGTAGCACGTGCACTGTAGCACCATGGTATTGTAGCATCCATCCCCTCCTACTTTTCCCTCCATTGGTGCTATCCAAGAAGAGAAGGGGGGATCTCCATTGTGGTCACCGATCAAGAAGAAGGGAGAAGGAGTGAGGGGAGATATTGCGTCCTCGGTACATCATCTTCAGTGGTTCTTCAAGGGTAAGACCCGATCCCCTTCCAATTAATCGATTATTTTATTATTGAGTTTTATTGGTAATCAGATCTGTTAGAGTAGAGTGGGTTGGCCGACGTTTTTGAGTAGTTTAATGGCAGAATCAGGTCTGATTGTCTCCTAGAGATTTGTAGAGGACATCGTTAGCTTTCGATGAAGTACTATATCGTGTTATTTGGACCTCTGTAGCAGAAGTTATGAATTTATTAGTGTGACCATTATGCAAATCTGTCAGTATTCTGATAGGTTTTAGTAATCTGACTGGAGCGATCAGTTAAAGGGAAAATTAGAGGAGCTCAGTATAATGAAAGTTGTACATAATTGTCGTATATTTCTGGGAAGCCCAAGAACGCAAAAGTTGGACAAATGAGCTGAAAGTTATGATATTTTTAGTGTATTGTCCAGAGAACTTGACGTGAAATCGATGTTTGGTTAATCAGCATGAAAGGGATATTAGATGGCCTAATCAGGAAGGCCCACCAACTAGGTTTAGTTGGGGAATTTGATAACCTTTCAATGAAGTCCAATAACACCTCATTTGGAATCCTGTACTAAAAGATACGAATTTTAGAACGCGATAATCCACAGAGGGGACAGAACATCATCTAGGAAATTAGAGTTGGGTTCGCATTAAAAGAACTATTGCAAGTTCGTGTTTGTTTTTATAGTTGGTGTGGTACATTACTGTTGTATTAGTATGTTTTTAAATGAATTAGGTGGGGGACTGGTCCCGGAGGCAGCACCTTCTTCACATCCTTTGTTCTCACGCGGTTAAGGCAAGTACATTGTTTGTTACTTTGGTTGAGATTGTTTGGTCATGAATGCGTGTTTTGATACCGAATAACGTTGCAAGATTGCTGGCATGATGGTTGTATTAATAATGGTGAATGCTCAAAGTATGATTATGCTCTATTCTTGTATGATGTTATTGTTTTTGATATATTGATGATGAATAGAGGCTGTGCATGTGCATATTGAGATCATGCTGAGGCTTGGTCACGTGGTGACCAAGTATACATTTCTTTGAGGTCCCCATCATGTATGTGACGGGCTTGAGGTCCCCACACCTGTGAAGTGTGGGCTTGAGGTCCCCATTACTTGCGGAGTAATGGGCACTGATCCTCTGCGCTATGAAAGACAGCATAGGTATGCAACGACGTTTGCATACTTTGCATTACCGGTAAAATGCAAAAAGAGATAAAGAGAAAGGATCCTTGAGCATTGCATATGCATGTGAACGGTTTCATGATGTTCTATTGGATTTGGATGCTAATGTTACAATTTTGTATTGTATGTCTTTTATATGTATTTGCTGAGTCTTTGGACTCACTCTTGCTTTTGTTGTGTTTTTAGGTACCACTTGCAAGAACGGCATGCATGGGAGGGAGTAGTCTTGCATTGGGTGCACCCACTACCAGACAACCCACCAGCTGAATAACATTTAGATCACGCTATAATAATAAGTGAATTGCTTAAGGGCCTAGTCTTGGCTATGCTTGAATGCATTGAATTATTTGTAATAATGAGAGTAACTTATTTTGATTATGCTTGTTTAAGCGATAGTTGAATAGATTATTTTTTAATGCTTTGATGAGATTTGGATTTTTGAGTATTGATTATGATTTATGCATCTGTTGGAGTCACCAGTATACCTAGCTATACAAAGGAGGTTCTGCCAAAATTTAGAATTGTGTCTTACGTATGGTTAGAAATCATGTTTACTTAGTAGCATTCTAAGCTCGTGTTGGGCTGGGGTGTTACAAGCTCGAGGTGGTGAAAGAGAACTCAAAGGGTGTTAGGTGGCTACTTATAGCTAGGAGGACGAAGAGTACGAGAAGGAGTCAGGCGAGGGAGTCAACGCGCTCGATGAAGCACGGGCATGGGGTGGCCGAGAGGATGGGTGAGTGACGGGAGCATGGGCGTGGGCGGGAGATGCGGTTGGGGGCTAGGAATCGAGGGAGAGAAGCTGTGGGTGTGGTACGAAACCGGGGATGGACCGGTGACGACCTGGTGTGGGCGGAGCTGCCACGACGCGCACTCAGGCGAGGTGGCTCTACGCGCAGTGCCGCGTGGGGAAGAAGACCTAGCCGGTGAGCCCGGTTGGTCAGTGAGGTAGGTGAGCGTGGTGGCTTAACTGGTCGGTCAGGCCTAGTCGGTCTTGGGTCCGATCAGGGTCGGGACTGGTCGGACCGAGTCAACTCGGTGGGTTGACTGATTTTTTCAAATTGGGCTGAGGTTGTTAGGTGATTTTTAGACATAGATTTCTAGCACCAAAATTCATGAAAATTTTAGGAGAGGCTTAAAACATAGACAAGATCCTTGTTACATTTTTCCAGAGTTTTTCATGCATTATATTTTTCTCTAGAATTATTTTAAGTTCTTGTTTTAGTTGTTTGACTTTTGAATCACTACTTTGATTGGCTGTTTTAAAATAGCAATTTATTTCCAAAAAATATGCATTTTTAAGGGAGTTCTGAGGTGTTCCAGAACCTAGGGAAAATATTTCCAGGAACTGTTCACTTGATTTGCTTGTATTTTAAATTCCAATCTAAATTTGAACAAGCAAATAAGATGGGAACCAAATAACCTCCAAAATTCCAGAATAATTCAAACAAGCATAACATAGTAGATAAAATCCAAATAAAACATTCCCAACTATGGGTCCTATTAGATTTTCAAAATAAGAATTCAGTTTGTAATTATGAGCTAGAGAAAGTATATTTTCAAGTTTGAAATTGAGATTCCTTTTTAACTGCCTCAATTATTCTAGAAGCTTTTGAGGTTTTACTGTTCATTATTTAAATTCCCAATTGAGAAATCCCACACTTGAAATCTTTTTAGTTTTGCTTCAATTTCAAATTAAGCTTTTGAGATGGGGAATAGAGCATTGGAGACCTCTTCGAGCGTGTCACACGCTCTAAGTCTGGCTTTTCTCAATTCTGTCTCCATTCTGCCTTTGTTGCCTCCTTTGAGCCCAAGGACGTTTGTCATGCCCTTTCTGATGAGTCTTGGGTCAATGCCATGCATGAGGAGCTAGAAAATTTCGAGAGGAACAAGGTCTGGTCGCTTGTCGAGCCCCCGCGAGGTCACAATATTATTGGGACTAAGTGGGTGTTCAAGAACAAGCAGAGCGAGGATGGAGTGGTTATTCGAAACAAGGCTAGACTGGTAGCTCAGGGGTTCTCTCAGGTTGAGGGTCTAGATTTCGAGGAGACCTTTGCCCCTGTAGCTAGACTAGAAGCCATTAGAATCCTGCTTGCCTTTGCAGCTTCTAAGGGTTTCAAGCTCTACCAGATGGATGTCAAGAGTGCCTTTCTCAATGGCTTTATTGAGGAAGAGGTCTATGTCCGACAGCCTTCAGGTTTCGAAAACCCTAAATACCCAAACCATGTCTTCAAGCTTTCTAAAGCTTTGTATGGACTTAAGCAAGCCCCGAGAGCTTGGTATGAGAGGCTTAAGTCCTACTTGTTAAGTCAGGGTTTTGAGATGGGTAAAGTAGACAAGACCTTGTTCATCCGCCGGCATGGCACCGACTTTCTGCTCATTCAGATTTATGTGGATGACATCATCTTTGGCGGCTCTTCCCATACTCTGGTTTCACAGTTCTCGGATGTCATGAGCACCGAGTTTGAGATGAGTATGATGGGTGAGTTGACTTTCTTACTTGGCTTTCGATCAGCGGACTCGGAGGGTACCTTTCTTCATCGGTGAAAGTACACTCGTGACCTCCTGAGACGCTTCAACATGAGTGATGGTAAGCCTGTGTCGACTCCCATGGCTTCTACAGCCTATCTTGACCCAGATGAGGATGGCGAGCCAGTTGATCAAAAGGAGTTTCGTAGCATGATTGGCTCCCTCTTGTACCTCACTGCCTCGAGACCAGACATACATTTTTACGTGTGTCCATGCGCTCTCTTCGAGCTTCTCCTCGCGTCTCTCACCGTCAGGCGGTGAAACGCATCTTTCGGTACCTTCGAGCTACCATTGACTATGGTATCTGGTACTCTTCCTCATCCTGTCTTTCCTTGAGAGCCTTCTCGGATGCAGACTTTGCCGGCTGTAGGATAGATAGGAAGAGCACTTCTGGCACCTGCCAATTTATTGGTACTTCTCTTGTTTCCTGGTCTTCAAGGAAGCAGTCCGGTGTTGCACAGTCCACCGCAGAGGCCGAGTACGTTGCTGCAGCCAGTTGCTGTAGCCAAGTGCTTTGGATGGCTTCGACCCTACGGGACTTTGGGTTAGTCATAGATAGTGTTCCACTCTTTTGTGATAACACTTCTGTGATCAACATTGCTAAGAACCCTATGCAGCACTCTCGGACCAAGCATATTGATATTCGCTTTCACTTCCTTAGAGACCATGTAGAGAAGGGCGATATAGTGCTCCAGTTTGTGAGAGTGACCACCATTGGTGACATCTTCACCAAGCCATTGGATAGTTCAAGGTTTTCACTCTCGAGGAGAGCTTGGGGTGGTCTGTCCTTATGGACTGTAGTGAGGGGGAGTTTCTATTCTTTACTGCTTTACTATACTAATTATGCTCTTACTCCTTGTTGTTGCATTACATTTTGGTTGCATTTGGGATTAGTCCTCCTAGCATAGATTAGAGTGTTTCTCTAGTCGAGTTGCTTAGTCTTCCTACTCTTATCTTGTGGTTCTAGGATGCTGCTTATTAGCTGTCTCTCTTCTCACTAGGCTGAGCTCACTCACTACTTATAGGTTCTAACGAGGGTCAGGCCACCCTCGGGTAGACAGGGTACGTGTTTGCTCCTAGGTGTGTTAGGTGGGCAGTTGATAGTCCTAGAGTCATTTGGGGTAGATGAGAGTCAGTCTGAGCCATAGTATTCTCTATATCTTATCTATGCTTTAAGGACTGCTTGTTTTATGTTTTCTTTCCCAGCTTCTCGATTTTATTGCTTTGGTTCAGGGGGAGTTCTTTTGGGGGCTACTGGAGCTTAATTTTGACATAACTCAACTTGAACTAAAAGTTGCATCTAATGTTGAGAGGGAGTTGGACTTTCTTGCATTTTCAGCATCTAGCATTGTAATATATTTGCATTGAGCCTTGATTATTATCCTGTTATGACATGCTTCAATGCTTTACACCTTGCCATGACTTGTGTTTAGTTTGCTAGATTTATCATGACTTCATATGTATGGACTAGCTTCTGCCATGATAAGTTAATTAAAATTGTTCAACTTAAACTAAAACTTGTCATGTTAGCACTCGAGATTAGTCTTTCTTGAGCTATCCTTTTATGATTCATGCCATGTCAAATAGGCTGGGTAGAGCGTTGAATCTATAATGAGCCTTAGATTGAGCTGTTTTAGTCTCTTGATGTTGCATGAGTTAGCACAACTCGTTAAAAGGCAAAAAGATCTCTTTTGTGCGAAAAAACTGATCTCATCAATTCTTTCCTATGAGACGGCTTGCCATTGCACTTGGCATGAACTTAGGGGGAGTTTTGGGTGACCTAGACTATCTTCTTAAGCTTCTCGCTTGGAGTAGTCGCATAAGGCTTGAGACCTAGCACATGATAAAATAAAAATCTGGTTGGCAACAACCATGAATTTCAAAAGAAAATATGTTTTATGTGTTCAATTTGCTTAAAGCTACAAAAAGAATCAAGTACTTAACTAATGTTTCAATCTTGAGCATAGCTCTCTATTTTGGTCTCAATAGTACTTCCGTGTTCCGCTTAGCTTATTGACATGGCCTACATCATCCTTGGATATCTCTAGCTAGACTTTGCTCATTGATGACTTGACTTACTCATAAAATGCATTACATTTCAGATTATCATCTATGTGCTCTAGCTGGCTTATATTTATGTTGTCATGATCTAGATAGCCTTTTATTGAGTTATGGCTGGGTGTAGTTCATTATGGTCATTATAGATAATTCTCATGGCTCAAAATGCGTAGAAATAATCAATCTTCAGCCTTTTCATCCATATTTGTGATCTTATTCTCTCTTTCACTTTCTTGATGTGTTTATTGCCAAAAGGGGGAGAATAGAGAAGAAAAAGGTAGTTTGGGATCTTTTTAGAGCTTTGGAGAAAAATTTGCTCTAGTATTCCTTCTGTCGACATGGTCATTAGTTTCATTCTTTTCTTTGGACCATGTTGGACTTTGCAAATCAAACTCAACTTTATTTTTTTCTGGGTTTGTCAATATACTCATCAAGGGGGAGATTGAGAGACCATGTGGAGGTCATCCCTTGTGTGTGATGAGTAATTGACATTGGTTTAGGTAAGTCGAGTTTGGTTTGAGTGGTTCGGAGTCGAGTCGTTGCGTGGCATAGTCGGGCTCGATCGGACTTTGGTCAAACTTGGTCGTACGGGATTAGGTTGCATATTCTGTTTGTTTGACAGGTTTGGACTTCGGCATGGTAAGTGATGGTAGTTACGCTTTCATGTATCGAGCGGTGCTATTTGATGTGTTTCTTGTCTGTGTGACCGTAGGACATCGGGTGAAGTCGTGGCGAGACACGGTGGACCGGACTAGGCGCAGGTGGCGTTGAGGTCAGAACGGTCAGGATGTGTTGAAGACGACGTGGACTCGAGGTGGTTGCGAGGCATGCGAGACAAGGAGTGCGGTGAAGTTGTGGAGAGACACGATGAACCAGACTAGGCGCAGGTGGCGTTGAGGTCAGAACGGTCGGGATGTGTCGAAGACGACGTGGACTCGAGGTGGTTGCGAGTCGTGCGAGACATCGGGTGAAGTCGTGGCGAGACACGGTGGACCGGACTAGGCGCAGGTGGCGCTGAGGTCAGAATGGTTGGGATGTGTCGAAGACGACGTGGACTCGAGGTGGTTGCGAGTCGTGCGAGACATCGGGTGAAGTCGTGGCGAGACACGGTGGACCGGACTAGGCGCAGGTGGCGCTGAGGTCAGAACGGTCGGGATGTGTCGAAGACAACGTGGACTCGAGGTGGTTGCGAGGCGTGCGAGACAAGGAGCGCGGAAGCTTCCCGGAAGGTGCAGGAGGGGCGAAACGGGAATTTCACAAGGCTGCACAAGTGGGAGTGGGCTCCGGTTGGACTTAGCGGGCGTAACGGGGTGGAGACCCGTTAGCCGTGGGCTATAAATAGGTTGGAGGGGCTGCTTGCCCAGGTGAACACTTCAAAGGATTTTAGGGTTTCCTTTAGTCAAAAGAGGCTTGAGAGCCTGCTTTGGCTTTAGGCTTTAGTGGTTGAGAGTTGTTGGTGGAGGCAGAGTTGTGTTCCCTCTGTGTCCCCTTCGTTGGGTTCTTGAGAATCTGTGTATCATCCCCTCTCAAGCATGCATGGGTTGTGTTCTTGAGTTGGAGAGGGAGAGGATGGTTTGACGAGCTTGTAATCTTCCTTGTTCAAATATCCATGCATATGGGAACGTATCTCTTTGTATTTTGTTCTTGATTCAATGAATGGAAATATGAAGTTCTCTTCAGTTCATGCTCTCTGTCCTCTCTATTCGATAATTTTGGAGCTTTCTTTGATCCGCGAGTTTTTGCATGATTTCCTTTCTTGATCTAGCTTGCTGTGACATGTGGGAACACATCTAGGATCATCTTGATCATCAATCACCCACGAGCAAGTCTTTAGATCATATTTCGTTTTTGACTCGGTTTTGGAGCACCCTTCGTTCAAACTGAAAAAGATAGGAACTTTGGCAACGATCTTCACGATCGTTGCATGGAATAGGTTCCTGACTTCCTTAGGAAGGTGTGTCTCAAGTTTCATGAAGCTTGGAGTTGTAGATCAAAAGTTGGATCACTTTTTTATTTCGAAATCGCACTGAAATTCTGTTTCTTGTGCTGATTTTACTGTAGCTACGAGTACTATTCATTTTGAGTTCTTGCTACGAGTACTGTAGTATCGAGTACCGAGTACTGTAGCTTCGAGTACTATTCTTTCGAGCTCTATTCTTTATCGAGTACTGTTCATCGAGTTCTACTCATTTTGAGTGCTAGCTACGAGCATCTTGTAGCACAACAATTGTAGCTACGAGCATCGTGAGCATCGAGTATTATTCATATCGAGTTCTTGCTACGAGTACTGTAGCAAGACACTGTAGTTTTGAGTACTCTTCTTTCAAGCACTGTTCATTTCGAGTACAAGGTACGAGTACTGTTCACCGACCATTGTAGCTTCGAGTACTGTTCATCAGGCTGTCTTCTTGTGTTTGTGGTCGTTTCTTTTGGGGTTTTGATTAGATTCAATACAAGTCTTCCGCTGTGCTTGATTGATTGATCTTCATAGCTTTCATAGCTATTGGAGTGAGATTCGTATTGAATTTGATTTGGGAGAAAAAGAGTTTATGCTCCTATTCACCCCCTCTAGTCGCCTTTCCGGTCCTAAAAAAATATTAAAAATCTTTACATTATTGAAATCAAGAATAGACAAGCGGAACATGTGTATACTATCATAGCCTTTGCCCACAAAATTACCAAATTTGATCAACACGACCTTATTGGACTCAAACACAAGCTTTATTTCTTGCCTACATAGCATGGACCTACTCATCAGATTATGAGTCATTGCAGGCATGTACAACACATCTTTCATGATGAGTGTTTTACCTAAAGTGAGCTTCAAGCAAACCTGTCAAATCCCACATACTATAGCAGCGGCTCTGTTCCCCATTAGGACGGATCCACCACCTTCACCCTGAATTGAAGAGAAACATGATTGATCAGCACATATATGTCTAGTTGCACTGTATCAATCCACCAATCAATAGATGGACTTGCCATAAATGCCTGAGCTACATATCTTTTTGAACTAGCTAGTGCGACATTCACTTTAGGCTTATGACCTTTATGCTGACCAGGAGAAGGATCCTTGCCCTTACGATTGAGACAATGGTAGCCCTTATGACCAACCACTCCACAAACATAATAGACAATTTCCTTCTTTTTCTTCATTTTCTTTCTTTTGAGCTTATTCTGGCTGATTTTTGAACTTCTGTTTCCCAATGCCTCCCAACATTCTTGACCTCTACCTAATGAGCTTATGATGGGACTACGGCGGCCCGATCTTCCGATAGGTTCGATTGATTTCGTCGTGAGGACGTTGACGCTTTGAGGCTTTCGACGCAGATCGTCACCGCAGTCGCTACACCCGCATCGATCGCCGTTATCAACCACGCTCGCACGCGATCGACCTTACCACGAGGGTTATTGTTCCTGCAAGCAATCGAAGCAACTCACAAGAACAAGGAAGATGCAATCTGAATTGTATTGCAGATATGAATTAAGTTCACAATATGGGGTTCCTCAAACCGATAAACGGTGAAACTGCAAAGTGGCAGAATAATCTAAGAAAAACCCACCCTAAACTGTGGCGGCTGTTGCATATATATAGGGGGGACGTGAGGGGGTTGACCTAGGGTTGTTCACAACCTAGGCTTTGACCCCGACACGCTTACAAAGCCCTATTAGGCCCAAAACGGTGTCGCAGCACCTAATGACTGGTCGAAGAGTGTGAGACCTAGTCGTAGCGCTGGCTGGTCTGGTCGTAGCGCTGGCGAACCTAGTCAAGGAGCTTGAGACCTGGTCGTAGCGCAGGCTGGTCTGGTCGTAGCGCTGGCGAACCTAGTCGAGGAGCTTGAGACACAGTCGTAGTCTTTGGCAGGACTGTAGCGAGGCTTGTAGACACAGTCGTAGAGCTTGGGGATCCAGATTCTAAGTAACAAAAGATCACAAATATTAGGTAGTATACCATTCTGCATAGACAAATTATTAGCACCTAGAAAGGAGCTCACCTCATAATTTAAGTGACGTGCACGATCTCTTGTCATAGGTCCTTGTAGTTTAGCAACTAGATCTGGAGGATTTTGTGTAGGGCGTGTATCCGAAGGAGTGATGTTGTAACAGCCCTAAGTTAGGGTTTGTATTTCAAATGTAAATTATGAGGAGAAATAAAAACTTTTGATGCCTCATGAAATCATTTGGAAGTTTTCCAAATTTTCCCTAAGCAAATTCCATTTTCTAAGGTTTAATTCTTGTGAATGGAAATTGTTGCCAACAAATTCTTGACCTTAAACTTGTGATCATCCTCTGCAAATATTTTTCCTATCATCTTGATCATCCTAGCTACCTCTCTGAAAAATTTCACAATTTTTAGATTTTGGTTGCTATTTCAAATGGTCAAGTCAAACCAGATTTGAAATCTGGTCAAACCTCTGGACAGCTGCTTGTGAATTTTCTTGGGAGAAATCTAGTGCATGAAAATTCCTGGAAAAATTTCACAAGGTTGTCCTCTGTCCCTGTAAGCTCCCATAAAAATTTCAGAATTTTTGGAGCTCGGGAGCTATCTCTAAAAATTCCCCAAACCCGCTCAGCCTTTTGAAATCAAATCTGAAATCACTGTTTATCGGGCTCGAACCCAACTCGAGCTCGAGTCCGACCGCGCCACTTGACTCGGTCGCACCGCCTAGCTGCACCGCGCGCGCCGATCGTTGCCAACCGTCCGATGCAGATCGAACGGTCCACTTTGATTGTCTCGTCGACCTGTCCGAATGCTTACACAAATCTCAGCCGTCCGTTTTCGATCGAATGGTCGGCATAGTCTTGGTCGAGTCAAACCACCTAATCGCACCGCGCCAGACTCCGGCTCGCGCCGCTTCGCTGCTATCACTGACGAGTGGGCCCTCCTTGTCAGTATCGTCCTCGTCTTCTCCGCGGCTCGCCGAGTTGGCCGCAAGTCGCATGCGTGCCACGCAGCTCGTCGCTGCCACGTCGTGGATGCGTGTCCTTCTCCGAAGTGTCGCCAGACCTTCATTACCTCACCGCGATCACTCACATCTCGTTTTCCCCGTTCTGTAGCTCTCTCCACCCATTTCTTGATTCTGGCCGGAGAAGAACCCCTGGGCAGCACCGCCGTGTTAGCGCCGCCCTTGATTCCGCAACCACGCCATCGTGATCCACTCTCTTCGCCGCCTCCATTTTGCCCATCCAGAACCCTCGGCGTCCAGTGTATCGTCGGGAGCAACTTCGTCGTCTCCGCCTCCGGTTGCGGCGGCCCCGCGAGCTTGCTAGTGCTCTGGTGAGTCTCTAGCCTCATCACTTGGTCCCTCGTGATCGCAATCCTCCACTGAGTCTAACGGTGGGCTCGTTTCTGTCTTTGGTGCATCATGGAGGGCGTGCGGGTGTTTCTTCCTCGCGCATGGTGATCCGCCGCCGTGGCAATTCCGGCCGCCTCGGTCCCTCTTCATCGGCGTTATCTTGTGCTTGTTGATCCTGGCGTCGAGGCGAAGCTGAAGCGCACCTTCCGGAGTCTTCTAGACGCTTGTAGCGTCCTCGCCGTGGGAGCCGCACTTTCTTCTCCGCCTCCGACCGTCGCGAGCTCATCTCCGTCGACCATCGGGCTCCGCATCACCGTCACCGGGTTCGTGAGATCTTTGCGAACCTTAAGGTACTACTCGCTCGCCTTGAAACCTACTGGTTCGCGAGATCCACTGCGCGGCCGCGCCGCCGTCCCCGTGCGCGCCGGTGAACCGCCGGTGGTGATTAGTTTAGCGCTAATCTTGTTTAGTTTGAGTCTCTGTCTTGTGGGCCCTCTCTGTTAATCGCGTTTAGGAAATCAGTTAATCCAACCGCTCGTTATACTACGTGTCGCCGCCATGTGGGTCCATGCTGTCAGTTTAGGATTGTGTAAATTTCGTTATACGTTTTCTCTGTCGGGAAGCGTATTTTATCTGGGCATGTGTTTGAGGATTGCGTTCTGTTAAGCCGAAGACGTATTCTTTGAATACGCCTTCGACGTCACCTTCGGGTCGGGCTGTCCCGTCGTCGTTCGCGCGCCCCCTTGTCGATGGCCGAGGCTAGCTCATTGTCGGTAGGAAGAGTATTAAATTTTTAAGTATTTATGAAATGGTTTTCTATTACTCTGTTAATTCATTTAAACCTAGAAAATGCATAATTGATTCAATTTTTCTCCTAATCGCACGAAACCAGTGCTGTTAAATTTCATTTTAAATGTATTATTTACTAAAATTGTTTTCACCCATGTCTCTGTTAGCAAGAATCTGGTTATTGATTAATTGGTGTATTGTGTATTTTCCAAATTAGAAAATTCATATCTTTCTCAATAATTGTCCAAATCCATAAACCCAACTTTGAAAATTTTCATTTTTAGTATACTAATTATCGGATAGGTTTTAAATACTGTTTCATTCATGAAAATTTGTTAAGTAATTAACTAGTGCTTTAATGTGTATTTTAGCTTAGAAAATTGCTAGAAAATTCATCACCACTTCAAATAATTATTTCTCTGTTTCTAAAAATGTGTTAGACCTTTGATTAGGTTTCTTTGTGTGAGTTTTGGTATGTTTTGTTGTTTGAGTTCTCCGGTGTTATTCGTTCTTACTCATTGTTTTTTTGTTCTATCGTTAGGCTTCGACATTTGCGGTAACCACGAGAGTGATCCTCTGCAATGAGTTGAGCACCACGAGCAACAATGCACCAAAGCGCTTTGATCATGTTAATCCCAGTATTGTAAAGTCTAATATTTTGTTTCAACGTATGTATGCATCGCTTAATTTGTGTTAAATTGGTTAGTTAATCCTTTAGATGCATAATCTGTAGGCAAATGATATTCCTCTACTACCTGAGCCTAGGTTATTTGTTTGTGATTAGAGATCGTTGGATGATCTCTTGTCACTTAGTAGATCCGGTCAATTTGCTTAGACATGCTTAGCTACCAGAGAATCAAGGTTATCGACTTTAGTCGGTAGCCTTGATCACACAAAAATTATTAAAACTTTATAGTTCAGCATTTTGCTATGTTACTTGTGAAAACTAAAAATGAAAACAAAATGATTTGGACTTGGGCACAACGGTAAGATTGGTGTGATTGTTGGGTGTGGTGGAATGGTGCCCGAGTCGATTAAGGACCGAGTTACTTGCGCCACCAGATCGAGCATTTTGCGTGCTAACCACAATAGAGTATATGGGACCTCTCTTGACCTAGTACTTTGGCGTGTATTGGCTCCGGTCGCAGGAGGTCGCAGGAGGGATGGAGGTGGGAGCATGGTAGTTGTCCAAAAGCTTTATCCCGAGTGGGTAGTTGTCTTTTCGGCTTTACCATGTAAGCGTATGGATTTTTATCCATACGAGCTGCTCGTAGTTAATACACAATATTGGAAAAAGTCTCGTAGGACTTAGCCGTGCAAAGATACCTTGAAGTGTGCTTTGGCTTAAAGGCGATGCAAGTGTGGGTACATTGGTACACCCTGCAGGTTAAAACTATTCGAATAGCCTCGTCCTAGGTTATGGACACGCTCGGATACGCCCCGTAAGAACTAGACTACAACATTTAAATTAAAACTTGATGGGTGGTACGAATCTGGGGATTCGTGCTATGTGGTGGTGACTATTGGGATAGTCACTTCTAGGTGGTTACTTGTATCTATCTTTATTTCGCAGTTATTTCAACATGAAAATGAATTGCAAACTTGCCTTTAAACTGTATTACATTATTGCAAATAAAGTTGGCTTTATGCAAATGAAACATATGGCCTCCACCGGATAAGCTGCATGTAGCATATGAACAGTGCGCTAGTTCACACGTCGATCTTGCAGTACAAAGACAATCTTTGTACTCATTGGCTTTGCTTAATGTTTTTGTTGCAGAGGAAGAAGGTGAGCCCCAAGGGCCTCACTTCTGTGAGTTGTGCTGCCGCTTCGTGTTTGACGACTAGGCTTGGCGGTCCGGTCAGATACCTTGTGGGTTAAAGGCACACTGATTGGCTTTGTTTATAGCCATCTTATGGCACTTTTGCTTCCGCTGTCTGTCTTGGTTATTTGTGTATCTTTTGGCCAGGTCGGCCATTGTCTGTAATAACTCTTCTGTTGTTACTTCCTGCTTGTAGTGTGGCGTTTGGACTCTATGTTTGGAATGGAGTTGATGCATAATTTTGGGGTGAGGTGTGTATACTGCTTTCTGGGAAGTATACATATCTCGAGGCTCGGTTTATTTGATTTGTGACGCTAGGACCAGGCGGTTGGTTAAGCATTACAAGCCAAATAAATTGGGGTCCTCACAGATGTCCTCATCATCCTCCCCCTCTTGAATTGGAGTCGTCCTCGACTCAAGCTCATCTGCTTCTCCCACGTATGGCTTCAAATCTGAAATGTTAAATGTGGGGCTAACCCCAAAATCTGCAGGGAGCTCCAATTGATAGGCATTGTCATTTATCTTCTTAATTAACTTAAATGGTCCATCAGCTCTATGCATCAATTTTGATTTTCTTAACTCTGGAAACCTGTCTTTCCTCAAATGCACCCAAACTAAATCACCTGGCAAATTTTATTTCTTTCCTACCTTTACTTCCAAAGAACCCTATACTTTTCACATACGCTCTATATTTTCTTTAGTTGTTTCATGCAACTTAAGAACAAATTCAAAGACGCTTCTTAGCATCTAAATTAATGTGTTCAGAGGTAGGCAAAGGTAGTAAATCAATAGGAGCACGGGGTTAAAACCATACACTACAAAACGGACTTACCTTGGTGGTGGAGTGTACCGACCTATTGTAAGCAAACTCAATGTGCGGTAAACACTCTTCCCACATCTTCAAATTCTTCTTTAAAACAGCCCGCAACATGGTGGATAACGTGCGGTTGACAACCTCCGTTTGTCCATCAGTTTGGGGATGGCACGTAGTAGAAAACAGCAGCTTTGTCCCCAATTTATTCCAAAGTGATCTCCAAAAGTGGCTCAAAAACTTCGTGTCGCGATCCGAGACAATAGTATTGGGCACTCCATGTAAGCGAATGATTTCTCGAAAAAATAAATCAGCTATGTTTGTAGCATCATCGCTCTTGTGACAAGGTATAAAATGTGCCATTTTAGAAAATCGATCCACTACTACAAATATATTGTCTCTCCCCCTCTTTGTCCTAGGCAATCCTAAAACAAAATCCGTAGAAATATCCTCCCAAGGGGCGCTAGGAATAGGGAGAGGCATATAAAGTCCATGTGGATTGAGACGGGACTTAGCTTTGTTGCATGTAGTGCAGCGAGCCACGTAGCGCTCAACATCGCGCCTCATCTTTGGCCAAAAGAAGTGGGCAGCCAGCACATCTTCTGTCTTCTTTGCTCCAAAATGTGCCATCAAACCTCCTCTATGCGCCTCCTGTGACACAGTGGTAGGCGTCGGCCAGCTTTGGATGGCTGCAGTCTTTGCCTCATCCACCTCAATGCCCTATGGTGTCACAACATAACAAAGAAACGCAACTCGATCGGTGCAAAAGGTGCACTTCTCGAGGTTACCAAACAAACGTGCATCTCTCAAGGCATTAAAAACAGCACGTATATGATTCAAGTGTAGCTCATGTGACTTGCTATAAATCAAGATATCATCAAAATAAACCACCACAAATTTTCCAATAAAAAGACGTAAAACCTCGTTCATTAATCGCATGAAAGTACTAGGTGCATTAGTTAGACCAAAAGGCATCACTAACCACTCATATAGTCCGAACTTAGTTTTAAAAGAAGTTTTCCATTCATCTCCTAGTTTCATTCTAATCTGGTGGTAGCCACTTCGCAAGTCAATCTTTGTGAAGATAATAGATCCACTCAACTCATCAAGCATGTCGTCTAGCCTAGGAATAGGATGACGATACCTTATGGTAATATTATTAATGGCTCTACAATCAACACACATACGCCAAGTTCCATCTTTCTTAGGAACCAAAAGAACAGAACAAGACAAGGACTAAGGCTTTCTCGACGCACTCACGGTCCAAAAGATCTTGGACTTGTCGCTGAATTTCCTTAGTCTCCTCTGGATTGGTCCTATATGCAAGACGGTTTGGCAAAGTCGCTCCGGAATCAAATCAATTTGATGCTCTATCCTCGAATAGGGGCAACCCGGGTATCTCAGTTGGAAATACATCCACATACTCCTGCAAAAGATTAGCAACAGCAGGGGGCAAAGAGCTAGATATATTTTCAAGTGAAAATAAAGTATCTTTGCATATCAAAGCATAGCATGGCAGCTCATTATCACAAATTTCAGCAAGCTCAGATTTAGTGGCAAGCATGACACACCCTTTCAATTTAATTCCCTCGGCCTTGGAACTAGGCGCCACTTTCTCCTTTTTAGGTGGGTAAACATGTTTCGCTACTTGCTGATTTTCAAAATCATGTTCATTGGTTTTTCTTTCATTTCTAGCACGCTCTACTTCATCTTTCACAATTTCAGCAGGTGTCAAAGGCAACAACTTAATCTTCTTACCCCTATGTGAGAATGAGTAGGTATTAGCTCTACCATGGTGCAAAACATCATTATCATATAGCCCAGGCCTACTGAGCAACAACGAGCATGCTTGTATAGGCACTACATCAAAGTCGGTACTATCTTTGTAAGTACCAGCTGAGAATTGCACTCTCACAACTTTGTTTACCTTTAACTTACCACACGAATTGAACCATTGGATGTAGTAGGGATGTGGGTGTGGTTGTGTGGTCAAGCCAAGCTTCTCGACCATCTCAGAGCTTGCAAGGTTGTTGCAACTCCCTCCATCAATGATGACTCTGCAGGCTCTCTCCTTCACGAGGAATCTAGATTGGAACAAGTTGTGTCGTTGATTTTGCTCCGCTCTCTCCACTTGTGCGCTCAGCACTCGCTGCGCAACAAGGCTCACATGAGTCCCTATGTCAACAGCAGCTACTTGTTCTTCTACTTCATCAGCATCACTGTCTGTCTCGTCACCTCCACTTGCAATGTTAGCTGCAAGCACATACTCATCCTCAATATCACTATCACTTACATAACCTCCATCTTCGGTGGCAAGGTATGCTCGCTGACTTAGGCAGTCCCTCATGACATGGCCCATTCCCTTGCAACGATGGCAAATAATCCCAGTCGTACGACCTGTGGAAGCAACCGAAGAAGAACTCTTGGCTGGGGCCTGCACACTAGTAGATTTGTTTACCTCGGGTGCATGTGTTGGTGTCGGAGGTGCTGCTGAACGCGCCCTACTCGAGGAGGGGGCAGCAGACCCAGTAGCTAGAGGTTGGACTGTTTTGACGTGCCCTGATGTTGATCTTGGTGTAGACGTGCTTCCAAAATTGTTCCTTGGCCTCTGCTGTCGTCCCTGCAATTCTTTTTCTGCCAAACAAGCAAGGTGGAACAATCTAGGAACACTATCATATTCTTTGTAGTCAACTATGTCCTGAATTTCGCGTATTAGTCATCCATAAAAACGTGCCATAGCAGCCTCTTCATCCTCAATAATATCACAACGCAACATACTAATTTGTAGCTCCTGATAATATTCTTCTACAGATCTATTGCCTTGGTTTAAGCGCTGCAATTTCTTACGCAAGTCCCGTTTAAAAGAGGGTGGAATAAATCTGTTACGCATAGCAACCTTTAAAGCATCCCAGGTAGTAGGCGTTAATCCATCATTGCATACTCTACTCCACCAAATGATGGCAAAATTTTTAAATTCACTAGTAGCTTGCCTAACTCTATGCACTTTGGGAACTAAGTGAGCATTAAATTTCTGTTCTACCGTCATCTCCCAATCTAGATATACTTCAGCATCATAAGCACCCGCAAAAGATGGTATAGTGAACTTGACTTTAGCATATGGATCATCATTATCACGTGCATTATGGTGCGGAAAGTTATTACCTCTCATACCTTGACGGTTGAAGTTCAGTCGGTTCCGTTGTCGTGCATCCAAGGCATCGTGGTGGCGCATCTCATTATCATGGTCGATCTCATGGTCGTGGGCTGCACCTTGAGGATCCACACGACCATTGTTCGGCGGTTGATTGGCCATACCATCAATACGTACATTGAGTGTTGCAATGCTAGCATTGAGTTGTTGTAGTGTAGCATTTGTCTCTGCAAACTTCCTTTCAATGTCATCATTAATAGCATGACGGTGCTCATCCAACACCCTTGTAAGCTCCTCTCACAACACAATCTTGCACATTCAATTCCTCACCTGCCATTGTTAGTAGGAGACAAAAGACAACACAAATGTATTATCCCTACCAACTACTAGGTGGTGGAAAGGTGGAATCACACACTCTCAAGCGTCTTACCAAGCTCTTATGAATTTCTTACCAAATTGCAGCAGGTGGTCTGATCGGAGAGGGTGGGATGTATGACTGCAGCGGAGACGAATGCGAGGATCCAAATCTGAGGGCCAAAAGTACGTGGAGCTTGGACAGGCAATGTTTAGTAGCAAGGAGTAGCAATAATGAAATCAGATTAGCAAAGTTAAATCAAAGTCCACAGTACTCATCACAGTTGCTGGTCCAAACGCGCTCCTAGCACTAGCTCAAGCAAGCCGAAAGATAGGGTAGATACAAGCACAAAAGAACAAAGTTGCAAAGCAACCGTTATCTCTGTGGGTGGTCGTGGAGCTCCGGTGGGTTGTCGTAGACCAACTGAGGGTGGTCGTGAGCCAACTGAGGTGGTCTCTTTTTCTTTTTGATTCTCTTTTTCTTTTTTTTTTCTTTTTTTTGATTCTTTCTTCTTCTTCTTTTTTTGACTGACGAAACCCAACCTAGGGTTCCTTTTTTTTGCGCAAGTGACCTTGACTCACAACTCTTCAAAACCCTTTTTCAGGCCTAAGGGTAGATATAGGTCACAAACTTTTTCCGGAGAGCAGGGGTAATAAGGTAATAAAAAGATACTCTCTCTCTCTCTCTCTGAACTTTGGCTATCTCTGTTTCGGCTATGGGATTTCTTTCGGTGTTTGTTGGGTCGGACACGATATGATGAGTGCGTGGGTGTCCGAGAGCAACCAGAAACAGATAGACTTGTCGGGGGCGAATACTCGAGCAGGTGGTCGAACCCGAGAAGGTGGTCCAACTCGAGTAGGTGGTCGAATCCGACGAGGTGGTCGAACTCGATGTAGGTGGTCGAATCCGAGTAGGTGGTCGGATGGGGATGTTGGCTCGAGTAAGTGGTCGGATGGGGGGGGTGGTGACTCAATTCTCGGCTATAGCAGACAAACCCTAATTGCAACGGATGCAACAAAGGACAAGCCGAGATACACGATGACCAAAACAGCAAAGACTCGACGCTAGAAACTAGATCACGACGACTAGACCAACAACAAAGACACCGACGATGGACTCGAACTCAACAACGCGAATACTGAAAACAAAATTGCGAAAGGCACAACGTGGTTTGGACAGCGGAAAGACTAAGATCTAAAACTTTTTGTAGGGCAATTTTCTGGACTCTAGGTGATGGAAACAACTAACAAAAGGGGATAAACGAGATTACCTAACGGGCAACCTTCGCTCTGATACCAAATGATGGGACTACGGCGGCCCGATCTTCCGATAGGTTCGATTGATTTCGTCGTGAGGACGTTGACGCTTTGAGGCTTTCGACCAGCAGATCGTCACCTGCAATTCGCTACACCCGCACGACTGTCGTTATCAACCACGCTCGCACGCGATCGACCTTACCACGAGGGTTATTGTTCCTGCAAGCAATCGAAGCAACTCACAAGAACAAGGAAGATGCAATCTGAATTGTATTGCAGATATGAATTAAGTTCACAATATGGGGTTCCTCAAACCGATAAACGGTGAAACTGCAAAGTGGCAGAATAATCTAAGAAAAACCCACCCTAAACTGTGGCGGCTGTTGCATATATATAGGGGGGACGTGAGGGGGTTGACCTAGGGTTGTTCACAACCTAGGCTTTGACCCCGACACGCTTACAAAGCCCTATTAGGCCCAAAACGGTGTCGCAGCACCTAATGACTGGTCGAAGAGTGTGAGACCTAGTCGTAGCGCTGGCTGGTCTGGTCGTAGCGCTGGCGAACCTAGTCAAGGAGCTTGAGACCTGGTCGTAGCGCAGTCGGTGCAGTCGTGTATTGGCGAACCTAGTCGAGGAGCTTGAGACCTGGTCGTAGTGCTGGCAGGACTGGTAGCAGGGCTTGTAGACCTGGTCGTAGAGCTTGGGGATCCAGTATTCCTAAGTAACAAAAGATCACAAATATTAGGTAGTATACCATTCTGCATAGATAAATTATTAGCACCTAGAAACGAGCTCACCTCATAATTTAAGTGACGTGCACGATCTCTTGTCATAGGTCCTTGTAGTTTAGCAACTGGATCTGGAGGATTTTGTGTAGGGCGTGTATCCGAAGGAGTGATGTCCTCATCACTTGAACTTGAGTCTTTCATGTATCGTCACTGGCTCTTGCACGCTCTTTGACATTAATAACAGCTGACAGCTCATTGAGAGTTAAGTGCTCCTTTATATGTCTATGAGTGGTCATAAAGTCACGCCACAAGGACGATAACTTAGCCAGAATGACATTCACTTGAAACATCTCTGGTAGGACGAAGTTGTACCGACTGAAGTCACGTATATGGAGTTGTAGCTCATGAAGTTGCTCCATCACCTACCTCCCCTCAACCATCTTAAAGTTCAAGTAGGTAGCAGTTATGAAGGACACATTCCCATTATCCCTTTGGAATATTTCTAATCAAGTTCATTCTAGAATTTCTTAGCATCTTTGAAGTTAACGTAGACGTCGAACAGCCGGTTGGATAGGATGGCTAACATACGAGCTAAGAGTGAATTGTTCGCATCCTCCCACCATGTCGAACATCGATTTCCAATGGGAACATTGGAGGATTTGAAATGACTCGAAAAATCTAAGGCAAGTCAGCCATAACTTAGTTTTAGTTAAATACTTCTGGCTTAACGACATAAGAAGAGGAAGCAACTTCTTCAAGTATTGGTTTTCTGAATTATTGTAATATTAGCGGTTTTAGCAAATATTTAGAAATAATTCCAGCAGTAATTATGATGATTAGAGAATATTTCCACCAGCATATAAATAACATATAAACATGTAATCTTTCCATGCCAATTAAACATGATAATATGCTCAAAAGATAGAACTTGAAAATACATAAAATTAGCATAATGATCAGATGCTCTCAGATGTCGGGCTGCTCAAGATGAGATCTTGGCCTCCTCACCACTTGGGTCAAAAATTTGATCACAAATTCAATATAACAATTACTCTAAAATAAATTAGGCCTTGAGCTTTAAACAAAATCTTGCTTTTCTTAATCAGTCACTTAAATCAATCCATAGTTCACTGGTAGCAGATGATTGAATCAACAACAAAAGATATCAATTGACAAGAATAAATAACAATGACTAAAATTGAATCACAGTGAACAAGAGACTGCAACCGAATGCACTACAGTGAACTGAAAGCGTTAACAAACCAAATCACAGTGAACTAAAGAATCATAGTGAATAGTAATAGATAACCGAATGAATCACAATGGACTGTTAGAAGTAACTGAGAGAGACAATTTCATAACACAATAGAAAACAGCAAGTAACCTCAAGCTCAAGACCAATTTATATCCAATTGTTGTATTCAATTTCAATTTGACATCAAATCTTCATCGAGCATATATCGAGCCAACAAACCATATAATGCAAAGTCCCCAAGTGCTAAGGTATAACAAATACAATTTGAAACTTTCGCTATCACAACATACTGAGCATTGTAAAGCAAAAATCACAAATAGCAAAGTCATGGTGTGGATGTCAATCAAAGCCACCGAGTCGAAACCGGGCAAGGCAAGCCGAAGGCGCTAACTTAGAAAACCAATCGCCCCCGCTGTGCCACGAAGAACGGATGAGGTCATTGGAGATACAATGCCAATTCATAGTTTGGGACACACCAAAATGTGAAGTCGAGGTATAGAGAATGCCGCACAAGAACCAATCACTGATGCACCGGCGAATGCACCCAAGGAGCAAGTCTTCACTCTCAAATCAAGCAAGAGTTGGCTTGGTCCAATCCTCAACGGTGCAACACCCAATTCCCTCACCATAATGTCAACAGGGAGATGGTGCAAGAGACGAATAGGGGTGCACAAGGAGGAGGAGGAGCCGGACCTCACTGCTGACGGCGCCATGACCAACCATGGCAACACAACAACTCCTACCTCCCAAAACTAAAACCAAATCGAAGAGAGGAAGAACCAAAGGGGAGAAGAAGCTCACTATGTACCGGGGTGAAGAAAGAAGAAGAAGGGAGCCACCTTAAGAAGAGGAGGAGAGGAGGCCGCACTTGAAAGAACACGAGTAGGCTACACTAGCGCAATTTCAAAAATCTACCGCGCAACCAAGGAACCTCCACTAATAATAGATCACGGATTACCACTAGACGCGCAGATGCGCAGTGGAAGAAGAGTCGATGTAGCACGTTGGTGCGATTGTAGTCATACTAGCCTTGTGCCTCTTCCAAGTGCTCCTCATGACCGTCACAAGTTGCGGATCGTCCTAGCATTGAAACCTCGTAGCAACGCCTCCAAGGTATCCACAAGTACAGGGCAGAGACACCAAGCGCCAGAGTGCTAGCGCCAGTCGCACGGTTTTGGGCGAGAGAGGTGTGGCGGCTAGGGTTTTGGGAATTCCAAAAATCACACTTAACCCTATGCCACCGCCCCTCTATTTATAGGCATCCATGATTGGTCTCGACCTTTGGAGCCCAATAGAAACTCGTGGCCCATAAGAATTCGGATCACCTTCCAAAATGTGTCTTAGCCCTTTAAGTGTTCGACCCTATAGGTTCACGTACACTTGGACATGGCCCGAGTACTCCTACTCGCCCACTAATCGGTAGTGGCCCCTAGCAGGATATGCCGACTCCCGAGTATATGTAAAGATCACATCGTACGAACGTCAACAAATCTCATATGTATTTCCCTTTGCCTCACGATGTTGGATAAACTCAAGTGAGTACGTGCCATCCTTCTTGGTTAGCTCGACCACTCTTTCTCGATCACGTGACTCAAATTCCCCGACTATGGTTAACTCTTTAACCGCGAGTAGCATGGCCATGCATTTCTAGAATCGATCACTCGAGAGGCCTAGAGATATCTCGCCTGTTGTATGGAGGGGCAAATCCCATCTTGATCAACCATGCCTCGATGCATGTATCATGACAAACCCAAAAGCTACCTTTATAACTACCTAGTTGTGGAGTAGCATTTGGTAACCCCTAAGTAAGTCACTACACATCTCGAGTACGTGCGACGACCTCAAGTCTAAGGATATAGCATACACATTGTAAGTGAGACCAAGTGATGACATATAAGAATACAATGTTCTCGCATTGTCTCATGGTGGGTCGATCCAACCCCATGTTCGCTAACATGTATCCATATTATTGGTTTGATATATCCATATCTATGATATGTAAAATATGGTCATCAACCAATACATATGCTAGTCTATTCATATGTGTTCTCATATGTTTCTAACTAGGGGTTGCTTTAGAATAATCATCACAAAGATAAATAGAGTTTCACAATCAAGTCACATACTTGATAATAAATATTAATGATATTATTCTTGGAACAAGATAACATATTATCCAATAAATTATGAACATAACAAAATATAATAATATTTATGATTGCCTCTAGGGCATATCTCCAACAGTCTCCCACTTACACTAGAATCAATCATTTAAGTATCTAATACAAATAGCTTTTGTGTTCGCCTCATGTTTTGGCTGTGTAAGAGGCTTTGTCAACAGATCAGCAATATTTAAATCCATGTATACTTTGCATATCTTTACATCTCCTCTATCCACAATATCGCTAATAAGATGATAGCGCCTGAGTATATGCTTGGACTTCTAATGGGATCTAGGCTCCTTAGCCTGCGCAATGGTTCCATTATTATCACAATAGATATCCATTGGGCTCGAGGCACTCGAGACCATACCCAATTCAGTAATAAAATTCCTTATCCAAACACCTTCCTTCGCAGCTTCAGAAGCCGCATTGTACTCGGCCTTCGTCGTAGAATCAGCAACTGTCTCTTGCTTGGAACTTTTCTGGCTCACTGCTCCTCCATTCAAAATGAATATAAAACTAGATTACGAACGATAATCATCTTTGTTGGTTTGAAAGCTTGTATCGGTGTAACTATTTACAATGAGCTCTTCATCACCACCATAAACTAGGAACACATCCTTAGTCTTTCTCAAGTACTTAAAAATATTTTTCACAGCTATCCAATGACCTTCACTGGGATCAGCTTGGTATCTTCTTATAACACTTAAAGCATATGATACATCTAATTGAATACATATCATGGCGTACATGATAGATCCAATAGATGAACCATATTGAATACCATTCATACGGTCTCGCTCATCAGTTGTCGAAGGACACTGACTCTTGCTAAGACTTATGCCATGTGACATAGGCAAGAACTGTAGGATCGCGGCAAGGCTACGATAGCACAAACAAAAAATTTACCGCGCGACCAAGGAACCACCGCAAGTAATAGATCACGAGATTACCACTAGATGCGCCGACTCGTAGCGGAAGTAGAGTCGATGTAGCGAGTTGATGCAGTCGTAGTCATACTTGCTGCGCGTCTTCTCCTCCTACTCCGACGAACGTCGCAAGTTCTCCTCCAGCTCCTGAGGTCGTCGTGAGTCGCGGATCGTCCTAGTGCTGATGCTTCGCAACAGGCACCTCCAAGGTATCCACACGTGCGGGCGGGGACACCACGCGCAGAGTGCTAGCGCCGACGGCGTGGTTGAAGAGAGCGTGGCTATTAGGGTTTCGGGATTTCTTCCAAAAGGATTCATCCTCCTGTCACCCCCATGCCACCGCCCCTCTATATATAGGCATCCATAATGGGTCCCGACCAGGAGACCCATTAGGAACTCGTGGCCTATAAGAATTCGGATCACCATCCAAGTCAAATCCTAGCCCTTTAAGTGTGTGTGACCCTATAGGTTCGTGAGTAATCGGTTGTGACTTAGAAACTCTTTCCCGATCACGAGTCGTCAGCGGTACCTAGCAGCACATAACGATTCCCGAACACACACGTAATATATCGGACGAACCTTAATGCAATATGATCTACGACTGGTCCTTATCACTTACGACCAGCTCGTACTTAGTCACGACTCAGTTCATAATCGATTACAACGATGACGTAACTCCTTACGACCGCTTAGTAAATCGCATCATCGCTCTCGTATGCGAAATTTTTCGACAATGTAGATCAAATCTATCGCTCCGCCCATGTAAATCGCATTGGATTAATCATATTAACCCTTTCCGATCGGAACTCGATTCGATCAACAGATTGATCTTCGCGTGCTCCATGGATTTACGATCATCGTCATTCCGATGGCGAAACCCGATCGGTGAGGCAAGTCGTGATACGACCATGAATACACGATCACGAATAACGATCATCAATTACCTTCGTGGCTGAAACACGGCTGCGGTGGGCGAGAGTGTGCGGATGGCCTCGGTCTTTGGTGGAGCAAAAGAACGTGCCCTCGTGCCGCCCACCGAGGACGAGTGAGGCCGGGCTGTGCGCATTGATGGGCCTCCCATTTGCGCTTGCGGACTCACCAGCGCTTTGCCTTGTGCTCGGCAACAATGGCCTTATCAACCAAGGCCTCGAAAGTCGGGAAGTCCACAATGAGACACCACATCCTGCAGCTCCTCGGGCAAGCCATCCATAAACTTCTCCTGCTTAGCCTCATCTGAGGCCACCTCCCCCGGAGAAAAACGAGCCAAATGATTAAACTCGTACAGGTACTCCGTCACACACTTGCGCCCTTGCTTGAGCGCGAGGAATTCTTTCTTCTTGACTTCATCGGGCCATCGGGATGTGGGCCCGACAGCGCAGACTGAACTCCTCCCACGAGACCACATGGCCCGCGGGCTGCATGGCGAGATAGTTCTCCCACCATGAGAGTGCCGCGCCCTCAAGCTGGTGGGACGCGAAGAGTGCCTTCTCCTGGGCCTGACACTGAGCTATGTTGAGCTTTCGCTCAACCATGCGCAGCCAATCATCCGCATCGAGTGGGTCCTCAGAGCGGGAGAAAGTCGGCGGCTGCGTACGGAGGAACTCTGCAAGTCCCCCGCGAGTCTGGTGTCCGCCACCACCAGATCCGGAGGCACCGGCAGGAGTGGAGGTATTCCTAGCAATAACCTCCAAGATACGCTGTCGATCCATGCGGTTTCGCTCGATCCGGCGAGAACCTCAGCCATAGTCGGAGGAGGGGAAGCTCCTCATCATGACCACCGGCCGATCGCCACGCGCTCTCCCGGCCATCCTGTTCCACTAAGATAGGTTAGCGACAACTGAGAACAAGAAATCGACAAATCACCGAACAGCTTAAAAACAGCACAACTAAACGCAAAACTTCAAGTCACAAAGCCAACTGACAAAATTTAGACACTTAACAGACTTACAACATATTTTACCCTTATGTTCCCACAAGTTTTAGTTAGATTAATCCCTCATGGTTCTCCCAAAACTAATCCCACCGGATAAGTAACTATCTTTTGAAAGGAAAGAGAGAAACCAAGTTTCAAAACTCAAATTAGAGTAAGGTGAGTGGGGAAAGCTAAGATAGGTAAGGAGTAAAACCTGAGAATCTGCCTAGGTTTTCATAAAACCATTTTTATACTTTGAAAATAAGCCCTTCCAAAATATCCTAAGGACGACTATGCTTGGTTACTACAATCAAATGGCTCGATACCAACTTTGTGAGGACCCCAATTTATTTGGCTTGTAATGCTTAACCAACCACCTGGCCCTAGCATCACAAATCAAATAAACCGAGCCTCGAGATATGTATACTTCCCAGAATGCAAGATACACACTCGCCACAAAATTATGCATCAACTCCATTCCAAACATAGAGTCCAAACATTATACTACAAAATGTAAGGTAACAACGGAGAGTTAATATGCATAAAGGCCGACCGCCAAAAGATACACAAATACACAGATGCATAAATGAAGCAAAAGTGCCATAAGATGGCAATAAACAAAGCCAATCGGTGTGCCTTCAACCCACAAGGCATCCGACCGACCGTCAAGCCTAGTCGTCAGACACGGCGGCAGCAGAACTCACAGTGAGGCCCTTGGGGCTCACCTTCTTCCTCTGCAACAAAACATTAAGCAAAGCCAATGAGTACAAAGATTGTCTTTGTACTGCAAGACCGACGTGTGAACTAGCGCACTGCTCATATGCTACATGCAAAGCTTATTTGGTGGAAGCCATAAGTTTCATTTGCACAAAGCCAATTTTATTTGCAATAATGTAATACAGTTTGAAGGCAAGTTTGCAATTCATTTTTAATATTAAAATAACAGAAAAGGTAACAATAACAAAAGAGTAAAGGTAAACAACCTAGAAGTGACTATCCCAATAGTCACCCCAACAATAGCACGAATCCCAGATTCGTGCCACCCAACAAGTTTTAATTTAAAATGTTGTAGTCTAACTCTTGGAAGACCTTGCCAAGCGTGTCCATAACCTAGGACGAGGCTATTCGAATAGTTTTAACCCTGCGCAGGTGTACTCTCGCACCCACACTTGCATCGCCTTTAAGCCAATGCACACTACCGAAGGTATCTTTGCACGCCTAAGTCCTACGAGACTTTTTCTAATATTGTGTATTAACTACGAGCCGCTCGTATGGATAGAAATCCATACGCTTACATGGTAAAGCCGAAAAGACAACTACCCACTCAGGATAAAGCTTTTCGGACAACTACCATGCTCCCAACACAATCCCTCCTGCGACCTCCTGCGACCCGGAGCCAATACACGCCAAAGTACTAGGTCAAGAGAGGTCCCATATACTCTAGTGTGGTTAGCACACTAAAATGCTTGGTTTAGTGTAACAAGATGTTCGGTCCTTGTTAACCCGGGCACCTTTCCAATCACACCCAACAGATCACACCAAAACTTACCATTGTGCCCAAGTCTAAATCGTTTTTGTTTTCATTTTAGTTTTGCAATTAACAAAGTACAAGCTAGAATATAAGAACAAGAATAATTTTTATAGATCAAGATCATCGACTAAGTCGATGATCGCCCAATTCTATCGGAAACTAAGCATGGCTAAGCAACTGAACTCGTAATCTACTAAGTGATAAGAGTTCATCCAACGAACTCTAATCACAGCAAGTAACCTAGGCTCAAGTAGTGGAGATCAAGATTTCACCTACAGGATATGCAGCTACGGATTTAACTAATCAATTTAACACAAATTAGGCAATGCATACATACAGTTGAAACAAAATATTAGACTTTAAAATACTGGGATAAACATGATCAAACTGCTTGCCTGGCTGCTGCTGCTCAATAGGCCCAACCTGTTGCAGAGGATCACTCTCGATAGAACCAGAACCGTCGCAATCTAACGATCGAGAAAAAGCAACGAATAAGAACAAAACACCGACAAAACTCAAACATTCAAAACTATATAAAGAGCACAAAATTCACACAGCAGCTAGAGCATGGTTTAACGCAAATTTTAGAAACAGAGAACAATTCATTTCGATTTGTTACGAATTTTCTAGGAATTTTCTAAGCTAACAATACACATAAAGCACTAGTTAATTACTCAACAGATTTTTTTTATAGACAGAAACAGGATCAAAAACCTATCCTGATAGTTAGTACACTAAAAATGAAAATTTACAAAATTGGATTCATTGGATTTGGACAATTATTGAAAGAGATATGAATTTTCTAATTTGGAAAATACAATATACACCATTTAATCAAAACCAGATTTTTGCTAACCGAGACATGGTTGAAACTAATTTTAGTAAATAGTACATTTAAAATGAAAATTATCAGCACTGGTTTCATGCGATTTTGAGATAAATTGAATTAGTTATGCATTTTCTAAGCTTAATTGAATTAACAAAGACCTGACGAAAAACCAATTCGAATTTCTAAAGCGATTAAATCTTTTCTACCGACACGCGAGCCTAGCCACAACCATCGATAGCGGGCGCGCGCAAATGTCGACGGGACGACCGGCCGCATATGGTGACGTCGAAGGCGTATCCAAAGAATACGTCTTCGGCTTAACTAAACGCAAACCTCAATCACATGCCCAGAGAAAATACGCCTCCCGACAGAGAAAACACAACAACGGAGTTTACACAATCCAAAGTAGACAGCATGGGCCCACATGGCAGCGACTCAGAGGGAAATTTAACGGTTGGATTAGAGTTTACTAAACACGATTAACCCGAGAGGGACCCACATGGCAGTGACTGAACTAAACATGGATTAGTGCTAATCGGCGAAGGACACGGCTCGCGCGCGCGCCGCGGGACGGCGCGCGCCACGCTGGGTCTCGCGAACCAGTGGGTTTCAAAGTGAGCGAGTGATACCTTCGGGTTCACAGAGACTTCGCGAACCCGATGACGGCGGTGCTAACCCACGGAGATGCCGGCGATGAGCTAGCGGCGAACGGAGGCGGAGAAGGTGCGGCTTCCGCGGAGAGGGCGCCACAGACTTCCAGAAGACCCCCAGAAGGTGTGCTTAAGCTTCGCCTTGATCTCAGGAACGTGATGCCCAAGCTTACGATGACGGAGGAGAACGGAGGTGGCTGGAATTTAGGCGGCGGCGCTTCACCAAGCTTGGAGAAGAACTGGTCGTACGCCCTCCACGATGCACCAAAGACCACAACGAACCCATCATTAGGCTTAGTGAAGCAATGCGATCCTAAGGAACCAAACGCCGAAACATGATACTCACTAGAACGCCAGGAAGCTCGCGGGACCGAGATCACCGGAGGCGGAGACGACAAGACCACCTCGCGATTCACTAGACGACAAGGACCCGGCCGGGCAAAATGGAAGCGCGACGAACGTGGATTACGGTGGTGCGGTCGCCGGGTGGTGGCGGCACTAATCACGCGACGTTGCTCTCGGTTTCTTCTCCGGCCGAAACCAAGAACTGGTCGGAGAGAGTGATAGAGTGAAGGAAACGAGGAATGAGTGGGTGCGGTGAGATGATGAATACCTGGCGACACACCATGACCGGACACGCGTCCACGAGGTGGCAGCGACGAGGTACGTGGAGCGCATGCGTGAACGCCGACGCACTCGGCGCGACGGAGAAGACGGGTCGGGCCGACAGTGGGTCCGCCGTCAACGGCAATGATGAAGCGGCGCGAGTCGGAGACAGGCGCGGCGCGGTCAGATGGTTTGGCTCGACCAGGACGGTGTGGACTGCAGGATCTGAGATGGACGGCCGAGATCTACCAATGCAATCGGACTGGTCGATTGCCTTGGCGCACGCGGGCCGTGCGATCTGCATCGGACGGTCAGGATTGGGCGGTGCAGCTAAGTGGCGTGACTGAGCCGAGTGGTGCGGGTCGGAGTTGAGTCGGGCTCGGGTTCGAGCCCGAGGAACAGTGGTTCCAGTTTTGAATTAAAAAGACAGAGAAGGTTTGGGGAATTTTTAGAGGTAGCTCCCGAGCTCCAAAAATTCCGAAATTTTTATGGTAGCTTACTGGGATAGAGGACAATCTTGTGTACTTTTTCCAGGAATTTTCATGCAATAGATTTCTCCCAAGAAAATTCACAAGCTGCTGTCCCGAGGTTTGACCAGATTTCTAAACTGGTTTGACTTGGCCATTTGAAATAGCAACCAAAATCTAAAAATTATGAAATTTTTCAGAGAGGTAGCTAGGATGGTCAAGATGATAGGAAAAATACTTGCAGAGGATGATCACAAGTTTAAGGTCAAGAATTTTGTTGACAACCACTTCCATTCACTTGAATCCAAATATAGAAAATGGAAATTGCTAGGGAAAAAAATGTAGAAACTTTCAAATGATTTCATGAGGCACCTAAAGTTTTTATTTCTCCTCATAATTTACATTTGAAACACAAACCGTAACTTAGGGCTGTTACACTTAGTCACGACTAGTTCATAATCAGTTACAACCAGTACGTAACTCCTTACGACCAGTTAGTATCTAACTACGACCTGTTTGCAACTTCTTACGACCAGTTGGTGATAATGTTCGAGTAGTCTTCGACTAGGTCGTATCTCCATACGACTTCTACCAGCCTCGACCTTTGGCAACTGAATGACCTGCTTGTCTATTCTCCTTTGCCTCACGACATCTTGTTGAACTCCGTGAGATAATATGTCATCCATGGACTGCTCAATACTTTCGATCAAGTGTCGAATAACTTCATGTGGTCGACACTTCGACCACCAAAGGGCATGGCCATGCACTTTCTTTATTCGACCACAACGAGGCCCAGAGATATCTCTCCCGTTATGTTAGGAGGGCAAATCCATATCCGACCAGTCACATTCCTCCGCATGTTTCATAGCATACCCAAAGCTACCTTTATAACTACCCGATTCGGAGTAGCGTTTGGTAACCCCTAAGAGTGCTATTACACATGTAGGAAACCATGCTGATCTCGTGTCTAAGGATTATACATCATCATTGCTTGAGACCAACTAACGACACATAGAATCATAACAATCTCAATAGTGTCTCAAGGTGGGTCTTATCCAACACTATGTTCTCTAACATGTGTCCACATTATTGATTCGATATCTCTATATCCATGACCGGTGAAACATGGTCATCAATCAATACATGTACTGGTCGTAGAGTCACTGGTGTTCCGATCAGTGATATTCAACCAGGGATACTTTTAGAACGATATCATATAAGATAAAGAGTTTCACCAACAAGTCACATACTCATTGATCTATATAATTGATGATTCATTCAAGGAACAAGATAACATATTATCATATGTTATGAACATAATGAAATACAATCATCTCTATGATTGCCTCTAGGGCATATTTCCAACAAGAACCCCATCTTAGCATCCTGCATGTTGAACCGTTTCAACACCTTGTCAATATAAGTACTTTGGCTTAATCCAATTAGCCTTCTCGATCTATCTCTATAGATCTTTTTCCCTAAGATATATGCTGTCTCTCCTAGGTCCTTCATAGAAAAACTATTTTTCAATAAGGCCTTAACAGATTCTAGCATAAGAATGTCATTCCCAATCAATAATATGTCATCCACATATAAGATTAGGATTACAAGTGCGCTCCCACTAACCTTCATGTAAACACAGGCTCTTCTTTGTTCTTGACGAAACCAAACCTTTTGACCTCCTTATCAAAACGTATATTCCAACTCCGAGATGCTTGCTTCTACCCATAAAGGGATTTCTGAAGTTTGCATACTTTACTGCATTCTTTGGATCGACAAAACCCTCAAGTTGTGTCATGTACATATCCTCACTTAGGTTTTCATTAAGGAAAGCCGTTTTGACATCCACTTGCCATATCTCATAATCGAAATATGCAGCAATAGTTAGAATGATCTGTACAGATTTAAGTATTGCTACCGGTGAGAAAGTATCATCATAGTCAACTCCTTGAACTTGTCAAAACCCTTTTGCGACTAGTCGAGCTTTATGAATGTGAACATTTCCATCCATATCAATCTTTTTCTAATAGACCCATTTGCACTCAATGGTTTTAACACCATCAGGCAGATCAACTAGCTTCCAAACCTAATTGTCTCCCATGGAGTCTATCTTGGATTTCATGGCTCCAAGCTATTTCTCAGAGTCTGAGCCCATCATCTCTTCCTTATAGTCATGAGCTCATCGCTGTCCAACAACAATATATCACGCGAATACAGAGCAGGTACTTTGCACGTCTCGTTTGACCTTCGTAGATTTGGTGCTTCCCCGACCAGGGTATCCCGATTGTGGGTTCCCCAACCACATTTTCCCTAATTAGGGCGTCTGCGACTAGGTCCTCCCCAATTGGAGTTTCTCGAACCTCTTCGAGTTGCACAGTTCTCCCACTCATCCTTCTCGAGACAAACTCTTTCTCTAGAAAGACACTATTTCGAGAGACAAATGCTTTTCCCTCTTCTCAGTTGTAGAAGTAATATCCTTTGGTTTCTGTAGGATATCCTATAAAGAAGCATTTATCTGACTTGGGTGTGAGTTTATCAGACGTCAAACGTTTAATATAGACATCACATCCCCAAATCTTTAGAAAAGACAAACTAAAACTTTTCCCAGTCCACATCTCATATGGTGTGTCTTATCCACTGATTTAGATGGTACCCTATTTAAAGTGAAATCAGCAGTTTCTAGAGTGTAACCCCAAAAAGACAATGGCAGATCTTATTAGCTCATCATTGACCGAACCATGTCCAACAAGGTCCGATTACACCGCTCGGACACCCCATTCCATTGTGGAGTGGCCAATGGTGTAAGCTGTGGGGAAATTCCACGTTGTTTCAAATGATCACCAAATTTATAGCTCAAATATTCACTTCCATGATCAGATCGTTAAAATTTGATTGTCTTGCTAAGTTGATTTTGTACCTCACTTTGGAACTCCTTAAACTTTTCAAAGGATTCCGACTTATGCCTCATTAAGTAGATGTATCCATATCTACTAGAGTCATCGGTGAAAGTAATGAAGTACTGAAAACCACCTCTAGCTGTCATGCTCATTGGCCCACACACATCTGTATGTACGAGTGCTAGTAAGTTAGACGCCCTCTCAGTTCGTCCAGTGAAAGGCGCCTTGGTCATCTTTCCAAGTAGATAAGATTCGCATGTTTCAAATGATTCCAAATCAAATGAGTTTAGAACTCTATCATCATGGACCTTCTTCATATGTTTCTCACTTATGTGACCAAAACGATAATGCCAAATAAAAGTGAAATTCATACCATTAGACTGAAGCCTCTTCGCATTAATATTATAGACAGGTGCATCATCAAGATTTAAAATAAACAACCCATTCATAACAGGAGCATATCCATAAAATATTTTATTCAAAAATATAGAACAACCATTATCCTCAATAATGAATTTATAACCCTCTACCAACAAACATGAAGCAGAGATAATGTTTCTACTTATGGCTGAAACACAATAACAATTATTTAATTCCACAATAAATCCTGAAGACAAATGTAATGGCAAGATCCCGATGGCTAATGCAGCAACCATTGCTTTATTCCCGACGCGAAGATCCATATCGCCTCTTGCAACGCTCCTACTCCTTGTTAGACTCTGCATCGAATTGCAAATATGAGCAATCAATCCGGTATCAAATACCCAAGAGTTAACGGAAGAATCAGCGAGAAAAACATCTATAACATTAGTACCTAAAGTGGAAGGCATAGTTCCACCATTCTTTTTCAGATTAGCTAGGTATTTCTTGTAGTTTCTCTTCTAATGGTCTCGCTATTTGCAATAAAAGCATTCATTCTCTGAAGTCGAGCTAGACTTAGTCTTAGGCTTAGGCTTGTTAGTATGGATCTCACCCATAGCTTTATCCTTGCTTTTTTCCTTTGACCCAAGTCTTAACCTTCTTCTTAAAGCTTGTACTGTTTTACACCATCATCACATGATTGTTGCTTTTCTTAACATTGTCCTTTGCAGTCTTGAGCATCTTATGCAGCTTGGTATGATTTTTGTCTAAACCATTCATATGCAAGTTCAGAATGAATTACCCATAACTTGCAGGAAGCGAAGCAAGAATCAAGTCAGTAGCCAACTCTTGACTAAGGGGAAAACCAAGTTTTTCTAAGCCCTGTGTGTAACCAACCATCTTGATCACATGAGGGCTCACCGGACTACACTTAGCTAGCTTACATCCAAACAAATTCTTTGAGATCTCATATCTCTCAGTTCTTGCTTGTGTTTCAAACATGCCTTTGAGTACCGCGATCATATCGTAGGCCTCTATGTTCTCAAACTGCTTCTGAAGATTTGAATTCATGGCAGCAAGCATAAGATAGCTAACATCAAGAGACTCATCACACACCTTTTTGTAGGCGTTTTTAAGAGTAGCAGTGACATTTTCGGTATGCACTTCTGGAATTGGTTCCTCTAGAACATGTTCCTTTTTATCTTGCCTAAGAACAATTCTTAGGTTGCGGGACCAATCCGCAAAATTTGTTCCATTCAGTTTTCTTTACCAAGTATCGAATGTAAAGCAAAACTGGAGGTAGATACAGCAATTGGTGCCATGATCTACAACATAAAATATGCAAAAAAAATAAGACATATGTTAAAGAAAAATAACTTCTATTAAATAATTTAATAAAGATACTTCTACTAAATTCCATATCCCTCTTATGACATTTACTAATTCAAGACCCATAATCAATTAATCTACTAGTGAGCTTTGGCTTCACTGCTAGAAGATTAGTGAAATTGGTAAGCAACCATTTGATAATCATATCTCTATATAACTTTTGTTGTTGGGCAGCATCTCTATGCTCCGGCACCCAATCATATGGACCAAGGTCCATATCCGTTATGATGACCTTGTCAAGTTAAACCAATGCTATGCATGCAAGTGTCCGACACAAACCCATCTAGTTAAGGAAAGTTAATAGTACTCTACTTTAGCAAGACCTACCATTAAAATACATGACTTTGGATGGTACAACTAATTGGGAGGGCATCAATTTAGCTTAACATTATGTGAGGGAATTTTACTTCTACCATGTTAAAAGTATTCGGAGTAACTAAATAACATGCATAAAAATAAATGAACAGGAATATAAAGGCATTCACAGACAATCAAATTGCATCGTGATATAGTATGACCCTTCCACATGGTGATCTCCATCGCCGTGCTTTCTATTCATCATATCTCCAAGTGGCCAATTCCCCCAAGAACTCCCACTAAGCCATTACTCCTAATAGCACTAATAATAAATTACAAGGAGTGAAGAAGCATCACAAGTCGACACGTAGGTCGTTATACAAATATAGACAGCCTTGGGCTGCAATAAGCATGACACACAGGTCATGAACATACATACATGCATCTCATACGTCATGGGCCATACTTGTAACACCCCAACTCACAAAGAGTCTGGAATGCTACTGGAATTAAATTAAACTAGAACAGTTTACTAATTTTCGGCAGAACCTCCTTTGTATAGTTAACTATACCGAGGTTCCAACAAATAATCAAAACAATTAACAATAGACTCCATATTCAAGTTCATCCAAGCATGCAAGTTAATCAAAATGACTTAAACAAATCATACTAATCTCATTATTACAATTAATCTGAAACACATGACCATCCTTAAGTGATTATCAGGCAGTTCACTTATTATTGGAATAAAGCTAAATGGCAACATCTTGAGGTTGTGAGGTAGTGAGTGCATCCAACGTCTAACCCCTCCCATGCATGTTGTTCCTGCCAGAAGTACCTAAAACATATAAAAGCAAGAATGAGCCCAAAGACTCAGCAAGTATCAACAAGGTTAAAGCAAATATCACAGTTATAGCATCAACATTCCACAACAACATTACACTGATCATAGCTTTCACACTTATGGAATGCAATCAAATGCAATGCACCTTTGAACTTTATCTCCTTTTCGCATCTTACTGTAATGCGGGTATACATCCGTCGATGTATACCCTTGCACTCGCCCTCCGCACAGGGGACCAAGAGCCTATACACCACATGTATAGGGACCTTTGCCCATCATCTCAATGATGGGGACCTCTTTTCACTTGCCCACATTCGCGAATGTGGGATTCAACCCGTCATTGCATGACGGGGACCTCAATATTGTATACTTAGTCACCACGTGACCAAGACCCAAACATGCACAAAACATGCATATGCACTATGACATCATCTTCCATACATACAAATTTAATGTGAATACAATAACATGTAAGCATTAACATCATACGAAGGAAACTTTAACCATAACTTGCATTCATCAAGATAGATGGAAGCTCATCACATTAACATCGATGCATAGCTATTACGAGCAAGACACAGCACAATTTCAGCATACAATCATAAATATGCAATAACCCGAATACTTGCCTCAACTGTACGAGAACGGTTGACGCGAAGGGTGCTGCCCCTGGGATCACGCTCCCACCTGAACATAAAGATAACCCCAATCTAAGGCCAACATACTGGACCAAAAAAATAAGTAACATCACAGTTGAACTCGATAAACTCCTAAGCGTTTTCTAATCTTCTAATTTCTAGCGATCGATTTGGTGCCCAATGCGGCCAGTCAACTTTTAAAATACATAACTTTCTGCTCAGGAGTCCAAATAATATGATCTTATACTTTCTGAAAAGGTAATTAAATTACCTAAATAAACTTGGTTGGGGAGCCCTTTTGATTCTGCCATTTACTGCCCCTAGCAAGCCAATCTATCAGACATCAGAATTCACGTCGGGTTCTCTGGACAGAACACTAAAACCACCATAACCTTTGCTACGAAAGTCCAAATCTTGCGTTCTTTATCTCTATGAAAAGGTATGGAAATTACCTACATTTTTCGTTATAACGAGATCCTCTGATTTCTACTTTAACTAGCAGTTTTATCCAGTTTACTACGATCTGCCCGAATGCTGACAGATCAGCGGGACAGCGACACTAAAAATTTCATAACTTTCAGACCGTTAATCGGATTTGGGCGTTCTTGGCGGCCACTTAAAGCTATGAACGTAACCCAACTATCTCTAAGAGATTGGATCCCCAAATTCGGTCTCTAACCACAAGAAAACCAACGTCCAATCTACTGGAAAGAACGCGATCTAACAATTGACGAAACTCGATCTACCAAACAAAATCGATTGCAGCTAATACACCTCAACCAGCGAAGAACACGTGACGTTACCCTTTTAGAATCGCATCAAGATAAAGAACTCTCCCCGCGAAGATGATCTCCTCTCCTTTGTTTACTTGATCGGTCGTAGAGAGCACCGACGGCGAGGAAGGAAGGCACCAATGGAGGGGGATAGCACCAATGGATGATGGGGCTACTTGGGGAGGAGAGGGGAGGAGTGGAAGTGCAGGGAGGAGGAGATGGGGCTGCGGCCGGGAGGTGGGGAGTGGGCGGCTAGGAGGAGGGAGTAGAGGCGGCTAGGGTTTGGGGAGGGTGGAGCCCGCCCCTCCTATGGCCGGCCAGCCCACTTGGGCTAAGACCCAGGCCCATGCTGCCAACTAAATGCGGAAAACCCCCCCTCTTCTCTTGTTTTGATGTTTTTTTCTGAATTAAACTTTCCCCCGATTAACTAATCTCTACCGACTAAATTAATTTATCCTGATTATTTGCTTCTCACACTTTCGGAATATTACAATACTATTCACAAAATCCTCCAAAAACAAGTTATGCATAGAATTGCATTCTATCTAATGGATGGTGTAAACTAGCACTACCAAAAATCAAGTTAAGATCCTAGTCTCACAAGAGTGGCAACCCACACCAGAGGGGTGGTTGCCCTATCCACATACCAAGGTCAATTTTTGAGACTACGTAGATCCAATCATTGTTCCGTCCATGTAACTAGCATTGGATTAATCATATTAACCATTTCCGATCGCAACTCCGATTCGATCAACCAAATTGATCTTCGCGTGCTCCATGGATTTACGATCATTATCTACCTCAATGGCGAAAACCGATAGGTAGAGGCAAGTCGTGATTCGACCATGAAAATATGATCAAAGAATAACGATCATGATCCCATCTTGAGACCACCGCGCATGGACGATCATATTGACCATCGCCAAAAACACGATCATATTGACCATCGCCAAAAACTATCTATCATATAGAACGACCAACACAAACAATAATAGATCACATCTACGACTCCCACATATCACAATATGTATCTAAACCGAATCTAAAACTAGACAGGATGGCTCTGATACCACTGAAGGAACACAGGTAGGCTACACTAGCGCAATTTCAAAAATCTACTACGCAACCAAGGAACCTCCACAAGTAATAGATCACGGGATTACCACTAGACGCGCTGACTCGCAGCGGAAGAAGAGTCGAAGTAGCGTGTTGGTGCGATTGTAGTCGTACTAGCCTCGCACCTCTTCCAAGTGCTCCTTGTGACTGTCACAGGTTGCAGATCTTCCTAGCGTTGAAGCCTGGCAGCAACGCCTCTAAGGTATCCACATGTACAGGGCAGGGACACCATACGTCGGAGTGCTAGTGCCAGCTGCGCGATTTTGGGCGAGAGAGGTGTGGCAGCTAGGGTTTTGGGAATTCTGAAAATCACACTTAACCCTATGCCACCGCCCCCTCTATTTGTAGGCATCCATGATAGGTGTCGACCTTTGAGGCCCATTAGGACCTCATGGTCCATAAGAATTCGGATCACCATCCAAAATGTGTCCCAGCCCTTTAAGCGTGCGACCCTATAGGCTCACATACACTTGGACATGGCCTGAGTACTCCTACTCGTCCACTAATCGGTAGTGGCCCCTAGCAGGACATGCCGACTCATGAGTATATATAAAGATCACATCGGACGAACCTCAACAAATCTCATATTGTAACATCCCAATTTTGGACTTGTGTTTCAAATGTAAGAAAATGAGTAGAAATTAAAAAAAAATCTTACATCATGTATTTCCTGTTTGTTCTAAACAATTCTTGTACAAGAATTATGGAAATGCAAAGTCACAAGTCATTTGATCCAAATCTTGACCTTGCAAAAATATTCTTGTCAAATCTTGTGATCATCTCCTGGAAATATTTTTCCTAAGTCCTAGGGATGGTATGTGACCCCTCTGAAAAATTTCATAATTTTTGGAAATTATTTGAATACTTTTGGAAGGCAGTCAAACCTGTTTGACTTTTAGTCAAAACCCTATTCCAGAACCTTGCAGAATTTTGGGAGAAAAATGCACTATATAAAAACCTCTAAAAATTTTACAAAAGGTTAATATCTAAGTTAGCAAGCTCCTATAAAAAGTTTAGAATTTTTGGAGTTGTTTTGCTACCTCAAATAAATCCCCAAAGTCTCAGCTAAGATTAAAAACCTTAATTCTGGTTTCACTGTTCCTTGGGTGCAGACCAGTCTCGGGCTCGAGCCACTTGACTTGGCTCAGTCAACTAGCCGCACTCGAGCCCATTTTAAAACGCGTGGGCGCTGTCAGCCATTAGACATCAATCGGACAGCCCTCGTTCGTGACAACGTTCGGACCTCGCGATAGCGCCAATTCATTTGGACCGTTGGATTAAGATCCAAAAGTTCGGATTCGTGGAAACGTTCGGGTCACCCGATTGTCGCATTCAATCGAGGTCGTCCATTTTCAATCTAACCGCTCACGATCTCCCTTTTGTTTTAAACCTCAGGAGCTTTGAGCAATCTCAGTCGTTGGATTAAAATCGGACCGCCTACAATCGCCCTGGCTTTTCTCTGGTCATCTTCTTCCTCGCGCCGTGCACAGCACAATGGGAGGCATGGCCTTGGTCATGTCTGCTCCCTCCTCATCTCTCTTTGGTCGGGCATTTAGTGCATGCGGCTCACTTTAGGCCGGAGACATGCCCTACCCTGCACCCCATCATTTCTCTTTTCGGTCCATGGCAGTGCTATAGACCAAACTCACCCGAGCATTTCGTTTTTGCCCAAACCCTAATCCTCTAGCTTTATAAGCTCCCCAAAGCCCCTCCTGGTATTCCTTTACGTCACCCCTAGTTCTTTCTTAGCTTGTGGAACTCAAAACACCAAGAATACCAAAACCACCATTTTCGGCCACGAAGCTTCATTGCGGATCTTGATGCTCCAGTGGTTCTTCTTCAAATCTTTTTGTACCCTTTTGAGCTCCTTAGTACCCTAATCATTTCCCCTAACTCAATTTTGGGTTTCATTCAAAGGAATTGACAAATTTTGAGTTTGGATCTTTTCGGCCGAATTCATCCCCTTTCTTCCACAGCTCCGGTAAGTGGTTCTTTTGGCAATTAATTGCTCATGAATCTTCTATGGGCCGTAATGCAGCTATTTTGACCACCAGTGGTGTTCATTTTTGCTCAGGCCGTATTTTCTTCATCGTCTTCCTCGGCTCCGGCGAGCTCCTCCACCGTCAAAGCTTCTCCGGCCATCTTTGAAGCTCATCTTGGCTAAGGTAGCTCCTTATTGGTCCCTAGAAGCCGTGGCACTCGTTTTCTTGGACTATTGTGGAGCTTTTCGCTATTTTCATTTTAAGCAGTAAGTGTCCCCATCTTTCATTTATGGCTCGCCGGCGTTGTGGGCCGTTGCCGCCGGCGAGGTCCTCACCACTGGGTGCACCGCGTTATTGAGAACCCATTTTGGTACTTTGTGGGCGCCGCCGTGGCCGGAGCCGCCGGCGACGAGCCCTTCTTTCCGCTCGGGTTTTGCCAGACGAAAACCTCCCTCTGTGCTGTTGTCATTTAGGACTTTGATTCTGGTCATTAACTGCTACCCATTGATAACCATGGTTTTAGTAATCAATGCCTGTCCTTAATGAACTCGTGTGTCCTTGCAGGCCCACCTCTTTAAACCCCCTTGCGCTATTCAACGCCTTTAGGACATCATTAATGCTTAATCATCGGTAATTAGTGGTTAGTATTAAATGGTTGTCGGAAATGACTCCGTGAGTCACTGATTTGTGGGCCCTCACCCACTTAAATCCTCTCTGTGCAAAATCTTTAGGACACCATTAATACTAATCATTGGTTTTAGTATTTAATTGCTGCCCTAAATCACCCTCTGTATCGCTTACATGTGGGCCCGCGCATTTAAACTTCTCCGCGTGATCAAAACCCACACGTGTTATATGCGCGTATCGTGGACCGTCGATCTTGAACTCAACGGCCCAGATCTTTGGGAACTTTCGGGTCACCCGAACGTCCAAGTCACCAGGGACCGTCAAATCTAGATCAACGGTCTAGATCTGAGTGGCCGTTCGGACCACTCGAGCTCCCAACCGCTCTGGATCGTTCATCTCGCGATGCGCGGCTAAGATGAGTGTGCCGTTCGGGTCACCCGAAGAGCACCGCGTCCTGAGCCCTCCATCTCAAGATCTACGATCGAGATGGATTGAGCCGTTCGGGTCACCCGAACGGCCCAATTCAAGTGGACCGCTGGATCTTGATCCAACGGTGAACCTCGTTTGGATCGCGCGCGTGTGCTATTTCTCCTGCGCGTGGGCCGTTGGATCCCATATCAAAGGCCCACGTTCGTCCACGTCATTTTTGTTCTGATAAGTTGTTTTTATTTCGTTAATCCTTTATTTATCAACTGAGAATTATATTAAACTTTGAAAACTCATAACTAATTCGTTTTAAATCCTTTTTAGATGATTCTAGTGGGGTTAAATTCATGTTTAACTAGAGTTTAATCTAAAAATGCACATAGACATGGTTCTGTGCTAGGAAATTTTGTAAACAATATTAACTAGTTTTCAGCCATTTTAGAATATTCCAAAAATTGTTGTGAAATTTGTAAAATGCATATCTTTTTCTGTATAACTCCAAAATGTGCAAACTCAATCTTGTTAAATTCCTCTGTTAGCATACTTTAATATGAAATAGGTTTTGATCATGGTTTTATTTCTGAAAAGTGATATGTGCTAGATTTACAGCTTAGAAAATCATAATTAATTCATTTTAACTCCAAATTGAGTAAACTCAACTTTGCTGTTCTTAGAATGTCGTAAACTACCTATCATAAAAATTTCAGACTCTAGGTCATTCTAGAAATTTTTGCCATGAACAGTGCCAGTAATTAATTTAGTTGAATTTCATGGATTTTGGATGACTTTTGATTTTGAGTTTTCTTCGGTGTTCGTCGTTTTTATTGGGTTTTCTTGTTCTTTCGATAGGTTCCGACGATTGTGTTGAGTTGAAAAGTAATCCTCTGCAGCAAACAAGTGGCCTCCAGCAAGGCAAGCAGTGTAACATCATTTGATCATATTGCTCCCATTACTTTTAAAGTCTAATATCTTGTTTGCAAAAACTAAGTATGCATGCTTCTTTGTGTCAAGATTTATTTTGTCGATTAGGGGTAGCTAATCCCATTGCATAGTTTCCCTGAAATTGTTCACCCCTGCCACTGCCATAGGTTATTATCCTCACTGGTGAATTAGAGCCCGGTGGATGATTTATAGTCCTTTTACTGTCTTTGCGATATGATGCTTAGCAATGCTTAGTTACCTGTAGAATTGGGCGGTTATCGACTTGTTCGATAACCTTGATCACACAAACTTATTATGACTTTATGTTCCAGCCTTGTGCTATGTTTATTCGTGAAAACTAAAAATGAAAACAAAATAATTTCGATTTGGGCACAACGGTAAGATGGTGTGCTTTTGGGTGTGACTGGAATGGTGCCCGGGTCAGTTAAGGACCGAACATCTTGTGAGTCTCTGTTATCCAGGCAAGTTGTGCGTGCTAACCACACTAGAGGGAAATGGGACCTCTCTTGACTTAGTACTTTGGCGTGTGTTAGCTACGAGTCGCAGGTAGGCGTGTGTGTGTTGTGTTGTGGTAAAATGAGGTGGTTCATGTGTTGGGAGCATTGTAGTTGTCCAAAAAGCTTTACCCCGAGGGGTAGTTGTCTTTTCGGATTTACAATGTAAGCGTATGGGCTTCGGTCCATACGAGCGGCTCGTAGTTGATACATAATATTGGAAATGTCTCGTAGGACTTAGTCTGTCTTGACATACCTTCTAAGTGTGCTTCATCTAGTGGCAAAAAGGCGGTCTGAAGTGTGGGTACATTGGTACACCCCTGCAGGGTTTTGAACTATTCGAATAGCCTCGTCCTAGGTTATGGACACGCTTGGGTAAGCTTTTCAAGAGTTGGACTACAACCTTTTAAAATTAAAATTTGACATGGGTGGTACGAATGGGTAATTCGTGCTATTGTTGTGATGGCTTTTGGGTTAGTCATCTCTAGGATGTCCTTATGTTATTACATTATTGTCTCGCTATTATTTATGCAAATAAAATTCAGATTGTTAAAACGCCTTCAAACTATTACTTATTGCAAATAAAACTTGTTTTATGCTGAAAATTAACCTTGACATATGTATTTCCCTTTGCCTCACGATATCGATCAAACTCAAGGCAAGTGTGTGCCATCCTTGTTGGTTAGTTCGACCACTCTTTCCCGATCATGTGACTCGAATTTCCCAACTACGGTTAACTCTTTAACCGTGAGTAGCATGGCCATGCATTTCTGGAATCTAGTCACTCGAGAGGCCTAGAGATATCTCTCACGTTACATGGAGGGCAAATCCCATCTTGATCGACCATGCCTCAACGCATGTATCATGACAAACTCGAAAGCTACCTTTATAACTACCCAGTTACAGAGTAGCGTTTAGTAACTCATAAGTCACTACACATCTCAAGTACGTGCGACGACCTCAAGTCTAAGAATATAGCATACGCATTGTAAATGAGACCAACTGATGACATATAAGAATACAACATTCTCGCAATGTCTCATGGTCGGTCGATCCAACCTCATGGTTACTAAGATGTGTCCATATTATTGGTTTGATATCTTCATATCTATGATCCGTGAAACATGGTCATCAACCAATACATATGCTAGTCTATTCATATGTATTCTCATATGTTTCCGACTAGGGATCACTTTAGAATAATCATCGCAAAGATAAATATAGAGTTTCACAATCAAGTCACATACTTGATAATAAATATTAACGATATTATGCTTGGAACAAGATAACATATTATCCAATAAATTATGAACATGATGAAATATAATCATCTCTATGATTACCTCTAGGGCATATCTCCAACAGTGCTGCCGCTGCCAACAGCCGGCACACAAAGCTCCCGGGCTGCCGCCAGCATAGGGGAGAAGCTCCCCATGCCGCACGCCTCGGATGATAGGGTCTCCAACCTTATCTTCCCCTCATTCTCAATGATAGGTGGGTTCCACCTTCTATTTACTTTTTCCTTTTTCATTTCTTCTTTTCTCTAATTGAGAAATTACTAAATGGTCCTAAAAAAATACAACATCAATTACTCGTCACCACAACTTGTGGAACACATGGGGACCATCACATGGTCTTACAAGAAATTATATCATCTATTTGTTTGAATATGAATGTCCATAGTGCATTTGAATTCACCCTTTAGGGCTATGCTAGCTAGCTAGCCTTTTTTTTTTAAAAAAAAAAAAGTGACTTTTGCCCGATTTTAACCAAGTATATGGACTTGAGTTTCACTTGTACCCGCAAAGGGGCCTAAATGCTCTTTTCTAGAAGTGACCTCATGTGCAGTTTCACTTGCGTTTTCTTTTGTTTAGCATAAAAGTATCAAACAGCTCTATCATAGCTTTCACTAGAATCAACAATAAAGCGGAATGGAAAACGCAGACAGGATAATTGCTATCTCACATAAAGAGAGGAATGGCAGGCCATTCTACATACTTCCTGAAAAATATGTATGTACATTACTATATACGTGAACGTTGTATCTCATATTCTCATCTCTCTTTTTTTGAAGGGAAAAATAGCAGGGAACCACCCTAGCTACTGACTACTGTACTACTGCATCCCATGATCATTCATTCCCATCTCTCTCTACCTTGAGTTCTTGGTTACTTGATCTATATGATATTGATTAATCCTATGAAATTATGAATCGGCCATGTAATTGAACCAAAATACAGCCATGACCACCGTAAACATCAGCATGTACGTTCTACCCTCATGAATGTCGACATGCCGGCATGCGTCACTAGAGTCACTACTCACTACGGCTATCGCTCTCCTCCTCCAAGTCCCAGGCTCCCAGCTAGCCTCGCTCTCGCCATCGCCAGCGCTCCGGTTCAACCTCCCATCAGATTTCTTTCCAGCCGCACTCTTATTTGATGGCGGCTTAACGTCAGCCTGAGGTGGCTGCGGATGCACTGCGGCAGCAGCATCCCCCATGCTCGCAGTGGCAGAAGCAGCTGGTGCATTCGTCTGCGGCACCGCCACTGAAACGACAAATTAATTGTAAGTACACTCAGAATTTGACTGGATGGAAGAATAAAGATATATTTATACGTTAACTTGGCAAGCTGAGACAGGAGGGGCGTAGAGGAAGCAGCCAGGCTGGAAGCGGCTGCACCAGCGGAAGCGCTGGGAGAGTAGCGACGAGGCCGGCCAGTACGCCGTTCGATAGCAGCAGCGAGCACAGGCAGCGGCGGCCGGCATCGAGGGCCTGGTTCAGCGACGAGCAGCAGGCGTCGCTTATGTTCCCTCCTCCTGCAGCAGCACCGCTGTTCGCCAGGCATGGCACCAGGTTCACCCCTTGGAATAGGTTGCAGGTTTGCAGCATGGCACGAGTACGACCTGTGCGCTTGCAATACTACTTGCCAGTGCTCCACCAAGAACTAGCAAATGGAGAAAGACAGCGGCTAGGTGTGATCTGCAGTGGAAGTGTTGTGGTAGCTTGATTGGTAATATCATATTAGCTAGCGACCTAGTCCCTAAATGTCTAAATCTATCGATCTATCTATCTTGTGTTTGTTCACTAATCAACATAGTACTTTAGATGTGTTCCGATCGAGGCAACCTTTTGATAGCGAGATAGATAGGAATGCTATAAATAAGATGATGTGGAAATCTCGTTAGTTGCTAGCTATGGGAGGCAATGTTTAAATAAGACATCAAATGTTTCGATCAAAGAGAGTCCATTTTAGTACTACCCAGGGTTTTTAAAACCGGTTTTATTTTTTACGCAGGGTCGCCAATAGAACCGATATTGCCAATTATCGGAAAATTTTGGTCAATTTAAGCCAAAAATTTGAATTTTTTGAAGTTAAAAACAAAATATATAAAAAAATGGATAATTGGCTCAGTGACATCGTGTTGGAGCGTAATCGGAGGAACGACACCTCCGTTCGTGACGTACTAGAAAATAACATCGTGAACACCAAAAATTATATCGAATAACATCGCCATCACATTCCATCAGTTACTTCCTTTTGCAAAAAATTTTAAATATAAAAATTGAGCTCCAAAATTTATCGATTGTTTTAGAGCTTCCCGACACAGTTTAATTGGTTGTGTATTTTTTTAAAAAAATTATACATTATGATTTTGTCTCTAAAATTCATTTAAGTATACTATTTGTAGGAATTTTCTAATATAGAAAATGAGATCCAAATATTATGAAATTTTTTAAGGCTCCTTACACAGTGGAATTGATTGTGTAATTTTTTCAGAATTTTTACAAAATTAATTAATGCAATTTCATAATGTTTGGACCTCATTTTCTATGTTAGACTCCTTACACAGTGGACATTATGAAATTGCATGAATTTATTTTATAAAAATTCTAAAAAAAATTACAAAATAAAGTATTGGACAAATTTAACATGGATAAATCTCATCCCTTAAAAAACCTCATGGTAGTCAAATCCCTAAATGTGGATAAAGACCGTTTTAGACCAAGAGAGGAAAGTGTGGAAGTTCTAGGACATGAGGTTCCATACTTGAGTGTCATAGGGGCACTGTTGTATCTTGCAAACTGCACAAGACCTAATATTGCATTTGTAGTCAACTTGTTGGCTAGACACAGTGGAGCCCCAACCAAAAGGCATTACACTGGTGTTAAAACTGTCCTCAGATACCTAAGGTACACAAGATCTTGGATTGTTTTACCGAACGAACCAAGATTTGACCATGATGGGATATACTAATGCTGGATATTTGTCAGATCCCCATAGAGCAAAATCCCATATTGGATTTGTATTTTTTTGTGGTTGGTGCAGCCATCTCTTGGCAGTCATCTATGTAGACTTAGTGGTCATTTCTAACAACCACTCAGGTATTATAGCTCTATATGAAGACCCACGTGAATGTGTTTGGCCCAGACATGTGATTAAGTATATCTAGAAGTCTTATGGCATTTATACCGTCAAATACAAATGCAACATCACAAAGCACATTACTAAAAAAATTCTATCCTAATGAACTCCAAAAGAATGTTGAGGTAGAGATCCTGCAAACAAAGTCTTGTGAAATTCTATTTGATTTATTCACTAAGTCTCTGCCTGCATCCAGTTTTCAAAAATGTATTCATGGCATTGGAATGAGACGATTTAGAGAGTTGTAAGGTTCAGGGGGAGTCAATCCCTAGACCATAACCCTTATCAAATCCTGAGGATTTATCCAAAATCTTAAAGATTGGATCCCGAAGATTAAGCATTGTACTCTTTTCCTTGGTGAATTTTCTTGAAGTTTTCTCACATGAAGGTTTTCAATGAGGCAATAACTGTAATGCAACTTACAAATGTAATATACTATTTTCTCTATTCCTTTTTTCCAATGGATTTTTGGAAAGAGTTTTTGACGAGGCATTTGCATATTGTTGTCTATTGCTGTCCGAACCCAGATTACCACATTTGAAACCCTCGGTGTATTCTAAACTAGTCTTATGATCAGTAGTTAGCTCACACAGTGACACATCGATGAAATACCATCCATTCAAAAAATTAACTAAAAAGGTAGCAAAATAGTAATAACTGGACCTTATGGTAAATGTTTACTTAACTTGTCACGCAAGGCTTAAGAAACAAATAAAACTATTGCAGCGGAAATAGATAATTTGTGATGGTCATTCGACATGCCCACACACAATCAAGTGGGGACCGTATCTTAGTTCACAAAGTCTTCAAAGTACTCTACCTCAAAGAGCTCTTGAGCAGCTTGACCTTCAACTGAGCAACAATGTTTAAAGCTGTGAGTATATAAAGTACTCAGCAAGTCGTTGGGAACAATATACAATTAATATTCATACAAGGCTTAAATAAAGGAATACCCATATGGTTCTTTTGCCGAATGTAGGTGTTAAAAGTAAATATAGCAAGTAGATTGTAAAGTATACTTGAAAAAATAATAAATAAATAGTAAACCAATGAACCTCTATAAGATCGAAGAGACCGACTAGAGGGAGGGTGAATAGGCAGTTTTAAAAATCTTTTGGCTAAAACTAACTTTTATGTGAAATTGTAAATCAATTCGGTTTTTCACAATTAAAGCCTAAATCAACTAGTCTTTACTAAGTGCACCAATAATATAAGACTATTGAGAAATATAGCAATCATATGAATACATGTAAGCAATTTAATACAAGGAATGTAAATTGCACAAGGTAAAACACAAGAGAACAAACCACAATGACACAATGATGTTTTATTGTGGTGTTCGACGACTTGCCAGTCTCCCCTAATCCACGTTGAGGTAAGCTCAAACGAATTGGACTGGCTCCACGAATTAAGCCAAACACCCCTGAGGCAAGTGCAACCACTTGGACCGGTTCTCACAACACGAACAAACACCTCGATCTACTCAGAGTTGCTCTTCCTCCACTCCGAAAATGACGAGCACCAAACCACTCACAACCGCCCGGGTCTCCTCACACCCTTCTTTGAGAAGATCACCGGCACAACTCCTCTGTGCCGGCAAACACCAAGAGTAACAGATCGAAGATGCTCACTTGAAAGAATAAAGTGTCTAAGCTCAATGCTATCCATTTTCCCCAGATAGTACTCGACTTTTATTCAAATTTGGATTTTACTTACCACATTTGCGTTTCCTCGGATACGGATATCGGATAAAACGGATTATCCTTTACCAATTCCCATCCCCAACGACCAATCCTGCGACCAGGTCCACGACCACTCCTACGATCAGGTACACGACCAATCCTGCGACCAAGTCCACGACCACTCCTACGATCACTCCTACAACCATCTCTACGACTAGGTGCTACGACCAGTCCTACGACCAGTCTACGACCAGGTCCATAGAACCTCTCTGTTAAAAATATACCGCCAACTAGATTTCGGTGCTATCGACTTGCGGTAATACTGCTCATCAGATGTTGTCTTACCGTTTTTGGAATTTCAAGAAAATTTCCGAAAACTTCCTCTCTTGAAAAAACATACCGCTATGTAAACTTCGGTATTACCGACCTGCGGTAATACCGCTCATTACTTGCGGTCATACCAATTTTCAAAACAGTTTTCCAGAAGCTCAAATCAAGGTAATGCATGAACCTCAACTATTTGCAAAACACATTCGTAAATATTGGCAACATCCTAACGAGAGCTAGAGCAAGCAAAACGAGCTATCAACACATAACACTCTAAAGCTACTAGTCAAGACCCACCTTAATAGTACGGCCACCTATACTAGCAATTCGGTCTCCAACCAAACACCAAGACAGGTAAAAGACTAAGAACACATCCTTAGCCCTAGCTAGTCATACATTTGCCTTGCACATAACGCACATCTTTACTTCAACTCCAGGTTCTTGACTTTGATAATCATCAACTCCAGGAATGCAACAAGATATTAAAAAAATGATATCGAATGTATACCTCTTTGGTTTTCACATTTTTATCCAACTGTGACTAAACAATACGTATAGCAATAGAAGAGTTAGTCTCACAAATAGATTTGTCATTAATAACCAAAATACTCTATTAACTCATAATGATGGGTCTAGATTCTTCACTCTCCCATCCACTTACCAACCAATCCATCAAGTGAACATCCAATCCACCCAGTAAACATCTCATCCACCAAGTGAACATATCATTCACCTTCCAACCATTTTTGCTAAAACTCTATACCTCATGTGAAATCGTGAGGCATTGTCCAGAACCAGGGGCACGACTATTCGAACAATTTTTAACACTCTGCAGAGGTTGTACAGCTTGACCCACAAGAGATAAATCACCATATAATGTCCATTCAACACACTTTCATTGGTGTGTGACTAAGTGATTATCACAAGACTTTACAAAGCTCCTTCTCAATCTACTTCTGCCCTCTAAGGTTTCAACACTGAATGTCATCGCAACTAGGCAGGGCCCCTTCTTGCGCCATCTAAGTATACATCTATCCCGGAACTCACACCACCACAACAGAACTGAAGTTGAGACATTGCAAATTAATTAGCCAAACCCATCCCACACTGGATATGTGGTTGTCAGGGACGGAGATTAGTTAGAGCCAAGGTGGGCTCTAGCCCCCCCCCCAACAATTTGTTAAAAAATATAGTAACATTGAGTATGTAGTAGCATTTAGGTCTATCAATTAATTAATCCTTCAAATGATCATCCTGCTGTCTGCAACTCCAAAAATCCCATTAAGTTCGAACCAATCTACTTTATCTTCTTCCTCACTAGGCCATGAATCACTGACCTAATTTTATTTTCCTACTCTGCAACAAGTTAGCCTAATAGTTTTAGTCGTTCACTCATTTTGGTAGCTCAGTTTAGTCAGTAGCTAATGCCCATCACCACTACTTTACTTTCTGTTTTTTACTCGTCGCCTTCGGCTCATATTGCGACAAAGTGTGAGCGGCAAAGCCACAAGACAACTAGATAAGGCATTGCGGCGGTCGACGGAGCACGAAACATCCTTGCACAACTAAAGTTTGGAGTGGTCGAGTAATATGGCCATCAACCTAAGAAGTGGTTGATGCTTTATGGCGGCATGCGATTCTTCCTCCTCCGTTTTTTAGAGTAAATATATACATATATCTTGCTGAGACAAGACAGTTTATAACCAAAATACGGACAAGATCTACCTAAAAATTTTCGATAGTTATAAATTCTACCATGTTATAGTAACATGATTTAGCATTAACCTTCGGCCCCCCTTAAGATTTGGCTCAAGCTCCGTCACTGGTGGTTGTACGATATGGCCCAATTCAATGGCGCACAAGAGTAAGTCTTTAACAAGTACTCAAGCTAGACTACCTCATCCCAATGTGCAAACAGCACCCTCTTTACTACACGATCACTCGTCTAATCATAAAAGCATTTTGTTTAACCGAACCAATGACAATCCTTGTCATGCACACATCTTTTATAAGATTGGCATCGCACCACAACTTGTACAACAGTAGCATTTGATGTGGCTTTAGGGTTTGTTTGTCACTTCTTTTTCACTATTCGGTGTGGTTCTCAGGCCGACGGTTGCTAGTACCTTCAGTAGACGAACTCTATTGGTGTCGTGGTCGAAAGAGCAATTGAACGTCCACATGTAGTTTCCATATGGTCCAATGGTGAACATGTCACCTGCAGACAAGTGCTTTGATAAGATTCTTGACCACTTGAAGTGGCTCGAGAAACTTGTGTGTGTGTGTGTGTGTCCTTCTGGTAGTGTGTTCAATATGTATTAAGTAGTGGTGGTTGTCTGCATAAGGGACTTATGTATGAACGATGTTGTATGCTTTTTATGAATTGCGAGAATTCTTAACTTTTGGCAACTAGGTCTATATGAACGTAACATAATAAGGGATTCACGTATGAACTTTGGTATTTCACTTGTGCATACTGCGAAGACAACACACTATGACGCTACCTTTTAAGTTAGAAATGACATCTCTCTGCCACGCCACCCTCTCAGACTGTAAAGACCGCATGCTGTCACGCCCCACATTTGCAGACTAAAAAGACGACACACTCCGACGCTACCTTTTAAGATAGAAATGATTGCATACTGTTAGGGCATACAATGCCACCTTTGCGGACCGAGAGGACAGCACACCGCGACACTTCCTTTTTAGATTGAAATGACTACACTCAACCACAACACATTTTCAAAATGAAAAGACAACACTAGGTCACGCCACCTTTTTAGACCAAAAAGACCACATACTATCAGGCCGCGCACTTCCACCTTTGCAAACTAAAAAGGCAGCACACTGCGACGCTACCTCTTCAGACCGAAATGACCACACCGCCACGGCACTTTTCATATCAAAAAGACAACACACTGTGACTTTACCTTTCTGTACCAAAATGATCACACTCTACCACGCCAACTTTTCAAACCAAAAAGACAATACACTGTGATGCTAATTTTCATACCGAAATGACCATACTCTGCCACACCACCTTTTCAAATCGATGTTTTTACACTTCTCCTTCCACCATCGGCATTACACCCTATCCACTCATAAAATGAGGGAGAAGAAAGTTGGAGGACAACAGTACACCACCATACCCAACATTCACTCTAACTTGGTTCACACAACAGAGGAAGGAGATGTCGAACTCGTCGTCAAACTTCTACGTAAAGATGTTGTGGAAGCGCGAGTGGCTTGTCGAGAGGGCTAAACCCCACCCCGATTGTTCTATGAAGGATGCGCCGGTACCACCGAAGTTCCCACTCCCGTAATTTGTGTACGGAGAACCAGCGAAGATCATTCAGTCCACACACCCGGCGACTACGGCCCAGGCATACTACACGTGCGAGAACATCCGCGTAAGTGAATCTTATAGATTTTTCACATGCTACATTGCATTCCACATATCCCTAATGTCATGGGTGCATAATGGCAACCGAAGATGCGATGCAACTTCTTCTAATGGATCGACGGCCCGGACATGTATGGTAGGGTGTTCGTCGAGCAAAACTACATATTCAACTACACGAAGCAAGCCGAGACCTTCGAACGCTAGAAACCTTATATACCCTACCCTATTGAAAAGGCACCTGAGGAGTCCATAAAAGCTGGGTGGTGGTGGAGAACCCCCGAACAGGAACCTGAGTACGACTGGACCGAGCGCGCGGCAGATAAGGGAAAGGCTCCTGCCAATGAGACCGATAGCTGTCCTAGCGCTCCCTATCGCCCAGGCACACTCCATATCGAAGAGGTAAGTTAGGTTCAATTTGTATCTTGATTATTGATTTGGCCCTATGTTTTGCTATCCTAACATCATTTAATCGTCCATCCCGTCTCGCAGAATATAGCTGACTTCAAGACTGGCCGCCGCTGCAGGCAGTCCGGAGACAAGGGGAAGGGACCGTTGGGTCGCTAGGACTAATCAACTTCGTTCCAATCAACCTTTTTTTCGATTCTAAAAAGAAGCACATGTATCGTATGTATATTTTGGTTTGTTGATTCATACATGCTGTCGTTTCTAATACACGTAACTAAACCCGGCGCGTCATGTAATTCACAATTAAATTATGAAGTCTTTCACACTTAAATCTCTTTTCCCAAATATTTCGACTATTAAATATTACGTAATGTTTTTCCAAAGTAATTGGTTCCACGAACAATATAATCGGGACAACAGTGCTCATGGCAACCCTAATATCAATTTTTTTTTCATTTCACTTCGTAGGGGCTGTTTGTGTTATTGCGTCGCCGATCCCGCATTCTTTACCTTATATTTCATTATATTCTCCTATTTCAAATTCTGAACTACGCGAACACTAAAAGAAATTACCAAAAAATTATGTGAAAATTACTAAATTTTTAGGCTGAATTATGTGCACAAATTTTAAAAAACAAATAAATAGGACCCTGTTTCCAATTCAACTAGCAACAGTTCAACTGACGACATTAGATTGTCAAGGCTGCTGTTGCCAATTGGACTAGCGCCATTAGCCTAGTTCTGAAAAAAAAATCGATTATTTAATTTTATAATTTTTTAATTAATATTATTTTTAAAAAATTCCTTCTTCCTTCCCGGTTGTGGCTACTTCCCCGGTAGCGACAGTACAGAAAATTAATCTGAAGCTGTAGTTGCGACGGTGGTACGGTTGTAACCTGCAATTGCGAGCAGTGGACCTACATGCAATTAAGATTTTGCGGTTTTCAAATTTTAAATATTCCATACATGGATATCGCTGGCAAATGTAAATCAAATAATAAAATACTTGGAACCACCACCAAGAGTGATTAGAGTTATGGGTGTTGTACGACTCACCACCCCACCGGACGCAAATCCTTGCACCACCTATACGGACATGTGGGCACCTGCGGATCATATCACGGATTTATACCCGTCATCCGTATTTATTGGCATGTGCTAACTAAGAGAGTACAAAAAAAACATTGTTGTAAATTAAATAATAGTAATAACTATCAAGTGATTATTAGAACACATTTGACAGCAACGAAAACCAATATAATGTTGAAAGGCATGCATGTATTAATTCATAACGAAATTTCACATTCGTAAGTATAAACAAGTAGTAAGTAGGTCTCCTTAATACAGTTTTTTAGCAAAATATATGTAGGTCTCATTGATGTTGAATTAGTTTCCTAAACAATATAATAAAACCTAACAAACAAGTGAATATGTAAGGATAGGTGACACAATCAGGGTTGAATAGGTGATACAATCAAACGGCCTCGTGGAACACTAACCGAAAAGAACTCCAATGATACAACGATATTCTCTAATAGCTATGAGAAGGTCAGATCAAGACAGGTAACTCGGAAAAAATTACTGCGGAAAAAAATACGGAATTAGACATACACAGCAGCAAACGAAAGTATACCCAAAATAGAGATCAGAATCAAGTTTTGTGAAGGATCAGAATCAGCAAACGCAACAAATTACTGAATTAGGCACACAACATCAACTACTCTAGCGTTTGAACGGTGGTGCACTGCCCCTTCTTGCGCGACACCTTCAGTGGCTGGGCTGGCAGAACACTTGTAGAAGCATGTACGTCAGATTCAGGTATGTTGCATACACTCTTTCAAGGGTCGGATATTATTTTCACATGCTAATTAATTGGGTTTCAGTTTTCAAAGTTTCAGTCCGACGTCTGCAAGAACATTTTGATTCAGCCATAGCACATACAAATTACTGAATTAGTGATCACAATTAGCTCAGCATAGCATGAAGTCAAAACAGTGTATATTTGCTAATGCATACACGGACACACTTTTTTATTTGCGTACAAACTTTTTTATTTGCGTACAGACAGGCACAACTACAGTTCCGAAACTTGATCGATCTCCCGACCGGCAGCATATTTATACACATGCTCCTATAGCCTCCCACAACTTGTAAGATGGAACTGTTCTGTTTGGTCCGTTTCGAGTAATAATACATATATAGCACATGGTACAAAAATTCAAGCAGCTTCGTCGTCGTCGTCTTGGTTGAGCCTCGCCGCCGTGGTCACTGCGGCACCCACCCCGCCGGCCTTGCTGCGCGCTCCGGCGTCGCTGTACGTCTCCGCCTGCACCACCCTCGCCGCGTCCTCCCTCCTCACCTCCTTGTCACCGGCCAGCTTCGCCGTTGCATCCTGCACGCGATCGATCAAGCGCAAGCGCAAGCACCGCGCGTGTTCTTAACTCAAAAGACTACGTAAAGCATATCATGCATACTACGAGTTACGTACCGAGAGGACATCGCCGATCTTGATCTTGTCTTCGTCGCGCTCGGTCCAGGCGTTGGCGCGCGCCGCGGCTTGCGCCTTCTCGGCGAGCCCTCCTGGCATGCCGATGTCCGCTCCCTGAGCCCTCGTCTCTGCGGCGCGGATAGCCTCTGCGTCGGCCCTGTCGACTGGCCGGAAGCCCGCGGCCCTGGCCGTCGCCTCCAGCGCCTCTCCGATCGTTATCTTGGTCTGGTCCTCCTCAACCGGCTGGTCGGCGACGGAGTACTTCCCTACCACCTACACATACGCATGATGTATACACGCACGGTCAGCAAAAATTTAAAAGGCGATCGAAGACGCCGCCCTTCCACCTACACAACGTACGTACCTGGCCAGCGACGAACTCGGTGATGATGCGGCCGCCGGGCACGGCGGTCTGGGTGACGTTGATGCCCTGGTTGGTGGCCGCGTCGCTGGCCTGGCCGGGATTGACGGCGCCGACGTCCTGGTTGTACGCGGCGGCCGTCTCCATGGCGACCCCGGCGCTGTAGCCACCGCCGCTGGCTTGCGGGACCGGGACGCCCGGCATGCTGTCCTCGGCGGAGCGCATGGCGGCGGCGTCACTCGGCGTGATGGCCTGGCCGGCGAGCTCGCCCGTGACGGCGAAGACATGTCCATACTTGATGGTCTCGGGCTGGTCCTGGGCAGCCTGGGCCTGGACTTGGTCGCCTCCTCTCGGCGGCTGGGCTTGAGCCATCGCATCTATCAGCTGTATTCTCTAGCGAGCTGTAGCGCGGTGCGTCATGGAGTGAGCTCACGGTGGCCGTGCCGACTTCAATTTATATATTCGTGGTGGCGAGTGGCGACACGCTTATCCGATTGGGGTGATGCGGTGGCCGGCGAGGGCATGCGGCTGACGACACGTGCAGTACTCCCCTGGTGCGGTGTGCTGATCGGCATGCGTGCGGTGTCATCGCGTCATCGGCGTGGACGGTGGACGCGAAGGCGGTGTGGCGAATGCACGCGCGTGGATCTTTCGCGTAGGTGTCTTCGTGTCAGTGTACGCTATCGAGTATTTACCGGCAGCAGCAGCTTTATCCGTATATGTAGGATACGGTGGCCGTGCCGAATATATTCGTGGTGGCGAGTGGCGGCACGCTTATCGGCTTGGGGTGATGCGGTGGCCGGCGAGTGCATGAGGCTGACGACACGTGCATTACTCCCCTGGTGCGGTGTGCTGATCGGCATGCGTGCGGTGTCATCGCCTCATCGGTGTGGACGGTGGACGCGGAGGCGGTGTGGCGAATGCACGCGCGTGGATCTTTCGCGTAGGTGTCTTCGTGTCAGTGTGTACGCTATCGAGTATTTAACGGCAGCAGCAGCTTGAGTTTTTGGCTCATAGGGGTAGTTCTGATGGTCGTCGAATCGTATTTGTAAAAATAGTATTGCAGATACACGCTCACCCCGTGCGCGCTGTGCCAACACGCAGCCCTGGCGCCCACCACCTCAGCCGCTACAGGGGCTGGACGCGTTGCCACCCCGCGTCCGCCCCTGTAGCATGCGACTTTTTTCTTTTTTTTCAGATTTTTTTAATATTTTTTCGCATAAAAAAACAAAAAAAATTGTACAGTGGTGGGCACGTTGCCAACCCGCGCCAGCACTGTAGTATTTTTTTGTTTTTTTTAAAAAATTATTTATGCATATTTTTTGTAAGAATTTTTAAATATAGTAAATAAGGTTCAAAAATTATGAAAGTTTTTGTGGAGCCTTCTGAAACAGTGTACTTGCTTGTGTAATATTTTTAAAATTTTATCCATTATGATTTTTTCTCAAAAATTCATTTAAGTAAATTGTTAGTAGGAATTTTGTAATATAGAAAATGAGGTCCAAACATTTGAATTTAGACCATATAAAATCCAAATTCTTGCGACCTAAATACTAAATTTTTTAGATAATACCAGAACACATATAAAATTGCCGAAACATTACACGGCAAGCGTTTGAACCGTCCGATGTGGATCGAGTGGCTCACGTCGATGTGGTCGTTCGGACCGTCCGAACCCACCTCGTGTTTGGACCATCCGATACCATCCGATGCTGATCGCACGGCTCGCGTCGTTGTAGTTGTTTGTGTAAATTTTCTTTAATTTTATTCGTTCAGAATTTTTATCGCTATTTCATATAAGTTTTCTATTTGTAGAAATCAACAGAAAACCGTGGGGTTAATTAGTTAGTTACTTAGGTTAGGTTAGCCAATACACCTCCCGACTCGTGCCCCCCTCCGGCCCTCCCTCCCGCCCGCCACGCACCCGGACTGTTCGTACACAAACACCTACAACGACGTGAGCCGTGCGATCAGCATCGGATGGTCCAAACACGAGGTGGGTTCGGACGGTCCGAACGACCACATCGACGTGAGCCACTCGATCCACATCGGACGGTTCAAACGCTAGACGTGTAATGTTTCGGCAATTTTATATGTGTTATGGTATTATCTAAAAAAATTTAGTATTTAGGTCGCAAGAATTTGGATTTTATATGGTCCAAATTCAAATGTTTGGACCTCATTCTCTATATTACAAAATTCCTACTAACAATATACTTAAATGAATTTTTGAGACAAATTCATAATGGATAAAATTTTGAAAATATTACACAAGCAAGTACACTATTTCAGAAGGCTCCACAAAAAAATTTATAATTTTTGGACCCTATTTACTATATTTAAAAATTCTTACAAAAAATATGCATAAATGATTTTTTTAAAAACAAAAACAAAAAACAAAAAAATTGCTACAGTGCTGGGCGCGGGGTGGCAACGCGCCCACCACTGTAGCAATTTTTTTTTGTTTTTTTATGCGAAAAATATTAAAAAATCTGAAAAAAGAGAAAAAAGTCACATGCTACACGGGCGGGCGCGGGGTGGCAAGGCACCCAGCCCCTGTAGCAGCTGAGGTGGTGGGCGCAAGGGCTGCGTGTCGGCACGGCGTTGCGGGCGCGGGGTGGGCGCGCGCCCGTATTGCTATTTTTGCAAATACGGTTCGACGACGGTCAGAACTGCAAATACGTGTTGCAAACTGGCCGTATCAGCCAAAAACTCCAGCAGCTTCATCCGTATGTAGGATACGGTGGTGTACTGGCGTGGTGGTGCGCCCCGATTCGTCGCTGACAATGGCGCGACGAAGTGGCAAGGAATACTCGTAATTGCTTCCAAAGCATGTTAAAAACGTATGAAAAACGCTAAACAACACTCGAGTGTTTTATGTAGAAGAGAGTACTCGTTTTTTGGACCGTCAGATGTCTTTGTTATTGGGGAGATACACGAGCACGGGGAGATGACGAAAACGGGTTGACGCATGGGGACAAATTGGTTGGAGGATCCGACAGCATGTTTTGTCGCCCGTGAAGCCACTAAAAAAATAAAAACGCCTGCCACTCCTTGAATACCGCGCCTTTTCTTTTTCCCCTCTCCGTGTCGTCCGCCATCTCTAGAGTCTACATCATTTCCCATCCATACTGTTCGTTAGTTCGTGTATGTATCCTTTTTTCATTCCCCATCCAGACTCTGCTCATCTTTGTTTCTCTCGTCACACAGGGAGACGGAGGGAGGATAGTGAATGAGATAGTAGCAGGAAGGAAGCCTTTTCTTCCCCCAACAATGTAGGAATTTGCCCAGAACTACACATGAATGAGATAGTGTCACGTTTTTTTGCCTCGATTTGGGTTTTTTTTTCTCACGATAGTGTTGTTCGATCTGAACTAGTTTTTTTGATCCACAGACCACAGGTAGGGTTTTTTTATTTTTGATTTGATTTTTAGGTGCATGAATTGCCGAGTTCTAATGGATTTTTTTTTGCTTTTTGTTGGCCTCGATTTGTTTTTAGTAGAAAAATCTGTTGTTCCCCCTTCTGTGATTTTTCGGTGGGTGATTTCTGTGAGTTTTTTCTGGTAATTGATTGTTTCATGTTGTTTCCTGGGAGGCAGAGGGGAGTGTGCTGAGTTTGTGTTCTTCGATTTGTGTTATAGAGATTGGGAGAGGGATAGGAGAGTGGGATGGAGGAGGGAGAGAGTTAGAGCGAGGGATAGAGATGGCTCCGATTTTTGCTGGTTGTGTATGCATAAAAGAATAGAACATTTGGGAGAGGGGAGGAGAGCATGGGTGATTTTTTGTTCTGAAACATCTTGTTTCTATCACTTTCTTTAAGTTGGTCCCGCATCATACATCTCTCTGCTAGATCTGTGTTATTGTGTCAAGTTTTACCCCTGGACAATGTAGCTAACATGACTTTTTTGTTTTGTTGTGTTATATGATTGTTTAATTTTGGTTTTGTACCTCTGTATAGATAGGTTTACTTTTCATGACAGCTCAACGTGGAGGGAATAAGAAAGCCGATCTACTTGCAGTAAGTTTCAGATTGATTTTATCTGTTGTTTAGTTTTCTCTTATGACAGTAGTGTTATCTGTTAAACTTGCAGTAGTGCTATGTTAAACTTGCAGTAAGTTTCAGATTTTGATTTTTTTTTTCAGATTGATTTTATCTGTTGTTTTTTGTGTTAAGTTTTCTCTTATGGCAGTTGAGAACTTTGAAACCAGTAATACATTGAACTAATAGCAATGCATTGAACTAGCAGTATGATGGCTAATTTCAGATGACCTTTTTTTAACAGTAATGCAAAATGCCATGAAATGCCTGGGGGGTAGTGCATACCTTTGAAATAGCAGTTGTTTTTGCAGTAGGGGGGCAATGAAATTTTTCTTATGTGTTTTTTTGTTAGGTGGGGTGGTGTTTGATTCGAGTTGTACTAAATGTTTTCAGGGTGATCAGTTCCTAGGTGTTTTTTTCCAATTTTCCCTTGAATTTGATGAGTGAGAGGAGTGGTGTTTGATTCCAATCTGGGGTTACAAGGGGGGAATGAACTGGTAAGTAAGTTTTGGATTTGTATTCGGTATATAGCTACGCTAAAAATATTAAGGTCTGCCATGGTAACATTTTTGTACAGCTAATCAAACATAATGAAAGGTAAAACCATGTGTTTTCTGTTACCAGTTTTTAACCCTGCTTTTATTTTGTTTGTTGGAGTGCTGTTTGATCCGAGTTGTACTCGTTTGAAAATCTTTAAGGTGATCAAAAAGTAGTCATTGGGTGGGGGGTAGTGTAAATTTCATATGTTTATTGTACCTCTTCATTTGTAGGCAGAAGGGAGTCATTGCTTTGGAACCACCATCATGAAAATTTATAGATATGTACTGTTGTAGTCTTTTATAGTTTTGTAGTTTTGAGATATTTGTATTTTAATTCATAGATATGTAATGTTGTGGTCTTTTCATTTATGAACGAATTGAGTAGCCATGTACTGTTGTAGTTTTGAGATATTTTTATTTTAATTCATAGATATGTACTGTTGTAGTTTTCAGAGATTTTTGTAATGAAGGTAACACGCTTTTTTTTGTATCATGTTTTCTGTACCTCTACATTTTAGAGTCAGAAGGCAGTCATTTGTTTTGCAATCACCATTATGAAAATTCTGATTTCAAAGCAGTCAACATAACTAGCATGAAACACTTTTTACTTGAAACACATACTAGTTTTACACACTACAAAATATGTATTAATTGCTTTGATTTTATATAAAAAAATACCACATTATGTAAAAAAAAAAATTGGATTTGTTCTTCTTCCAAAGCAGTTTGTTGGAACCCACAAACATGTTGTAGTAGGTTTTTTCAATGAAGCATACCCCTATGAGTGTTTTACCATAGAAATATAACATCGCACTCAAGGTGCCATGTTAATTTGGTTTTTCACATCTGTATAGTCAATATTAATTTCAAAACATATTGGGAGGAGCATGTAACTAGATCATATATCATCTGGTCCCTCACCAGAATTCTACATATGTTTTATGCCCCTATATACCCTTTTTTATGAGCTATAGGTACTAAAAATCGAAAAATCAAATTATGTAAATTTTGTACTACATGCATGTAAGTTATATATGTCAACCTTTTTTTCTCGTGCTGTAGGTTTGTAGTTTTCTTGATGGAGCGACTTCGATGGTGGTGTTGTAAGCTAAGCTAGGAAGGCCAAATTAATTAAACTAAGCCAATGTGGATGTGTACAATTAATGGATGTGGATGATGATGATGATTTGAGTATTTGTGCAAGTGCACACCTACCTCTACTCTATACATGATGTGCAGCAGTGTTACTTTTTGCATGTTTTTTTTATTAATGTTTTGAGTTGGAATCGCATCATTTTAAGTTCATGAATATGCATATCTATCTTAGTACTTGCAGCTAGAAATAAGTTAGTGTTAAGTTGGACCATCTTTTTTTATGTGCTAAAGTTACTAAATCCAAAATCATGTTTTGGATGATTACCATGGCAAGTTTGGCTTAGTAACCAAATTTGTGTTTTGCCACATTTTTTTTGTAGCAAACATGTTTCTTGTTCTACTTGCAAAGCAGTTGGTTGGAACCCACTAACATCAAAAGGCAGTCATTGTTTTTTGCATCAATTTGAATCTAAATTAGAATGGCAAGACATAAAAAAAGACATCACTGTTTTGCTATGTAAACGGGCCAGCCCAGATATAGCCCAACAAAAAACATGCAACCCGACCCATTAATTCTGTTTTGTTGTGGGATGGTGGAGGGGAAAGCACGTTTAGCCTAGATACACGAACGTTGTTTTACGTGAAGGGGTAACGCTCAGATTGAAATCCAACAGACAAAAAATTGAGTACCCAAGAAGAAACAAAATACTCGATCATTGCGTGACACCCATTGCGTCATGGATTTGAATATTAGTAGTTTATCTCTTTTGCCTTTTTTCTTTCTCTCTCTCTTACGTATTTATGTGTGATCAAGGGCGGAGTTAGACCTCGAATGCTATGGTAGTAGCTCGAGACTTAGATCAAAAATTTATAAAAAAAATCTCTTGAAAATTTACTAAAATACGAGTTCTATCTAAGAATAGTTGGCCAGCCCAAGGTTTAAATCGTGGCTAGCTCGGGCTGTGTGATCATCCACATGTACATAATAAGACTTTTGCATTATGCATATTTTGTTCGATAATGGTTGGGTTCCTGGAAATGATTAAAATAATCCATATTTCAGTGTATGTTATGGTGATCCACATGCATCCTTCTAGCCATCAATTCTATGCAACTTTTTGTTCACTCTATAATGTGGACAAGATGGTGCAACTGCAACACTATTCCATTATTATCGTTTGCTTGCAGTAGTTGTTGAGTTGTTCTCTGCTGCTATTGATGTTGACCAATTTCTTGATTGGGTGTTGGTTTTTTCTCATATTTCTTTCTTCCTTTGTTGCCTGGTCTGCTTAGGGCATCTTCAATAGTTAAAGACAACATTATCTCTAATATATGTTACATCATCTTTAGAGACAACATCTCCAATAGACAGTCTCTAGTACACTTTCCAACACTTATATTTTATAATTTTTCTTTAAAACAGGTCTACATGTCAACTAGTATCATATCTTGTTGAGACGACATGTTCTCTCTCTTCTCCTCCTCTCTCCTCCACGTAGGATTTTGTTGACATGACATAGCTAAGAGACGACAATAAATACACTATTGAAGATGCCTTTATGCTTATCAGAAAATCTCGAGTCCTGAATAGATCTTAATTTCACTAGTCGGCCTGCGCACCCCATTCGGTGCGCCGAGAAAGAACCGCGCGCCCCGAGGCAAGAAATTAAGTTGCACCCGCGCTGAGGCGGAAGAGCTGGCAGTGAGCGGCTTGCCCGATAGGATCGGACAGCGTGTGAAGGAAAGAGCAAGCCGCGATAGGATCGAACAGCACATGAAGGAAAGAGCTGGCAGCGAGCGGCTCACCCGATAGGATCGAACGGTGCGTGAAGGAAAGAGCTGGCAGCGAGAAAGCAGGCAAGCGAAACCGAAAAAGAATCGGATGGCCGGGAAAGTAGGTCGCGCGGCATCCAACGGGGGAGGAGATTCGTGTCGACGTGGCCCCTGGAATCGCTCAAAGTTTCCCTATACCGGAGGATTTATTCAGGCTGCTGGACGGATGCATGGACGTAAGGATTATCGAAGGCTGATGGTGTTACTGGGTATGGCTTTTAGAGCTTCCAAAACATGAATGTGATTTACACTTGGACAAAATTCATTGAAAGATGAGGTACTTTCTCCGTTCTTTTTTACTCAATGTTTTTTCCCATTTCACAGTCTCTCAGATAAATAGTTTTAAATCAATTCGTGATCAAACTTTAGAAATTTTTCAATACTCTCGGATGGTCAAGGATAGCTTCATACTCTCCGAATGACCGTGAACTCGATTAACGCTAATTTTCTCTTTTAATAGGGTGTCTGACGAAGCCCCATGTCATTACCCTAGAAGGTAATCACACTTAAACAAACAGATTACTATTAATCTGCCCGATAGGACACCGCTCCAATGAATAGTAAGCCTTATCAGAGTCAATGCAACAGAACAATAAGATAGAAATTTACTTTATTCCAGCATTTAGCCACACAAGGCTAAGGTCTTAATTACAAGTATTTAATTACAACGGGAATAGAATTCCTCGCTTGCCTGCTCTACTCCACTGTCGCCTACTCATCTCATCTGTCGAATAAGGCACCCATCTCACCCTGGTCCTCGTAGTCAGCATCCTCACCTCCTGCGATCTCCTCGGCACCTGCGTGTCCTTCATCCCACTTGGGATAGTTTCCGACCGGACTAGGATCTAACAAAGGAGAATAATAGTAAGGTTGAGTACTAGTGTACTCGGAAGTATTAATAGCAAAAGTGCACTTGATGACTCATCTCTGTTCGTTATTACATTTTTTAGATCCTCTTTTTTTCTGAAAATAAACAACTCATTATAACTTTAAGTGGCATATTTTAATATTGAAAAGACTACTTGTCATTCAAGAGAAGATAGACCCCTAGCAATTCCCATAGACTCCAATCCAGAAGATAGGCATGAATTCATGATTTGATTTAGCACTGCGCAGGCTTGTACCACTTTACCCATAGCTACTCTGAATTCTAAATGAGCCAGGTCCCCTACATTTCCTTTGATGCGGGTTTGAATTCAGAATACATAACGTTTTTCAGGTTACGTGCTTAAGTCTTCACCCATTACTTTCCGTCAGTATCCTGGGACGTCACCCCAATATCCACCGAGTTCCCATAATATTGGTTGGGCCGGTCCTACCTTCACTCAACACTCCACCTGTGCTACTTCTTACCCGTTGTGGAGAACATAATTATGTAACAAGGTATCATTTTTTGTTCGTCGAAACGGAAAAATAGTTGGCACTTAATTTACGGCCCTGATCCGGGTGAGAGTTTGGTAGGTCCTTATATATTATCCATATGTAAAGGGTCTCACCTCTTGCCTCATCATCATTATCATTATATTTTTCTCATCTCTTTCTCTGCCTACCCCTTTACCAGCCATAATATTAACTCTTTTCTCATTTCTTATCTCTTTCATCTTCTTCTTCTTTCATTTATCCCATTTTGATTATGAGACATAGTTTTGATGCATATATAAATACGATACAACAATATACAGTTTACATGTAATATAACTATATTTATGTTCAATAGATAAGCTTGCCTTCAGAATTGTAGAAAAGATCAACATCGACAAAATCGGTATCAGCTACTCTTGCCAGTGTTGGTTTGTCTACTGCAGTTATACGACGACGTAGGTAATAAATAAATACATAGCTGCTTTCAGTGTTATTATCCGTATATTAGTCAGTTGGTTCTTTTCGTTAGCGGATTTTAATTTAATAACATTTTTCAGAACCGTCGTTAGATTAGCACTCCACAACTGCGGTTGTTCTACGGTCTACTAATTCTACAATTGGGGTTGTCTAAAGTTGTGTTTTATTGCGTGAAAAATAAAATACTACACGTACCCGCATGCAACTAGATCTATTTAATTTTACGCATGCAAATATGCCTAATCGATTTTACATCGGTGTTGCTTAATTTAATTACTTTATCTTGATTAAGTTATTTCTAGCGCCTCAAATTATTTGTCTAGTTTTTGTGAGCGCTAACGGTGATTATTTTAGTTATATAAGGTCTCATATTAGTTTTGCAAATTTTCCCATTTTTATTTTCTACCATTGATCTACTATTATTTAATCACTTGTGGATTATATATTTATTTAATCTTAATATTTACACAGTGTCGACATTCTGATTAATAATGCTCCTTTTTATACGTCTAAATCTATTGCTATTATTTTTACTAGAATTTACCTATATACTCCTTCCCTAATTCCTATTTTCCCTAATTCTAATCTCACCCACCAAATGACCTATTCTCTCTACTCCGTATCTCCTTCCAGCCGAAATTCCCCAGGAGCCCTGCGTCTTCCCCATTCTTCCTTTCTAAGAACGTTTTTTTACGTTAATATTTACAATCTGGAAAGTAGATGTTCAACTCCGAGAAATGGATTATGATGTAGGCACTAAATACAGATATTAAAAAGAGTTCAATATGAGTATATTTAGGCATGTCTAGGTACAATAATAAATTTTATTAGACTTGGTCAGTTTCCATATAAACATTTATCGAAGATGAAAACAAGAGCATTTTATTGAAACTGAGCACAAGTTCTATGCAAGGAGCATCGAGATAACCGATGTTGTAGTAGTCGCAGGATGTAATAGGAAGTAGGATAAATTAGTAAGAACTTAAACATAGGTAATAATAGATATTAGTGGGCGTTGTTATTACAAAAGATTGAAGACTACTTACGATGCGTATACAATACATCTAGCAGTTTGAAAAATATCACAGGTTGGCCAGTCTGATACCTCCTCTAAACTGGTTATATAGGTATGGAGTACACACAAAAGATGGCCAGAGTCTAGTATAGCAGTCTACAAAAAGGAATTTCGTAGGACAGGTAAGAGTCTGAACGAATGCTCCGTAGCAGAAGCATATGGGCTGCATTCCTGTTTCATATAAAATTTAAAGAGAGGCTTTCAAGAAGTTGTGTATAAGAGACTGCAAAAGTTTTCGGTCTGATAAAAGGCCATTAATCCTGGTCTATACCTTGTATAGGATGTAGTATAATTATAATTAGGATTCTAACTCTGTATGACAAGAATAGAGACAGTTGCTATGAGTTGTATTTTGTTGGTGTTTACGTGAATCAAGATAAGAATTTAGATTTTCCAGTGATATCAATGACTGTTGTATGTGTAGTGGTAGCATTGAACCAACAAAGAGATGAAGCAATCATATAGATTCCTGTACGATGCAGTTTAGAATTATTTAGTACATGCATTATGATTGATGTAGTATAGCTCTGAAGCAAGCAGAGTTGCAATGTAATGGCATTTGTTTACATCTGGGCTATGCACTACATATTCTTAACATATGGCTGACCAACCTAACCAATGGGATGCAAGAATAACAAAAAAAATTGTCAAGAACTTGCAGCTGGTTGTAGACGAATAAATATATGAAGAGAGTATAGAGCAAGTAATGGAGTTTAAGATATGTCAGGCAGGAATAATAGAAAGATAAAGCAGTTATGATAGTAATTTGCACATTGGTAATTCTGGTGACTTACATCTTGTGGCTTTTTTTCTCAGGGGGATTGATTGGCTTGTTGCTAGTGTCAGAAAAGCTATGTTCTTCGAGGTAATCTACGCTTTGTTTGTCTACATTCTGTAAGTGAATAGTATGAGCGGAGGAAACCTATTTATAAGTGGGTTATAATTGATACAAAGACATTATAGAGTAAGATAAAAATGCTTACCTGATCAGAAGCTGACGCCATATGAAAGAGTCTTTTTAGAGTGGAGCTGATCAGACTATGCGTTGTCTTCAAGCTGGACATAGTAGAGAATAATTATATTACGTAATAATATTTTGTTTAAGATGAAAGGAATAAAAAAGGAAATAGAGAGAACGATATACCTTGCTGGGTTCTTTCTCGGTAGTAGTCAGGCTAGGTAGAGCTGGTGGCGTGTGTTTTAGTATCTAAATAAAGATATATGTACTATCAGAATGTATATTAGCTGACGAAATTTTGTTTTAAGATTAATTTTAGTGTGTTTTAAGGCAATTCTGCATCGTCTTCTTATCTTTGACCATCTTAGCGAGCTTATTTGCATTGTAAACAACCCTTAAAGAAACAACGCATGTAATGAATTAATGAGAACATAGCTGAGAACAGCGTAAAGCCAAATTCAAAGCATACAATCGTCATTTGTATTTTAAATTAGGCAGGTTAATTATACTTTATAAAGAATCAAATAGAAATCCAGCTGAATTGGAGAAAATAAAATAAATGCGCATACATTAAGTAAGAAATGAATGGCATATAGCTATAGCATGCTTTTACTAAGCATAAAAATCAGATAGACGGTCCGCTGAGAACAATGAGCATATATAAAGTTTATAGAGCAATATAAAGATCAGAATATGGCTAGTCATGAAAAATTAAATAATACCTGGTGTGTTACATAGTGATCAGGATGATTCGCAAGAAAGAAATTCTCCACAACCTAACAAATTGATTCATCTCGATCACGTGGTATATTCGGCACAAGTACCTAAAACTCATCATTGGTCAAACACATGCAAAGTCATAATCACAATTCACAATAGAAAAATCCTCTTGATCAGCAACTTTTAAAATTTTAAGAGATGAGTTCTCACATCAATGTATGTTGGTAAAAAGTACAAATAACAAAAAAAAAAAAAAGCCAGGTTCAACTTAGTTGAAGTATCTGGACAGCACCATACTCGAGACTTTGAGAGTTGAGACTTAACTCCACTAAGATCAAGTGGTATATGTGTTTCCTGTTATAATTGAAACTTGGCTCATAAGTCATATGTGGGAGAATTTTTCAACCTCTTTTTTTTTGTCAACTCTCCTGGTTCAAATAGGTCACAATTAATGTATACCTCAGTAGTAAAAATAGCTATCTGTACAACTTGCTTCTGCCCTTACATTGTGTTGCAGTTTCCGAAAGTCAAGTCCCTTTCTTAGGAAACCTAATATAGAGAGAGGAGAGGGAGAGGCAATTCCCCATATTAACACTTGTCCACATGTGTAAAGAAAGAGCATTTAGATACATTCCTATTGAGTACAATATGACAATTTGGTAAATGTGTGTGTACATATTACTTAAGGTTCCTGTATACCTACAACACCATCCAAATGCAAGAAAGGAAGCCAGCCACCAAATAAATTAGCAATTCCCTCAAAAAAACAAAACATCCCAACAAAGATTGTACCTGTGATGATACCTCTAGTGACAGTTTAACTCTTTGATACTCCCAACAGTGCTTGAAATCCTTGTGGTAGTGGCGCCAAGAATTTCGAACAGGTCACAATTAATGTATACCTTAGTAGTAAGAATAGTTAGCTGTACAACTTGCTGCTGCCCTTACATTACATTGTAATTTTCGAAACCCAATTCCCTTTCTCAGGAAACCTAACAGCATAATCGCAGAGGTATTAAACATTTTTTTACAGAGTGACCAATGTATAGTAAGTATTTGAGAATGCAAATTAGATCAGATTGTATAGCTATGAGCACTATTTTTTATTTTTGCACAGCATAATCGCACCACTACCACTCATCAAATTAGATGAGATCAGGTTGGGACCTCCAGTAGTCCCCGATTCTTAACAGGTGGAAAACTAAGACAGGCCTATTCTACTCAATACAATATGTGATTAATGTGAAAGCTACGGTGGTCCAATCAAAGCGACAAAACATCAGTGTTACGGTGGTCCCTAGAAGCTAGATAGAGGAGGCCACATATGATGATAACAATCAAAATTTCCACCGTGGTTTCAATTAAACAGAGGCTTTTGTATCACGGTTTGTGCAATTCATGCAACATCTCCCGACAATCAACCGCATCACAAACCCACCACCATTTCATAAGCATGAATCAACCAAAATCCAAAAATGAAATTAGCTCAAGCACTGAAAACCAAAATACCAGAAGAGGGGGGGGGGGGGGGCAGGTTGGTAGCAGCGCGCGAGCCGCGCGGTGCCGGGCCAAGCAACCATGGAAGGGGCGCGAGCTGGCGGGCGCCAGAAGATGCGCATGCGGGCGGGCCGGAGGAGCAGGCCGGGGGGCGCGAAGCGAGGCAGCGCCGGCGGCCAGAGGCCAAGCAGGCCGGAGGGCGACGGCGACGGGCGGCAGGGTGGTAGCAGCGCCAGGAGCATCCATGGCGCAAGGGGCAAGGCCACCAGCAGGTGAGGGATTGGAGAGAGAGAGAGAGAGGAAATGGGGAATGAGGTGAAGGAAGAAAGCAAGAAGGGATCTGGCCGGGCGTGGAGGCCGGAATGACTAATGAGGCAGAAGCTACGACGCGAAGTATGGAAGGCACGCAAAACGAAAATTAAATCGAACGGACGCGGAGACAGACAGGTCCTCATGGCGCCGCCATCCCCCGGCCTCAGTGCTGTGCCGCCGCCGGCCTTGCGCCTGGCTCCCTTGGTGTCTCCCCTGGCCCGCCTCCCTGCAGCTCGGTCCTCCCCCGCGCCTCTTCTGTGCTCTGGCCACATGTGGCTTGGCCGGGTCCGGCTGTGGCTCGGCCTGCGCCTCAAGCCCACGCCGCGTTGGTCTACCGCCGGCTCGCCTGCGCGCAAGCACAGCTCGGTCGTGCCTGCGCCGGTCTCTAATCCCCTGCCCCCTTTTCTCCGATTTTGCGTTCTTAGTGATTGAGTTTGTTGTTTGTTCTGATGTGTGCATTTTATTAGGTATGGTGATGAATGGAGGTGGGCTGCGGTTCCTGGGCTTTGGCTTGGGGCGATGATAGATGTGATTCCTGAGCTTGAGGTATACTACTCCCGCTACTAGGGGTGAAAACGGATCGAATACGGACGGATAATGGCTCTGCCATATTTGTTTTCATATTTTTTTCGGATTCTGAAACGAATACGAATACCTCGGATACGAATACGGATACTAATAATATCGAATACTAATACGAGCGAATACGAATCGAAACGAATACGGCCATGATATTTTTTGGAACATGAAAACCCCTTAAATTGTATACCAAAAATTAACAAAAATATATAACTAGTTTATTTGATGCAAACATTCATGAATTGTTCATATTTTCAGCAACTACACGTAACATTGGCACTAGCAAGTTGTATTAACTAGTTCATCACAAATAAAACACTTAGTTTACCATATTTAGCTCATAAAGTCATAAGTCATAACTCACAAAGTCACAAATCATCACGATTCATACTTAGTTCATCACATCCATAAAAATTAATTCACATTAACATCGATCAAAGCTAGATAGTTAGTTTATACACAAATGACTATAACATCCCAAAGTATATTACCAAAAATAAAATTAATAAAGTTATTATTTTATTAGATTCTCGATATTTAAAAGAGTTTTCTTGGTTAAAAAGAAAAATAATAAAATAAAGTTAATTATTTAATTTCCTAGTTTTTAATGTAAAAATAAAATTTATTGAGTTTTCTCGATTTTATTTGATTTAAAGTGAAAAATAATTAATTTCTTGATTTTTCTAGAATTTAAAAGGTTTTACTATTTTTTTAGAAATTAAAAATAATTTATGTGCAAAAATAAAAACCAATTTTAAGTTGAAATTAATTTTATTAAGTTCAAAATCATTCAAGGAATTTTTGTGATTTTTTCTAGAATTTTTGAACTCTATTTGCTATTTTTCTAAAAGGCTATTTGATTTGTTGCATTTTCTGAAATTTAGAAATCAATTAAAATCTCATTTTCTCTTTTGGGCCAAAATCCTTTTAATGAAACCGATATCCGCTTCGCCTTATCCGATAATCCGTATTCGCTTCAGATCCGCTTGATAGCATGGCTACCGTATTCGCTTTCGCTTTCAAGAAAAATCCAATTCGCTTCCGATCCGAATTATCCAGAAAATCCGATCCGAGACAATCCGAATCCGTTTTCGTCCGGATCAGTCGGAAACTATCCGATCCGTTTTCACCCCTACCCGCTACCCGGTTTCCCCCTTTTGCTCTGCGATGGACATCGATGATGAGATGGTTAATGTGGCTATGGTAGGTGTTGTGATGGTTTTGTGAATGACAATGCTACTGTGGTTGTGCTCTCTGTGCATGTGTAGTTCATATTGTGGGTTTCGGATTTGGGCAAAATACAGCGGGTGCAAGGATGATTTACCTTATTGGTCGGGTTGGTTTGGAAAATGGAGTGGCAGTGGTGTGATGATGATGGTGCCCTCGCTCGTGCTTCTAGTCCTCGTTGTCGGTCTCGGTGGTCGTGGTCATGCACTACCTTCCTTCTTCTCCGTGCTCCTTGCCTCCTTGTGGCTGAGGGTTTTGGGGCTGTTGGTCGGCTTGTGGAGGGCAGTGGAAGGTGGTGGTGTTGCTATGCCTTGTTCTTGGTTGTGGGGTGGTACCCTAGGAGTATTGTGGCTATTTGGTTTGTTTGCTTTGCTTGGCTCTGGTGGTGCCTTCGGTTGGGAAATGAGGCTTGTGGTGGGAGGGCTTGTGGGGGAGGTGGTTTAGAGCATCTTTAGTGTATGGAACCGACGTCGATTCAAAGCTATGTCACATAAGTATTTTAAGAACTAGGGTTATTTTTCTCTAATGTATTGAACCGATTTCTACTAATAACTGGGATCCACATTACATTAAAAAACCACAAAATAATAATATCTTCTCTCAACAGCACTATCTCCTATGTAGTTATTTAATGCTTATATGAATTGTTTAATGCTTTGAATCAATTCCTAACTAGAGTTCGGTTTCATGCATTTTTTTGTTGGAATCGATCCCTCTAATGTATTAAATCGATTCAATACGTTATCTCTCATCATTTGAACCGGCTAAAACACAACATTAGAGATGGTCTTACGGGGTTTGCTTTGGCTGGGAGAGGGTTATGTGAGGGAGGTGTTGGCTGGTGCTTTCATCCCTGGCACAGCTCTCTGTACTATATTTGTGGTTTTTCTTTTACAGCTGGCAAGTCGGTAATACGTAAATACGTAAAGTGGGTGTTGGGCTTGGTAAAACGAATGGGTCATCGGTCTATAAGGTAATGTCGGAATTTTCTACGGTTGAGATAAGTTGGTATAATGTGGGTGTCAGATTCTAAAATTGTCAGGCGATGGGACCCACTAGAAGTGAGACAGTGCCAACTAACCTAGGTTGGTCTGAGAACCTCGCTGAACTTCGTGACTTCTGACGGCAATCCCTTTTATATTCCTCACTTCCTTTTTATAACTTTTGTTTGCTACTTCTCTACTGGCCTTTGTGGGAAATGGGAGTATGAGTAGGGTTTCGGATTGATCTGGCCTTTGTGGGAAATGGGAGTATGAGTAGGGTTTCGGATTGATCGAGGAAAGTGGTTCGACCTGGCAATGAATGGTCAAAGAGAAGCTCCAAGATATGTAATGCAAGATTTTATTTTATTATTTTGTGTAATATACTCAGAGTTGTAATTTTATATTTTGATTTATTGTAAGTGATTCTTGTAATAAATTCAGAGTTTGTAATATTTTACTTTTGCTTTTGCTTGCAAAGAATTTTTTTTTGTAAATGACTCTGAGGTTATATCCTAGATTTGGTGTATCACAATCAGTGCTCCCTCCAACCAGCCCAGCCCACTACTTGCCCGTCGTCCCTCCCAACCTTTGTCGTCGAGCGACGCAAACCTTCCGGTGGAGATCGGCTCGATTCGTCTCCGTCTTTCGGTCAGCTTCCGTAGCAGACGAGGGCAGGCAAGCGAGTAGTCCGGCGAGGGCATCCGAGCGAGCATGCACCATGGTTTTTATTCTCCTCCTCCTCACCGTCTGCTCCCCTGCCAACTCTGCTCCTATCCCGCCCAATTCATCGCAGGAAGCCCTCCTGAGCCCCTAAGGCGTAGGTCGCACGTATCACCTGCGATGGCTGTGCCTGCGCCCATGGTGAGACCGAATCCTAGCAATGCCCAGACCCCTACCACCCGAGCCTGGCGGATTCATCCAATGCTTAGACGATGCCTTCTCCTCCGGCCCTTAGCCCACCTCCTGCCCACGCTAACTAATGCGGCCTAGCCCTCGGTCCTAATCAATCCTAATCCGAACCCCAAGCTAGTGCTTCCTAAAAGCATGTATAGTCTTGGAGAATCACGCACACCGTATTGTATTGATCTATTCAGAATAAACAGTACAAGATCCTAGTCCTCTACAGCTACAAAGGAAACAACAAATCACCCTTCAAGCGGCTAAGGCAGAGTTAACTTGCCCTTCCTCCGCCTACGCGTTTCCCCGGCGGCGGCAAGGCCGTCTCCCTTCGCGCCTCCGCACATCCAGGTGTGGATGCCCCGGGGCTTTAGGAAGAGAGGCTCCTCCATTGCTTCTTCTCCGGCCGAGTTTGTGTTACAACGTGACGGCTAGGAACGACGAAATAAACAAGATCAATCGCAGAGAGATACGAGATTTAACGTGGAAAACCCTCCCAATGCGAGAGGGAAAAACCACGGGCGCCAGCCAGCAACAATCTTCACTATATCGGGGTGAGGTTACAACGTCGGGGATTTACAACTCTGATTATATAGAATTTGGATCCTAGTTGGCCTAATTGATATATAGAATTTGGATCACAAATCAACAGTTTGCCGTCAGCGAGGCAAGATCTTCAGAACAAAGTGACTTCACTGTTTGCAGTTTACTGTTCTTTTCATCACAGAGCCATACAAAAAAGGAAGCAAATTTTATCTAGTCAAACAGTGCTCGCTCTCGTAGCTCAAGTCGCTGCATGCTTGTGAAGCTCTGTCGTCGACGACGACGCTTTGTGATCGTCAACACGCACCGGGAAGCGAAAGTTTAGATCATTGTCATCCATCAGAAGGTGCCGGATATGCTACAGTACCTATCTGCGGTAGGGAGAGAATGAACAGCAGCGGTGATCTTCCTACCTTATGTCCGCTGAGTTCTCGATTTTGGTAGTCTTCCGATGGGGATTGTTCAGAGATTGAAGAGGATGAGGCCATGGCTATTTACGCCGATGTGCAGGCGGCAGGCTATCCGGAGGAGGAAGCTCGGCAGGAGGCAGGCTATCTGGCACAGGTTCAATATTCTCATTTTTTGCAGATCATGGTTTACGTGCCGGCGGTGAGGAATTGGTGTCGTCCGTCGGTTTGCCGTGGTCGCCAATGGATGTTAGGCAGAAGGAGAAGTCGTCAAGGGGAAGACAGCAGAAGCCGACGGAAGGTCTTGGCAGGGCCCTCTGCCAACACCAAGATCATCGCCTAAACTCACCTTTGGGGATGCTTTAGCGCGGGCGGTGTTTCGGTTGCCGGCAGCGTCCAAGAAGCACCGAGCAAAACTTTCCCTTCCGATTATGGAGTCGCTTTCCAAACCGAGATTTTAGCACCACATTCAATTTTGAACCTGGTGGGGTCATCGTCTGATACGTCATCAGATTTCCAAGTGGGCAATGATGTATCTGCAAATCACAACCGAAATGCTCAGATCGCTATTTCGTTTGAGACGTCATCTGAGGCGTCAATTGCGTCGCCTTTGCTCAATTCGAAGCCCAGTTGGTCAGTTAGGCCGTTTGTTCCTCCAATCAAACGTGGGTGTGCTCATCTTTGGAGAAGCGATCTCAAAGGGCAAGGTAGGGTTTCGGTTCCTGCATCCCCTGGTCAACGCACGTGCGTGGAAGTCCTCCTTCGTCCGGCACTTTCAATGGGTTATGGAGGTGGTGCTTTTGGCAGAACCTTCATCGGCGGCAAGGATGGCGGTCGTGGCAGCTTTGGGGTGGCCCGGGCAGATTCGGTCGGGGAAGGTGGACTTCCGGCCGGGGAGTTTACGGAGGAGTAGAGAGCAATGCTGGGGTGGGACGAGGCCTACCCCAGACAGGAGATATTGCAGGCTTCAATGGCAATTCATGTATCAATTCCAATCAATCTAGTTCGGCTAGCAAGATGGCGTTTCAGGTTCCGGCTGGGCACCATAGACAAGGTGTGTTTGCTCAGTCGTCGGCAGGCGGGTTGGCACAACATGGCACTGTCGGGCAACCTGGTGTGGCTTGGGTGGTGGTAGATGGGACAGTGGGCATGGCTTTGGCTTCGTCTGTTGGTGAGGCCGCTGTGTCAGGGTTGGGGAAGTCGGCTTAGGGGGTAGTGCCGGCGCAAAGTGAAGGGCCATCTGTTCATCAAGTGGTGCAGCCGGTGAAGGACGGGGTTGCTGATCAGATTAAGAGGTTTTGCTTCAGATGCAAGGAGAAGGGACATACCATTGCTACTTGTCCAGTTGTGTTGCACTGTGATATTTGTGACCATACCAACCATTTGGCACCAAGATGTCCACTGCTCAAATTGCCAAAACCTGTGGCAAATTTCTCGTGGATATGGGGCCGAGGGTCTAGGGTTCTATATGGTACCCTCGCAGTCCGCTGAGGTTTAGGGATGAACAGGCACGCTGGGGTGGTAAAGATTGTTTGGGGCACCGCTGGATGAATGGGTCATCGGGGAATTAAAAAGACTCATCCCGATCGATTGGCAGTGGGATGTGAAAGGAATTGGTCCGAATTCTTTTTTGGTTCAATTTTTGACGCCCATTGAATTGGCAAGAAATGGTTCAGATTAGGGATATACAGGTCAAAGCGCAAGGGGTGGGCACCGGGCCCTACTCCGAAGTGTCAGCTTCGCTCTGTGTGGGTGCAAGTTTTTGGGGTTCTTTATGAAGTTAGAGACTACCTTAGTCTTTGTGCCATTGGTTCTATTGTTGGCGCTACGCTCAAGGTGGACATGATAAGTACAAGGAAGAATGATCTTGTCCAGCTGCAGGTGGGGGTTATAGATGTTTCTCTAATCCCTAGCGAGTGTTGATATTGTTGTTGGCAACAGTGTTTACGAGTTATTTTTTAAAGTTGAGCAAGATTTAGATGGACAATTGGGAAAGGGCAAGGTGGGGGATGAGCAAAATAATGGAGGCGGTCAGGATAAAGGAGAGGATAACGATGAGGAAATGAAAGACCGTGAGATGATGGATCGTGAGGCTAAGCGGGCAAAAAATTCTGCAGAAATGATGGGGCCGAATTGAAGTGGTACCACCTTGTCGCCTCCAGCTAGTGATTCGGTTCTTGGTAATAATCTCGCTTGTGTCATTCCTATTTCGTAGCAGGAGGTTGTAAAAGAGAGACTGGGTGAACCGAAAGTAGCAAGGGTCAAGGATCCCACGCCAGAGGGGATGATGGTGCTATGGCAACTGGTGGTACTGGTTGAAAGGTCCTTGCCAGCCGGTGATGAAGATGTGGAGGTAGACTCATTGGAGGCAGCTTCGTCGCCGGCCTGGGAGGTGAAGCTGTCTCGAGGAGGGACTAAGGGTGCAATCTTACCGTGGATCACTACTACAAAACAAAGTTATATCGACGCTTATCGCGCAGACGGTTCCAAAGGAGCCGCTCAGTAGAAACTTATACAGATTTGCCTTTTGGAACCGCTCGTGATAGTTATTTCAACACGTACGGTTCTTAGGGAACCGCTCGTTGATTATCACAGATGGTTAATTCTACTAACCGCTCATAGATATCACGCACGGTTGGTAATCGTAACCGCCTCAGGATATCGATTTATCACTGCATTTGCTTTTTACAAACCGTCACATATAATTAAACATGTAAAGATTAAGAAAAGATCACACGTCGACATAATTAAACAAAAAGATTAAACTGCTTCGATATAATTAAACAAAAAGATTAAGAAAAGTTAATGTTTCAAAAGGTAGAAATCCAAAAATTTGTAAATAAAGTCTTTCTAGTGACGGAGGTAAGCCGCTATCTCCGCCTTCAATACTTCATAGGCGACGCGCCAAGACGGACGGCCTCGATCAAGCAAATAACGGCCCGAATGCGCCCACTCACGACGCGCTGCTCGAAAGTGTCTCTCAAGACCATCGCATCAGAATCAAGAAGTATTGAGCCCATAGCCTCTCTTCCTTGCTTCGTGGGTCTCTACCGATGGATTCGGCCGCTGCGCTCGATAACGCAGCCCAAGTCACGACAAGCCTCTGGAGATGTGCAACCTCATTTTGAGGACCACGCGACGCACACGATAAACTCGCCGAAAGTGGAGATCACCCTAAGACACGGGAGGAGGATGTCAAGACGACGAAGGTGGCCGCCACCGCTTCGCAAATTCTCTACGACAGAGGAGTGAGGACACCGCTGAAACAGTGTTCTTCTCAGAAGATTTGAGCAGCCGCACAGAGAGGTGCTCGCATAAAGGCGGCCAGAAGGCTATCAATGCCGCGACAAGGAAGAGGCGCCATTTCTGCTTTCTTATAAGTGTGTGGGATGATCATCTTCAATGGCGGATGATCCTTTATATAAAACAAGGAATAAATTCAGAGCGTGAGACGAAGAGACGCAAATCATCGGGAGTCAGTGAGCGATGGTGAGATGAAGATACATATCGCGGGAGACGAAGAGGTAGGAATATCACAGACGGTTTATCGCGGAATCGTCAGAATCATAATATCACAGACGGTTCTTTAATAGAGTCGCCCGTGATACTAGTATATGATACTAGTATCGCGCATCGCTCTATTAAAGAACCGCTCGTGATATTATGGTTACTGCATTGCCCACGATAGAATCGCTCGTGATATTATCATCACGCACGCCCAAAGGAGAACCATCTCGATATTTCCTACCTCGCGCTCCCGCGCGATATGTCTCTTCATCTCACTATCGCACAACCGTCGACTCTTCGCCTCGCACGCCGCTTACTCCTAGTTCTTTATAAGACAATTAATAATTCACCAAGATTAAACTCCCATCGCCTTCGCTCTCACGGTTTTGAGTACGTGATGCGCAGCAATCGCCAAGGTGAGCATGCAGAGCATGATGGCCAGCACCAAGGCGAGGAGGTCGCTGATCGCCGCTCTTTCTCACGATGTCGCCGCCGACATCGTTTACCGTGGTGGCCGCGAGCTCTCCTCGCACCATGGAGGACCTATGCAGCTTACGATTAACGCACGCATATTTATACCTACAAAATACGCACGATGTAGTACTATTTATTCTAACATCTTGACTTTCGATTTACGATATTGGAGTTGCAAGGCCTTGTACAAGGTGTCCATGAACGCGCGGGGAGGCGCGTGGCGCCGAGCGAGAGGAGGCGATGAAGTGGCGTGACAACGAGCGCCACTCACGCCTTCAACCACCGCCGCGGCCGGCAACCCGGGCTTGTTTCATCGCCGCCTCGCTTGTTCGCGCCCAAGACATGCAACGTGGCCTCATGTTCCTTGAACGGCGCCGTGGCCGCCAAAAGGCCGCGGCCACGTGCTCGGTCTCCTCTCTACACGCCGGGCGAGACGCGCGACGTTGAGAAGCAATACATCAGCCGTGTCGAGGACGAGTCGATCGGCGGCGGGGTGCGAGACGGCCAAGACCAACCGGAGTGCAGACAGGTTGTGAGGCTCGCCGCGACATGGTCCAGCGGTAGCGTGGGGAAGAAGGCCGCCACTAGGCCGGTGGGCGCTGCCGAGGATGGCCACCGTGCACGAGCACCGCCGCGGTGGAAGGGTGGGACGACCACGCCGCCTTCGCAGCGACGCATCGCAGATTAGGCATGAGTATACCGCTTTTTGCAAAGGTGTTGGACTATTTGCCATAAAATTTTAGTTTTTAGGTTTCTAGAAAGGTGGTGCACCGACTATTTTCCAAATTAAATGAATTTTTAATGCACCAAAATATACGGTCCACAAGGACAGAGCAATTACAATTCCACGCTGACATCAAAATATACGATTTACAGATTACAAGTTCATAACACATGATGTTATGGAATAAATTAATTACAATGGAGTAATTTCTTAATTAAAATATAGTCCTTCATGATGATCGACGCAAGATATAGCTAGCTTCCTCGCTGGTTCTTCCTCGAGCCCGATGTCGCCTCCGAAAGGAGGCAACTCACAAATTAATTGTATTCTTCCTCGCCCACTATATTCTCAACTCCGACAATCCTTCTTTTTCCATGAAGAACTACGTGACGCTTCTTATTTGCCGTGTCCTACATAGAAGACTTGAACAACTTGGTTAGCCAAGATTTAATGGTCCGCTTTTGTATCCGACACGATCGAGGTCCACGGTAGTGACGCCGCATTTGTCGACCTTCACCGTGGGAGATAGACCCAACGGCACCAAATAGAGGGATCTTGAAAAGCACGTAGTCGAGCTCCCATATCTCCTCTATTTGCCTATAGTACGAGCCTCAAATTTATCGGCATCGAATGCATCTATGCGACACCGCTGCTCGGATCAGGTTTTCCTATCCCGAGCCAGATAAAATGTGTACCCATTTATGTCATATCCTTGCCATGTGACAATTGTAAATTGTGGCCCTTTGCCAACCATAGCAACAGATCATCACTTGATGACCTCCTACCATGATTCGCATCTTTAACCATTCGTTGAACCGACGGTTGTGCTCTCTCGTGATCCAAACCTCCGACCGGTCCGATTCTCGCTGGCGTATCATGTCTTTGTGCTCGCCGATGTACGGGATACTTGGGTCATGTGTTGCAAGACCGTGAAATGGGCTTGAGCGTACGATCCAGATCGGGAGTGATTGATTTCTTCGATGGTCCCGATACCATCCAAATTCTTCCTCATGACGAGATAGAGGCACACCTATCGGTTCCACTCCGAGCCATGTAGTCGACGCAGAACTCAATGACCTCTTCGTTGCATAACCTTCGATGATGCGCCCTCCTGGCCGAGATCGATTCGTACGTGGGACTTGAGAATTCCCATATACCTCTCGAACGGTACATATGACGAGGAACACAGGACCGCATATCTTTATCTCTTTCACAAGATGAACAATGAGATGGACCATGATATCAAAAATGATGGAGGGAAATACATCTCAAGTTGACATAGAGTCGCTACCACCTCGGCCTCAGAGCATCTAATCCTTCGGATCGATGACCTTCTCGAGCAATTGAGTTGAAGAAATAACACGACCTCAAGATTGCCACTGACCTTGTTCTAAAGATACCCTAATTGCAACAGAAGCATTTGTGTCATCAAGACATGATAATCATGAGACTTCATACCAATTAATTTCAAATCTTGCATAGAAACAAGTTTCTTAATGTTAGCGGAGTAACCAGACGGGACTTTGACACCATGCAAGCTTTGGCACAATTCATTTCTCTCGCCTTGGACATAGTGTAGCAAGTCGGTGGAAGGTATGTTCGCCCTTATCGGTCTCTTTCGTGCTAACTCGGTCCTTATGTTCATATCAACCAAGTCACGTCGTATGCTAACACCATCCTTTGTTTTGCCACTAATATTCAGAAGAGACCAATCAAGCTTTCACATACATTCTTCTCCACGTGCATGACGCCGATGCGATGATTTAACTTCTAAGTGCTCCCAATAAGGTAAGTCCCAAAAATTGACCGCTTCTTCCGATGTTCTTCTCGACGGGTTTTAATTTACATCCCTTTCCAAGCACAACATCGATATCCTTAACCATATCATAGACCTCTTTCCTCTAAAAGCCCTTGAGCCGAACTGCCCTCCTTATTTCCGCGAATTGTTTCTTCATCTTGCGGTATGGGTGACTCTCGAGAAGGAACCTCACGGTGACGCATATACACGCTTTATGTGAGTTGTTCAAAATTACACTCTCGTAGCATCTAAGTAGTGCAGACAAAGCTTTGGTTCCTTTTCGCATCAAGTCCACAGTTACCAAGGGCGTGAAAATCATTGATAGTACAGAACAACATGGCGCGTGAAAGAGAAGTTCTCTCGCTTGTACGCATCCCATACTTGTACCCTTCGCTCCACAAAGGTCACAAGATCATCCAAGAATGGTGCTAGGTACACATCAATATCGCTCCTGTGTTGCTTCGCCCTTGGATAAGTAGTGACATCAAAATGTACTTCCGCTTCATACACAACCACGAGGAAGGTTGTACATACATAGATTCACGGCCAAAGCTATGTCACGCTCATGTTACCAAAGGATTCATTCCATCAGCACTCAACCCTAACCTTATGTTCCTGGCTCTACACCGAACTCTTTGAAGGTCCGATCGGTTTCTCCACCGGGTAGAATCAGCAGGGTGTCTTAGTTTTCCATCTTTCTTACGCTCCTCCGAGTGCCAACGCAGCAATCTTGCCTCCTTTTGGTTCGCAAATAAACACTTCAAACGTGGGATCACAGGCAAATACCACAACACCTTAGTAGGAGGTCCTTGCTTCACCTTAGCAGTATTGTTACGCTTGTATCGGGATGCTTTGCACATGGGACATACATGCAAGTCTGCATACTCTTTACGATACAGGATACAATCGTTCGGACATGCATGTATTCTTTCTACTTCCATTCCCAATGGACAAAGAACCTTCTTGGCTTGGTAGGTGGTGCTGGCAACACGCTTCCTCCTGAAGAATGTCCGCTAGAGACCTAACAACGCCGTGAAACTCTTGTCGGACCAACCATTGCTCGCTTCAATTTCAGCAGTAGTCATACGGGTTGACAACCTTGTGTATTCCGCTTGCAGCCAGGAACAAAGGTTTCCCCAAGTCCTCCATTAAGCGCCGAATTTACAAAACTCTCTCATCAGAGTTTCTTCGCATCGCGATAGCATCTCGATCAGTTGTCGCCGCATTTCGACCTATCGCCATCAAAACATAGTCCACATCTCGCATATCGTTGACTTCTCGGCGATGTCATCATTATTAACTTCCTCGCGATGTCATCATTATTAACTTCTGTATAATCTGCTCTTCACCGTGGATCGTCCAACATGTATACCCTTTTTGAAACCCCTTCAATCAAGTGCCCTACGATCTACGCCGGGTTGTTAAAAATCTTCAAATTACCGCAATCAATGCATGGACAGTACATAAATTCTATACCCTTATTCAAAGATATCCGCTCCGCGCTCTTTAAAAGCAATCACGCCATTAATGTACTCTTCACTCATACGGTTCGCACCGTACATCCAGTTTCAGTCCATCTACGCTACACACGTAACAATTAGTAGTGTTAAATTATATTAATAAACTGCAAATACATTACTCCTCCTATTAACCAAATACACTAAAATTGATTAAAGATAAACCTAGAGCAAATATAAAGAGTTAAAGATCGCTACCCTGAGCTCGTGGATGAAAATTCCTAATATCCCGCGAGATTCCTCACCGCCCTTCTCCTTCGTGCCACAAAGCAATGTGAGACTTAAATGAGCAGGCAAGAGAAGAGCCACAATGAAATGCATCTCCCATGCTTATCCCACTCTAAAACACCCACACCAAACAAAACACCCATTCACAACACCCAAACCGAGAGCTACCACCAAAGCCAAGCCTTACAAAGCAAGCATACAAGCCAATAGCCATAAGTTGCTAGGCAACCTACAACCAAGAACAAGGCAAGCAAAATAAATAAGCCTCCTACACCAACACAGAGCAAAGCTTCAAGCCCTCTATTCCAAAGAAGAGATCGAGGCGCTAGGCGTGGGGTCTGCTGGTCTTTATATTTATAGGGTGGCATATCACGCACGTGCTTATTCCCAATCGTCGTGATATGAGTATATTACAGACGGTTAGTAAGAGTAAGACTAACCGCCTGTGTTGAACTTATACTGACGGCTCCATGTGGAACCGTCAGGATATCTCTATATCACGCATTTGGTTAGTAAGGAGAACCGCTTTGATATACTCACATCACGCATTTCTATTTACTAACCGCTTGTGATATCTCTCAATATCATAGACGGTTCCATTAAAGAACCGTCATGATATCCTCCATATCAAAGACGGTTATTTAATGGAACTGCTCAGGATATCTTATCACTGCACGGTGCTTTAATAGAGCCGTCGTGATATCCTTTTATAAAAAGGCGCACCGCTAGGGTTTTGCTCTTTACTCGCCACTTCTCTCCCGCGCCCCTTAGGCTCTCGCGCGCTCTCGCTCCTCTAGGGTTCGCCTGCACACCTCCCGGCCAGAAGACCCGACGCCGCCGCTCCTTCATCAACGACGCTGCCTCCGCCTCGACGTGCGGCCTCCTCCCCGTGTCGGCCTCCTCCCTCTGCCCCAGCCTCCTCCCCGCGCCGTCCTCCTCCCGTGCACCGGCCTCCTCCCGGCGCTGTCCTCCTCCCCGCGTCGTCCTCCTCCCCGTGTCGGCCTCCTCCCCTGCACCGGCCTCCTCCTTGCACCGTGAGTTGTTGTGCGGCATCCTCTCTGTGAGTATTCCTCTCTGTGAGTACTAAAGATATTGCAAATTGATCATGGGCTTTGTTGACATGCTCGTGATGAACTTTGTCTTATACCGAGATTGAATGTGATAGTTAGTTGATTTTGAGCTCTATTGTATTACTTGCTATCACAATTTGATATACTGTTAATTTCTAACTTTCGGTTGAATGCTAGTTATCATAGACGGTTGAATGCTATTGTCAATTTGATATACTGTTAGTTCATTCTTGAGCTCTATTGTATTGACGAACCGTCTATGATGTGACTTTGATAATATGTGAACTGAAATTGATCAGTGGGGCTTTGTTGACATGCTCTGTGATGAACTTTTGTCTTATACCGAGATTGAATGTGATAGTTAAGATCATTTTCGTAATGATTGAGATCATTTGACAGTTAAGCAAAGTACTGTTTAGAGCTCATAGTTTGAATTTATACTATCATATTCATTTAATGAAGAGTATAGACAATAGGATTGAGATGACAAAGACTTGTTCTTTCGCAACTCTCCTTCTGAGAGCACAAACTACCATCAATCCTTCTTTATATATTACATTTGTGCATCATTTTCGGTGTTGAGTACATCCGCTTGAATCTGGTCGGTTAGAGCTTACGATATTGCTTCGTGCATATATAGATAGCAAGTGTTTACATGGCGCCCAAGATCGCCTTCGCCGCCGTCATCGACGCCGCCGAATGCGCCCGGATCTCCGAGGAAAGTGGTACGACGCGAGATGGCAGAGGAACATCGAAATTCCTCCAGCCTAATGACCGCCACGAGGTCAATGCCAATGGGATCCCCGTGAGTCCCCCAAAGCAGCAAGTAGATTCCTGACCGTGTCGGGATACTTGAAGGAACGGGTCCCCATCACCACACTTAGTCGGGACACCGTGTCGGATGTTCGAGACGCCACCGTGGATGAAGTTTTAAAATCGCTCACTTTCCCACCCGCAGACTTGGCATGCGTGGAACAAAGCGCGCGCTCTCGATCGAAAAGGCGTGGAGGACCATCAAGAGCGTGTTTGTCACAACGCACGTGAACACGGCCTAACGCCTTCACGGCGATAAATTCTTGTCACGGATATATGAGACGCCTTTGTGCAAATGAAGACGACGCCCAATTTCTTGAGGAAAGTGCGACGCACAAGGCTCTCCGCACAATCGAACACTCACCCCACAAACTCGGCACCTGGTACACGTAAAACCGCGCAATGGGCGCGGAGGACGAGAACGCAACAAGGTCATTTGTCGAGATCACAGACGAGCGCCGCTCTCTCTTGGTTAAGAGCGAGGCATCACCACGCTTTCGGACGAAATCTCTTTCACAAACCCTGCAGATCGGATGTGGCCAATCGTGGTGGTAAATATGTCTTCGAACTACCTAGCTGTTAATAAGTCCATAACTTCATAATGTCTATAATAACATGATGACCTCTTGCAGCAAGAATTGAGTTTCGCATGTTCAAGGCTCCTTCCAAGGCATGTGAGAAGGATATATTATCTATGGCTCGGGAAACAAGGAGCACCCGGTCGCACACGAGGCAAAGGGGTTAACGATCTTGGAGGGATGGATTCCTAGACAACCACCGCACGATAGGAGCAGAAGAGATCCAAGGCCGAGTACGACACGAGTTGGAACATGTGCTTACTACAAAATTTGAAGGAAGAGAACAGTGCTTCTTGCAAAATTTGAAGAAAAGATAGCAAGATTGCGTGACCAAGTGAATCAACTCCTACTCCTCAACCAATGCAAGCCGCCCCGTTGTTTTGGGAGCCACCTCCTCAACATCGGAGTAGCGCTGCGCCCACGCAAAATTATGAACATGATGACGCCCAATTACCTATCGACGACATCAAGGTAATGTACATCTTTGGAATGCTCCAAAGATAGACCTATAGGACGCCTTAGCTAATTGCGTGATCGCTTTGTAGGAGCCGACGACCGCACTTCCAAGTGAGGATGGTTGGGATGTCTATTGAGGTCGGGCGGGTGGCGATCCATGCATGGAAGGGATAGTGCAAACGGTGCCCTGTGGCGCAGGTTACGCCAGGGTCCAGTGGACATGGTACATGACAATTTTAAGGCCATCCCGCCGAGATTCGCCGAACGACACATCGTAACACTAGGGGATGCCGTACGCTTTATCCAGAGGGCCCAAGAAGGACATCGCCTCGACCCGCAGCGTCGCTCAACCTTTGATGACTCCATCCCAACCATCTCAACACGACCATGCCTCTCAACAGATCCAAGAAGAACATCGCTCGACCCCCGCAGCGCCGCCTCAACCTCCGATGACTCTACCCCAACCATCTCGCACGACCATGCCTCTCCAACAGACCCACCATGACTACACCTCAATCTTCACTTGAGAAGCCCGCCTCATCGGCTCCCGTGGAGAAGACACCAAAGAACAACAAAGTGTGCCGCTGCCCGGCCCCCGAGTCGCCTCACAGAGGACGCGAGAGTGCAAGTCGCTCAGACAAATCAAATCGAAGAACATTAAGGCACTTCCTCCTAACCCTAAGAAATACTCTTTCTAAGTCCGCTGGCGACCACCGCAGATTGGCCTACGCTGGATTAGGTTGTCGAGTTTGCATACCGTACTTGCACAAGACCAAAGAGAAAGGGTGCGCTGATGGAATCATCACGATACACGGAGGACTATTTCTCCACGAGCCGCCCTTCGCCGTGGGCTTCACGACTTATTCGACCTATTCAACCTCAAAGCCCTCGATGTCTCACTTCTACGATGTCGACATCGTAAGTGTGTACAATCAAGTTCTACATTCACGTAATACCGAATATAACAACTCATTGCTTATGTATAGATACATGATTAAAAATGCCCGGCGATTGAAAGAACCGGTGGGTTTCCTCGACCCACACGTGGTCTCTCGAGCAAACCATCTTGGCAGCGATCCTACGCCGAGAAATACATAACAACAGGATTGCTTGCTCAAACGACAAGGACTACATAATGGTGCCCTACAACCGTAAGTAAGTGCTTCACTACTTGCTATACAAATTTCATTTGTTCTTTATACGCAAAGACTAACTTAGGTTTAATGACTCAAGCGACATACATGAGTAGGCACCACCGGGTCCTTTTAGTCATTATACCAAAGAGGAACCGTGTACTATACCTTGATTCTCTAATGAAAAAGGCCACGACTTCACCCTTGTGCGAGGAGTACGACTGTGTGTGTTTATTTCCTCCATACATAACTTTATTGTAGTCTTCCTTCGCTTGAAATGGCCGAGGTTAACTTTTTGAAACATGTAGGTCGCTCATCTCCTATATTGCCGAGGAGGGCTATACAAGGAACTAACGCCACATTTAATCACAGGACGCGATTTCCTGACGTACACAACACAATAATTCTATCATACTTCATAATAATGCATCTCGAATCGACTATACCTATATATGTAATTCTATTTTTGCAAAGTGTCGCAAGAAAAGCGTAAGAATGTGCATTCTACGCTTGCCATCATATGCATTCTCATGAGTGCTAAGTTGGAGGATCCCGAGGTTGGTCAATCTCGCAATAATTATTTCCTAATTATAAATTTACATATATATGCTTACTACTTCACTCGCATAGCTATGCATCTTCAATATAGATTTAGATTCACTTGTTCGTAGAGAGAGATCTCTGATGTTCGAGGAAGCTCAGACCTTCATCATGACGGATATCATTAGCGCCAACGAGAGTTTCACTACTCCAACACCGCGAACGACCTTGAATGATTCATTAATGTAATTCACTTTGAATAGTTGTAATTCAATTGTAACTCCCGAGGCTAGCCAATATTTGATACATATTCATGTCGAATTGATTTTGAGTTAAATGATCACTTTGAGTGTCAATGATTGATTCATCCAGAATGTATCTATTTTCTCACTGATTGTTTTCAGAGGGCATGGCTAGCAATTCCCGAGGCTAGCCGAAAATCAAAATTAAATTAGTTATGCCGAAAGAGTTATCACGACGGTTCATAACTATTGCCATCCGTGATAGATGGATATCACGCACGTTCAGAAAATCGCCGCTCGTGATATATGGATATCACAGACGGTTCATAATTATCACCGCCTATGATATGGATATTTCGACGGTGCTATTATGACCGTCGCGTGATATCCATATATCACGACGACTATATTTACGAAACCGCCCGTGATATCCATATATCACGCACGGTGAGAATTGTGAACCGCTCGTGATATTGGATATTACGCATGATCAGAATATAGCCGTCGTGATATATGGATATCACGATGGTTGTTCATTAGAACCGCTCGTGTTGTTACTTATCACGAGACGTTCTTTAACCGTCGTGATAACCGCCGCTATCACAGACGATAAATACGCACGGTTCCAACCGCCTGTGATGACGATTCCGAACCGTCTGTGATAACGTTTTCTGTAGTAGTGGATGGATATGCCCAAGAAAGGAGGATCGGCTAGTGCGGCAGTCAAGATGCCACGGGGACGATCGATGGGGGCTCCGTTGTCTAGTGCTTCAGAGTGGACATTGGTTCGTAAGAAGGGAGGCTCTGCAGGGCGGTGGCTAACAAAGGGAGATGGTCGTATGGTTTCGATCAGAGCCAAGGTGGAGCCAAGGCCTTGCGAACAAAGTTGGAGCGGATGAGGATTCCTTGGTGAAGGCTGTTCGAAGGGGCAAGTTCAAAAATTTGGAGCAGAGCAAAGGTATTAATTTAAATAATGCATTTTCACTTTTGGCTATTCGAAATGAGGTTGCTATTTCTAATCTGAGTCAAGTAGCAATTTCTTTAGGAGTTAATCGTTTGGAAACAACCTCTTCTTTAGAATCTATTAAAAAGATCGAACTTGGTAGGCTTGATGAGGACATCAAACCTAAGGATGCACCCACTGCTTCGACCTGCTGCACTGCATCCTCTACTTCAACAACATCTTCGCCAATAGTACTTTCGGCTAATGCAAGACCATATTACCCAATTGGATCGAGCTACGTCTACATGCCATGGTGCTATGTATATATGCCATGGTACTATGTCTACAAGCCATGGTGCTACTGCATGTGCCAAGCTAGATACGTTTTGGTCAGATCAGTTCGGAATCAGCCTGACAGCACCAACTTCAAACGGGCATAACTTTCACATACAGAGTCCGTTGGAGGTCCACGAGTACTTGATTGAAAGCTTATTTCGTCCTCTTTCCAATGGATCCAGCCTCATCTTCAAATTCCTTCTGGACTGATCGCAATCATCTAAAGAAGACGTCATATCATCTGTTTGGGCCAATCTGAGCCTTGTAATCGAACTCAACTTGGCCCATATGTTGGCGGCCCACCTAGAGGCGTGGTTACTGTTCATGTGAATAGTAACTTGCGAGTTTAGTCCCTCCCCGCTAGTTCCTTTAGATTTCTGGCTCCTCGTTCCCTATTTAAGGAGGCCGCACCCCCTCTAGTTTTCTTAGATTTTGTTTAGTTAAAGGTTAGCTTCATAGCAACTTCGTGTATTGGCTTGTGTCGACTAGACCAATCATAATACCGCCGTAATCCCAATTCAATTAAATATTTCAAACCTATTTGCAATTTCGATTGCTTATTATCTTGTTCTTGTGTGCTTCTTCTGTATGCGGAATCGACCTTCGTGGTTAGGTCAATCGGGTATTCGTGTACGGCTGATAACGACTTGTCAATCGGTTCAACGATTGCGTGGTTTCGAGCTTTGCGTGTTCGTAGCCGTGATCGTGAGAGTTGAGCGACACCTACCGACTTATCGCTCTCATCGAAAGATCGGCCAACAATAGGACCTTCGGTTCATCGTGGTATCGAGCTACAGTTCATCGTTGAGAATTTTTTTACCTACATACCCACAAAAGCCACAAAAATAGGGTTAGTTCATCGCCCAAACCAATCTGCGCATTGCAATTTGTTTCTTTTAGTTTGCATTGTTGAATTTTCGTTGCATTGTCGTAGTCTTTGTGCTGGTTTCTGTCTAGATTGGTTTAGTTTAGAGTCTCTTGCGAGTCATCTAGTACTATCTTCCACCCTACCGTAGCCACCCACACCTGCTCTACCACGCCACAACAATCTCTCGCCACGACCAACGTAACTCCCGCCAAAAATAGTAGATCAATTCGCGCCACCGCCTCGCCGCGGCCGAGCTTCATCCTTCGCCGTCGGCCGCATCTTCGCAGCGCCGACATCAACCAAGCCGCGCGCATCTTCGCCCGCGGTGTTGCCACGGTCCGCGCGCGGCGAGCCTTGAATCACCGTAGTCGGCCGCTTTGGTCCGAAAGTCGCCAAGAATTTTCTGGCCAAGCGCCGCTAACCACCATGAGCATCGCGGCGCATAAAACCCGAGCGACTCCGCCCAAGCCGCTTTTCCAAAGAAGACAGTTCCAAGGAAAAGTCTTTCTTTAATTAAATCGAGCAATTTTCCGGCCGATTCACGTGGAGTCCAAGCGAGTCAAAGCAAACCAAAAAGATTCTGCCATCAGAGCAATAGGTAAAGGCTACATCAGAGCAACCGAGGGGAATAAATAAAAACTAACTGGTTATGCCACACACAAAGAAATCAGTTATCAGATAGCCCGAGAGAATCAACTGTGGCGGTTCGCAGTAGTTTTCAAGTGAAAAAAGAGAGAAAAAAAGAAAGAGAAGAAGAAAAAGGAAAGGAAAGAGAAAGAGAAAGAAAAGGAAAAAAAAAAGAGAAAAAAATTCGTAGTGCCTCCTTCTTGATTTTTCCCTTGTTCAGCTTTATCATAGTTCATCCATTGCTCGCTTATGCTTGTTGGTTCTGTGCTAGCCCGCCATTGTTGCTACTAGTCGTTCTTGTGAGTTGCTCTAGCTAGGCTTGGTTTAGACTAGGACCAGCACTTGTGCTAGCACTTTGAACTATTTTTCAATTTTGCATACTGATTTGAACGATTGCTACTCCATTGCTACATACTAGCCTTCCGAGCTCTTCTTTCTACTAACTCAGCAGGTGTCATTCCTCGCAATCGTTGGACTAATCGCAAGTGAGAGTATCACGAACCAGCCACCGGTTGTACCAGTTTCTTTGCTGCATTGGTAAGAACTTGTAAGAACTTGGTAAAAGGCTTGAGTGAGAGTGACTTGTGAAACTCCAGATCCTAGTAGTTGATAGGAACATATACACTGTGTTTTGTTCTTTGTTTTCTACTAACAATGGCAGGTTCACACGGATCGACACATGGTGAGAACAACAACGGCCTCTCTTTGGAGCATGCTGGTGAGGGATCTTTCACACCTCGCACGCGAGAGCTCGTGCGACACATGGAGCACTAGCTCAGAGAGAGCGTTCGAAATGCCTTGGATAAGATCAATGACAGCCTCGCGGCGCTCCACACACACGTTGCGCTCCTCGAACGTCAGCCACTTGCTGAAAACACGGTCCAGGATGAGCCAAGGGTGCATGACCCTCCCCTGCCGCCGTGCACCACCTCCGCTGCCGTACACCACCCGCCGCCGCTTCTGGGCCGATGAGGTGGAAGAAGAAGAAATGAACAACTACACTGCTGATACAGAAACCGATGGATTCAATGTTCACAATGATCATAACCATCGTCGACTTCGTCACAATCGTCAAGGTATGAGAAGAAATCAACGTGAGGTACGTGACCATAATGATGCAATTGGTAAAATTAAATTCACTATGCCATCTTTTGCTGGAAAATATGATTCCGATGCTTATCTCACATGGGAGTTAGCTGTAGAACAAAAATTTGCTTGTCATGAATTTCCTGAAGATAAGAAAGTTAGGGCTGCTACTAGTGAGTTTAATGATTTTGCATCTATTTGGTGGAGTGAATATGGTCGTACTCATCAGGACATACATAGGACATGGAATGCTTTGAAGAGAGCAATGAGACATAGATTTGTACCTTCATATTATTCACGTGATTTGCTTAATAAATTACAACGCTTAAGACAAGGTAGTAGTTCAGAGAGGATTATTATCAAGAATTGCAAACCGGTTTATTGCGTTGTGGTTTAGATGAAATCAAGATGCTAAGATGGCTAGATTTTGGGAGGTTTAAACCGAGAAATTCAGACATACTTGATTATAAAGAATACAATTTATCACTGCTTGTTCCATCTTGCTTGCAAAGCTGAAAGAGAAGTGCAGTGGTCGATAATCTCGCCTAGGGGCAATTTTGGAGGTTCTTTTGCAGATCGCCAAGTCAACAACAACACGCTGTACCCTCCTCGCCGCGCGCCTTGTTGCTCCTTCCACTCCTCGCGCATGTCTCGATGCAAGCAACTGCAAAGGTACAAGTCCCTACAAAAGTGCTTCTTCCGTTGCTTCTACTGTATGATCTAGAGATGTACAATGTCACCGTTGCAAAGGATTTGGGCACTTGATGCGCGATTGTCCCGCCAATGAGCTTTACTTATCAAGGACAATGGTGAGTACACATCGCTAGCTTACATTGAGGAAGAACATGTTTTGGTTGCAACTAACAATGTAGGTGATGAAACTGAGGAAGAACATAGAAGCCATGAGGCATCCGACATGTACCAAAGCTTAGTTGTCCAAATGCGGTGCTAAGTGCTCAAATGGAGCTTGCTGAACAAAATCAACGTCACACCTTATTCCAATCAAAGTTCGTCATCAAGGAACAATCCTGTAAAGTCATCATCGATGGCGGAAGTTGCAACAATCTTGCTAGCACAGACATGGTCGAATACCCTCATCCTTACTACATTCAATGGTTGAATTCTTGTGGTAAGTTGAATGTAACTAAACTTGTGCGCGTATATTTTTCGATTGGATCATATCATGATTATGTTGATTGCGATGTCGTACATATGCAAGCATGCTCATTATTATTAGGTAGACCTTGACAATATGATAGATATACTGAACATCATGGTAGATCTAATCATTATACTTTCACCTATAAAGAAAAGAAAATCACTTTACTTCCAATGTCTCCTCATATATTAAAGGATGAATTAGAAAGATCTCATAAAACAAGTAAGGAGAACACAAAGGATGATCGTAAGATTATAGCTCCAAGTGAAATTAAATTGAAAGCACCTGTTATGTTAGCTAGAAAATCTGCTTGCATTGACTTGGAACAACATCAATCTGAATGCTCTAGTATGGTTTGCAAAGAATCTTTGTGTCGTTTAGAAGATATGCATGTTTCTTTGTTTCCTGTTGCTACTAACCTTTTGCAGGAAAGTGATGATGTGGAGACAACGATTGAGTCGAGGACGACTCCAATTCAATATAGGGAAGATGATGAGGACATCAAACCTAAGGATGCACCCACTGCTTCGACCTGCTGCATTGCATCCTCTACTTCAACAACACCTTCGCCAATAGGACTTTCGGCTAATGCAAGACCATATTACCCAATTGGATCGAGCTACGTCTACATGCCATGGTGCTACGTTTATATGCCATGGTACTATGTCTACAAGCCATGGTGCTACTGCATGTGCCAAGCTAGATACGTTTTGGTCAGATCAGTTCGGAATCAGCCTGACAACACCAACTTCAAACGGACATAACTTTCACATACAGAGTCCGTTGGAGGTCCACGAGTACTTGATTGAAAGCTTATTTCGTCCTCTTTCCAACGGATCCAGCCTCATCTTCAAATTCCTTCTGGACTGATCGCAATCATCTAAAGAAGACATCATATCACCTGTTTAGGCCAATCTGAGCCTTGTAATCGAACTCAACTTGGCCCATATGCCGGCGGCCCACCTAGAGGTGTGGTTACTGTTTACATGAACAGTAAACTACGAGTTTAGTCCCTCCCCGCTAGTTCCTTTAGATTTCTGGCTCCTCGTTCCCTATTTAAGAAGGTCGCACCCCCTCTAGTTTTCTTGAATTTTGTTTAGTTAAAAGTTAGCTTCATAGCAACTTCGTGTATTGGCTTGTGTCGACTAGACCAACCATAATACCGCTTCAGAATCCCAATTCAATTAAATATTTCAATCCTATTTGCAATTTCAGATTGCTTATTATCTTGTTCTTGCGTGCTTCTTCGGTGTATGCAGGAATCGACCTTCGTGGTCAGGTCTACCGGGTATTCGTGCACGGTTGATAACGACTTGTCAATCAGTTCAGCGATTGCGTGGTTTCGAGCTTTGCGTGTTTGTAGCTAGGATCGTGAGAGTTGAGCGACACCTACCGGACTTATCGTTCTCATCGAAAGATCGGGCCAACAATAGGACCTTCGGGTTCATCAAGGCTGGCTTGTAGATTGGCTTCTTTGGGAAAACTTAGTAAAGAACATACCTCCCAAGAGGATTTGGATGAGGAAACCGATAGCCTTGATTTATCCTCTCTAAATAGTTTATGTAGTGATTTGTGTTATGGGGAACTGGCTGTAGGTGATGATCATGATTTGTAATGGAAAAAGTCCATTTTACACACCTGAACTTTGCGCCGAGTCCAAAATACCCCCTGAACTCTAAAATCGTCTGATTTGCACCCTCGAACTGTCAATACCAGATCAATTTACACCCTACGCTGGTTTCATTGGTGGTTTTGGATGATGTGGCAGCCACGTCAATGGTTTTGGATGACGTGGCATCCACGTATACCTCGGGATGGCAGGGCGCCGGTCCATGGGAGCAGCGGCGCCGCGGGGCCCACTGGGCAGTGATAGCAAGGGGAGGATCGGCAAGGTTGGCGGGTGAGCGCGGTCGGGCGGCTCGGCCACGCCGACGGCTAGGGCGTCGTGGCGGTGGCTAAGCACAGGAGCTGACGAGGTGGCGGAGCCGGTGACGGGGTGGTGGCACCGGGTGGATGGGTGTCGCCGGCAGCGGGTGGTGTAAAGTGGCGGCGGCGGTTCAGTGATGGTGGCGGGGAGGGTCCGGTGACGGCTTGGGCCAGGTAGGGTGAGCACGGGGAGGCTCTCGTCAAGGCAAAAACATTGGGCTCGACGGGGAGGCCGGAGAGGGAACGTAGGTGGCGGCGGATGCTGGGGAAGGCGACGGCCGGAGGCGATGAAGAAGCCCAAATGCGGCGGCTGTGGCGGGGGATCCTCGAAGGAGTTTGAGGGGAAAGGCTCCTAGTGGCCGGGGGCTCACGGTGACAGGGTTGGTGGCATCAGAGGGTGGCCAAGGATGGCGGTGGAGGCGGCGGCGGCCGAAACAAAACGGCGACGGTTTTGCTTGGTGGGTTTACCCGAACTCCGGCCACCCCCGACCGCGTCACGCTGCATCCCACCACTCCAGGAGCCGAACCCCTCAACCAATTTGAAGCTACCACCACCGGAGCACCACACACCTTCCTTCTTCTCCAGGTCCGGCCAATTCCGCCGCCACCATTGTCGCGCCTCCTCCAGCGAGCCCCCGCTCGATTCCTCTCTACGTGAGCATCCCCTAGACTCCCTTTACCTCCCCCTACTGCTCACTCCTTCTCTTCTTCCCCGCAGGTCGCCGCCACCGTCGGCTTACCCCGCGCCGCCCCGGTCGCCATCGCCAGCTCGCTCCGGCCTCTCTCCGACTCCACCGATCGGCTTGGTAAGCTCCCCACACCACGCCGGTGCCCATGCTCTCGCTATCCTAGCCCCTACCCCATCCGAGCGGTGCCGCGTCCTTTCCCCTCCACGACCGACCGCCGCGCGCTACCTCCAGCCTGCGACCATCCACCTTCGATCGAGCCACCACCGCCCTCCGGTTCGCCTCTCGCGGCCGCCGTCATCCACCCACTCGCCGGCAATGAGCGCCACTCCGAGCTGCCCACAACCTCCTCTATTTCTACCCTTCTCTGTGCATCCCTCTTTGTGGCTAATAGTAGGACCTTGTAAGATTGAGGAGGCCGACTAGAGGGGGTGAATAGTAATTTTAAAAAAATTCTATGGCGCTAAAACCGATTACTAATGCGGAAACTAATGCAAATACGGTTTTGCACAATTAAGGCCTAAAACAACTAGGTTCACTAGGTGCACCAACACAAGTCTAATGATAATAATCAATTAAGCAAGGACTTGTAAGCAATTCAAGAATACTATTGCAATCATACACAATGAGTAAGCAATTTAATACAAGGTATATAAATTGCACAATGTAAAATAAGCATTCATACACAATGAATGTAAATGAAATAGTAGAGCAATAGAGATCACACCATAAAGACACGTCGATATTTTACCGTGGTGTTCGGAGACTTGCCGGTCTCCCCTAGTCCACGTTGAGGGAAACCCAAACCAATTGGACCGGCTCCACGAATTAAGCCTTCCTCCGAGGTATCAACACATCGCTCCACTAGGGTTGCTCTTACTCCACTCCGGAGATGGCGAGCACCAAGCTAGTCACAAACACCGGGCCTTCTCACAAGCTTCACTTGAGAAGATCACCGGACCACGACGCCTCCACGCCGTCTAGGTGCCAGCAAACACCAAGAGTAATAAGCCAAGCCCCTTGCTTGACTCTCACCGAGTGCAACACATGCATAATTGAATGCTCAATCTAATTCTAGTTGCAACATATGCAACTAGAACCTCTCCCTTTTGCTCACAAGGTGCAACACATGTACAATTGAGTGGAGAAGCTCACACTAGCTCAAGAGAGTGAAATAGGATGCCAAAAGTTATCTCTTAACTGGCCAAGGGGGTATTTATAGCCCCCACAATAAAAATTAGCCGTTTGGAGCAGAAATCAGCAAACTCAGCCGAAATGCGGTCGTACCGCACTCACAGGGGCCGGTATTACCGTTTTTGACTCAACGATCAGAAAGGGTGTAATAACGGCTCAAAAATAAGCCGTTAAAACTTTAGTGCAGTACTACCGCACTCACAATGGCCGGTACTACCGTTCTGGGCGGTCATACTGCTCTTTTCATGGCGGTAGTACCGCAGCTCAAAATCGGGCACAAACGATACTCGGTAAAAGGGTCATAACTTTTGACTCCGATGTCGGAATTGAGTGATCTTGGACTCTATTGAAATCTTATTCAGACGGCTAAACAACCCACCTATTTGATTGATCTCAAACACATTTGATCAAATCAAAAAGCACAACTCAAAAGAGCCACTTACATGGTCTAAGTCCAAAGAAATAGCAACAAGCAATCTTAGACTATGTCAAGGATATACACATGAATCTTAACCATTTGCAAAACATATTTGCAAACTTAGATCATGCCACAAGGAGTAGATACATGGACTTCAATCATTTGCAAAACACATTTGCAAAGTATATTCACATGTTACAAGGATTAAATGCATGAGCCTCTACTATTTGTAAAACACATTCGCAAATAATAGCATCATGCCACGATGAGCTAGAGCAAGCAAGATTGAGCTATCAACACATGATGAGACTCAAGCTACTAGACAAGACCCCTCTTAATAGTACGGCAACCTATACTAGCAATCCGGTCTTCTAACCAAACACCAAGACCGATAAAAGACTATGAACATATCCTTAGCCCTAGCTAGTCATACCTTTGCCTTGCACATTCACTTGAAGCTTGATGATGCACATCTTCACTTCATGTCCGGGTCATCGTCTTGATATGCATCAATCCATGATGCATCCTTTAATTTACCTCCATCAACACATGATGAGTCTTTTCTTGACTTGATGATTAACTCATGATCATCTCCTCTTCGAGATCATGATATGTATCAACACATGATGCATCCTCTTCTTGAACCTTGACTTGATGACGATCAACTCATGATGCCATCCAAAGTCTTCATCACCCTGAAACATAACCTATTCATCCAACTCATGGAAAATGTTAGTCCCATAATGATTAACATTAATTACCAAGATATACCTGCATTAAATGTTTCTAAACAAGCCGTTGAAAATCCTAGACCGATACTACCGCCAACCAAGTTGCGGTACTACCACTTGGTCCGGTCGTACCGCACGAAGGAGCGGTACTACCGATTGCAGGGTTTCCAAATTTGCCGAAAAGACACGCTCTCTGGAAAATGCATACCGCCAATTAACAAACGGAACAACCGGGTTGCGGTAGTTCCGCCAGCATATTTGCGGTCATACCTCTACGCGGTAGTTCCGCCACATGAACTCCGGAACTACCGCACATCGGTAGTACCGCTTACCAAATGCGGTCATACCGATTTTCACTGAAATCCTTCCAGAAGCTTTTCGAAATGCAATGCATGACTCCTTTGTCTTGAGTCATGTTAATCTTTTATCATCTTTGCATTTCCTTTTCATGTCATCATTTAAACTCCGAGACTAAGCCTTGAAAACATCTTAGCACACACATTAGTCCCACAACACAATTGCAAATAATTGAATATAAAATAATATGAGTATATATGAACTACACAAGTTTTATATACTCAAAGGATATGTTTCAAAGTAGAGATCCTCAATATGTGAATAACAAAATATGGATCAATACTAATGAAACCACAAAACATAGAGTGAACTCCCCCTAGATGTGTGCATACACGAATGTGTAATAAGAACATATACACATATTCAAGTTAAACTTTTAGTGGAGTTTAACCTATATTTTGGATCCGAGGAATGCAACAATATATATAAATATGAAGTGGAATGCATACCTTTTGTGTTTTCACCTCTATATCCAAACGAGACTAAACAATAGGTAATCAATAAAAGTGTTAGTCTCACAAATAGATTTGTCATTATGAATGCATACCTGTTTGGATTTTTCCTTTTATATCCAAGCTGAGACTAATCATGGTATAATAATAAGAGTGTTAGTCTCATAAATAGGTTTGTCATTAATCACTAAAATACTCCATTAACACATAATGGTGGGTCTAGATCCTTCAATCTCCCCCTTTTTGGTGATTGATGACAAATCCATCATCAATAGCAACATTTAGATATAAATCATCATAAGATAATAATTTAAGCTATTGAACTATATCTATGCATGTCATTAACCAATTTAAGACCTATGCATATAAAGTATTCTTAAGCACATAAAGTATTCTTAAGCATATGAATGAGACATGCATGAAAAGGTGAAATCACTCATAAGAGAATATATCAAATATATCAATCATCCAAATGTAGCTCACATAAATTCTCCCCCTTTTGGCATTAATCACCAAAAATTCAAAACAAATCTAAGCCAAAAGAGAGACTTTGCAAAACCATGAGCTTGGCAATATAGTTCATTCTATTTTGGTCATAAAAAGTATGAAATAGATACATATGACCAATTTTGGGGGTTCGGTTTCAAGAATTTTGAAGAAAACCATAAAAGTCACAAACTCCCCCTTTGTATAGCCGAAAAGAGCAAATCAACTTGAAATAAGGCTATATTTTGAGTTTTCTAAAGTAAATAATATTTGAAACATATTCAAATAAGCTCACTCTTGAAATCTTCTCAATAAATATTTTTTTATAAAGATACCATGCTCATTTTCTCAATTTCCAAAGAGATATGTGCATTGGGAAAAGTGTTGAAACAAGCTCCGAAAAATCTGAAATAAAGCATGGAGCTAGTACTTACAAATACACACAATTTTCATTTTGGGAGGCTTAACAATAAATCAATCATTTTGAAGATAGGAAAATCACAAAGTTTCAGAAAACTGAAAATTTCAGGTTTTCAGATTTTGACAATTCCATTTAAGCTTCAAAAGACAGCTGAAAAACTGGTTAAATGAGCTCCAACAAATCTGATAAAATTTGGCATAGAAGATAAACTATAGAGGATAAAATATAATCATTATAGCTTCCTCAAATTATGAACCCATTTGAAAATACAAAAAAACACAAATCAACTCAAAACATTACAAAAGTATGAATTTTCAGCATTTGATCAAAGTGGGAAAAAAAGTCAAATCTTTCTCAAATAAAGTCGAAATACTTTCAAATTTTTCAGAAAAAAACTTTGGACTCCTAAGAATCTTTTTCAACAAGAATTTTTGAAAAATGAGTCTCCATTCAAAAGATATGTCAAATTGAGCTTTGTAGGCAACTTTTTTGTTCAAAGAGAAGAAAAAGGAAAAACCTTTCCAAATGAAGCCCAAATACCTTGAAAATTTTCAAAATTTAACTTTAGACTATTTCAACTGTTTGACAAAAAGGATTTTTGAAAAAGGATTTTTCTTTCAAAAGATATGGCAAAAAGCGCTTTGTAGGCAAGAAAAGAGAATGATTTTGCATTAAAGGTTCAAAATGCAAACCAATTTGAATTTCATGAAGATTTTCACTTTCTTGTCTTTGTATGAGTTAGAAATACTATTTTAAGCCAAGATACACTAAGAAATCCAGCTCAAATAGCGAAACTCACTATATGCAAAATAGGCTATTTTGGGTCAAAACTAGTTTTTCGGTGAACTTCAAATGAATATAACTTTTCAACGATTGGTCTTTTGTAAAAACTTTGAACTTGAGAAATGTTCGAAATGACCAACCCTTCGAGTTTGGTATAGACAACTTTTTCAAAAACTCAATAGATTTTGATTTAGGGAAATATGTCGTTTAATTTAAAATCAAGATCATACAAGATCATTTTGAGACCAAATTTGATACTTTGTTTCTAAAAAAGGAATTTTTACTTCAAAAGCATTGGAAAATATTTAAAATACATATTTAAGTACTCTTATCTAGTTTTTCACAAATTTGAACCTCTTAAGCAAGATTTTTGACTTTTGACCAAAGAGGATCTTTAAAAAGCTAATCTTGCATATTATTGACAATTTCACTCCAAAGATATCAAATGAAGCAAATGAGAATGAAAATATGCATTCATAAGATCCGTAAACCATTTTGGACAAAATGTAAATTAGTTTTCCCATAAAATATAATACTCATTTTAAAGTAAAACTCAAAAAGATTTTCATTATAGATTTTACAAAACTTTTTAAGAAAAACTCCCACTTACACAAAGATTCTTCTCCTTGAAAGTTTCTCTTTTGCTTTTGACACACAAAAAAATTTCCCATCCATTCAATATCTCCATCTTTGTCATCTCTTTAAAATATGTCCATCCAAAACTCATGATGACTTTAATCTTCTCTCTTTTGACAAAAATATTTTCAATCAACTTCTCCTTTTGACATTAAGCACCAAAAACATTCTTCCCCGTTGTCTTTATGTGGATCACACTTGAAAGATAGTCTTTGAACTTCACTTGTGGATACCACGAGTCGACGATACCACTTGTAGATAACACTTGTAGATACCACTTGTAAATCCATATGTCGACAAGACTTGAAATCTCAAGGTGCTTGAACTTTTCTTACAATGATCTTCAAGGAAAGCATTCAAAGAGAAGAGAGAAAGAAATAATCCATTTGAGATAAGAGATTGTACCAAGAATAATTAATTCCATTTGTATAGACTTGGTACCACTTGGAGAGATATCACTTGTCGATACCATTTGTAGATACCACTTGTAGAAATATCACTTGAAAAGATATCAGGTATCAGAGAAACCACTTGGATAAGAAGAAAGATTAGGTATCGGAGAGAGCTTGGTAAGAAAAGAATTGATCGGCATGGTATGAAATAGATACCACTTAAAAGATACAACATGAACGAATAAGATGATATCATTTGTGAGGACACCACTTGTAGGTGTTTTTTGGAATAGTAGGGGACTTGGCGACCCAGCTAAGCATAGATACATTACGGAGTTGGTTTGGGAACAACATATGGACTTTGTTGCTATTTTAGAGACTCTTAAGAAGGATTTTTCTAATTCGCAATTAAAAAATCTTATATGGATTTCTTTTGGCACTATTTACCTCCCCATGGCCGTTCTGGGGGTATTTTACTTGGTGTGAACATGGTTGTTTTTTAGGTTGGCTCTATTTTTAGGGAGATTTTTTATTAAGTTTCATTTACGTAATAAGGAAGATGGGTTCCAATGGATCCTTGTGGCTGTGTATGGTGCTGCATAACCAGTTTATAAAGATCAATTTTTAGCTAAATTAGTTCAGATGTGTAGTAAGGAAACTTTGCCTATTCTAATTGGTGGGGATTTTAATATTATAAGGCGAAGTGAGGAGAAAAATACTGATCATTTTGATCGGCGTTATCCATTTCTTTTTAATGCTGTTATTGAGAACCTTGACTTAAGAGAACTTAGGCTTTCGGGTAGGCAATTTACGTGGGCAAATAATTTGGATAATCCTACTTTTGAAAAACTTGATCGTATTCTTGTGAGTACAGATTGGGAACATAAATTCCCTTTGACCACTGTAATTGCTTCTGAACGTGTTCTTTCTGATCATACGCCTATTGTTCTTAACACGGGGGCAGACGCTGATACTGGGAACCAACATTTGTTTAAATTTGAGTTAGGTTGGCTTAAGAGGGATGGGTTTTTCATTTGGTGGCTCAAGTGTGGAAACAAATTAATGTTGGTAATTCTGCAATTGATCGTTGGTAAGGCAAAATTAGAGTGCTTAGACAATTTCTCAGAGGGTGGGCTAAAAATACTAGTGGTGCATATAAGCTTGAGAAAAAAATGTCTTTTGACTATCACTGATAAGCTTGATAAGAAACCTGAAGTTACAGGGTTATCTAATTTTGAAATTAATCTTAAAACATAGTTCTAATGAGCGTCTTGCACATTTACTGCGAGAGGAAGAAATCAAATGGTATCAACGGGCTAAGACAAAACATATGCTTGAAAGGGATAGTAATACTTGGTATTTTCATTTGATAGCTAATGGTAAGCATAGGAAAAACAAATTTTTTTATTGGAACAAGAGGAGGGTATTATTTCGGGTGATGTCCAGTTAAAATAGTACATCACGACTTATTAAAGAGGTCTTTTTGGACCTCCTGATAGCAACCACTTTTCCATGGTTGAGACTATCACAGATGATATACCATATCACAGATGAGACTATCTTACTGCTGAGTTTACTGAAAAGGAAGTGAAAGATGCACTTTTCAGATGGAGCATAATAAAGCTCCGGGTCCAGATGGCTTTCCAGCTAAATTTTATCAATTTTTTGGAACATTATTAAAAATGATTTAATGGCTCTCTTTCGAGATGTTCATAGAGGCAATTTACCTCTTTTTAGGCTCAATTTTGGTGTCATTTCTTTACTCCCAAAAAAAAGAAGATGCACGCCAAATTCAGCAATATCGCCCGATTTGCCTTTTAAATGTGAGTTTTAAATTTTTTACTAAAGTAGGTACTAATCGACTTATGGACATTGCTCAAAAGGTTGTTCGTCCATCTCAAACCGCTTTTATGCCTAGGAGAAATATTATAGAAGGGTAGCTAGAATCATTTTTAAGATTGATTTTGAAAAAGCTTATGATAAGGTCAAATGGCTTTTTTTTTGCAGCAAAGTCTTAGAATGAAGGGTTTCTCTCCAGGTTGGTGTGTTTGGATTGAGAATTTCATTGCAGGGGCAGTGTGGGGATTAAGATTAACAATAGTATTGGGCCTTATTTCCAAACTAAGAAAGGGCTTAGGCAGCGGGACCCTCTGTCTCCAATTCTTTTTAATATTGTTACAGATATGTTAGCCATTTTTATTGGAAGGGCTAAGAATAAGGATCATGTTAGTGGGATAATACCGTATTTGATTGATGATGGTCTTTCTATCCTTCAATATGCTGATGATACTGTTCTTTTCATGGATCATAATTTTGATCAAGCCAAAAATTTGAAGCTTATTCTTTGTGTGTTTGAGCATCTTTCTGGTTTAAAGATTAAATTTCATAAAAGTGAGATCTTTTGCTTTAGTGAAGCAAAAAAATTTGAATCTCAATATTTAACGATTTTTGGATGTGAGATGGGTTCTTTTCCCTTTAAATATTTGGGTGTTCCTATTCATTTTAGAAAACTAAGGAATAATGAATGGACAGGTTTAGAAGAGCGTTTCAAAAAGGTTGAGCAATTGGAAAGGGAAAACTTTATCTTATGGTGGAAGAGTGGTACTTATAAATTCAGTTTTGAGTGGCCTTCCTATGTTTATGCTTTCTTTCTTTGAAGTACCCAAGGGGGTCCTTAAAAGACTGGATTTTTTAGGTCCAGATTTTATTGGCAGAGCGACAACCATAAAAAAGTATGAGTTGGCTAAATGAAATATTCTTTGTAGGCCCAAGGAACAAGGTGGTCTGGGAATCCAAAACCTTGAGATAAAAAATAAGTGTCTTTTGACTTAATGGTTGTTCAAACTTTTGAATGAGGATGGGGTTTGGCAACAACTGCTTAAAAATAAGTATTTGCATGATAAGTCTGATTCTCAAGTTGAGAGTAAACCTGGGGATTCTCATTTTTGAAGGGGATTGGTGAAGATAAAGCATGATTTTCTTCAATGTTATTCTTTTAATCTTGGGGATGGGAAACAAATTAGATTTTGGAAGGACATTTGGGTTGGACATAGGATAGTCCATGTGAGGACCCGGAATATTTAACTAGTAACACTTAACCTCCAAATGGTTCTAGCATTACTAATTAAACATTCTAAGCCTCGATGGACATATGTTTCCTGCACTGCAACATATGCACATCATCACAAAATTACACATCATTTCCATACAACGATATCACTAAGTTCAACAACGACATAAAGTAAAGTTATTACAAAAGAGAGCCGACCGCCAAATAGATCAATATACAAGAATGACAAATGGAAGCAAAAGCGCCATAAGATGGTTAGAACAAAAGTCGACCGGTTAGCCACACACCCACAAGGCAACCGACCGGGCGCTAAGCTAGTCGCCCAAGCTACCACAACACACTCACAAAAGTGAGGCCCTTCTGCTCACCTTCTTCCTCTGCAACAAAACAATTAAGCATAGCATCCGAGTACAAAGATTGTCTTTGTACCCGCAAGACCGACGTGGGGATAGCAGACCTATTCATAACTACATGCAAGCTTATTTAGGTGGAGGTTGTATGTCTTATTTTGCATGAAGCCAACTTTATTTGCAATAATGTAATACATTTCAAAAGCAAGTTTGCAAATCTGTTTAGTTATCAAAGCAACAAAGTAAGTATACATACAAGTAACCACTGGAAGTGACTATCCCAATAGTCACCACAACATAGCACCTAACCCCGATTCGTACTCACCCATCAAGTTTTAATTTAAAAGGTTGTAGTCTAACTCTTGAAAGACCTCCCAAGCGTGTCCATAACCTAGGACGAGGCTATTCGAATAGTTTTAACCTCGCAGGGTGTACCAATGTACCCACACTCGCATCGCCTTTAAGCCACACGCACACTTCAAGGTATGCCGCACGGCTAAGTCCTACGAGACATTTCCAATCTTGTGTATTAACTACGAGCCGCTCATATGGATAGAAACCCATATGCTTACATTGCAAGCAAAGACAACCACCATCACGGAAGCCTTCGACACTACAATGCTCCCAAAGACCATCCTCCCGCGACTCCTCGCGACTCGGAGCCAATACACGCCAAAGTACTAAGTCAAGAGAGGTCCCATACCTCTAATGTGGTTAGCACGCTAAAATGCTTGGTTTAGTGTAACAAGATGTTCGGTCCTTGTTGACCCGGCACCATTCCACCACACCCCACAATCACACCATCTTACCATTGTGCCCAAGTCTAAATCATTTTGTTTTTAGTTTTAGTTTTCATAAGTAGACATGGCACAAGGTGGAAATCATAAATCATAATAAGTTTTAGGTGATCAAGGTTATCGACAAGTCGATAACCGCCCATTTCTACCGGGCTAGGCATGGCTAAGCAATTAATTCGCAACTACTAAGTGACAAGAGCCCATCCACGAACTCTAAATCACAGCAAGTAACCTAGGCTCATGGTAGTAGAGGATAATCATTTGCTAAGGAAATGCATCTACTAGGCCAACTATTAAAACAAAGTAGCAATGCATACATAGAATTTGTAATCAACATAAATACTTAAAATACTGGGATTAACATGATCAAACTGCTTGCCTTCTTGCTGTTGCTCAATTTGTTATGAGGGTCACTCTGGATTACCGCAAATGTCGAATCCTAAGCGAAAGGCCAAAAGAACCAAGAACAACCAATAAGACGAGCAACACTTAAACAAAAGAGTAAGCAAAAATTATCCAATGCGATGAAACTTATACACAAGGTGAAATACGAATATACCAAGACATAGGAACTGGAAAACCTAATTTGGAATTATGCAAAAGATATTACCTAAAAACACATTTTCTACCATAATTAGCACTGTAGCAAAAATATTTTCTAGAAAGATTTTGAAGCTGAAATTTTATGGTAGCTACCTACTGGTATAGAGGTAACCCATATAAAATTTCAGGTCATTTGGAGTTAAAGTGATTTAGTTATGATTTTTCTAAGATGCAAAATTAGCATAATGCACTTTCCAGAACATAAATATGTTCAAAACTAATTTTACAAATGAAGTATACCAACAGAGGGGTTTTCTAGAATTTATCATATATATTTTGCAGTTACAGAGAATTACTTGTGCATTTTATAAGCCTTCCAGAATTTTCTAAATGCTGAAAATAGGTACTAACTCATTAATCAAGGTTCCTGCTTACAATCTTGGACTTACCATCATTTTTACATTAACATTGGGTTGATAACAAATTTATCAAAGTTGGAATCATTCATTTTGGACATACACAGAGCAAGATATGCATTTCCTAAAGTTTTATTCATTTTCTGGAATATTTAAAACGACAGGAACCAAGTCATTCCTAGTTATAAAATTTTCTGCTACTGGAACATGCTTACATCCATTTTTATAATAAGCTAAAGTGATAACATGATTTATTACAGTTGGGATTAACTAAAAAGCAGTTAAAATGAATTAGTTATGAGTTTCTAAAGTTTTTATATCATTTTCAGTTGATAAACAATTGCTTACCGAAATACAGAACAACCCAATAAAAAGGAAATGACGTGGACAACCCCACAACCCTTGATCTAACATCCTACGGCTTACGCGCGCCGAAAATAGCGCACGCGCGCGAAACCCAAATGAAACCCACCGCTGGATCAAGATCCAACGGCTCACACGAGTGTATGCAACCGGACGGCGCGGTTGCTTGGGCCAATCCCACCGCAGATCGGCGCATGGACGCCCGTAACGCACCAACAACCGGATTGTCCGATTGCACACACGATCTCACCATTGATCGCAAGATCGACGCCCAGACGACGAGGGAACCGGATGGTCCGAATGCATGCAAGATCCGCCGCAGATCACAAAATGGACGGCGGCTATAGATCAAGTTCAAAAGAGGTATCGACGAGTGGGACCGCATGTCGCTGATCACGAGTCACGACCGCAACGATTTAACCCACGCCAAGACAAAGGCACCGGGCCCACAAGTCACGACTGCAGAAGGTTTCCGACAGATTAAGTGCCGACATTTTTATTAATCAATGATTAAGCATTAATGATGTCGAACAAAGGCGAGTGAAACAGATTGATTTAGGAGATTGGGCCCACCGTCGCTGGCCCAATAATAATGATTAAGACACAATTAACAGCTAATGATTGGTAATTAATGTGTCCTAATGATCCGACGAAACGGAGCTTCTCACCGACAAAACCCGAGTGGCTTTGCGCACCGGTCGCCGGCGACTCCTACGCAGTGGCGCCACAAACTATCAAAATGGGTTCGCAAGTGTTGCGGACCCAACGTGGTGACCTCGCCGCGTGGAGGTTCGAACGCCGCGAGCCGGAAAACAAAGATGAAGGCCGACACGGCAAAACACGAAAATAGCAAAATGCTCACCGCAGTCCAAGGAAGCGAGTGCCATGACTTCTAGGGACTACATAGGAGCTACCTTAACCGAGAGGAGCTCCAAAGATGGCCGGGAAGACTTGAACACGATGAAGTCCACCTGAGCGAAGAAGATGAAGTGGGAAATGAGGTTCGAGCAAAATGAGTGGAACCACATCATTACCACAGCTTCATTATAGCTCAAAGAGGCTCCAAAGCAAGTAATTGCAAAAAGAATCACTTACCTGAGCCGAGAAGAAAGGGGTGAAACCAACTGAAAATCTCCAAACTTAAAATTGAGTGATTCCTGTGAATGCAACCCAAAATCAAGTTAGGGAAATATAAAGGAGGTTGAGGAGTGCAAAGGGTGCAAGAAATGTTGAGGATGAACCACTGGACACCAAGGCCGCCATTGGAGCTCTACGCCAACAATGGTGTTTTGAGGGTGAGAGGTGTTCTTGAGCTCAAACACGAGAATAGCTAGGTGTGGTGCAAAAGAACACCGTGAGGACCTAGGGGAGCCAATTTATAGTAAGGGGATTAGGGTTTTGAGCAAGAACATGAGCCCATGGTGAGCCTCGGTTCATGGCGCGGTCAAGGACCAAGAAGTGATGGGAGCAAGTGAGCATGGTGACAATGGAGGAGAAAGCTCGAGCGCATTTAATGCTCCACAGAGACGCTTGACGAAAGCCAATTTGAGGTGACACATCAAAGCCACCTCAATCTCTCTCTTTCGCCATTGCCGCCGTGCGCTCAAGAAGCAGAGGAGGAAGAAGAACAGAAAAGACGAACGGTGACCGCGGATCGAAAATGGACGGTCATGATTAAACAAGTTCACGGACAATCCGATTGCTCAAGGATCCGGGCGGTTGGATTGAGATCCAACGGTCCCAAATGATTAACGCAACCGAGGGTCCAATGCTCACATGAACGTGGGCCGAGCGATTTGAATCCAACGGCTGATATCGCACGCGCGTTTTAAAACGCGGCTCGGTGCAGTTAGGTGGTTCAACCAAGTCAAGTGGCTCGGACTCGAGCCCGACTCGAACCCAATGAATAGTGAATTAGGCTTTTAGGTTTTAATTAAGCTGAGACTTTTGAGGATTTATTTGGGGTAGCAAAATAACTCCAAAAATTCTGAAATTTTTACAGGAGCTTGCTGACTGAGACATTGACCTTGTGTAAAATTTTCAGAGAGTTTTATGCTGCGAATAAATCTCCAAAAATTCTGCAAGGCTCTGTTTTAATGTTTGACTGAGAGTCAAACAGGTTTGACTGCCTCTAAAAATATTCAAACAATTTCTAAAAATTGTGAAATTTTTCAGAGGGGTCACATATCATCCCAAGAACTTAGGAAAAATATTTCCAGAGGATGCTCAAAAAGGTTTGACAAGATTGTTTTTGAAGGAACAAGATTTGGGTCAACAAGACTTGTGACAATGTAGTTCCATAATTCTTTGAACAAGAATTGATTGGCACAACAGAAATACATGATGTAAGAAAAGTTTTAATTTCCACTGATTTTCTTACATTTGAAACACAAGCCCAAAATTGGGATGTTACAACTCTCCCTTACAAGAATCTCGCCCAGAGATTCCGCTTTACTCGAGAAGAAAGAAGGAAAATCAGCACGAAGGCGATCTTCTCGCTCCCAAGTTGCCTCATCTTCGAGCGGTTTGACCATTGAACTTTAAGGAGCTGGATGACACAGCCTCCTAAGACAAGGAGCTCAAGCAAGGGACCGGCACAAATCTTGGTCCCGACTGTAGGAAATGTGCCACTTTAGTTGACACAGAAACTTACCAAGTCCAAATAAAACAAGGGTTGACGGACCGAGAGGTCTTTCTAGATCCTAAGGTTGGTGGAGCAAGGTCGTGGTTAGTCAGTGAGTGATTTGTCCGTTAATTCCGCCAACAACGGATCTCACTGTTAACTAGCTATGCAGAGTCATCCCTCCGCAGCCTAGCTTCTTAGAGGAACTAAGGCCATTCTCGCTGGTAGAGCAATTTGTCCGTTACTCCACTAACGAACGAGACCTCGGCTTGATAACTCAGCTATACGAGTCATCCTCCGTAGCTAGCGCTGATTAGAAGGACTATGGACATTTAGGCCATAGAATTTGGGGCAAAGCTTGTACGTGATGCCCTTGGGTGTATAGGGACGAAGGGTATCACTCAAGTCAAACGACCGAGGACAAACCAGATGGTAGCATTCTTCTTGGGAACACAGTAGGTTAGCAAGGCTTGATAAAACCGAGGTGGTGCCGGCACCGGATAGAAGAGCAAGACAAAGACCATCAATAGAAACAAAAGATAGGGATACAAGGGAATGAGGCGCCCGAATTGATTAAAATAGTATCGGGCAAGAGGTAACAAGAAGCGTGACCTAACACGACGTCGGGTTCCTCCTGAGCTTTTCCAACTGAGATGGAGTCGACTTGAGTACGAACAACCCTCAGGTCACGAGGTTTTGCGGTTGCAAGTGATCGAATCACGGGCCGCGAAAAGAAACGAGAGGTTGCTGCAAGCCTCTTAGGACAATTATTAGCATAATGACCCTTGAGTTTGCAGAGGAAGCAAGTGACTTTGGCTAGATTATGAGGCCGCTCACTGACTCGCAGCGCACGAGATTGGGGCATGGCTCGCAGAGGACGAGGGGTGGTTGCACTCCTTAGGACAATTGTGCGCAGTGTCCCTTGTTGTTGCGTAGAAGCATGCGACATCGCCTATTTGTTGACGCTATGATGACACTTTAGCTTTCTTCTCGCCCCAAAGAACAACGGATCTTTGACCACAACTGAAAGTTAGGAAAGTATAGATCGCAATTTGTCCCGCACTCAGACAATTCACCCAGAACTTCTCCGGAAGCACCGGCGTTGCCGAGCTCACGATGACCGAAGAAGCAATGTTGAAGTTCTAATGACTTGGCGATTACTTGGTTCATCCTACATTCCTTGGGATAGTGATCGCTTCTCGCAGAGGAAACAAGTGATCTTGGCCGCCGGACAATCTCCGGCAAGTGGTCTTCATCGCAGCTTGACAACCCGTAGAACACTCCTTGTCAGAGTGTCCTTCCTCACCACAATACGCGCACCTTGACCTTTCCTAGTTCGCAACCTTCGATGACATGGCTCTCTTCACCACACCCAAGCAAAAAGGAGGTAATTGTTGTTCCACGGGCAATGGGAACAAACTCCATCACAATCGCTCGAGTGGAGGCGCAAGCAAGGCTTGTCCGGACGATTGGGGCTGTGAGATTTTCACCCTCGCACCATCGACCTAATCCGTCACTGTCCGTCTGCATCCCGCCACGAAAGGATGGGTTAGCATGAACCCGAAACTAGAAGCCAAAGACGCGATTAGGGATTCTCGATAAAAGTTTGGGGCGGGATAAATACTAAGATGGATAAGGGACAAACCCAAAATCAAGGCAAGGAAAACAATTAACATCTCTACCAAATGAACTCTAAGCTCAAAACCAAAGATAAAATCAACGCAAGATCGCAATTTACAAAATCAACTTCGGTATGACTAACTCGTATGGAAAACGAGCAATCGCTTTGAGGAATGCACTTTGAATGCAACCCTTGGTTCCATGCACACAAAAGCAAGGTAGGACCACCTAAAGGACTGATAGGCACTTTAACAAATTCATATCACGCCTTACCCTTTTATCCCCACAAGTCTTAGTTGAATTATCCTCTCCTTATATACCTTCCTTAGAACCTTGAGCTTGTCGTCCGAAATTGGCTTGCTGTCCAGATTTTGCATCCAAGCCTCTAGTCGAAATTCACCATTCCAAGCTTCAAAACCTTGCAGAGGCAAACTAACACTTCAATTTGCCAAACTCATTGGTTCCCAAACCCAATTTAAACGCTAACACTATCTTTTGAAAGAAGGAAAGGGAACCCACTTTTAAACTCAAATTAGAGCAAGACGAGAGAAGAAAGCTAAGATAGGTAAGGAATAAAATATGAGGACTTACTTAAGCTTTCATAAATCATTTGATACTTTGAAAAAAGGGTTCCAAAATATCCTAGGGACGCACCAAGCTAGGGGTTTCTACGTCAAGATGGCTCGATACCAACTTTGTGAGGACCCTAATATTTAACTAGTAACACTTAACCTCCAAATGGTTCTAGCATTACTAATTAAACATTCTAAGCCTCGATGGACATATGTTTCCTGCACTGCAACATATGCACATCATCACAAAATTACACATCATTTCCATACAACGATATCACTAAGTTCAACAACGACATAAAGTAAAGTTATTACAAAAGAGAGCCGACCGCCAAATAGATCAATATACAAGAATGACAATGAAGCAAAAGCGCCATAAGATGGCTAGAACAAAAGTCGACCTGTTAGCCACACACCCACAAGGCAACCGACGGGCCGCTAAGCTAGTCGCCTGCAAGCTACCACAACACAGCTCACAAAGTGAGGCCCTTCTGCTCACCTTCTTCCTCTCGCAACAAAACAATTAAGCATAGCATCTCGAGTACAAAGATTGTCTTTGTACCCGCAAGACTGACGTGTGGGATAGCGCACCTATTCATAACTACATGCAAGCTTATTTAGGTGGAGGTTGTATGTCTTATTTTGCATGAAGCCAACTTTATTTGCAATAATGTAATACATTTCAAAAGCAAGTTTGCAAATCTGTTTAGTTATCAAAGTAACATGTAAGTACGTATACATACAAGTAACTGACTGGAAGTGACTATCCCAATAGTCACTACAACATAGCACGAACCCCGATTCGCACTCACCCATCAAGTTTTAATTTAAAAGGTTGTAGTCTAACTCTTGAAAGACCTCCCCGCGTGTCCATAACCTAGGACGAGGCTATTCGAATAGTTTTAACCCCGCAAGGGTGTACCAATGTACCCACACTTGATCGCTTTAAGCCACACGCACACTCCAAGGTATGTCGCACTGCTAAGTCCTACGAGACATTTCCAATCTTGTGTATTAACTACGAGCCGCCATATGGATAGAAACCCATATGCTTACATTGCAAGTCAAAGACAACCACCATCACGGAAGCCTTTCTGACACTACAATGCTCCCAAAGACCATCCTCCCGCGACTCCTCGCGACTGAGCCAATACACGCCAAAGTACTAAGTCAAGAGAGGTCCCATACCTCTAATGTGGTTAGCACGCTAAAATGCTTGGTTTAGTGTAACAAGATGTTCGGTCCTTGTTGACCCGGCACCATTCCACTACACCCCACAATCACACCATCTTACCATTGTGCCCAAGTCTAAATCATTTTGTTTTTAGTTTTAGTTTTCATAAGTAGACATGGCACAAGGTGGAAATCATAAATCATAATAAGTTTTAGGTGATCAAGGTTATCGACAAGTCGATAACCGCTCATTTCTACCGGCTAGGCATGGCTAAGCAATTAATTCAAGAACTACTAAGTGACAAGAGCCCATCCACGAACTCTAAATCACAAAGAAGTAACCTAGGCTCATGGTAGTAGAGGATAATCATTTGCTAAGGAAATGCATCTACTAGGCCAACTATTAAAACAAAGTAGCAATGCATACATAGAATTTGTAATCAACATAAATACTTAAAATACTGGGATTAACATGATCAAACTGCTTGCCTTCTTGTCGTTGCTCAATTTGTTGCGAGGGTCACTCCTGGATTACCGCAAATGTCTAATCCTAAGCGAAAGGCCAAAAAGAACCAAGAACAACCAATAAGACGAGCAACACTTAAACAAAAGAGTAAGCAAAAATTATCCAATGCGATGAAACTTATACACAAGGTGAAATACGAATATACCAAGACATAGGAACTGAAAACCTAATTTGGAATTATGGTGTAAAAGATATTACCTAAAAACACATTTTCGCCATAATTAGCACTGTAGAAAAATATTTTCTAGAAAGATTTTGAAGCTGAAATTTTTATGGTAGCTACCTACTGGTATAGAGGTAACCCATATAAAATTTCAGGTCATTTGGAGTTAAAGTGATTTAGTTATGATTTTTCTAAGATGCAAAATTAGCATAATGCACTTTCCAGGAACATAAATATGTTCAAAACTAATTTTACAGTGAAGTATACCAACAGAGGGGTTTTCTAGAATTTATCATATATATTTTGCAGTTACAGAGAATTACTTGTGCATTTTATAAGCCTTCCGTAATTTTCTAAATGTAAAATAGGTACTAACTCATTAATCAAGGTTCTCGCACAATCTTGGACTTACCATCATTTTTACATTAACATTGGGTTGATAACAAATTTATCAAAGTTGGAATCATTCATTTTGGACATACACAGAGCAAGATATGCATTTCCTAAAGTTTTATTCATTTTCTGGAATATTTAAAACGACAGGAACCAAGTCATTCCTAGTTATAAAATTTTCTCACATCGAACATGCTTACATCCATTTTTATAATAAGCTAAAGTGATAACATGATTTATTACAGTTGGGATTAACTAAAAGCGCTTAAAATGAATTAGTTATGAGTTTCTAAAGTTTTTATATCATTTTCAGCTGATAAACAATTGCTTACCAAATACGTAACAACCCAATAAAAGGAAATGACGTGGACAACCCCACAACCCTTGATCTAACATCCTACGCTACGCACGAAAATAGCGCACGCCACAAACCCAATGAAACCCACCGCTGGATCAAGATCCAACGGCTCACACGAGTGTATGCAACCGACGCGCGTTGTTGGGCCAATCCCACCGCAGATCGGCAGCATGGACGCCCGTAACGCACTAACAACCGGATTGTCCGATTGCACACACGATCTCACCTATTGATCGCAAGATCGACGCCCAGACGACGAGGGAACCGATGGTCCAATGCATGCAGATCCGGGCCGCAGATCACAAAATGGACGGCGGCTATAGATCGGTTCAAAAGAGGTAACGACGAGTGGGACCGCATGTCGCTGACTACGAGTCACGCATCGCAACGATTTAACCCACGCCAAGACAAAGCGCACTGGGCCCACAAGTCACGACCTGCAGAAGGTTTCCGACAGATTAAGTGCCGACATTTTTATTAATCAATGATTAAGCATTAATGATGTCGGAACAAAGGCGAGTGAAACAGAGATTGTGAGGACTCAGCTTATTTGGCTTGTAATGCTTAACCAACCACCGGTCCTAGCATCACAAATCAAATAAATCGATCTCGAGATACGATACTTCCTGTAAAGCAAGATACACACCTCGTTACAAAATTAGACATCAACTCCATTCAAAACATAGAGTCCAAACATTACACTACAAACGGAAGATAAACAAATAGTAACAATATTATGCATAATGGCCGATCGCCACAAGATACACAAATAACAACAAAAAGACAATGAAGCAAAGTGCCATAAGATGGCTATAAACAAAGCCAATCGCCGTGCCTTCAACCCACAAGGCATCCGACCGACCGCCAAGTCTAGTCGCCCCACGGCGACAAAGACACCACGTATGAGGACCCCGAGGCTCACCTTCTTCCTCTCGCAACAAAAACATTAAGCAAAGCACCGAGTACAAAGATTGTCTTTGTACCGCAAGACTCGACGTGTGAACTAGCGCACTGCTCATATGCTACATGCAGCTTGTTTAGTGGAGGCCATATGTTTTATTTGCACAAAGCCAATTTTCATTTGCAATAATGTAATACAGCTTTAAAAGCAAGTTTGCAATTCATTTTTAAGATTTAAATAACAGACGGATATTAATAACAAAAGCGAAAGATAAAACAACCTAGAAGTGACTATCCCAATAGTCACCATTAACAATAGCACGAATCCCGATTCGCACTCACCCATCAAGTTTTAATTTAAATGTTGTAGTCTAACTCTTGAAAAGCTTACCCAAGCGTGTCCATCACCTAGACGAGGCTATTCGAATAGTTTTTAACCTCGCAGGTGTACCATCGCATCCACACCTCGCATCGCCTTTAAGCCAAAGCACACTCCAAGGTATGCCGCACACTAAGTCCTACGAGACTGCTTTCCAATATTGTGTATCAACCTCGAGCCGTCAGATGGGTAGAAACACCATACGCTACATGGTAAAGCCGAAAGACAACTACCCACTCAGATAAAGCTTTTCTGACAACTACCATGCTCCCACCTCCATCCCTCCCGCGACCTCCTCGCGACCCGGACCGATACACGCCAAAGTACTAGGTCAAGAGAGGTCCCATATACTCTAGTGTGGTTAGCACGCTAAATGCCCGGATAAAAATTCACTCACAAGATGTTCGGTCCCACTGACCCGCACCTTTCCAATACACCCAAAAGATCACACCAATCTTACCATTGTGCCCGCCCAAATCATTTTTGTTTTCATTTTTAATTTTGCAATTAAACATAGCAGAAACGCTCAAACATAAAGTTGTAGTAAATTTTAGGTGATCAAGGTTACCGACTAAAGTCGATAACCGCCAATTCTACCGATAGCTAAGCATGTCTAAGCAAGTTGAAATCAGATCTACTAAGTGACAAGAGATCATCCAACACCTCTAATCACAAAGAAATAACCTAGGCTCAGTAGTAGAGATCAATATTTTGGCTACAGGATATGCAACACGGATTTAACTAATCAATTTAACACAAATTAAGCAATGCATACATACAAATTAAACAAAATATTAATCTTTAAAATACCGATTAAACATGATCAAACCGCTTGCCCGGTTGTCGTTGCTCAATATGGTGCGAGGATCGCCCTCGTGGTTGCCGCAAATATCGGCTTCAACGATCGAACATAACAAAGAAATAAGAACGAATAACACCGACAAAACTCAAACATACAACAACATCAAAACAAGCCAAAACTCACACAGCAGCCTAAGCATGATATAACAAAATTTCAGAAACAGAGAACAAATCATTTTAAGTTATTAGCAATTTTCTATGAATTTTCTAAGCTAAAAGCACAATAAGTCACTAGTTAATTACTTAACAATTTTTCATGAACAAAACAGTGTGTAAAACCTATCCTAATAGTTAGTATACTGAAAATGAAATTTTACTGCACTGGGTTCACTCATTTGGACAATTATTGAGAAAGATATGAATTTTCTAATTTTGGAAAATGCATAATACACCAATTATTCAATAACCAGATTCTAGCTAACAGAAACATGGTTGAATCTAATTTTGGTAAATACTACATTTAAAATTAAAATTAACAGAACTGGTTTCAAGTGATTTGGAGAAAATTGAATTAGTTATGCATTTTACAAGTTTAATTGATTTAACAAAGGCAACTAAAAGCATTTCGTAAATACTAAAGCACTAAATACTTCGCTACGACGCACGCCAGCCCTCACCAACGACAGGGGCCCGCCAAAACGCTGATCGAGCGGATCGCTCGATAAGGTGACGCCGGCGATTCCACTTAATACGCCTTCGCTACCAAAGTGCAAACCTACATACTCACAAAGAAATACGCTCCCATCGAGAAAACGCACAACCATAACTACACAAACTTAATCGACAACATGGACCCACCGATCGAGACTCAAGGTGAAATATAACGTGAGATTAAATGTTTTCTAAACATGATTAATAAATAAAAGGCCCACAAGTCGTGACTCAAAGTAGGCACGATTGAGTTAAACCGATCATCACCGGCGGTTCACCGCGAAAGCACGGCACGGCGGCGCCGGCCAAGAACGGATTTTGCAAACCAGAGGTTTCGGCAAAAGAGTGGTACCTACGGGTTCGCAAGGCCCTCGCGAACTCGATGACGGTGATGCGAAGCCCAATGGTCGCCGAGTCGAGCTCACGACGGTCGAGGCGGAGGAGAAGACACGGCCCCACGGCGAGGGCGATATGCACTTCTAGAAGACTCCGAAGCGCGCACGAGCCGCCCCAACTCAGAACAAGAAGCACACGATAATGCCGACGAAGAAAGCTCGAGGTGGCCGGAATTTCCACGGCGCGAAACCAAGCTTGAGAAGAAGGGGCCGCACAACCTCAACGATGCACCAAAGATGAAAATGAAGCCGCCATTAGACTCGCATCGCGCGATCCTAAGGAACCAAGTAACGGCCGAAACTCACCAGAGCGCAAATGAGCTCACGGAGCCGAGCGCCGAGTTGGAGACGATGAACACGCCCCGGCGACACATCGACACCGAGGGCTCTGGATGGGAAAATGGATGCGCGAGGAACAAGGAAGACGAAGACGGGTTGAAGAAGCACGAGCGCAACGAGGTGGTGGCGCTGGCTCGGTTCTCCGCCGCCGGCTAAGAAATGGGCGGAGAAAACGCAAGAATGAACGCGAGGAAGAATGGTTGACCCAAGGAGGTAGATGGACTCGGCGATCCTTCCGAGGCGACACGCGCCCCCTGCGTGGCGGCCGACGAGTCGCGTGGCACGCATGCGCGAGCGCCAACGATCTCCCAGAGGCGCGAGCCGCGAGGAAGAACTCGACAGGATGGCCCACATGTCGACGACGGCGACGAAGCGGTGCGAGCCGAGGCTCGACTCGATCGGAAAGATGCCGACCGCTCGATCGCTAATGGACGGCCGAGATCAATGTATGCATTCGACAGTCGGTTTGCGCGACGCGACGTGGATCGCTCGACGGCATCGGACGGTCACGATCGATCGACTCGCATGCAAGGCGTTTAGTTGACGCGACCGAGTCAAGTGGCGCGGCGGACTCGAGCCCGAGTTGGTTCTCGCCCGAGGAACAAGTTTTCGATTTGAGGTTTTAAAAGGTCGAGAGAGTTTGGAGAATTTTTAAAGGTAGCTCCTGAGCTCCAAAAATTTCAAATTTTTATGGTAGCTACTTGAGACAGAGAACAACCTTGTATAAATTTTCCAGAACTTTCTATGCACTGAAAAGTTCTTCAGAAAATTCACAAGCATGTCTGACTAAGTTTGACCAGATTTCAAACTAGGTTGACTTGGCCATTTGAAATAGCAAATAAAATCTAAAAATTGTGAGATAATTCAGGAGGTAGATAGGATGATCAAGATGCTAGGAAAAATAGTTTCAGAGGATGATCACAAGTTTGAAGGCTAAGAATTGATAACAACAATTTCCAATCACAAGAATTAAATTCTACAAATTGAAATTGCTAGGAAAATTGTAGAAACTTTCAAATGATTTGAAGAGACAACAAAAGTTTTTATTTCTCCTCAAAATTTTACATTTGAAATACAAACCCTAAGTTAGGGTGTTACAAATCTCCCTTACAGAATCTCGTCCCGAGATTCTCGATCACCGGAGAAGAAGGACGGTAATCGCCGAGACGATCTTCCCGCTCCCAAGTGGCTTCATCCTCGAGTGGTTTGACCACTGAACTTTAAGGAACTTGATCACACGGTTCCTTGTTCTGCGTTCAGCTTCTTCGAGGATACGAACGGGACGCTCACGATAAGACAGATCTTCCTGCACATCGATATTTTCCAATGGTGTTTCCTCCACAGGAACACGAAGGCACTTCTTTAATTGTGACACATGGAAAACATCATGCACCCCTTCAAGTGTAGCTGGCAACTCCAACTGGTATGCAACGGCTCCCACTTTCTTGATGACTCGATAAGGCCCGACATACCGAGGAGCCAGTTTGCCCTTGACACCGAAACGACGATGTCCCTTCAGAGGTGAGACTTTGAGATACACAAAGTCATTGGGCCGAAACTCAACTCACGACGACGCCGACCGCATAGCTCTTCGCTCGATCGAAGCACGCGCAAGTGCTCACGAATCGATCGCACTTGACTTTCACCATTGATGGAATCCGCCAAAGAACCGCTCTCCCCCCCTCCGACCAGCTCAATGGGGTTCGCAGTCACGCCCATACAAAGCCTCAAACGGTGCCATACCGAGACTAGCCTCGAAGTCGTTGTTGTAGGAGAACTCGCAAGCGGTAGGCACTTCTCCCAATTCTTCCCATAGGAAAGAATACAAGCACGAGCATATCTTCAAGAACTTGGTTGACGCGCCCGCCCGACCATCACCGAGGATGATAGGTCGAGCCGAAAGAAAGACGGGTCCCCATGGCTTCTCAGAAATCGTGCTATAGCCGAGAAGTGAAAAGAGAGCCACGATTCGACACAATCGCTCGTGGCACACCATGCAAACTCACAATGCGGGATATGTAGAGATCCGCCAATCGATCGACATCGAGTGGTGGCATCGCGTGAAGTGCGCCACCTTCACAATCGATCGATAACAACCTGCATAGCATCCTTCCCCAAGAAGTACGGGCGCACTGTTGATAAAATCCATGCCTACGTAATCCCACTTCCATTCCGCATAGGCAAGGGTTGGAGGAGACTCGCGGACGCCGATGCTCGCCTTGACACGACAACATGTGTCACATCCGCAACGAACCCGCAATCTCGCTTCATGCGAGTCCACCGTAACCTCTCGACGCAGATCTTGGTACATTTTAGTGGCCCCGGATGGATGGACAAAGGCGAATCATGGGCCTCCCAAGAATCAAATCCCGCAACTCGGGACCTTTGGGACCACAAGACGCTGCCCGAACCATACAACACCGTGCTCATCTTCTGTGAAACACTTGGCTGATCCATTCCTGATGTTCTGGCTTGATTTTACCCACACCATCATCTGATTGCTGTGTTGCCTTGATTTGATCCACCAAGGTTGGTGCACCATCAGGGCAGTAAGGGAACCGTGCTCAACCAAACCCAAGTTGAGATGTTGAATTTCGCACGGCGCCGCTTGTCGCTCTTGGATCATCGAGTATTGCAATACACTTTTCGCTAAGTGCATCAAGAACCACATTGGCTTTGCCCGATGATACCGAATACCCATGTCATAATCCTGATCAATTCCACCATCTCCTCTGCCTGAGGTTCAGATCTGGCTGAGTGAACAAGTATTTCAAGCTCTTGTGATCGGAATACACCTCACAACGGTTACCGATCAAATAATGCCGCCAAATTTTGAGTGCATGAACCACCGCAGCAAGCTCTAAATCATGGGTGGATAGTTGAGCTCATGAGGCCTCAATTGCTCGGATGCATAGGCAATCGCTTTGCCTTCCCGCATAAGAACACATCCGAGTCCCCGACGAGAGGCATCGCAATAAATATCGGCTCTTGTGGATATCGTGAAGAGTAAGGACTGAGCCGAAGTCAATCGCCGCTTGAGCTCCCGAAAGCTCTCATCACAAGCAGAGGACCACACAAACTTCTTGTCCTTCTTAAGCAATTCACCATCGGCTTTGCGATCTTGGAGAAGTTCTCGATAAAGCGCGATAGTAGCCACTAAACCAAGAAAACTCCGCACATCGTTGATCGACTTGGCCGCCCCAAGATAGAACATCGCCGACCTTGCCGATCCACAAACTATGCCTCCAAATGAAAGAACATGGCCCAAAATGCCACTTCCTTCAACCGTAACTCACATTTGCCGAACTTCGATATAGCCGTGCTCCCGCACTTTGCCCAAAACAATCTTCGATGCTCAAGATGCTCTACCTCGCCTTGGAATAGATAAGAATGTCATCAATAAAACCACCACAAATTTGTCCAAATACTCCATGAATACGGAATTCATAAGGTTCATGAACAACGCCGAGCATTGGTCAAACCGAAAGACATGACGGTGTACTCAGCATGTGCCATAACGAGTAGTGAAAGCCGCTTCGAATATCCTCACCGATCCGACTTGATGATAGCCCGATCTCGCATCAATCTTGAGAACACCCGAGCCCGCATAACCGGTCAAAAGATCATCAATGCGGGCGAGGATATTTGTTCTTCACCGCTACTTCATTGAGAGGACGGTAATCAACACACATGCGCAAGGTCTTGTCCTTCTTCTTCACAAAGATCACCTGACAACCCCAAGGAGATGAACTGACGGATGAAACCCTTTGCTTGGAGCTCCCAAGTCGCTTCTTCAATTCTTCTAGCTCATTGGGAGGCATCCGATACGGCGCTTCGAGATAGGGGCGCACGGGAAGCAACTCGATGGCAAACCTGATCTCAACCGAGGCATCCTGCAAATCTTCAGAAAGACATCCACAAAGTCGATACTATGGGAACATCTTGAATTTGCAAGGTCGGCTTTGCTTCTAATGCACATAGACACGGCCCCAAGCCGTGGCGAAACCCGACTTGCCCACCCGGCGGGTCGGTAAGATAGACAATCTTCCCGCACAATCGATTTGCCCCAAGTGTTGGGACAACCAATCCATGCCAAGAATCACATCCGCATCGAATCGAAAGGTAATGAGATTTGCCAAAATCCCACTCTTCAACTACGACAGAACATCCCGACATCAGAATCACCACTCATTTCCGACCCGAGAGCGGATGAGCAAAGGAACTTCCAAAGGAACACAAAGAAGACCACTAGCAGCAGCAAATGATCTTGAAATAAAGAATGCGATGCTCCGTAATCAAATAATACCGCAGCAGACGAATTAACAAGAAGTGTACCCATCACGACATCCGCGCCCCGAGCCTCCTCACCGAAAGGTGGTTGACTCGACCACGCCGCACTCGGGCTTCAACAAGCTTCGTCGTGGGTGACCACTCGCCGCGCGCCCTCCATTAGGACGAGGGGTCACCACAACACTCGAGGGCGTTTCGCATAATGGCCCTTGTTGTGGCAAATAAAACAAGTCACCTCGCCGCGGATTATGAGGCCGCCTCGTTGCCGATCGCAGCGCACGTGGTGAAACACGCCCGCGGTGGGCGAGGAGCCGTGCAGATGGTCTCGCGCCGGTGGAGCAAAAGAACGGGCCATCAGGCCGCCCACCGAGGACGAACGAGGCCGGTGTGAGTAGACCGATGCGCCTCCCATTTGCGCTATGACTCGCCAAACGCTTTGCCTTATGCTCAAGAACAATGGCCTTATCTACCAAGGCCTCGAAAGTCGAGAAGTCCACAATAGATAGCTTGTCCTCGTAGCTCCTCGCACAAGCCATCCATAAACTTCTCCCGCTAGCCTCATCGAGGCCACCTCCCGAGCATAACGAGCCGATGATTGAACTCGCATGTGTACTCCGCACGCATTTGCGCCTTGCTTGAGCGCGAGGAACTCCTTTTTCTTCACCTTCATCGTGCCATCCGGGATGTGGGCCCGACGAAAGCCGACCGAACCTCCCACGCGACTACACATTCGCGGCCGCATGGCGAGATAGTTCTCCCACCATGAGAGTGCCGCGCCTCGCCGGTGGGACGCGGTGCGCCTTATCTCGCGCCGGCATCGAGCTATGTTGAGCTGCCAACCATGCGCAGCCAATCGTCCGCATCGAGAGGTCCTCGTGAGCGGAGAAAGTCGGTGGTCGTGGTACGGAGGAACTCGCAAGTCCCCGCGAGTCCGTGGCCGCCACCACCGGCAGGAGTGGAGGTATTCCTAGCAATAACCTCCAAGATGCGCTGTCGTCCATGCGGTTTCGCCGATCCGAGCGAGAACCTCACCATGGTCGAGGAGGGGAAGCTCCTCATCATGACCCGCTCACGACTACCACGCTGCTCTCCCGCCATCCTGCTTCACTAAGACAAGTTAATGAGTCGGAAAACAAGAAGTCGATAACCCACCGCAAATAACTTACTAACAAAGACAAAACAAACACAAGACTTTTAAGTTACAAAACCAACTTGACAAAAATCACGATTTAGCAAACTCATATCTTACCCTTATGCCCCCACAAATTTTAATTAGACTAATTCTCTATGGTTCTCCCAAAGACCGATTCTACCTGAGTAACTATCTTTTGAAAGGTAAAGAGAGAAACCAAGTTTCAAAACTTAAATTAGAGTAAGATGAGAGTAGAAAGCTAAGATAGGTAAGGAATAAAATCTGAGAATCGCCTAGGTTTTTATAAACCTTTTATGACTTGAAAATAAGACTTTCAAAATATCCTAAGGACGACTATGCTTGGGTTATTACGGTCGAATGGCTCGATACCAACCTTGTGAGGACCCCAGCTTATTTGGCTTGTAATGCTTAACCAACCACCGGTCCTAGCATCACAAATCAAATAAATCGATCTCGAGATACGATACTTCCTGCAAAGCAAGATACACACCTCGTTACAAAATTAGACATCAACTCCATTCAAAACATAGAGTCCAAACATTACACTACAAACGGAAGATAAACAAATAGTAACAATATTATGCATAATGGCCGATCGCCACAAGATACACAAATAACAACAAAAAGACAATGAAGCAAAAGTGCCATAAGATGGCTATAAACAAAGCCAATCAACAGCCTTCAACCCACAAGGCATCCGACCGACCGCCAAGTCTAGTCGCCACCCACGGCGACAAAGACACCACACGTATGAGGACCCCGAGGCTCACCTTCTTCCTCTCGCAACAAAAACATTAAGCAAAGCACCGAGTACAAAGATTGTCTTTGTACCCGCAAGATCGACGTGTGAACCAGCGCACTGCTCATATGCTACATGCAGCTTGTTTAGTGGAGGCCATATGTTTTATTTGCACAAAGCCAATTTTCATTTGCAATAATGTAATACGCTTTAAAAGCAAGTTTGCAATTCATTTTAAGATTTAAATAATAAGACGGATATTAATAACAAAAGCGAAAGATAAACAACCTAGAAGTGACTATCCCAATAGTCACCATTAACAATAGCACTAATCCCGATTCGCACTCACCCATCAAGTTTTAATTTAAATGTTGTAGTCTAACTCTTGAAAAGCTTACCCAAGCGTGTCCATCACCTAGACGCAGGCTATTCGAATAGTTTTTAACCTCGCAGGTGTACCATCAGACCCACACCTCGCATCGCCTTTAAGCCAAAGCACACTCCAAGGTATGCCGCACATACCTAAGTCCTACGAGACTGCTTTCCAATATTGTGTATCAACCTCGAGCCGCTCAGATGGGTAGAAACACCATACGCTACATGGTAAAGCCGAAAAGACAACTACCCACTCAGATAAAGCTTTTCTGACAACTACCATGCTCCCACCTCCATCCTCCCGCGACCTCCCGCGACCGGACCGATACACGCCAAAGTACTAGGTCAAGAGAGGTCCCATATACTCTAGTGTGGTTAGCACGCCAAATGCCCGGATAAAAATTCACTCACAAGATGTTCGGTCCTTAATTGACCCGGCACCTTTCCAAATACACCCAAAAGATCACACCAATCTTACCATTGTGCCCTGGCCCAAATCATTTTTGTTTTCATTTTTAATTTTGCAATTAAACATAGCAGAAACGCTAAACATAAAGTTGTAGTAAATTTTGTGTGATCAAGGTTACCGACTAAAGTCGATAACCGCCCAATTCTACCGATAGCTAAGCATGTCTAAGCAAGTTGAAATCAGATCTACTAAGTGACAAGAGATCATCCAAATGACCTCTAATCACAAAGAAATAACCTAGGCTCGTAGTAGAGATCAATATTTTGGCCACAGGATATGCAAACACGGATTTAACTAATCAATTTAACACAAATTAAGCAATGCATACATACAAATTAAACAAAATATTAATCTTTAAAATACTCGATTAAACATGATCAAACGCTTGCCCGTTGTCGTTGCTCAATATGGTGCGGAGGATCGCCCTCGTGGTTGCCGCAAATATCAAGCCTCAACGATCGAACATAACAAAGAAATAAGAACGAATAACACCGACAAAACTCAAACATACAACAACATCAAAACAAGCCAAAACTCACACAGCAGCCTAAGCATGATATAACAAAATTTCAGAAACAGAGAACAAATCATTTTAAGTTATTAGCAATTTTCTATGAATTTTCTAAGCTAAAAGCACAATAAGTCACTAGTTAATTACTTAACAATTTTTCATGAACAAAAACAGTGTGTAAAACCTATCCTAATAGTTAGTATACTGAAAATGAAATTTTACTGCACTGGGTTCATCAGATTTGGACAATTATTGAGAAAGATATGAATTTTCTAATTTTGGAAAATGCATAATACACCAATTATTCAATAACCAGATTCTAGCTAACAGAAACATGGTTGAATCTAATTTTGTAAATACTACATTTAAAATTAAAATTAACAGAACTGGTTTCAAGTGATTTGGAGAAAAATTGAATTAGTTATGCATTTTACAAGTTTAATTGATTTAACAAAGGCAACGGAAAAGCATTTCGTAAATACTAAAGCACTAAATACTTCGCTACGACGCACGGCTAGCCCCACCATCGACAGATGGGCCCGCGCGAAAACGCTGATCGAGCGATCGCTCGCATAAGGTGACGCCGGGCGATTCCACGAATACGCCTTCGCTACCAAAGTGCAAACCTACATACTCACAAAGAAATACGCTTCCCATCGAGAAAACGCACAACCATAACTACACAAACTTAATCGACAACATGGACCCACCGATCGAGACTCAAGGTGAAATATAACGTGAGATTAAATGTTTTCTAAACATGATTAACAACAAAAGGCCCACAAGTCGTGACTCAAAGTAGGCACGATTGAGTTAAATCGATCATCACCGGCGTTCACCGGCGAAGCACGGCACGGCGCGCGGCCGCAAGAACGGATTTTGCAAACCAGAGGTTTCGGGCAAAAGAGTGGTACCTACGGTTCGCAAGGCCCTCGCGAACTCGATGACGGTGATGCGAAGCCCAATGGTCGCCGAGTCGAGCTCACGACGGCCGAGGCGGAGGAGAAGACACGGCCCCACGGCGAGGGCGATACAGCACTTCTAGAAGACTCCGGAAGGCGCGCACGAGCCGCCCCAACCTGTGAACAAGAAGCACACGATAATGCCGACGAAGAAAGCTCGAGGTGGCCGGAATTTCCACGGCGCGAAACCAAGCTTGAGAAGAAGGGGCCGCACAACCTCAACGATGCACCAAAGATGAAAATGAAGCCGCCATTAGACTCGGGCATCGCGCGATCCTAAGGAACCAAGTAACGGCCGAAACTCACCAGAGCGCAAATGAGCTCACGAGCCGAGAGCGCCGAGTTGGAGACGATGAACACGCCCCGCGACATAATCGACACCGAGGCTCGGATGGGAAAATGGATGCGGCGAGGAACAAGGAAGACGAAGACGGGTTGAAGAAGCACGAGCGCAACGAGGTGGTGGCGCTGGCTCGGCCTCTCTCCGCCGGCTAAGAAATGGGCGGAGAAAACGCAAGAATGAACGCGAGGAAGAATGGTTGACCCAAGGAGGTAGATGGACTCGGCGATCCTCTCGAGGCGCACACGCTGCCCCGGCGTGGCAATGCGACGAGTCGCGTGGCACGCATGCGCGAGCGCCACGATCTCCCAGAGGCAATGAGCCGGCGAGGAAGAACTCGGCAGGATGGCCCACATGTCGGGCGACGGCGACGGCTGGTGCGAGCCGAGGTTCGACTCGATCGGAAAGATGCCGACCGCTCGATCGCTAATGGACTACCGAGATCAATGTATGCATTCGACAGTCGGTTATGCGACGCGACGTGGATCGCTCGATTTGCATCGGACGGTCACGATCGATCGACTCTCGCTGGGTGCGTTTAGCTTGACGCGACCGAGTCAAGTGGCGCGGCGGACTCGAGCCCGAAAGTTGGGTTCGGGCCCGAGGAACAAGGTTTTCGATTTGAGGTTTTAAAAGGTCGAGAGAGTTTGAGAATTTTAAAGGTAGCTCCTGAGCTCCAAAAATTTCGAAATTTTTATGGTAGCTACTTGAGACAGAGAACAACCTTGTATAAATTTTCCAGAACTTTCTATGCACTGAAAAGTTCTTCAGAAAATTCACAAGCATGCTGACTAAGTTTGACCAGATTTCAAACTAGGTTGACTTGGCCATTTGAAATAGCAAATAAAATCTAAAAATTGTGAGATAATTCAGGAGGTAGATAGGATGATCAAGATGCTAGGAAAATAGTTTCAGAGGATGATCACAAGTTTGAAGGCTAAGAATTGATAACAACAATTTCCAATCACAAGAATTAAATTCTACAAATTGAAATTGCTAGGAAAATTGTAGAAACTTTCAAATGATTTGAAGAGACAACAAAAGTTTTTATTTCTCCTCAAAATTTTACATTTGAAATACAAACCCTAAGTTAGGGTCATTATGTATTGATTTAGGAGATTGGGCCCACCGTCGCTGGCCCAATAATAATGATTAAGACACAATTAATACCTAATGATTGGTAATTAATGTGTCCTAATGATCCGACGAAAACGGAGCTTCTCACCGACAAAACCCGAGTGGCTTTAGTTGGCCGGTCGCCGGCGATCTGGCATGGCGCGCGCCACAACTATCAAAATGGGTTCGCAATAGTGCTGCGGACCCAACGGTGGTGACTCGCGCATGCCGGAGGTTCGAACGCCATGAGCCGGAAAACAAAGATGAAGGCCGACACGCAAAACACTAAAATAGCAAAATGCTCACAGCAGTCCAAGGAAGCGAGTGCCATGACTTCTAGGGACTACATAGGAGCTACCTTAACCGAGAGGAGCTCCAAAGATGGCCTGGAAGACTTGAACACGATGAAGTCCACCTGAGCCAAGAAGATGAAGGGAAATGAGGTTCGAGCAAAATGAGTGGAACCACATCATTACCACAGCTTCATTATAGCTCAAAGAGGCTCCAAAGCAAGTAATTGCAAAAGAATCACTTAATGAGCCGAGAAGAAAGGGGTGAAACTAACTGAAAATCTCCAAACTTAAAATTGAGTGATTCTCTGAATGCAACCCAAAATCAAGTTAGGGGAAATATAAAGGAGGTTGAGGAGTGCAAAAGGGTGCAAGAAATGTTGAGGATGAACCATCGACACTCAAGGCCGCCATTGGAGCCTACGCCAACAATGGTGTTTTGAGGGTGAGAGGTGTTCTTGAGCTCAAACACGAGAATAGCTAGGTGTGGTGCAAAAGAACACTGTGAGGACCTAGGGAGCCAATTTATAGTAAGGGGATTAGGGTTTTCGAGCAAGAACATGAGCCCATGGTGAGCTTTGTTCATGGCGCGGTCAAGGACCAAGAAGTGATGGGAGCAAGTGAGCATGGTGACAATGGAGGAGAAAAGCCCGAGCGCATTTAATGCTCCACAGAGAGACGTTGACGAAAGCCAATTTGAGGTGACACATCAAAGCCACCCTCAATCTCTCTTTTCGCCATTGCCGCCTGCGGCGCTCAAGAAGCAGAGGAGGAAGAAGAACAGAAGACGAACGGTGACCGCTTGATCGAAAATGGACGGTCATGATTAAACAAGTTCACGGACACCGATTGCTCAAGGATCTCGACGGTTGGATTGAGATCCAACGTCCCAAATGATTAACGCAACCGAGGGTCCGAATGCTCACATGAACGCGGGGCCGAGCGATTTGAATCCAACGGCCGATATCGCACGCGCGCTTTAAAACGCGCCTCTGCGCTTAGGTGGTTCAACCAAGTCAAGTGGCTCTGACTCGAGCCCGACTCAACCCAATGAATAGTGAATTAGGCTTTAGGTTTTAATTAAGCTGAGACTTTGAGGATTTATTTGGGGTAGCAAAATAACTCCAAAATTCTGAAATTTTTACAGGAGCTTGCTGACTGAGACATTGACCTTGTGTAAAATTTTCAGAGAGTTTTATGCTGCGAATAAATCTCCAAAAATTCTGCAAGGCTCTGTTTTAATGTTTGACTGAGAGTCAAACAGTTTGATCGCTTCTAAAAATATTCAAACAATTTCTAAAAATTGTGAAATTTTTCAGAGGGGTCACATATCATCCCAAGAACTTAGGAAAAATATTTCCAGAGGATGCTCAAAAAGGTTTGACAAGATTGTTTTTGAAGGAACAAGATTTGGGTCAACAAGACTTGTGACAATGTAGTTCCATAATTCTTGAACAAGAATTGATTGGCACAACAGAAATACATGATGTAAGAAAAGTTTTAATTTCCACTGATTTTCTTACATTTGAAACACAAGCCCAAAATTGGGATGTTATACCAAAAGAAACATGCTTTGCTGCGTATGTTTTAGGAACTACTCATTTAAATTTGAGTTTCAAGAGAGCGAAATAAATCGATCCTCGAGATACGTATACTTCCTGAAAGCAAGATACACACCTCGTTACAAAATTAGACATCAACTCCATTCAAAACATAGAGTCCAAACATTACTACAAACGGAAGATAAACAAATAGTAACAATATTATGCATAATGGCCGATCGCCACAAGATACAAATAACAAATAAAAAGACAATGAAGCAAAAGTGCCATAAGATGGCTATAAACAAAGCCAATCGTGCCTTCAACCCACAAGGCATCTCGGACCGACCGCCAAGTCTAGTCGCCCAAGAAGCGGCAACACAAATCACGTATGAGGACCACGAGGCTCACCTTCTTCCTCTCGCAACAAAAACATTAAACAAAGCACCGAGTACAAAGATTGTCTTTGTACCCGCAAGACTGACGTGTGAACTAGCGGCACTGCTCATATGCTACATGCAAAGCTTGTTTAGTGGAGGCCATATGTTTTATTTGCACAAAGCCAATTTTCATTTGCAATAATGTAATACAGCTTTAAAAGCAAGTTTGCAATTCATTTTTAAGATTTAAATAACAAGACGGATATTAATAACAAAAGCGAAAGATAAAACAACCTAGAAGTGACTATCCCAATAGTCACCATTAACAATATACACGAATCCCGATTCGCACCACCCATCAAGTTTTAATTTAAATGTTGTAGTCTAACTCTTGAAAAGCTTACCCAAGCGTGTCCATCACCTAGACGAGGCTATTCGAATAGTTTTAACCTCGCAGGTGTACCATCTGTACCCACACCTCGCATCGCCTTTAAGCCAAAGCACACTTCCGAAGGTATGCCGCACAGCTAAGTCCTACGAGATCTGTTTCCAATATTGTGTATCAACCTCGAGCCGTCAGATGGGTAGAAACACCATACGCTACATGGTAAAGCCGAAAGACAACTACCCACTCAGATAAAGCTTTGACAACTACCATGCTCCCACCTCCATCCCTCCTGCGACCTCTGCGACCGGGACCGATACACGCCAAAGTACTAGGTCAAGAGAGGTCCCATATACTCTAGTGTGGTTAGCACAGCTTGAAATGCCCTGGATAAAAATTCACTCACAAGATGTTCGGTCCTTAATTGACCTGCACCTTTCCGATCACACCCAAAAGATCACACCAATCTTACCATTGTGCCCGCGTCCAAATCATTTTTTGTTTTCATTTTTAATTTTGCAATTAAACATAGCAGAAACGCTGAAACATAAAGTTGTAGTAAATTTTGTGTGATCAAGGTTACCGACTAAAGTCGATAACCGCCCAATTCTACCGATAGCTAAGCATGTCTAAGCAAGTTGAAATCGTATCTACTAAGTGACAAGAGATCATCCAACACCTCTAATCACAAAAGAAATAACCTAGGCTCAGTAGTAGAGATCAATATTTTGGCTACAGGATATGCGACTCACGGATTTAACTAATCAATTTAACACAAATTAAGCAATGCATACATACAAACAAACAAAATATTAATCTTTAAAATACTGGGATTAAACATGATCAAACCGCTTGCCTGGTTGCCGTTGCTCAATATGGCGCGAGGATCGTCCTCGTGGTTGCCGCAAATATCGGCTTCAACGATCGAACATAAAAGAAATAAGAACGAATAACACCGACAAAACTCAAACATACAACAACATCAAAACAAGCCAAAACTCACACAGCAAAGCCTAAGCATGATATAACAAAATTTCAGAAACAGAGAACAAATCATTTTAAGTTATTAGCAATTTTCTATGAATTTTCTAAGCTAAAAGCACAATAAGTCACTAGTTAATTACTTAACAATTTTTCATGAACAAAAACAGTGTGTAAAACCTATCCTAATAGTTAGTATACTGAAAATGAAATTTCATGAAATTGGGTTCACTGTATTTGGACAATTATTGAGAAAGATATGAATTTTCTAATTTTGGAAAATGCATAATACACCAATTATTCAATAACCAGATTCTAGCTAACAGAAACATGGTTGAATCTAATTTTGGTAAATACTACATTTAAAATTAAAATTAACAGAACTGGTTTCAAGTGATTTGGAGAAAAATTGAATTAGTTATGCATTTTACAAGTTTAATTGATTTAACAAAGGCAACTAAAAGCATTTCGAAATACTAAAGCACTAAATACTTCTACCGACGACGGCTAGCCCCTCACCATCGACAGAGGGGCCGCCAAAACGCGATCATCGCGATCGCTCAAGATAAGGTGACGCCGGCGTATTCCACGAATCACGCCTTGACTTACCAAAGTGCAAACCTACATACTCACAAAGAAATACGCTTCCCATCGAGAAAACGCACAACCATAACTACACAAACTTAATCGACAACATGGACCCACCGATCGTGAGACTCAAGGTGAAATATAACGTGAGATTAAATGTTTTCTAAACATGATTAACAACAAAAGGCCCACAAGTCGTGGACTCAAAGTAGGCACGATTGGAGTTAAGCGATCATCACCGGCGTTCACCATGAAAGACGGCACGGCGCGGCGCGCCGCGCGAACGGATTTTGCAAACCGTGAGGTTTCGGGCAAAAGAGTGGTACCTACGGGTTCGCAAGGCCCTCGCGAACTCGATGACGGTGATGCGGCCCAATGGTCGCCGGAGTCGAGCTCACGACGCCGGAGGCGGAGGAGAAGACACGGCTCCTACGGCGAGGGCGATACAGACTTCTAGAAGACTCGGAGGTGCGCGCACGAGCCGCCCCAACTCCGTGAACAAGAAGCACACGATAATGCCGACGAAGAAAGCTCGAGGTGGCGGAATTTCCACGGCGCGAAACCAAGCTTGGAGAAGAAGGGGCCGCACAACCTCAACGATGCACCAAAGATGAAAATGAAGCCGCCATTAGACTCGGCATCGCGATCCTAAGGAACCAAGTAACGGCCGAAACTCACCAGAAGCAAATGAGCTCCACGGAGCCGAGCGCGGAGTTGGAGACGATGAACACGCTCCCGGCGACACCGGACACCGAGGGCTCTGGATGGGAAAATGGATGCGGCGAGGAACAAGGAAGACGAAGACGGGGTTGAAGAAGCACGAGCGCAACGAGTGGTGGCGCTGGCTCGGTTCTCCGCCGGCCGGCTAAGAAATGGGCGGAGAAAACGCAAGAATGAACGCGAGGAAGAATGGTTGACCCAAGGAGGTAGATGGACTCGGCGATCCTCTGCGAGGCGAACACGCCGCCCCCGCTGCGGGCGCCGACGAGTCGCGCGGCACGCATCGCGCCGAGCGCCAATGATCTCCTAGAGGCGCTGAGCCGGCGAGGAAGAACTCGACAGGATGGCCCACATGTCGGGCGGCGGCGAGCGTGCGAGCCGCAGGCTCGACTTGATCGGAAAGATGCCGACCGCTCGATCGCTAATGGACGGCCGAGATCAATGTATGCATTCGGACAGTCGGTTGGCGCGACGCGACGTGGATCGCTCGACGGCATCGGACGGTCACGATCGATCGACTCGCGCTGCAAGCGCGAGTTTAGACGCGACCGAGTCAAGTGGCGCGGTCGGACTCGAGCCCGAGTTGGGTTCGGCCCGAGGAATGTGTTTTCTCGATTTGAGGTTTTAAAAGGTCGAGAGAGTTTGGAGAATTTTTAAAGGTAGCTCCGAGCTCAAAAAATTTCAGAAATTTTTATGGTAGCTACTTGAGACAGAGAACAACCTTGTATAAATTTTCCAGAACTTTCTATGCAATCGAAAAGTTCTTCGAAAATTCACAAGCATGTCGACTAAGTTTGACCAGATTTCAAACTAGGTTGACTTGGCCATTTGAAATAGCAAATAAAATCTAAAAATTGTGAGATAATTCAGGGAGGTAGATAGGATGATCAAGATGCTAGGAAAAATAGTTTCAGAGGATGATCACAAGTTTGAAGGCTAAGAATTGATAACAACAATTTCCAATCACAAGAATTAAATTCTACAAATTGAAATTGCTAGGAAAATTGTAGAAACTTTCAAATGATTTGAAGAGACAACAAAAGTTTTTATTTCTCCTCAAAATTTTACATTTGAAATACAAACCCTAAGTTAGGGTCGTTACAAATCTCCCCCTTACAGAATCTCGTCCCTAGATTCGATCACCGGAGAAGAAGGACGTAACCGCCGAGACGATCTTCCCGCTCCCAAGTGGCTTCATCCTCGGAGTGGTTTGACCATCAACTTTAAGGAACTTGATCACACGGTTCCTTGTTCGCGTTCAGCTTCTTCGAGGATACGAACGGACGCCACGATAAGACGGATCTTCCCGCACATCGATATTTTCCAATGGTGTTTCCTCCACAGAACACGAAGGCACTTCTTTAATTGTGACATGGAAAACATCATGCACCCTTCAAGTGTAGCCGGCAACTCCAACCGTATGCAACGCTCCCACTTTCTTGATGACTCGATAAGGCCCGACATACCGAGGAGCCGCTTGCCCTTGACAATCAAACGACGATGTCCTTCGAGAGGTGAGACTTTGAGATACACAAAGTCATTGGGCCGAAACTCAACTCACGACGACGCCGATCCGCATAGCTCTTCCGCTCGATCGAGCTACGCGCAAGTGCTCACGAATCGATCGCACTTGACTTTCACCTCATTGATGGAATCCGCCAAAGAACTGCCTCTCCCAACCTACGACTCACTCAATGGGGTTACTGCAGCGCCGCCATACAAAGCCTCAAACGGTGCCATACCGAGACTAGCCCGAAGTCGTTGTTGTAGGAGAACTCGGCAGCGGTAGGCACTTCTCCCAATTCTTCCCATAGGAAAGAATACAAGCACGAGCATATCTTCAAGAACTTGGTTGACGCGCCGTCCGACCATCGGTCGAGGATGATAGGTCGAAGCCGAAGAAAGACGGTCCCCATGGCTTCTCAGAATCGTGCTTATAGCCAGAAGTGAAAAGAGAGCCACGATTCGACACAATCGCTCGTGGCACACCATGCAAACTCACAATGCGATATGTAGAGATCCGCCAATCGATCGACACCGAGAGTGGTGGCATCGCGGGAAGTGCGCCACCTTCGCCAATCGATCGATAACAACCCGTATAGCATCCTTCCCCAAGAAGTACGGCGCATCAGTGATAAAATCCATGCCTACGTAATCCCACTTCCATTCTCGCATAGGCAAGGGTTGGAGGAGACTCGCGACGCCGATGTTCGCCTTGACACGACAACATGTGTCACATCCGCAACGAACCCGCAATCTCGCGCCATGCGAGTCCACCGTAACCTCCGACGCAGATCTTGGTACATTTTAGTGGCCCCGGATGGATGGACAAAGGCTAATCATGGGCCTCTCGAAGAATCAAATCCCGCAACTCGGGGACCTTGGGACCACAAGACGCCTTTGCGAACCATACAACACCGTGCTCATCTTCTGGTGAAACACTTGGCCGATCCACCCTTGATATTCTCGCTTGATTTTACCCACACCATCATCCGATTGTCGGTCGCCTTGATTTGATCCACCGGTTGGTTGCACAATCAGGCGCAAGGAACCGTGCTCAACCAAACCCAAGTTGAGATGCTGAAATTTCGCACGGCGTCCGTTGTCGCTCTTGGATCATCGTAGTATTGCAATACACTTTTCGCTAAGTGCATCAAGAACCACATTGGCTTTGCCCGATGATACCGAATACCCATGTCATAATCCTTGATCAATTCCACCATCTCCTCTCGCTCGAGGTTCGATCCGCCGAGTGAACAAGTATTTCAAGCTCTTGTGATCGGAATACACCTCACAAATTCATCATCAAATAATGCCGCCAAATTTTGAGTGCATGAACCACCGCAGCAAGCTCTAAATCATGGGTGGGATAGTTGAGCTCATGAGGCCTCAATTGCTCGGATGCATAGGCAACCGCTTTGCCTTCCCGCATAAGAACACATCCGAGTCCCCGACGAGAGGCATCGCATAAATATCGAAGCTCTTGTGGATATCGGGAAGAGTAAGGACGGAGCCGAAGTCAATCGCCGCTTGAGCTCTGAAAGCTCTCATCACAAGCAGAGGACCACACAAACTTCTTGTCCTTCTTAAGCAATTCACCATCGGCTTTGCGATCTTGGAGAAGTTCTCGATAAAGCGCGATAGTAGCCGGCTAAACCAAGAAAACTCCGACATCGTTGATCGACTTGGCCGCCCCAAGATAGAACATCACGACCTTGCCGGGATCCACAACTATGCCTCCAACCAAAAGAACATGGCCCAAAATGCCACTTCCTTCAACCGTAACTCACATTTGCCGAACTTCGTGATATAGCCGTGCTCCCGCAATTTGCCCAAAACAATCTTCGATGCTCAAAGATGCTCTACCTCGCTTGGAATAGATAAGAATGTCATCAATAAAAACCACCACAAATTTGTCCAAATACTCCATGAATACGGAATTCATAAGGTTCATGAACAACGAGCATTGGTCAAACCGAAAGACATGACGGTGTACTCGTCAGTGCCATAACGAGTAGTGAAAGCCGCTTCGAATATCCTCACTCGATCCGACTTGATGATAGCCCGATCTCGCATCAATCTTGAGAACACCGAGCCCGCACAACCGGTCAAAAGATCATCAATGCGGGCGAGGATATTTGTTCTTCACCGCTACTTCATTGAGAGGACGGTAATCAACACACATGCGCAAGGTCTTGTCCTTCTTCTTCACAAAGATCACCGACAACCCCAAGGAGATGAACCGACGGATGAAACCCTTTGCTTGGAGCTCCCAAGCTGCTTCTTCAATTCTTCTAGCTCATTGGGAGGCATCCGATACGCGCCGAGATAGGGGCGACGGAAGCAACTCGATGGCAAACTCGGATCTCGAACCGAGGCATCCCGAGCAAATCTTCAGAAAGACATCCACAAAGTCGATACTATGGGAACATCTTGAATTTGCAAGGTCGGCTTTGCTTCTAATGCACATAGACACGGGCCCCAAGCCGTGGCGAAAACCCGACTTGCCCACCCGGCTGGTCGGTAAGATAGACAATCTTCCCGCATAATCGATTTGCCCCAAGTGTTGGGACAACCAATCCATGCCAAGAATCACATCCGACTCATTCGAATCGGTAATGAGATTTGCCAAAATCCCACTCCTTCAACTACGACAGAACATCCCGACATCAGAATCACCTCTCATTTCCGACCCCGAGAGCTGGATGAGCAAAGGAACTTCCAAAGGAACACAAAGAAGACCACTAGCAGCAAGAAATGATCTTGAAATAAAGAATGCGATGCTCTAATCAAATAATACCGCAGCAGGACGAGAATTAACAAGAAGTGTACCCATCACGACATCCGCGCCTCCCGAGCCTCCTCACCGAAAGGTGGTTGACTCGACCACGCCGCACTCGGGCTTCGAACAAGCTTCCGTCGTGGGTGACCACTCCCGCGCGCCCTCCATTAGGACGAGGGGTCGCTACAACACTCGAGGCGTGCATTCGCATAATGGCCCTTGTTGTGGCAAAAAAAACAAGTCACCTCGGCCGCCGGATTGCGAGGCCGCTCTGCCGGATCGCAGCGCACGTGGTCAAACACGCCCGCGGTGGGCGAGGAGCCGTGCAGATGGTCTCGGCGCCGGTGGAGCAAAAGAACGGGCCATCGGTGCCGCCCACCGCGGGACTGAACGAGGTGGTGTGAGTAGACTGATGCGCCTCCCATTTGCGCTATGGACTCGCCAGCGCTTTGCCTTATGCTCAAGAACAATGGCCTTATCTACCAAGGCACGAAAGTCGAGAAGTCCACAATAGATAGCTTGTCCTCGTAGCTCCTCGGACAAGCCATCCATAAACTTCTCCCCGCTTAGCCTCATCGAGGCCACTCCCGAGCATAACGAGCGGATGATTGAACTCATGCAGTACTCCGTCACGCATTTGCGCCCTTGCTTGAGCGCGAGAACTCTTTTTCTTCACTTCATCGTGCCATCCGGGATGTGGGCCCACGGTAAAGTCGATCGAACTCCTCCCACGCGACCACATGGCCCGCGGGTCGCATGGCGAGATAGTTCTCCCACCATGAGAGTGCCGCGCCCTCGCCGGGTGGGGCGCCGAAGTGCCTTATCCTCGCGCTCGCATCGAGCTATGTTGAGCTTCGCCAACCATGCGCAGCCAATCGTCCGCATCGAGAGGTCCTCGGAGCGGAGAAAGTCGGTGGTCGTGGTACGGAGGAACTCGCAAGTCCTCGCGAGTCCGTGGCCGCCACCACCGGCAGGAGTGGAGGTATTCCTAGCAATAACCTCCAAGATGCGCGTCTGGTCCATGCGGTTTCGCTCGATCTGAGCGAGAACCTCAGCCATGGTCGGAGGAGGGGGAAGCTCCTCATCATGACCCGCCTGCTGACTACCACGCGTTCTCCCGGCCATCCTGTTTCACTAAGACAAGTTAACAGTAGCCGGAAAACAAGAAGTCGATAACCCACTGCAAATAACTTACTAACAGCACAAAACAAACACAAGACTTTTAAGTTACAAAACCAACTTGACAAAAATCACGCATTTAGCAAACTCATATCTTACCCTTATGCCCCCACAAATTTTAATTAGACTAATTCTCTATGGTTCTCCCAAAGACCGATTCTACCGGTAGTACTATCTTTTGAAAGGTAAAGAGAGAAACCAAGTTTCAAAACTTAAATTAGAGTAAGATGAGAGAAAGCTAAGATAGGTAAGGAATAAAATCGAGAATCGCCTAGGTTTTTATAAACCTTTTATGACTTGAAAATAAGACTTTCAAAATATCCTAAGGACGACTATGCTTGGGTTACTACGGTCGAATGGCTCGATACCAACCTTGTGAGACCCAGTTTATTTGGCTTGTAATGTTTAACCAACCACCGGTCCTAGCATCACAAATCAAATAAATCGATCTCGAGATACGTATACTTCCCAGAAAGCATACACACCTCGTTACAAATTAGACATCAACTCCATTCAAAACATAGAGTCCAAACATTACACTACAAACGGAAGATAAACAAATAGTAACAATATTATGCATAATGGCCGATCGCCACAAGATACACAAATAACAACAAAAAACAATGAAGCAAAAGTGCCATAAGATGGCTATAAACAAAGCCAATCGTGCCTTCAACCCACAAGGCATCCGACCGACCGCCAAGTCTAGTCGCCCAAGAAGCGGCAACACACTCACGTAGTGAGGACCCCGAGGCTCACCTTCTTCCTCCGCAACAAAAACATTAAGCAAAGCACCGAGTACAAAGATTGTCTTTGTACCGCAAGATCGACGTGTGAACTAGCGCACTGCTCATATGCTACATGCAGGCTTGTTTAGTGGAGGCCATATGTTTTATTTGCACAAAGCCAATTTTCATTTGCAATAATGTAATACAGTTTAAAAGCAAGTTTGCAATTCATTTTTAAGATTTAAATAACAGTACGGATATTAATAACAAAAGCGAAAGATAAAACAACCTAGAAGTGACTATCCCAATAGTCACCACAACAATAGCACGAATCCCCGATTCGTACCACCCATCAAGTTTTAATTTAAATGTTGTAGTCTAACTCTTGAAAAGCTTACCCAAGCGTGTCCATCACCTAGGACGAGGCTATTCGAATAGTTTTTAACCTCGCAGGTGTACCATCGCACCCACACCTCGGATCGCCTTTAAGCCAAAGCACACTTCCAAGGTATGCGGCCTGACTAAGTCCTACGAGACTGTTTCCAATATTGTGTATCAACCCCGAGCCGCTCGTATGGGTAGAAACACCATACGCTTACATGGTAAAGCCGAAAAGACAACTACCCACTCAGGATAAAGCTTTTCGGACAACTACCATGCTCCCACCTCCATCCCTCCTGCGACCTCCTGCGACCCGGGACCGATACACGCCAAAGTACTAGGTCAAGAGAGGTCCCATATACTCTAGTGTGGTTAGCACGAAATGCTGGATAAAAATTCACTCACAAGATGTTCGGTCCTTAATTGACCGGCACCTTTCCATCACACCCAAAAGATCACACCAATCTTACCATTGTGCCCGTCCAAATCATTTTTGTTTTCATTTTTAATTTTGCAATTAAACATAGCGTAAACGCTGAAACATAAAGTTGTAGTAAATTTTGTGATCAAGGTTACCGACTAAAGTCGATAACCGCCCAATTCTCACCGATAGCTAAGCATGTCTAAGCAAGTTGAAATCAGATCTACTAAGTGACAAGAGATCATCCAAACACTCTAATCACAAAGAAATAACCTAGGCTCAGTAGTAGAGATCAATATTTTGGCTACAGGATATGCAGCTACGGATTTAACTAATCAATTTAACACAAATTAAGCAATGCATACATACAGCTGAAACAAAATATTAATCTTTAAAATACTGGGATTAAACATGATCAAATCGCTTGGTTCTTGTGTTGCTCAATATGGTGCGGAGGATCGTCCTCGTGGTTGCCGCAAATATCGAAGCCAACGATCGAACATAACAAAGAAATAAGAACGAATAACACCGACAAAACTCAAACATACAACAACATCAAAACAAGCCAAAACTCACACAGCAGCCTAAGCATGATATAACAAAATTTCAGAAACAGAGAACAAATCATTTTAAGTTATTAGCAATTTTCTATGAATTTTCTAAGCTAAAAGCACAATAAGTCACTAGTTAATTACTTAACAATTTTTCATGAACAAAAACAGTGTGTAAAACCTATCCTAATAGTTAGTATACTGAAAATGAAATTTTACTGAATTGGGTTCTTGTATTTGGACAATTATTGAGAAAGATATGAATTTTCTAATTTTGGAAAATGCATAATACACCAATTATTCAATAACCAGATTCTAGCTAACAGAAACATGGTTGAATCTAATTTTGGTAAATACTACATTTAAAATTAAAATTAACAGAACTGGTTTCAAGTGATTTGGAGAAAAATTGAATTAGTTATGCATTTTACAAGTTTAATTGATTTAACAGTGCAACGGAAAAGCATTTCGTAAATACTAAAGCACTAAATACTTCGCTACACGCACGGCTAGCCCCACCATCGACAGGCGGGCCCGCGCAAACGTCGATCGAGCGATCGCCGCATAAGGTGACGTCGAAGGCGTATTCCACGAATACGTCTTCGGCTTACCAAAGTGCAAACCTACATACTCTCACAAAGAAATACGCTTCCCGTCAGAGAAAACGCACAACCATAACTACACAAACTTAACCGACAACATGGACCCACCGATCAGAGACTCAAGGTGAAATATAACGGTGAGATTAAATGTTTTCTAAACATGATTAACAACAAAAGGCCCACAAGTCAGGGACTCAAAGTAGGCACGATTGGAGTTAAACTGATCATCACCGGCGGTTCACCGGCGAAAGCACGGCAACGGGCAGCGCGCGCAAGAACGGATTTTGCAAACCAGGAGGTTTCGGGCAAAAGAGTGGTACCTACGGTTCGCAAGGCCCTCGCGAACTCGATGACGGTGATGCGGCTCCAATGGTCGCCGAGTCGAGCTCACGACGGCGGGGCGGAGGAGAAGACACGGCTCCCACGGCGAGGGCGACATGCACTTCTAGAAGACTCGGAAGTGCGCACGAGCCGCCCAACTCCGTGAACAAGAAGCACACGATAATGCCGACGAAGAAAGCTCGAGGTGGCGGAATTTCCACGGCGGCGAAAACCAAGCTTGAGAAGAAGGGGCGCACAACCTCAACGATGCACCAAAGATGAAAATGAAGCCGCATTAGACTCGATGCATCGGTGCGATCCTAAGGAACCAAGTAACGGCCGAAACTCACCAGAGCGCAAATGAGCTCACTGAGCCGAGGCGGGAGTTGGAGACGATGAACACGCTCCGCGACACACCGACACCGAGGGCTCGGGATGGGAAAAATGGATGCGGCGAGGAACAAGGAAGACGAAGACGGGGTTGAAGAAGCACGAGCGGCAACGAGGTGGTGGCGCTGGCTCGGGTTCTCCGCCGCCGGCTAAGAAATGGGCGAGAAAACGCAAGAATGAACGCGAGGAAGAATGGTTGACCCAAGGAGGTAGATGGACTCCGGGCGATCCTCTGGAGGCAGACACGCGTCCCCGGCGTGGCAGCGACGAGCTGCGTGGCACGCATGCGCGAGCGCCAGCGATCTCCGGTAGGCAGCGGAGCCGGCGAGGAAGAACCTGACAGGGATGGCCCACATGTCAGCGACGGCGACGAAGCGGTGCGAGCCAGAGGTTCGACGCGATCGGAAAGATGCTGACCGCTCGATCGCTAATGGACTACCGAGATCAATGTATGCATTCGGACAGTCGGTTGCGACGCGGCGTGGATCGCTCGATTTGCATCGGACGGTCACGATCGATGGACTCGTGCACGGTGCGTTTAGTTGACGCGACCGAGTCAAGTGGCGTGATCGGACTCGAGCCCGAGTTGGGTTCGGGCCCGAGGAATGTTGTTTTCGATTTGAGGTTTTAAAAGGTCGAGAGAGTTTGGAGAATTTTTAAAGGTAGCTCTGAGCTCAAAAATTTCGAAATTTTTATGGTAGCTACTTGAGACAGAGAACAACCTTGTATAAATTTTCCGAACTTTCTATGCAATCAAAAGTTCTTCTAAAATTCACAAGCATGTCGACTGAAGTTTGACCAGATTTCAAACTAGGTTGACTTGGCCATTTGAAATAGCAAATAAAATCTAAAAATTGTGAGATAATTCAGGAGGTAGATAGGATGATCAAGATGCTAGGAAAAATAGTTTCAGAGGATGATCACAAGTTTGAAGGCTAAGAATTGATAACAACAATTTCCAATCACAAGAATTAAATTCTACAAATTGGAAATTGCTAGGAAAATTATAGAAACTTTCAAATGATTTGAAGAGACAACAAAAGTTTTTATTTCTCCTCAAAATTTTACATTTGAAATACAAACCCTAAGTTAGGGTCATTACATTGATTTAAGGAGATTGGGCCCACCGGTCGCTGGCCCAATAATAATGATTAAGACACAATTAATGACTAATGATTGGTAATTAATGTGTCCTAATGATCCGACAGCACGGAGCTTCACCGTGACAAAACCCGAGTGGCTTTGCCGGCTGGTCGCCGGCGACTCCGGTCGCGGCGGCGCCCACAACTATCAAAATGGGTTCGCAATAGTGTTGCGGACCCAACGGTGGTGACCTCGCCGGCGGTGGAGGTCCTGGAACGCCGCGAGCCAGAAAACAAAGATGAAGGCCGACACGGCAAAACACGAAAATAGCAAAATGCTCGCCGCAGTCCAAGGAAGCGAGTGCCATGACTTCTAGGGACTACATAGGAGCTACCTTAACCGAGAGGAGCTCCAAAGATGGCAGGGAAGACTTGAACACGATGAAGTCCACCTGAGCCAAGAAGATGAAGTGGAAATGAGGTTCGAGCAAAATGAGTGGAACCACATCATTACCACAGCTTCATTATAGCTCAAAGAGGCTCCAAAAGCAAGTAATTGCAAAAGAATCACTTACTGAGTTGGAGAAGAAAGGGGTGAAACCAACGAAAATCTCCAAACTTAAAATTGAGTGATTCTGTGAATGCAACCCAAAATCAAGTTAGGGAAATATAAAGGAGGTTGAGGAGTGCAAAAGGGTGCAAGAAATGTTGAGGATGAACCACTCGACACCAAGGCCGCCATTGGAGCTCTACGCCAACAATGGTGTTTTGAGGGTGAGAGGTGTTCTTGAGCTCAAACACAGAGAATAGCTAGGTGTGGTGCAAAAGAACACCAGGAGGACCTAGGGAGCCAATTTATAGTAAGGGGATTAGGGTTTTCGAGCAAGAACATGAGCCCATGGTGAGCCTTGTTCATGGCGCGGTCAAGGACCAAGAAGTGATGGGAGCAAGTGAGCATGGTGACAATGGAGGAGAAAAGCCTCGAGCGCATTTAATGCTCCACAGAGACGTTGACGAAAGCCAATTTGAGGTGACACATCAAAGCCACCCTCAATCTCTCTTTTCGCCATTGCCGCCTGCAAGCGCTCAAGAAGCGAGGAGGAAGAAGAACAGAAGACGAACGGTGACCGTCGGATCGAAAATGGACGGTCATGATTAAACAAGTTCACGGACGATCCGATTGCTCTCAAGGATCTCGACGGTTGGATTGAGATCCAACGGTCCCAAATGATTAACGCAACCGAGGGTCCGAATGCTCACATGAACGTGGGCGGCGATTTGAATCAACGGCCGATATCGCACGCCGCGCGTTTAAAACGCGGCTCGGTGCGCTTAGGTGGTTCAACCAAGTCAAGTGGCTCGGACTCGAGCCCGACTGAACCCAATGAATAGTGAATTAGGCTTTAGGTTTTAATTAAGCTGAGACTTTTGAGGATTTATTTGGGGTAGCAAAATAACTCCAAAAATTCTGAAATTTTACAGGAGCTTGCTGACTGAGACATTGACCTTGTGTAAAATTTTCAGAGAGTTTTATGCTGCGAATAAATCTCCAAAAATTCTGCAAGGCTCTGTTTTAATGTTTGACCGAGAGTCAAACAGGTTTGATCGCCTCTAAAAATATTCAAACAATTTCTAAAAATTGTGAAATTTTTCAGAGGGTCACATATCATCCCAAGAACTTAGGAAAAATATTTCCAGAGGATGCTCAAAAAGGTTTGACAAGATTGTTTTTGAAGGAACAAGATTTGGGTCAACAAGACTTGTGACAATGTAGTTCCATAATTCTTTGAACAAGAATTGATTGGCACAACAGGAAATACATGATGTAAGAAAAAGTTTTAATTTCCACTGATTTTCTTACATTTGAAACACAAGCCCAAAATTGGGATGTTACAGTCCAAAAGAAACATGCTTTGGTTGCAGATGTTTTAGGAACTACTCATTTAAATTTGAGTTTCAAGAGAGCGATTATTGGCCCTAAGTTGCTTGCTTTCAATAATCTTGTGGTGCAAATAGCCAATGCTCATCTTACCATAGATAAGGACACGGTTCGGTGGAACTTGCATAGGTCTAGACAATTTTCGGTCAAATCTATGTATGCTTTTTTGGGCGATGCCAATTGTCGTTTTCGCTGTAAAAAGTTATGGAAAGTTAAAGTACCTTTTAAGATAAAAATTTTCTTGTGGTACATTTGTAGAGGAGTTATTCTGACTAAGGATAATTTATTAAAACGGAACTGGAGGGGTGACACAAATTGTTGCTTTTGTGGTCAGCAGGAGACCATTCAACATTTGTTTTTTGATTGTCGTTTTGTCTGTTTTGCTTGGTGGATAATTTAGATTGCTTTTAATCTTAATAGACCTAATAATATTCGGAATATCTTTGGAAACTGGTTATTAGGTCTTAATTCGGATTTAAAAGCAACTATTTGGGTAGGGGCGGCTGCACTATGCTGGTCTATCTGGTTATATCGTAATGATGTCGTTTTCGACAAGACAGTTATTAACAATCCTTTGTAGGTTAAATTCAGATGTATCAATTGGATCCACTCTTTGTCAGCTTTGCAATGCCAAGGAAGGAGGGAGGCCTTGGTAGCTAGGAGCAAAGCATTGGAGGTCATTACAAGGGAAATATTCAACAAGCATGGGTGGAAGCTATGTGATAGGCTTTGAGATGCTTGACGATCTTTTAGTTATTGTCTATTTTCACAAGGATGTTTATTTTCATAAGGATGTTTATTATTTTTATGGTGTTTATTTTGCTAGTGATTTGTGCTTTTGTAGTCTTGCCGTTTCTTTATGGCCCATGGGGCTACAGTTTAGTCTGGTTATGAATTTTTAGATATTTGTAATAAATATTGGGCTGTGTGTATCTTTGGATACAGAGGCCAGGAGAGGTTTTCTCTTCCATTATCTAAAAAAACAAGAGATAATGCATAACGAGAAGGTGAGATTACATGCCAAAGATAAAGCAATCTAGATGTAACCGAATCTAGTAGCACCGTGCGCTCTCGTGCCATAGGACATCGACCTACTATGGAAACATGGAGGACTCCTATTGTGGCGTGGCGTAGGACTCTTGAGAGTCCATGCGCGATACGTGCATGTCCCATGCACGTATACTCTAACACTCCCCCACGGTTTGATCGGCGGTAGACGATCGTTCAAGCTGGACCAAAAAAATCGAGGAACACCGCTGTAGGTAGCCCTTTGGTGAAGATGTCGGCATACTAAGAGGTTGATGGAACCTGCAGTACGCAAACAACACCAAATGCCACCCGCTCACATACAAAGTGGAGATCAATCTCAACATACTTCGTGCACTGATACTGCATTGGATTAGTTGAGAGATAAATAGCACTAATGTTATCACAGTAGATGACGGTAGCCATTTGGAGCGGTCAATGAAGCTCATGTGATAGTTGGCACATCCAACATGATTCAACAATGGCATTAGCAACATATGATATTCTGCTTTGGCACTGGAACGAGATATTGTGTGTTGCCGCTTTGATGACCACGAAATGAGGTTTTCACCAAGGAAAACACCATAGCCCGAGGTGGATTTGTGAGTATCAGGGCAGCCCGCCCAGTTAGCGTCAAAGTATGCTGTGAGAGCACTGGGAGAGGTGCGATGCAACCGAAGACCATAATGCAAAGAGCCCTTGAGATAGCGGAGGATCCACTTAATGAGATTAAAATACGGCTCACGAGGATCATGCATATGTAAACAAACTTTGTGAACAGCATATGCAATGTCCAAACGTGTGAAAGTAAGATACTTGTAGGGCACTGCGAGACTTTGGTAATGTGTAGGAGAGGAGTCTGGTGGACCGAAAGAGGAAGACAACTTGGAGTTGGTGTCAATGGGAGTAGAACAAGGCTTGCAATTGGTCATGCCGACCTGGTAAAGTACATTAGAGATATACTAACTCTGAGAAAGGAGCATGCCACGAGCATCACGTTTAACGGAAATCCCAAGGAAAAAGTGTAGCGGACCAAGGTCCGACATGGCGAACTTACGCTGGAGAGAGGTGATCGTCCAGCCAAGAAGAGAGAGAGAGATGTCATGAGAACAATATCATCAACAAAGACAAGTAAATAGATAATATCAGTGTCATGGCAAAAAACAAAGAGAGAAGCGTCGGCCTTGGAGCCGATGAATCAAATGGAAAGAAGATAGAAAGCAAACCGGTTGTACCAAGCACGAGGCGCTTGTTTAAGGCTGTAAAGTGATTTGTAAAGACAACAAACATGGTCGGAAAGAGAGGTGTACACGGAAGGCTGCTGATAGTAGACAGTCTTAGTGAGAGTACCATGAAGGGAAGCGTTCTTAATATCAAGTTGATGGACCGACCAATGGTGAGAAAGAGCAAGGGTGAGGACAGGTGCGAACATTGGCTGGCTTGGAACCGGACTAAAGGTTTTATCATAGTCAATGCTAAGCTGTTGGGGGAAGCCACAAAGTACCCACTGCGCTTTATAGCGCTCAAGAGTGCCATCGGATTTATGTTTGTGCTGGAAGATCCACTTACCGACACAATGTTGGCGTCGGGAGGGCAAGGGACAAGATCGCAAGTCCGATTGGCATGAAGCGTGGAGATCTCATCTAGCATGGTGTCATGCCAGTTAGGATCGTTGAGTGCACCACGGTAGGTTTTAGGAACAGGAGACAAAGGAGAAGCTTGGAGATTCAAAGTTCACATGATCAAGGGGTTGATGAACCCCTGACTTCCCATGAGTGATCGTGGAATGGTTGTTGTCGACTGGTGGGATAGCCACTCGAGAGGAGGAAGGGACAGGAGATAGCGCAGCCGAGGGTGTGGCAGAGGGTTGCTTTTCCGTGGCAGGAAAAACGGGTGTCACGGCTGGCAATGCGCTAGGGAGAGCTGTCGAGGCAGAGCGAAAAGCCACTGCGGCAGGTAGGAATGGTATCACGGTAGGCGGGGTGCCATGGAGTTTTGCCGCATTAGGGAGGAAGGGTGCCGTTCTAGGCTAAACGGTAGGCGCGACAGTAGTAGGGGCTGCCGTGTTAGGGAGAAGAGGACCTGCAATAGTCAGTGGGGAGATGGCGAAAGAGTGGTGATGTTGGAGAGGAAATCAAAATCAAAGTTTGGTGGAGAAAGGTGTAGGTTGGCAAACGGGAAGGAGGACTCATAAAAAATAACATGTCAAGAGATAATGACATGGTTATTGGAGAGGTCAAGACATCGATATCCTTTGTGATGAGAAGCATATCCGAGGAACACGCTTGTTGTGGAGCGAGGTGCTAATTTATGAGCGATCGTGGCGGATAAGTTAGGTAGCAGCGACACCCAAAAACACGCAGATGGTCGTAGGAGGGAGCATGTCCAAAGAGGGTTTTGAACGAAGTAAGAAATTGAAGGACCCTAAAAGGATGCCTATTGAGGAGATACATTGCGACATTCAATGCTTCAACCCAATAAATAGGAGGCATGCTAGCTTCAATCAGAATAGAACATGTAACATCGTTAGTGGAACGGATAACGCACTCAGCTTTGCAAGATGTTTTTGTATTTTCTCGTCAACAGATCGGTTTTCCTCCCTCTCCAATCAATAGATCGGTGCTACCCTTTGATCAATAGATCGGTTTTGTTTTCTGATTAGTCGATTAGATCGGTGTTGTCTTCTGTCGTGCATGCTTCTTTCTTTATCAGATTTGTTCTACAATAAATTCGATGTCGATCTGCTGTGCTGTTGAAGTTGATATTGATATTCCCCTATCGTCTTCCTCTATGCGACCCTGTCTCGCACCCCTATCATCTTCTTCCGTGCGCCCCTATCTCGTGCCCCTATCATCTTCCTCCGTGAGACCGCACACGTTGCCATGACCTTCTGTTGTTGTGGTCATTTTCCATGATATATCCCGAAGTCACGGCTTGTCTCTTACTCCACATCAATCCAGCTTCCCACCTTTACTTGTTGCTCGCTGCATGCATACATGCAATTATCTAGCTCTGTATGCGTGCCTTCTTCAACTTCCTTTCTTTTCTTCTCTACCAACCAATCTGCTTAGTTCGACTTTGGCGCTAACTACTCCACTGCTTCTTCTTTATCTGGTCCTTCTTACACCATCCACCTCGCCTCCGTGGCCCTCATGCCAACCCTAGATGCTACTTTTTTGCTGCTATACTTTATTTTCTCCTTTTGCTGCCGCAACCTTCTCTCTTCGCAGATCCCGCCCGCTTTGGCGAGAGGTGTGTTGATATGACACGCGGAGGGCTATGCCATGCATGAGAAAGAAAGTGTGGGTGGTGAGGTTGTCAAATTCATGGCCAATGTCGCACTAGATGGTTTTGGTGGTGCTAGAAAAGTGGTTCTTGGTGTAAGCGAAAAAATATGAAATAGTGGAGAAAACATCCAACTTGAGACGTAAAGGAAACGTCCATAGGAAGTGATTAAAGTCTTCTAAGAAAACCAAATAGCATTTGAAATGGGTGACACTTGCAATTGGTGAAGTCCACAAATCACAATGAATTAAATCAATTTTTTTTTGTTTTCGAGGTGGAAGCACTGAAAGGTAGCCAAACATGACGTCCAAACTGACAAGCATGACAAAGAGAATTGTCTTACAATGATTTATTACAAGGAATAAAGGACGACTTTGCTAAGCGAGAGAGGCCTTGAGTGCCGAGCTGCCCGAGTCGGCGATGCCACAGAACAGGCAAGGAGATGTCGATGAGAGGAGGACGGAAGGGTTTGCCAGCAACATGCAGAGAGGATAGAGCTGGACCGAGCTATTACACCTAATGATCGCGTTCTTGTTTCGAAGATCCTTCACAGAAAGGCCATGGGGATCAAACTCATAGCAGAACGCTAATTGTCAATAGTAAATTGCCGAGCGGAAATAAGATTTTTAATGAGGTTGGGTGTAACGAGGACATTGTTAAGATGAAAAGGCGCTGCTAGAGTGGGAAAAGAAAGACAACCAGTGGCATTGATGGACAAGGTTGAGCCATTGTCAACTATCACAGAGCAAGGAGTAAAAGAAGAGGGTGATCGGAGGAAGGAGATATTACTAGCCTCGAATGTCATATGGGCGGTTGCACCAGAGTCCATGTACCAGTTGTTTGATGGGGATAGGGTCAGCTGGGCAGTTGGAGCCGTTGCGGTGAATGCCTGCTGGGGGGCGCTTGCGCTGTGAACCTATAAGGTCGATCGAAGGCCGGGGCATCTGTTGACAGGGCCACACCTGGAAGGTGTCGGTCATATGGTTGAAGAAGGACAGCCAGGGCATATTGTTGGTGAAGGTGCCCTAGCTGCCAGAACTATTGTTGATGTCGCCACTGTCGTTGTTGCCGCTGTTACTGCCATTGCCGCCGCAAATGCCATGGCGCTTGTGGTTGCCATTGTTGTAGTTGCCGGAGCTGAAGTTATTGCCGTGAGGAGTGCCGGAGGAGCTACTACCATAGCCACCCAACCCGCTGTCGTCGGTCTTGCTGTCGGAGTTGGTGGAAAAGAGGGTAGTGGATTGAGCGACCTTTTCATGTTGCGACACCTTGAGCTCTTCTAGCATCAGATGGGACCAAACTTTTATGGAGGAGGGGAATGACTTTTGCATCGACAAATAGCATGGCCATGTGCGAAAATTTTCTGTTCAAACCACAAAGAGCGGTAAGAACTAGGGTTTTGTCGCTCACAGCCTAATTGACATCGCCCGAGCATCGGTGAGTGTTTTGATCTTGCAGCAGTAGTCGAAGATGAACAGATCGCCTTACGTGAACGTGCTAAATTTCACATTTAGGTAGATGGCGCGACTTTCTTTGTTGTTGCGGAACAGGTTGTCGAGGGTGGTCCAAACCGCTTGGGCGGTGGTGTTGTTCTCAATCATGATCTCAAGGAGCTCGGAGGAGATTGATCCATAGAGCTATGAAAGGATGACACAATCCATCTGCTTCCATGCGGGATCAATGGATGTGCCGGTGGTTGCGACGCGGTCAGTGAAGGAGGCACCGACGCTTTGACGTGGTCGATGAGGGCATATTTGCCGAGCATCACCATGAAGAGGTCGCGCCACTTGGAGGAATTAGATGCATGTTGATCGAGAGTGATCAGAACATGTGTTTTGATACTAGCGATGACACACGCTTGTGCATGAAAAGCAATGGTGACGGTGTCGAAGGTAGTGGCCTTATCACCCATGGTGGACGGCAGGGAAGAGGGAGGGTGGGCTCGACGGCGCGACAACAACGACGATGTAGGGCAGCAGCGTGGGCTCGATGGCACGACGACGACGATGATGCAGGGTAGCGGCACGGGCTCGACGGCGCCACGGCCTTCCTTCGGCGAAGATGATGCCTGCACAGGGTAGAACACGACATGGCAGTTCCGATGGTGTACATGACGATGGTGGGGGCTCACCAGCGACGACGGAATCGAAGAAATCCCGAGACGATGGCGCTATGTCGGGACCCAGAATTACGATTCTGGAACCCTCTGTGTATACTGCACTAGTCCAGGATCACGCTAGTGCACACAGGGTTAACATAGGTAAATATCGATCCACACAAGCGATAAATAAAGTAAACGATTAGTTTGAATAACAAATAAGGGTTTTGACCTTATGGTCGAGTTTACACTTATTAAGCCACGCAGGGCTAACAGTAAATAAAGCAGCAGCGGAACGGAAATAACTCCAGCGTAGATCCCACCAATTCACCACAGGCAACCGACTGGGATCCAGACCTTAACGAACGATCAGCCTTCAGCGAACTCCTCCTCAAGCGGCGTGACTCCTCCTCTTCAGAGGTTTGGGCGCAAGTTTTACAACAAGCGTGAGTACACAACCGTACTCGCAAATCATACCACAGAATGCAATGTATAGATGCAGGCTTATTCCAAAGAAAAGGCTTTTGTGGTTCTTTTGCATAAAAGCAACATTTGCAATTGAATACGAATAATAGATTGAAAGCATAATTCAAAACAAATAGACAATACTAATTTAATAGTTGTTTCCACAAAGACACACAGCTAAACAGATTATTTCACATAGCCATATGATTGAGGTCACACAGCTCACATTCCAAACATTTTATGAAAACTACCCCTCGTGTGAAATCCCCGAGCATGTCCATGACCGCGGACGCGGCTATTCGAATAGATTGTTTAACACTCTGCAGAGGTTGTACACTTTACCCACAAGATACAACTAGTGTAGCAAGCACCAATCGTAACAAAACAGTTCGGAAACTTCATCTCAAACATTGACATTCCCAGTGTGCTTACAAACCGCTATACCAGCTCACATAGAATTGGTATAACACACACTACTGGACAGGGAAGACGAATCACCCCGCGATGCAACCACCAAGTAGTCACACCTCCACCCTGTCACACAGCCTAACCTATCCACCTGAACATCAATGCCGAGAATCCATAACTAACTAAGTTAGGCCCGTCTCATACCAGGCATGTGGTCGTACATTAAGGCTCAGTTCAATAGCGCACAAAGTTAAGTCCTTAATTGACCAAGGCAAGACTTTCATTTTCTAACTAAGTCACGAAGATTAACATTCCCATCACATAGTCTACCATATCACACAGTTTCCACCACTTGCCTCAGTCTAAATCCTTTACCACCCAGTTGGTTTTAGTGCAACACATGCCATCATGAAGTAATAACACATAGCACACAGTTTTACACAAAGTTACATAATCACTTAGTCAGATTTAATGTTTGCGACTCACATGAGATGATAACTCGTGGCATGGCTAAGCAATTGTACTCGCATCTAACCAACCCACGTTGGTGCTATAATATTACCAACTAATAACCAATCTAGGGTGACAAGGAATTATGACATACAAGGCCAAGGTGTGATAACAATTTGGATAATAAGTATGCCCAAAGCATTTAAATAAATAATTAAAGTAGAATGCAATAATTTAACACAAAGTAATTTGAAAACTGGGTTCAAGATGATCAAAGGTATGAGTTGCCTTGGAAAAGGTCTATGTACTGGTCTTGATCTTGGGGTGCTCCTTCTTCCACAAAATTCCCCGACGAATCAACGTCTACTCGCAAACGAGACATAAACAAACAAAACAAATAAATAACATAGGCAAAACAAACTCCAAAAATTAAATAAAAATATCAGATAAATAGAGCTTGAATTTAGACAAATTTAGAAATTTGAATGGGCTCAATCGGAGTTAGGATGCAAAAGTTATGAGCTCTGGAAGTTTGAATCTAAAAAGAAACCATAATTTGGATTTTCCGGAATTTCCGAATTATTTTTCTGAAGAAAAATCAGATTATTGCGCAACGCTGACGTCATCGGAGGACGTTCGGACGGGATGAAAATTGGTCTGACAGGTGGGACCCACATGTCAGTGGCTCGGTGCACCGTGGACCAAGTCCACGCGAGATGGATCTAGGGTTAGGGTTGTGAGGTGGCACGCAGCGCCGATCGGCGGCCGACGCGGCTACCACGTGAGCGACGCTGACGTAGGCGGTGAGGTGGCGGTAGCGGGGACCGCCACGTCGACCAAACGTCGGCAGGGCTCCGGCGACCTTCGGTTTTAGCGACGGCGACGATTAGGCGACGGCGAAGATGCGCATCTCGACCGGCGCGACACGACGAAGGTGGTGACGCGGTTAGATCTCGTCGGCGACGACCACGACGGCGGCGGTGACGAGCTAAGCGGCGGAGCGGCATGGCTTGAAGAGGCGACGGCGAACCAGGGGTCCTCCGACGAAGATAACGCGCGCATCATGTAGGTCGTGATGCGGCGAACTCGAGGCTGGGCTTGATGGTGACCGGGGCTCACCGACGGCGGCACAATCTGACGAAGAGCTCCTCGGCGGCGCTAGGGTTCGAGCTCCAATCCCGCCGGTGCGCGCGCTAGGTTCCCGGTCTTGGGAAAAGGCGGCGGAGCGCGGGCGATCCTCGTGACACGGCCACGGCTTTAAATAGTGCCCGGGAGCGAGGAGTCCGCGAGCGGCACGGCGGCCCGGGGCGGCTCGGACACGGACTCTAGAGTCCGCGACGAAGACGATGCTGACGCGGCAAGATGGGACCCACATGGCGGCGGCGCGGCTCAGTGCGAGCGCGTCGCGGCGTGGCGCGTGAGGTGACAGGTGGGGCCGGCTCACGCGCGGAAGAGAGAGGCGGAGGTGGGTCATGGGGAGTTGGGCCGACAGCGGAGGAGATGGGCGGGTTAGGGAATAGGAATGGGTTTAGGCCCAACGAATTATCTGAGATTTTAAATAGGTTTTCCTTTTTAGAAAATACCAGAAATTCAAATAAGCAATAGAAAATAGCAAATGTACTCAGAAAAATTCTAGAAAAATCTAGAAAATATATCTGAGCATATAGAACCCAAATAAAATAGTTTTGGCTAATGTTCATGTTGGGATTATTCATATTAAATGTTTTTGATGTAAAGTCCAATATTAAGCTTTTGAATTTAAATTCAAATAAATCCAAATGGTGAATTTTCTCCCTACTAACTATTAAAAGATTTTTTTAAACTCTGAAAATTGGGATGTTACACGCTAGGGTTGAAACTCCAAATGCGATGAAACAACGGCGAACTAGGGCTTCGGGCTTCAGGGGATTGGCGGCGGGGTCTGAGGCGATCAATCTGATGCGCTCGTCAGGGGTTTATATAGCCTAGGGCAGCGGGGCAACAGGAGAATCCATGTGTGGGACGGCGGCGGAGTCCGGCTCGTAAACGATGAAGATGATAAATAGTAATTCAAGGGGGGGCCCACATGCCAGCAACAAAGGCTAGGGAGAGTTGGTGTCGGACATGCCACGTGTGCGACCGACAGGTGGGGCCAAGCACGCACAGGCGAGAGGGAGATGGGCTGGGCGACGACGGTTTGGGCCGGTGGGCTAGGCTGGAGTGAGAAAAAGAAATGGGCCGTAGAGATAAATCAGCCCATTAGAATTTTCTGAGATTTTAATAGTTTTTCTATTTTAGAAATAATAGAAAATCCAAATAGAAAATTAAAAATAGCAAATGAACTCGAAAAAATTCCAGAAAAAACTAAAAATACTTCCAAGCACAAAGAACTCGAATAAAATAATATTAGAATTAATTGATATTCAGATTAATCATATTAAATTATTTTGACTGTAAAAGTTCTATTAAGCTTTATTAAAAGCAAATAAAATTTGATGAATTTTTCAAGGGCTAAAGTACTAAAAAGGTTTGAAACTTCAAAATTTGGGATGTTACATCCATCAATACATGTGACAGTCTATAAGTCAGTAGTGTCCTGACTAGTGATATCAGACCAAGGATCTTTTAGAATGAAATCACACAACAAATAAAGAGCTTTACTAACAAGTCATGTACTTGCTAATATTTATCAATGATAATTCTTCACAGGAATATAGTAACATTTATTCTATAATTTATAAAAATAGATGTAATACAGTCATTTCCCTGATCGACACTAACGTAAACAGGCTCGGAGATTTCTTACCGATTGAGAAAGCTTGTGCGCTAGTGTTGAAGGCTCGTCACTATCCCAACGGAGATATATTGTCAGCGCCGTGCCCTCGGTCAGCATCTAGAACATAGAGAGCTGTCTGAAGATAGGGCTGGTAAAAAGAATTGGATCGGGGGAAAGCACACGGGTATGGCAGGACAATTGGATTCCTAAACAAGGATCAATGAAACCAATTGTTAGGCTGAGAAATGAGAACGTACAGGTGGTTAGTGAACTGATCAATAACTCTTCAAGAAGATTGGATGAGGACAAAATCCGGAGGATTTTCTTGCTGTTGGATGCTGAGGCAATCTTAAGTATTCCGTTGTCAAGACGATGTCATGGCGTGGGCCTTCGAGCAGCCGGGATTTATTCAGTTAAGACGGCCTATCATGCTGTTATGCAGGCACACAATGAGCCAACTTGGAGAGCTCAAGGTCGAGCTCTGAAAAATTGTGGATGTGGAAGTTAGCAATGGTTCCGAAGATAAAAGGGCTGTTTAGTTTATTACCCGGATAAGACAAACCAAAATTTGATAATACCTCTAAAATTTAGCTATGATTTGGTTTAGCATTAAAATTTAGGATCATTTACGAAATTTAGTAAGGGGCTGTTTGGTTCGACGCCCCAGATAATCATTCCAAAATTTGATGTTACCTTAAAAATTTGACCATCATTTGATTCAATACCAAAAGTTGACTTTGTCTTAAATAATTTGGAATTGCCAAGCTTTTCCCAGCCATTCATTCGGCAATTTTTTGGTTTCAAAATCGACCACCAAGGAATTGGCAGGGCATCAACATTGTATCGTGACAGGTGTTACATGATGATAGGATGAGGCAAATGCATTAATTGCATGTTTAGATGGATTAATCAGTTTTAAATAATTATATTTCCTAACCTGAGTATCCGATTTATGATCCGTTTGAACCGTTGTCTTTCTTGTCATTTTATCAACCAAACAAGACCCATGTTGATATATTTTGGGGCAAAAAAATGCATATATTATGCGGGACCCATATATTATACTCACAATTTTAACATAACTGCAATCCAAACAAATCAATTTTGATATTGTTCGTGAATTGGTACAGCTATAATCCAAATACTATTTTTTAAAATTTTTTGATATTACTAAAAATTTAATATGACTACCTAGGCGCTGAACCAAGCATACCCTAAAACCCATACCGATAAAAAAACGTGGCGAAATCCAGGATGCGCTCCGATTTTAGCTTGGCCAAGCGCCCCCTCAGCCATGACGTGGCAAAGGTCATTGGCAGCATTAATGAGTTTTTTGTTTGATGAAGCAACTTCAAATGATTATATCTCCTAAATCTACTATCCGATTTTTAATCTATTTAAACCGTCGTGTTTGTTGTCACGAGATCAACAAAACAAGACCTATGTTGACTATATTTTGATGTTATGAAATACTAGATAACATATAAGCATTTTAGCTATTTATCTGACAAACTTTGTCGTGGTTGCAATTCAAACACATCAATTTTAGTAGTACCCACGAATTGACATGATCATAATTTAAACATGTGAGGACCCCGGTTTATTCGGCTTGTACTGTTTAACCATCCACTTGGTCCTAACAGTACAAATCAAATAAACCAAGCCTCGAGATATGTATACTTCCCAGAAATGCAGTATACACACCTCGATACAAAATCATGAATCAAACTCATTCATTCACATAGAACCGAAGCACATCACAACATAAAAGACATACATAATATAAGAGGGTTAGTACTAAAGAGAGGCCGACCGGCCAAAAGTCATACAAATAAGTAAATACACAGCGGAAGCAAATAGACCATAAGATGGCAATAAACAAAAGCCAATCGGTGTGCCTTTACCCACAAGGCAACCAACCGGCCGCTAAGCTAGTCGTTAACCCAAAGACATCTCACAAAAGGGAAACCCTTGGGGCTCACCTTCTTCCTCTCGCAACAAAACATTAAGCAAAGCATCCGAGTACAAAAATTGTTTTTGTACTGCAAGACCGACGTGTAAGGGTAATGAACTATAATTTAACTACATGCAAGCTTTATTTAAGTGGAATGGGCTCTGACTTACTTTTAGCGAAAGCAAGTTTTCTTTTGCAATAATGTAGTAGTTTGAAGGCGCTTTAACAATTCAATTTTATTTGCGAAATAACAATGATACTGAGAAGTAGTGACAAAAGACACCCGAGATGACCAACCCAATGGCCATCACAACAATAGTATGAACACCCGCTCATACCAACCCATCAAGTTTTAATTAAAAGGTTGTAGTCTAACTCTTGGAAGACCTCCCAAGCGTGTCCATAACCTAGGGCGAGGCTATTCGAATAGTTTTAAACCTGCGAGGGTGTACCACTGCACCCACACTTCGACCGCCTTTAAGCCACAAAGCACACTTCCAAGGTATGCGGCAAGGCTAAGTCCTACGAGACGCTTTCCAATATTGTGCATTGACTACGAGCCGCTCGTATGGATAGAAACCCATACGCTTACATTGCAACCCGAAAGACAACAAATCCCATCACGGGTGAAGTCTTTCTGACACTACAATGCTCCCAACACCATCCTCCCGCGACTCCTCGCGACCCGGAGCCAATACACGCCAAAGTACTAAGTCAAGAGAGGTCCCATACCCTCTAATGTGGTTAGCACGTTAAAATGCTTGGTTTAGTGTAACAAGATGTTCGGTCCTTGTTGACCCGGGCACCATTCCAGTCACACCCAAAAATCACACCATCTTACCATTGTGCCCAAGTCCAAATCATTTTATTTTCAGTTTTCAGTTTTCACAAATATACATAGCAAAAATGCTGAAATATAAAGATATAATAATTTGTGTGATCAAAGTTACCGACTAAGTCGATAACCGCCCAATTCTACCGGTGTCTAAGCATGGCTAAGCATCATATCGTAAATACAAATAAAAGGCCCTAAATCATTCACCGGGCTCTAATTCACCAGTGAGAATAACATTCCTAAGGTAGTGGCAGGGGTGAACAATTTTCAGGGCAACAATGCAATGGGATTAACTACCTCTAACCGACAAAATTAATCATTGACACAAAAGCATGCATACGTACGAGTAAAACAAAGTATTAGACTTGAAAATAATGGGAATGAACTGGATATGATCAAACTGCTTGCCTTTGCTTTGTTTGAGATATTCGACTTGCTGCAGAGGATCACTCTCGAATATAATAGAATTGTCAGAACCTATCGAAAGATTCGAGAAGAAACAATAAGAACGAAAAGCACCGAATAAACACCAAACTACCAAAAGTCTCCAAAAATGAGAAATTAATACAAGAGATATTGATTTTAGATGAATTTAGAGACATAAATTATTTGAATACGAGCTGAAATGAATTGGTTACGAATTACTGAAATTGTTACTAAGGTAAGGTTCACTTGTTGATTGACTATTCATAAAACAAATCTTGGCTCATGATTGGTTTCACTCTGTTAGGTTACAAGTGAAAGATAAGCGATTATATTTTATAATCCATTTGTATTATTAGACAAAACTCTATCTTACTTGTCATTAGGATTCTACAATTTAATCTTGCCTTCCTTTTAACTCTTTCTTTCTTTGGATTCAAAGCAAAGACATGATTAACCCGAAAAGACTTATGACCTTTGCAGTATACAAGACTTAGGCTCACTGGTCCTATTTTCCTTATCCTTCAACTCCTTAGAAAACCTATTAATAAAGATTGTCTTGATTAAGGAGCAATTGGTTTGTTGCCTTTCAGACTAAGTGGAAGTCCACTCAAGTTTGAGATAGACCTTTGCTGCTCCAAAATAAATAAATGAAAATATTTTATTGTTTTGACAACTTAGGTGGCTTTTGTTAGTTTAAGGTCCAATTAATTGAACAATGAGACTTCTAAGCACAAAATTTAGAATTGTCCACAACCCACTGTTACCAAGCTACTAACAACTCTTATATGCCCAGATCACTGTTCAAGCACCTACAACAGAACCATTCTCACTGGACCGAAATGCTACTAAAAAAAAAGACTCCATCAATTTGAACTTCCAGAATTGCTGGCTCAATTGAGTAACACAATTGGCCCTCACAAAATCTGGTAGTATTAGCCCAAAGATTTTTGCATGAGGGCTGCACTGACAACCCAAAACTTACTTCTAAACATCCTTTCTTCTCTAGCTAACTTCATTAAACAGAGCTGAAAACTCTCTGTTGATTTCTGAAATTTACATTTATATTGGTTCTTTTCAGGCTTGGATGCTGCTTGCTAGGTGATGGCCAAATGGCTAATTGAATTATTAACAACTCTAACTACTAAATTAACAAAGCCATCAATCTATTGACAATATTAATTATCTTCGACATCGTTCCACATCCTACAATAGTAAACATTTTCAATGTATGTTGTAACTAAACTTCCTTTAAACTCTAATTTCCCGTTTTGCTAACTCACTGGAGTGACTCAAATGTCAAACACAATACGAGGTAGCATTAGCGAGATGGCTTTACAAATGAGTCCTACTGACAAAACAACATTTCTTCTCATTACCATCTCCTCTCTCGCCTACGCCTGTTCAAATGATTTTTATAGTTTCGACAACTAATGTTCTCACTAAAACCAACATTCAATTGTAAATTACATCTGAGTGATCACTTAGTTCATGACCATACTTAGCTAACAGCTAACCCTCAGGTTGCTCTACCGTTTAGAGACAGGGACAGAGAATAGAGGGCGGTACAGAGAAGCTCGGGCGCTGCTCTGGTCGCGGTTCGTCGCCGGCGAAGGAACAGCGACGAGGTGGAGCGAACCACCAAAATGGGTCGCCACAGGGCTACCGAGCTAGGGTGGCGGCGTTAGGGCTCGCGGCACCGAGGCGGCGCGGCAAGCGGCGTGCCGGCGCGCGAGGTGAAAAGGGGCGGGCGCGGGTGCTGCTGGGGGCTAAATAGGGGGAGCACGAGGACCAGCAGGGTACCTGGAGCACGTCGGAGGGTTCGGTGAAGACGGAGAGGCACCGGAGTGGTCTAGCGATGGTGACGATGGTCGGCACGGGGAGGTTGGCGACGGCAGCGACCTGGAGAGAACGGGAGGGCAAGTGAATGATGGGGGGAGGTAAAGCGATGCACAGGGATGCTCACGGCGGAGAGAATCGAGCCCGAGCTTGCTGGTGAAGGCACGGTGGTGGAATTAGCGGTGGTGGCCGGAACTGGAGAAGATGGCGGATGCGCAGCTCCACAGCGGCGGTTTCTCAAAATTGACAGAGGGGTTTTGTTCCACGGGGTGGCGGGCACGCCGTGACACGATTGGGGACGGCCGGGGCTCACTGGAGCGGCCGGAGAGCTTGGAGGCGGCGCGGCGGTGGTAGGGAGCGAGTGCTTCGGCTCGGCTTGCTCGCGGGAACGAAGAGAGGGGCCGGGTTTGCGAAATGGGGAGGCAAGGGTTGCTCTCAGGGCTTCTTGTAGGCGGCCAATGGGAGGAGCCGTTGGGGCGTGCTGCGCGGGCGACAGAGGAGCGGCGACTTGTGCAGCTTGATGACGAGGGCGCAAAGTGGGGACCGGGCGCGCTGGTTCGTGGCAAGGACGGCGTGACGCTACGGCTGCGCTCGGCAGAGAGGACATGACCGGAGCGGGCTCCGAAGTCGCGGAGTGGGTGGCGGTGGCAGAGAGCACGTGGAGGTGGCGGTTGTGAGGGAGGCGAGCGAGAGAGGCGCTCAGGGCAGCTTGACCCGGGAAGAAGAACAGGCCGGGCGGGGACCCACCAGTCGGCGGCACAAGAAGGGGCTTGTTCGGTTTTAAACGAGCACTTAATCCGGGCCGTTGGATCGAGATCGAAGGGTTGACGGTGATGGGGCAATTGGCCAGTCCGAATGCACCAGGCAATCCAGGCCGTTGATTTTGAAACGAACGGCTTGCGATGCGCTCGTGCGGTGCGACTCAGCCCGGTGCAGCTAGGCGGTTCGGTCGAGTCAAGACGGGGTTGGGTCCGGTTGGTGTTGGGTTTGAACCCGATGAACAGTGAAAAGAGGTTTTGACTGGGTTTTTAATTCAAAGCTCCAACTTTGACCGAGCTTCCAAATATAGAAATAAAATTTATAAAAATCTGAAATTTTTCAGGGAGGTTCCTGGGATGACCTAGTGACCAAATAAAATTTTAAATCTCATTTTTCATGTGTTATTTTCTTATTTTAAATTCAAACTTACAAAAGGTTATGGAATCAAGTTTGAATTTTCTGTGGGTTAAAGTTAGCTCCAAAAAATTTAGAAAAATTATATTTATTCATGGTAATTATTATAAGATTTAAATAAATTATTTTCAGAGTTCCACTTGAAGTAATTTCCTTTCCAAAAACTGTTTTGAGTGTATGCTCTTGATGTTTGACTTAGGGTTTAAAAATAAGCTAAAACTTGGAAGGACTTTTAGAGATAGCAAACTAGCTCCCAAAATTCTGAAATTTTATATGGGGATTGCTAGCTCTAAGATCCACCTTGAATAAATTTTCTAGAGGGTTTAAGGCACAACATTTCTCTCCAGAAAATAATCAAGGCTTGTTCCAGGGTTTGACCAAGCCTTTGACTGGTTTGACTTCTTTGAAATAATTCGGAGGTGCCAAAAGCTTCCCTGGAACCAAGGAAAAATATTTCTAGAGGTTGGACACAAGATTTTTAACAAAGAGGTTTTTGACTTTAGCCAATTGGGGATTTTGATTTTTGATTTCCCACAGTTCCAGTACAGGAACTGATTAATACCTACAGGAAATACACGATGTAAGAAAAAGTTTTAATTTCTACACATTTTCTTACATTTAAAACATAGATTGAAAATTGGGATGTTACAAACCTCCCCCCCTTACAGAAATCTCGTCCCGAGATTTGGATCGGCCGGGGACGAAAGAGGGGTAGTTTGCGTGCAGATGATCTTCTCGTTCTCAAGTATCTCACTTTCGGAACGAGTTGACCACTGAACCTTCACGAATTCGAGGGTACGATTCGTTGCTCTTCGTTCGGCTTCTGCAAAGACACAACCTTTCTTTATGATTCTTTATCTATTTTAGAATATTTTTGTTGTACTTGGATCTATTGTTTTATTGCATTGTTTCTCGTTAGGTTACGATTCTGACCCAACATACGAGCCTGGGGATGCAAAGGTTAAAGAATCGACCAGCACGAATCTGGGTTTAGACTGGCAGAAAACGTGCCACTTTTAGTCGACACGGGGAAAACTTACTAGGTCTAGATACAACAAGGATTGACAGACTGAGAGCTCTTTCCCGATACTATGGGTGGTGGTGCCCGGTAGTGGTTAGTTGGTGAAGCGATTTGTCTGGTCAATCCCGGAACAATTTGTCTGGTTAATTCCGGAGCGATATGTCTGGTTAACTCCACTAACAATGGAATCTCAGCCTGCTAACTAGCTACACGGAGTCATCCCTCCGCAGCTAGCTATCTTAGAGGGACTATGGTTATCCTTAGTTGGTGAAGCAAATTGTCTGGTTACTCCACTAACGAACGAGACCACAGTCGGTTAACGAGCTATACGGAGTCATCCCTCCGCAGCCAGCTTCTTAGATGGACTATGGCCATTTAGGCCACGTATAAACTTAACTTGTGATGACAACGATCCGCATAGCCCTTCATGCGGTTGAGTCGCGAAATCGATCTTGACTTAAGCGAAGTTGGTTGTTCCGATCTTGACATTTTGCTTGATTTGGTTCACTCCGAGATCCGATCACGAGCCGACTTGATCTAATCCACTAAGGTTGGTTGCACAACCAAAGCGAAGAATAGACCCTTGCTCAACCACACCCAAGTTGAGACGTTGAAATTCTTCAAGCGGTGGTGCAGTTCTGGAGCAACAATGCATTGCAAAACACCTTTTTAACTAATTGTATCTGCGACAACATTAGTCTTGCCCGGATGGTAATGAATTCCCATGTCGAAGTTCTTAACGGTCAAGATTGAATCAACAAGAGATCTGAATGGCTCGGATTAGATCAAGGATGTCTCATGTGGTATAAAGAAGTTCAAACACTGGTCTTGGTGAGCTCCCAGGAATTGGTACCACCACACCTTCGGTAGCACCGTGGCTACACAGCGGTAAGGGATTCCCAGAACCTATGTTCTTGAGAGTTTGTTTTTCTCATGAAGCGGTGTGACCACGAGTTCAACGAAGGTAATACCGCATAGTGGTAATACCGAGTTGACGCGGTATGGATATTTCAGAGAAAGGGGTATCGAAAGAGACTTCTAGAGAAGACAGAACCAAAAGGGAGGCTTGGGTAGTTTTAGAACCCACTCAACACAAAGAACTTCGAAATTTGATCTGTTGAAGTTTGTTTTAGTCATTTAGAATTCTTTCGGAAACTTAGGTTAAGTTTTGAACTCTCATCAAAACCAAATGGTTCTATTTCATTTTAAATGCCTTAAAAAGGTTTAGAGAACAAGGGTGTTACTAATAACTTTGGTTAGCAACATCGCCCAAAACTTGAAGTTGATGAAAGCGAAAAGTTAACGACTAGGGAAATGAGATATCACCCTAGACAAAACCAAAAACAACAAGTAAACCAACTTTAAATGCTTCCAAAAAGGCTCCAAATCAGCAAAGGAAACATTAAACCAAGCTCAACTTCTCACTGCCATTAACCCGTATTGAATGAGCGGGCAATGGTTTGAGAATATAAAATTTCAGCACACTACCTCAAGTCTAACACTACGCAAGAGCAAGGTTAAGGCGGCAAAATAGCGTTAGGTACTTAGCTAACTAGTATCACATCTTACCCTTTTATTCCCACAAGTTTTAGTTGATTAACCTCTCATTTTCTACCCTAGTTAGAACCTTTGAGCCTGCTGTCCGGAAATTGAATGATCGCTGTCCAGATTTCGCATCCAAGCCTCCTAATTGAAATCTTCAACTTCGGAAGCTTCAAAACCTTGTAGAGGGCAGCTAACACTTCAATTTGCCAAACTCATTGGTTCCCAAAACCCAATTTAAACGATAATGACTATCTTTTGAGAGAAGGAAAGGGAAAACACTCTTTAAAACTCAAATTAGAGCAAGATGAGAGAAGAAAGCTAAGATAGGTAAGGAGTAAAATCTGAGAACTTACTTAAGCTTCCATAAATCATTTGATACTTTGAAATTAAGTTTTCCAAAAGATCCTAAGGACGACCAAGCTTGGGTTACTACGGTTGGAATGGCTCTGATACCAACTTTGTGAGGACCCCGGTTTATTCGGCTTGTACTGTTTAACCATCCACTTGGTCCTAACAAGACAAATCAAATAAACCAAGCCTCGAGATATGTATACTTCCTTAAATGCAGATACACACTCGATACAAAATCATGAATCAAACTCATTCATTCACATAGAACCGAAGCACATCACAACATAAAAGACATACATAATATAAGAGGGTTAGTACTAAAGAGAGGCCGACCGGCCAAAAGTCATACAAATAAGTAAATACACAGCGGAAGCAAATAGGCCATAAGATGGCAATAAACAAAAGCCAATCGGTGTGCCTTTACCCACAAGGCAACCAACCGGGCCGCCAAGCTAGTCGTTAACCCGCAGCACATCTCACAAAAGGGAAACCCTTGGGGCTCACCTTCTTCCTCTGCAACAAAAACATTAAGCAAAGCATCTGAGTACAAAAATTGTTTTTGTACTCGCAAGACTGACGTGTAAGGGTAACAAAACTATAATTTAACTACATGCAAGCTTTATTTAAGTGGAATGGGCTCTGGACTTACTTTTAGCAGAAAGCAAGTTTTCTTTTGCAATAATGTAGTAGTTTGAAGGCAGTTTTAACAATTCAATTTTATTTGCGAAATAATGATACAATGAAGTAGTGACAAAAGACACCACGAGATGACCAACCCAATGGCCATCACAACAATAGTATGAACACCCGTTCATACCAACCCATCAAGTTTTAATTAAAAGGTTGTAGTCTAACTCTTGGAAGACCTCCCCAAGCGTGTCCATAACCTAGGACGAGGCTATTCGAATAGTTTTAAACCCTGCAGGGGTGTACCATCGTACCACACTTGCATCGCCTTTAAGCCACAAAGCACACTTACGAAGGTATGCCGGCAAGGCTAAGTCCTACGAGACGCTTTCCAATATTGTGCATTGACTACGAGCCGCTCGTATGGATAGAAACCCATACGCTTACATTGCAAGCCGAAAGACAACAAATCCCATCACGGGTGAAGTCTTTCGGACACTACAATGCTCCCAACACCATCCCTCCTGCGACTCCCTGCGACCCGGAGCCAATACACGCCAAAGTACTAAGTCAAGAGAGGTCTCATACCCTCTAATGTGGTTAGCACGTTAAAATGCTTGGTTTAGTGTAACAAGATGTTCGGTCCTTGTTGACCCGGGCACCATTCCATCCACACCAAAAATCACACCATCTTACCATTGTGCCCAAGTCCAAATCATTTTATTTTCGCTTTTGCCACAAATATACATAGCAAAAATGCTGAAATATAAAGATATAATAATTTGTGTGATCAAAGTTACCGACTAAGTCGATAACCGCCCAATTCTACCGGTGTCTAAGCATGACTAAGCATCATATCGTAAATACAAATAAAAGGCCTAAATCATTCACTGCTCTAATTCACCAAAGAGAATAACATTCCTAAGGTAGTGGCAGGTGAACAATTTTCGAGGCAACAATGCAATGGGATTAACTACCTCTAACCGACAAAATTAATCATTGACACAAAAGCATGCATACGTTTGAGTAAAACAAAGTATTAGACTTGAAAATAATGGGAATGAATGGATATGATCAAATCGCTTGCCTTTGCTTTGTTTGAGATATTCGACTTCTCGCAGAGGATCACTCTCGAATATAATAGAATTGTCGAACCTATCGAAAGATTCGAGAAGAAACAATAAGAACGAAAAGCACCGAATAAACACCAAACTACCAAAAGTCTCCAAAATGAGAAATTAATACAAGAGATATTGATTTTAGATGAATTTAGAGACATAAATTATTTGAATACGAGCTGAAATGAATTGGTTACGAATTACTGAAATTGTTACTAAGGTAAGGTTCACTTGTTGATTGACTATTCATAAAACAAATCTTGGCTCATGATTGGTTTCACTCTGTTAGGTTACAAGTGAAAGATAAGCGATTATATTTTATAATCCATTTGTATTATTAGACAAAACTCTATCTTACTTGTCATTAGGATTCTACAATTTAATCTTGCCTTCCTTTTAACTCTTTCTTTCTTTGGATTCAAAGCAAAGACATGATTAACCGAAAAGACTTATGACCTTTGCAAGATACAAGACTTAGGCTCACTGGTCCTATTTTCCTTATCCTTCAACTCCTTAGAAAACCTATTAATAAAGATTGTCTTGATTAAGGAGCAATTGGTTTGTTGCCTTCGGACTAAGTGGAAGTCCACTCAAGTTTGAGATAGACCTTTCTTTGCTCCAAAATAAATAAATGAAAATATTTTATTGTTTTGACAACTTAGGTGGCTTTTGTTAGTTTAAGGTCCAATTAATTGAACAATGAGACTTCTAAGCACAAAATTTAGAATTGTCCACAACCCATCTACAAGCTACTAACAACTCTTATATGCCCGGATCACTTGCTCAAGCACCTACAATGAACCATTCTCACCGGACCGAAATGCTACTAAAAAAAAAGACTCCATCAATTTGAACTTCCAGAATTGCTGGCTCAATTGAGTAACACAATTGGCCCTCACAAAATCTGGTAGTATTAGCCCAAAGATTTTTGCATGAGGGCTGCACTGACAACCCAAAACTTACTTCTAAACATCCTTTCTTCTCTAGCTAACTTCATTAAACAGAGCTGAAAACTCTCTGTTGATTTCTTAAATTTACATTTATATTGGTTCTTTTCAGGCTTGGATGCTGCTTGCTAGGTGATGGCCAAATGGCTAATTGAATTATTAACAACTCTAACTACTAAATTAACAAAGCCATCAATCTATTGACAATATTAATTATCTTCGATTCATCGTTCCACATCCTACAATAGTAAACATTTTACAATGTAGTGTTGTAACTAAACTTCCTTTAAACTCTAATTTCCCGTTTTGCTAACTCACTGGAGTGACTCAAATGTCAAACACAATACGAGGTAGCATTAGCCAGATGGCTTTACAAATGAGTCCTACTGACAAAACAACATTTCTTCTCATTACCATCTCCTCTCTGCCCACAGTTCGTTCAAATGATTTTTATAGTTTCGACAACTAATGTTCTCACTAAAACCAACATTCAATTGTAAATTACATCTGAGTGATCACTTAGTTCATGACCATACTTAGCTAACAGCTAACCCTCAGGTTGCTCTACCGTTTAGAGACAGGGACAGAGAATAGAGGGGCCGGTACAGAGAAGCTCGGGCGCTGCTCTGGTCGCGGTTCGTCGCCGGCGAAGGAACAGCGACGAGGTGGAGCAGACCACCAAAATGGGTCACCCTGGGGCTACCAGAGCTAGGGGTGGCGGCGTTAGGGCTCGGGCGGCACTGAGGCGGCGCGGGCAAAGCGAGCAGCGGCCGGCCGCGGAGGTGAAAAGGGGCGGCGCACGGGTGCTGCTGGGGGCTAAATAGGGGGAGCACGAGGACCAGCAGGGTACCTGGAGCACGTCGGAGGGGTCGGTGAAGACGGAGAGGCACCGGAGTGGTCTAGCGATGGTGACGATGGTCGGCACGGGGAGGTTGGCGGCAGCGACGACCGAGAGAACGGGAGGCAAGTGAATGATGGGGAGGTAAAGCGATGCAGGGGATGCTCACGGCGGAGAGAATCGAGCCCGAGCTTGCCGGTGAAGGCACGGTGGTGGAATTAGCGGTGGTGGCGGAATCGAGAAGATGGCGGATGCGCAGCTCCACAACGCGGTTTCTCAAAATTGACAGAGGGGTTTTGTTCCACGGGGTGGCGGGCACGCCGTGACACGATTGGGGACGGCCGGGGCTCACCGGAGCGGCCGGAGAGCTTGAGGCGGCGCGCGGTGGTAGGGCGAGAGCTTCGGCTCGGCTTGCTCGCGGAACGAAGAGAGGGGCGGGTTTGCGAAATGGGAGGCAAGGGTTGCTCGGGGCTTCTTGTAGGCGGCCAATGGGAGGAGCTGGGGGCGTCTTCGCGCGGCGACGAGGAGCGGCGACTTGTGCGGCTTGATGACGAGGCGCAAAGTGGGGCCGGCGCTGGTTCGTGGCAAGGACGGCGTGGCCGCTACGGTGCGCTCGGCAGAGGACATGACCGGAGCGGGCTCCGAAGTCGCGGAGTGGGTGGCGGTGGCAGAGAGCACGTGGAGGTGGCGGTTGTGAGGGAGGCGAGCGAGGCGCCAGGCGGCTTGACCGGGAAGAAGAACAGGCCGGGCGGGGACCCACCAGTCGCCGGCACAAGAAGGGGCTTGTTCGGTTTTAAACGGGCACTTAATCCGGGCCGTTGGATCGAGATCGAAGGGTTGACGGTGATGGGGCAATTGGCCAGTCCGAATGCACCAGGCAATCCAGGCCGTTGATTTTGAAACGAACGGCTTGCGATGCGCTCGTGCGGTGCGACTCAGCCCGGTGCAGCTAGGCGGTTCGGTCGAGTCAAGACGGGGTTGGGTCCGGTTGGTGTTGGGTTTGAACCCGATGAACAGTGAAAAGAGGTTTTGACTGGGTTTTTAATTCAAAGCTCCAACTTTGACCGAGCTTCCAAATATAGAAATAAAATTTATAAAAATCTGAAATTTTTCAGGGAGGTTCCTGGGATGACCTAGTGACCAAATAAAATTTTAAATCTCATTTTTCATGTGTTATTTTCTTATTTTAAATTCAAACTTACAAAAGGTTATGGAATCAAGTTTGAATTTTCGTAGGTTAAAGTTAGCTCCAAAAATTTAGAAAAATTATATTTATTCATGGTAATTATTATAAGATTTAAATAAATTATTTTCAGAGTTCCACTTGAAGTAATTTCCTTTCAAAAACTGTTTTGAGTGTATGCTCTTGATGTTTGACTTAGGGTTTAAAAATAAGCTAAAACTTGGAAGGACTTTTAGAGATAGCAAACTAGCTCCCAAAATTCTGAAATTTTATATGGGGATTGCTAGCTCTAAGATCCACCTTGAATAAATTTTCTAGAGGGTTTAAGGCACAACATTTCTCTCAGAAAATAATCAAGGCTTGTTCGTGGTTTGACCAAGCCTTTGACTGGTTTGACTTCTTTGAAATAATTCAGAGGTGCCAAAAGCTTCCCGGAACCAAGGAAAATATTTCTAGAGGTTGGACACAAGATTTTTAACAAAGAGGTTTTTGACTTTAGCCAATTGGGGATTTTGATTTTGATTTCCACAGTTCAGTCACAGAACCGATTAATACCTACAGAAATACACGATGTAAGAAAAAGTTTTAATTTCTACACATTTTCTTACATTTAAAACATAGATTGAAAATTGGGATGTTACAAAACACTTTTTTTCCTAAATTTTAGCATTACCTGGGCACTACCAAACAGCCCCAAAGTCTTCTGATGGCGACTGGCGAGTTCTCAAAAGTGTGTAGCCCTGTTATGAGATTATGCATAGAAGACGTATCAAAGAGCGGGTGTTTGTGTGACATGTGGAAGTGATGTTTTGTTCCATGCTTTGGTGGAGTGTTGCCATGCGAAGCTTTTTTGGCTAGCTGTCAGGAAGCACTGCAGTGTCGTCTTGCCGAAATTACATCCTCATTCCGGGGATTTCAGGGTTCTGAACTCCGGTACATTGGCAGATTAGCTAATCAAGCGGCGCACTGTTGCGCTAAGCAAGCTTTGTATGAAAATTTTGCTCGTACGTAATCCCTGACATTCTTGTCGACGTAGTACAACAAGATAATGTACCCCAAGTGGAGGAATGAAATCTGAGCTTTGCTCGATTTTCCAAAAAATAAAAGTTACACTAACCTGAAAATTTATAAGTTTTTTTTCTAAGGGGAGGAAATAGCTCTGAAAGAATAGAATTAGCATGTGGGCCCAGCGTCTCCCCTCTCTATCTTACTGTTAACACCACCATCAACTCTATTATTTGGACGGCCCAACCAATTTCAAGGACCAAAAAGCATTCCCTAATATTTGACGCTATCCGACAACATCAGGGCCGTTCCTGAGTTTTTTTGGGCCTAGGTCGAGTACTAATACGGAGGCCTAATCCACTCTCTCAAAATATCTATATATATTTCTATATACGTATATATAGTCTTATAAATACACATCAATTAAGAAGATAATATTCAATGCACTAAAATAACTTATATAGAATATCTCAAAGTTCATAAAGTGGACAAATGTAATAATAAATTACTTACTTGGCGCTTGACATTATTTTAAACAATTTCTTCTAACATTTCGAGATGCAAAGTCATTGATTATACTATTGATATCGATCTCATCCAATAACTTCTCCTCGATGCATAAAGTCGCCAAACCATTTAACCTTTCTTGAGACATTGTTGACCTCAAATAGTTCTTCAATAATTTCAACTTTGAAAAGCTTCTTTCATTGATCACGTGATCCACAGTACAATAAATAAGATCCGTAAGCAATGGAAACATTTGGATAACAATCCACCTCTCCGACATGCTCGAAAATCTCCATAGTAGACAATGCACCATCCGCAATGTGAATTTCATAATCTTCAATTCGAAATAAGATCATGTACCTCAACATCGGATGATCCATTAACAGAGAAAGTTTCGCAAATTTAGTGCAAGACTCTTCAAGTTCAATATTATCTAATGACTTGGTGCTTGAGCTCATTAAGAAACCAAATATGTCTTTAAACACCATGAGTTCTTCAAATCTGTTCTTCAAAGAAGTGATTGCCATATCAACCAGAACAAAAAATATTTAACTTCAAAAGCCTTCTCTAGTTCTCTCGTTCTTTGCACTTGATGTCTTGATTGGACCATACCCATACGAGACCACATACATTACTAAGTATACTAGTACTAGTACTAATGTACTATATGGGGTGGGGCCTATGTAAATTTTAGGCCTAGGGCGATGGCATACCCTGCCCACCCCCAGGGCCGGCCCTGGACAACATCAATACCGCCAACTGGAAAGCACATGGATTTAGGTTAATTTGAGCAAATATTCATTAACATATCAGTTTTTTTAGAGTCATTAACAAATCAGTTGATCAATTCTTAAGAGATCAAAGCAGCAGATTCCATCGAAAAACAAGGAACTTTTTTATTTATTAATTAACCTATTTTAAATTTATTTTTATTATTAACATTTCGTCAACTTTATTTCTAATTCTCGAAAAACAACATTGTCACGTCAACACTATGGCATGACCAAATCCTGTCGCTTCACCACCCGTAGTGTGGCAGTATTGTTTGGTCACACCACCACTAGTGGCGTGATAACAGTGTTGTGTTGCTACACTATGGACGGTGACGTGACAAAAATGTTAGATTTGAAAATAAAGTTGACGAGAGTTAGTAATAAAAATAAATTTAAAATGGGTTAATTAATTAAAAAATTCAAAAACAAGGTAGCCAGCTCCAATAATTCCAACCGGAGTCTCAGGTCTCAAAAAAGAAAGAAAGAAAATTCAGCCGAAAGCTGCGTCAGTCAACGTGTCCGATAGCACCGGCACGCCAGAGCCAAGCGGCCGTCGGAGAAGCCAGAGCAGCCAGTGAATTAGAGAACGAAAACAATGAGAGCCCGGAGAAATGGCAAAGACGATGACGGAGGATACGCGCATGCCTGATTCGACCGTTCGGAGTTTAAACAAAAAGAGGTCTTGGAAAAGGGCAAAAAACAAAAAGCTAAATGATGGAGGTCGAGACGCGTGTGCGAGCCAATGGAGAAGCGCCACGGCGGAGGAAGCGCGTGTGCGCGCGGCAACGTTCCGAAAGTCAGTGGTCGTTGGAGCTACCAGTGCGGGGGATTCCCTCGTGGGACCAGTATTCTTCGCACACGTGGGCCCCGGGCTGTAGATTAACCTTTTTCTAGACGTGCAGAACTCTTTGTTTAGCTTTAGTTTTTTTGGTTTATAGTTTAAAGCCAGTTTTTTAGCTTAATTAGCTTATAAGTCTTTAAGCTTTTAAGCCAAGTTTTAGTGTTTGGTAATCTAACTTTTTATAGGATGTTAGCTTATTGAGTTCTGTGTGAAGAATAAAAAGTCTAAATTGCCCTGGAGGGTTTAAAGGACCTTATTGAGCATATATTTAATCTTATTTTTATATGGGATTTGAAAATATGATGATACGTGCAAGTGTACATATGAAACAAAATATATTTAGCTCGTCCGTGCATGTATATATTAATTTTGAATATTACGTAATAAAAGAAATTAATATCAAAAGGCATATATTGCTGCTCTTGACAATTTAGCTCGTCTGTGCATTTCTTTGGAATTATTTGGTGAGTCTTGTAACTTTCAATGTTCGAAAGTCAGATCGAAAATTTGTATCTTTTGAGGAGGATAGTGTTGCCTCAAACCTTGGAGAGGACCAAAAAAAAATGCTCAATTGGTCGTCACATAAGTAAACGATTTGTAGAATTGCTGTTCTTGACAATGGCATTGCAGTGCTCTTGTTATAGTACTGGAGCACACATGATAATAAATTAAGAGCTGTATCATATTACAGTTATACACTTGAAAGAAGTAGGAAAAAACTATGCAAATATCTAAGCAAAAGCAATTATCACAAGTATTAACATTTCATTGGGTATCCATAGTTCCACACCTCAGCCACTCCTACCAATCATGAGATCCTAATCCGACTTGTCACTTGATCATGGAGTCAGATGAATTTCGATGTGTTTGCATTCACTTAATAGTTCCACACCTCAGCCACTCCTACCAATCATGAGATCCTAATCCGACTTGTCACTTGATCATGGAGTCAGATGAATTTCGATGTATTGCATTCACTTAGTATCAGCCTGCTCCAAGAAGTCAAGAGCCTCATGTTCCCTGTAAAAACACATTGTTACCAACTCAGTCACACAAGAGAATATGTTAAACTTTACATTTCTAAAATTTTCTTACCTGTCGTTAGCTATAGCTTAATTGCAACATAAGCCCCGGTTCCAGCTATAGCACCTAGTGGCGTTGCCACCATGTACACCCAAATCTGAGTGTATCTCCCAGTGGCAATTGTCGAACCAATTGTACATGCTAGATTCATCGATGCTCCTGTTGATGGTCTGTTCATAAGATTAACAAACAAAATTATATACTTATGTCAAATAGAAATGAATAAATTAAGAAAGACTGTGGTGACAGTTTTAAGTACACAAGAAATCCATATACGAAAAAGTATCTTTGGAACCATTCTATATGTACATACCATGCGACAAGAGCATTCATCATTATCATTGCCCCAACTACCACTGCTATCAACTCTTTCACCTAAAGATTTTTATTAGAAGACAGGAGGGGAGGAGACATTGGTGCCAGGGGAGAAGGCGGCGTCGGGAGGCGGAGTCGGGGTAGAGGAGGCAGCGGCGTCGGGAGGCGGAGTCGGGGTAGGGGAGGTGGCGACGTCGGGAGGAGGAGTCGGTGCAGTAGAGGCGGCGCTGTCGAGGGCCTGAGTCGGGGCAGGGGAGGCGGTGCCGTCAGGAGGCGGAGTCGGGGTAAGGGAGGCGGCGGCGTCGGGAGGAGGAGTCGGTGCAGTGGAGGCGGCGCTGTCGAGGGCCTGAGTCGGGGCAGGGGAGGCGATGCCGTCAGGAGGAGGAGTCGGGGTAGGGGAGGAGGCGGCGTGTTAGAAGAGAAGAGAGGAGGGGAGGTAGCGGCGTGTCAGAAGAGAAGAGAGGAGGGGAGGCGGCGGCGTTGGGGAGAGGAGAGGGGAGGCGGCGACGATGGGGATGAGGAGGGGAGGAGAGGGAAGCCGAACAGGAGCGGAGGCGTCTGGTTGGGGGACTGAAGGAGAGGGGGAAAATCGAAAACAAGAGAAAAAATGGAGGGATTGTGATTTATATACAATGGCATTTCGTGGGTAATTTTAATGAACTTCAATGGCAGACTGTTACTCCATTCCGTAAAAACCAAAAAAAGCACCTCTCCCATGGCTTATGGCTTTTAGGCTTAAATTGGCTTAAGCTTTTTATAAGATGGATAAAAAAAGCCACTTCTTTGTTTAGGTTTAAACTTTTTTGCTTTTAAGCCAAAGAAAAAGCCTAAACAAACAGGGCCTAACTCTTGTGCTACAGGCACGCGATACAACTATTGGCCCACGCTCCCGCTAGGTATAAAGATACTTAAGAGAGTTTTTGGCCGACATGACAATGTTGCAAAGTTGAAATGCAAAAATAGCACCCCTCGGAAACAAGAAAAAAATGTCACTACGGACGTGCGCGGACGCGTCACGTGGCAATTCCGGCCTCCAGGGGCACGGATTCCCCTTGTCCTACCCCCAGGGCCACGGAATCGCCACGCGCCGCCTTCTCTAGCCCCTGGGCATGGCAGTGCATCGTCCGTGCCCCTAGGGCATAGACTGTGCCTCGGTCGGCCCCCAGTGCCACGGCAGCCTCTCCTCCCGAAATGGTTTCAACATTTCATGTAAAGTTTGTCATCCATCGTCATGACATTTCATATGAAGTTAGGGAATACAATTCGAAAAATGAAATTGATGAATTTTTGAAATAAAATTTGAGAGACTTCACAATGTAATTTGCGAATTACATGACGTGTAGCAATTGGTTATGTGCATTAGAAACGACAGCATGCACAAATAAAAAAAAATAGAAAGCACCTATGATACACGCCCGACTTTTATGGAATCAAAAAAAAGGAGGATCAAAATTAGTCTTGGCGGCGCATAGGTTCCGTCTCCTTGTCTCCTGATTACGCGCGGTGACGGCCAATCTTGAAGGAAACAACTACGATGCAACTTCTTCCAATGAATCGACGTGTAGGGATATGGGTAGGCTACACTAGCTGGCAATTCAAAAATTCTACCACGTAAACTAGAAAGTCATGCAAACAAAAGATCATAGATCGTTATCACTAGATGCATAGTGCAGCGAAAAAATAGTTAAAGCAGCCTGATCCAACATTGAGCGCATCGATATAGTGGTCGTAGTCGATCATCCAATGTCCTCGATACCGATCATCTCCTCCATCAACCAATCATGTTCCTTGTGTAGGTCATGGATCGTCCTTGATCAGTGCAGCAGCAATCGTAGTAGCGCCTCTACGGTATCCACACGTCTATGGGTGGAATGGCATACGCCGGTGTGCTAGCACCAACGTGCACAATAGGGCCTTCGAGAAGATGGCGGCTAAGGTTTTGGTGGAGCAACTCTTACGAACCAACAGCCTCATGCATCCCCTTATAAAGAGCCCATAACGGATCCTATCTGAACTCATTTATTCCAACTCGTTAAGTGTGCAACCCTATAAGCTCATGTGTAACCAGTTGTGACTCGAAAACTCCTTTCCGACCACGAGTCGTTAGCGGTTCCTAGTAGTATATAACGATTCTTGAATACACATAAATATTATATCAGACGAACCTTATGCAATATGATCTGCGACCAGATCGTTATCACTTACGACTAGCTCGTTTCTCCATACGACTAGTTCATATTTAGTTACGATCGGTTTGTAACTCCTTACGACTAGTTAGTGATCATGTCCGACCAGTTTACGACCAGTCCGTATCTCCATACGACCAGTTCGTATCTAGTCGGACTGAATAACCTGCTTGCATATTCTCACTTTGCCTCACGGTATCTGGTTGAACTCCAGGTGAGATATTTTGTCATCCATGGACTGTTCAATACTTTCTCAATCAAGTGACGGATAACTTCATATGGTCGACTCTTCGACCACTAGTAGCACAGCCATGCACTTTCTTTATCCGACCACATCGAGGGCTCCAAAGATATCTCTCCTGTCATGTTAGGAGGGGCAAATCTCATATCCGACTAATCACATCCCTTCGCATGTTTTATAGCATACCCGAAAGCTACCTTTGTAAATACCTAGTTACAAAGTAGTGTTTGGCAACCCCTAAGTGTACTATTACACATATAGAAAACCATGCTGATCTCAGGTCTAAGGATCATACATCATCATTGCTTGAGACCAACTGATGACACATAAAATCATAACAATCTCAATAGTATCTCAAGGTGCATTAATCTAACACCATGTTCTCTATCATGTGTTCACATTATTGATTTGATATTCTCATATCCATGACTGGTAAAACATAGTCATCAATCAATACATATGCTAGTCGATAAGTCACTAGTGTTCCAACCAGGAATACATTTAGAATGACATCATATAAGTTAAAGAGCTTCACCAACAAGTCTCATACTTGTTAATCTTTATAAATGATAATTCATCGAAGGAACATAATAACATTTATTTTATAACTCATAAACATAGATGTGATATAATTATCTCTATGATTGCCTCTAGAGTATATCACCAACACGACGGCCCAAACAGGTATCATTCTACTCAATGAGCGCCTGGACATGTACGCACCGGGCGCTCATTGAGCATAACGATACATGTCCAGGCCGTCAATCCATTAGAACAAGTTGCATCATAGGTGTTTCCTTCGAGACTAGCCATCGCTGTGGGCAGTCAGGAGACAAGGGGAAGGGACCGATGCGTCACCAAGACTGATTTTGATCCTCCTTTTTTTTCGATTCCATAAAAGTTGTGTGTGTATCATAGGTGGTTTTTGGTTTTTTTATTCGTGCATGATGTCATTTCTAATGCACATAACCAACTGCTGCACATCATATAATTCGCAAATTATGTTGTGAAGTCTCTCAAATTTTATTCCAAAAATTCATCAATTTCATTTTTCAAATTTTATTACCTAACTTCACATGAAATGTCATGACGATGGACGACGAACTTCACATAAAATGTCGAAGCCATTTTGGGAGAGGGGGCTGTCGTGGCACTAGGGGCCGACCGAGGCAAAATCTGTGCCCTAGGGGCACGGACGACATACTATCGCGCCCCTAGGAGCAGGACAAGGCGACGCGTGGTGATTCGTGGCCCTAGGGATCGAACGAGGGGAATCCGTGCCCCTGGGGGCTGGAATTGCTACGTGGCACGTCCGCGGTGACATTTTTGCACTTGTTGCGGAGGGGGGCTATTTTTAATTTTCAACGGTGCAACAGTGTCATATTGGCCAAAAACTCTACTTCTTTATAACCTTCTTTATAACCAAAAGCATGATACCAGCTTTGCCATGTAGGATTTTTTATTGACATGAAAAGAGACAACAAAGAGAGAGTAGTCTTTCATTGAAATAGCACAAAATATAATTGTATGAGTTGTTACCTCTAATCAAATGCCTCTCAATCAAGAATTAAAAGATTTTATTGTGAATTCATATATAGACAACTTCAGAGACATCTCATTGTATAAGTTGTCTTTAGTTTGGTATAGATGACCTGGAGGAATATATAGATAACGGTTGTTTGTACTCTAGTACATGCTTCAAGTGTATCAACTAACAAAAAAATAGGGAAGATAACTTGTGATAGTTTGAGGAAGCAACCTTTCATTTCTACGAGTGTAACATTTGTTACTTTAGACCTAATATGATGAGCTTTGACATTCAATTTATTGTATAGTATATTGTTATTTTCTCTGTTCATAGATATATATTGTTTTGAACATCAACACAATCTTCAAATTGAAATTTTGACTAGTAATTTCAATGATAACATTACGTAAAAGATATAAAATATGTTCATTTCGGTAAAAAGATATAGAAATATGTTACAGCGAAAGTATTTTTAGGAGAAATCTATATTTTTAATATGACTAATCTATGAGTAGATAGTTTTACCAATACTAGTACTCAAAGTCAAAAAAAAACTTGATCACACTTTTCGCGATATGATATATTTTATGAACGGAGGAGGACGTAGTAAAAATCGATCTAGCTATGATCATATGAAATTGCTTTAAAATATACATTAAATGGTACTATTTTGTGTAACTAAACCTATATAAAATTGGACTAATTGTTGGTTAAAATTTATGAAGTTTAATTCTCAAAATGTGTGGTTTCTTTTAACCTATATAAAATTAGACTAATTGTTGATAAACAATAAAAAAATTCTCAAAATGTGTGGTTGCCTTTTAATAAGAAATAGGGAGTATCATTCCTGAAAGAAATATTTAAATTTTTAATAATATTTTTCACAACTTTTACACAAATAAAGAGTAACAAAGGGGTTTTTTCTAAACAAATCATTATTGAATTTGATGTGAACATGGTTAACTACAACCGAGTTGAAATTCTCGTTATTTTGTGTTTTCATGTGTTGAGCTAGCTATAATAATATTTGAGTTCTATGTTGTTAAATATGAGATATTGAAAATGCAAATCCTACCTAAATACCTATTTATGCATATCTACTCAATAAGCAACCCTTTTGGTTCTTTCCGGTTTCCACCCTACACCTATCCATCCAAGTATGAAATATGTAATACTTAGGGAAGGGAATGGATAGGTTCGGTTTGACCCTGGACCGACCCCTAATGCTTAGGAGTCCGGTTTAGGGTAACGGCTAGGGCCTCCTTGCGTTCCTCCATTGGCCCAAATGACCCTTTGGGTCGCGTGGGTCGATCCGTGCTACTGTTGACTGCTGGACCATGCTATTGTATCATGGTAATAGATGCGTTATTTTGCTGCTAGCCGACTAAATCAATCATGCATCGGGTAGACGATTTACACTAGTACACTACTATGACTGATATACACCACACACTATTTAAAACATGTACACTGCTGATCAAAGAAAAATAACATCCATCCTCTAAGAAAGTAACAACTGAACAATTAATTCATACGTCCTCTAAAAAAATCCTACAAGACATACCAAGCAGTAAATAAGTTTGACATGTTGACACAGTAAAACAAGTTTGTTTCTTTTGTTCACACATCAACATGTATCTGAGCTGTAATGCTAGCATTGTTCACTAGAAATTCAGAATCTTGATTATGTGTCATCTGATCGACGAAGCACAAGACAAGATATCAGTGGCATCAAAGTAGCACCAACCCCCAAGGGAGAGGAGATTTGGAATAAAGCCAACACTTGGTGGATAATAGTCTTCTTGATATGGTTGATGAAAGCATCTATAAACCTTCAAAACATACGAGGACAAAACATTAATACAATGAGCCAGTGACACTCATGAATTTACAAATTATGGAATAAAAGTGAACTAAGAGTTGTTTAACTACTGAAAGCTATGTGTAGTTAAGGGGAAAATCCTAGAACATGTAAAAATATGGCAAACTGCAGTATAACATTGGAACAAAAAACTAAGAAAATTAATTGACATAAAAAATGCATAGGCAATAGCTAGAGCTTCATTAACCACCTTTTGCTACAAAAAGTTGGGATTTGGTAAGCCGATCCATTGGCTCAAGCACCAAATGACCATGTGGTCCATTGGTTCTTATGGTGAACCATTCCATTAGCTCAACTTGTAGCGGCGTGTGCACATCCGCTTCATTGACTGGCGATGGCGTAAAGAGCAGAGACTTATTCCACAGTTGCGCCTCCTTTCTTCTTTCCTACGTACACCACTCACTTTAATCAGAAGCGAAGATAACTACGAAACCCAGAACACTTCACCGCTTGAGTACACGACCAATAAAAAATTAACAACAACCTACAAGCACTAATTTCTTTGTGCAGCTACTAGTTCCTTGCAATTTGGCACCAGGAACACCGAAAGAAAGCACCTTTAAATAATTCTAGCTTATTTCGTACCAACACTAACAAGCATGAAGCGGATATGGTAGAAGCAGCCCACACCATGGCCTGGCTGAGGCCGAGCATGTCCCGGCGCTCGGGTCCTAAGGAAGCAGTGGCAAGCTTGAGGACATCCTCATCCTCCTACGGTGGTTGATGTTCCCTACGCAGGGCACCGAGGCTATCCTTGTCGTCGTTGCTCTCGCCGGAGAATCCCTCCCGGAGAGCTCTCGGCGCTAGCGCCCTGCTCTCCCAGTGCACCGTGAACTGGATGTAGCCACGCGGACTGGCTCCTCGTTGGGCAGCGAGGGGGTGTTAGAAGAGGAAGAAGGTGGCGGGAGCGGAGGGGAGAAGCAGTGGAGGAGGCAGGAAGGAGAGGAGGTGGTGGTTGCGTTGGAGGCCAGCGCCATTGGGGAGGGCAAACACAGCAGAGGATGTCGTGTCGTGCTAGTGTTGTATTTGGGGGAGGAAATGGGGATGTAATGGATTGGGGGTGGAGAATACGGTGATGGCGTGGAGCTCACGTGACCGGCACGTTGGATGGAGTTTCAGCGTAGTGAAGCTAGGGTCGAACCCTTCGGACCTATGGACCAATAGGTTGATGAACCTTTTGCCCCTAATTTCTTTTGGGCCGAAACTCCAGCCTATCTTGCTAAAATTTGTAGAGCGGATCGGTGATCCAATGGGCCAACGTGAACCACTCCCACCCCTAGTAATACTAGCCAATGACTCATGCGATAGCATGACGTGGCATAACAAGTTCTGTGTCGTATGGTTAATAGATATGTTTTTAAAATGAGTTGGTAAATGTAAGAGGAAAGGAAAATGTGTGTAATGTATAAATGTTTTATTATTTTGCAATATCTATAGACATGAGTAAATATTAGTAAATATATCGTGTGATAGCGTGACATCGTGTGACATTGCTACGTGCGAACCCTCCTTTATTTTCTTAAAAAAAACATTAACCAAAAAAACATTTAAAATGTTATGTTCAATCAGTAGGGAATGCAGCGAGGTAAGAGAAAGAATAAAGAAAGGAGAATAAATAGTAGAGTCAAGCCAAGATTATAAAATATTTAAAAATCTCATGAACTCGATTTTGATCCGAACTAACAAAAATCCACTACTTTTCCACTTTTTCTAGCCAGCACACCTCTTTCCCTCTTATTTTCCCTTTCTTTTCTTTTCTTATCCTATCTTTTCTCTTTCCTTCTTCCTTTTCATTTACTTCCCTTCCTTTCTTCTTTCTCTTTCCTATGCGCTCATTTCTCTCTCCCTCCATGGTTCCTCCTCTCCTCCCTCTTTCTTCCTCCACTCCGCTCCCCGGCTCTTTATACTGTTGCTTCAACACCTCCGACGTCTCCCCCTTCTCTCAACTGCTCTCCCTCTCTTCTCTCTCTTGCTCACCAATATAACATCACTATCGAGCTTGATCTTCGACATCAGTTAGTTATGCTCGAATATGTTCGTGTCATATCTTGTTATAGCCCTTGATAAAATCATACCCAATTTTAATTTGATTTTCATTTATGTCACACGATCAATTGGCCATTTTCGTGTTTCGCATCCGGTCGTCTTCCACATCATTGTTCATTGTCTCCACTAATTTGAAAATCTTGTCAACTAAACCCTAATCCAAGTCGAACAAAACCTACTTGTTTTCTATGTTCCTATCTTATTTTCTTTCCACTCTATTTTTTCTTCCTTCTTTTTATTCTTTTCTTTTCTTCTCTACATTTTCTCATTCTTTCATCTCTTCCTTTCTTCCCCTTCTTCCTCACCTACCATCGCCGCTCCTCCTCCCTGAGCTCCACCTTCAACGCCACTCCTCGTCTCTATCCCCACCCCCCTCACGGTCGACTCCCTCCATCGCACCTCCTCCCACAACCCCCCACGTCGCCCTTTGCCCTTACCGTACAACTACCGCTGCCTCGATTTACCATTGTCATTGCTGCTCTCCTGCCAGATCCAGTCTTATCTGGTTAGCCTCATCGAGATCCAGCCAGATCTACTCTCCGCCGCTACTCTCGATCCTTATTGCCCTCACCTTTGTTCGGCATGTCCGATTACCTCAGCTATCCCGGTTGTCATCATTACTCAACCCAGTGGTGTCGTCCTCGCTTGATCAAGCCATCTGCCCTAGCGTCGACTGTTGTTCGGCCCCAACGCCATCCGTACCATTGTCGTCGTGGGCTTCTAGATCCAACCGGATTTATCTAGTTCAAGATATGGTTGGTTCCTGTCGTCGTCGACCGCTGTGTTGAGGACTATCTTCCTCGATGATGGTAGGGTCAGTGGGAAGGTGACACCTCGTGGACATGGGAAGATCGCAAGATGGCAACACGATGAAGGGGAGATGACAGGTCAAGGAGGAGGAGGAGGATGCGACGACGTTGAGGAGGGGACAAAGTGTCGACTGGGGGAACAACCGAAGGCGACGCGTGGAGACGGCAATATCGCGCACTAATGTAGAAGTGATGTCACATGCCAAAAAGACCGCTAGATGGTAGGAGCTAAGTTTGTTAGGATCGCGATCCTAGGTGGGATCATTTTTGGTCCGATAGGATCGGATCGTAGAATCGCGATTCTATCATATTTTAATATATATATATATATATATATATATATAAAAGGAATAAGTTCAAATTACTCCCTCGAACTATCAAAAAAGTCTGGTTTACCCCCTGAACTACAAAACCAGTTATTTAAACCCCCGAACTTACGAAAACCGGACACAAAACCCCTCAGGCTGGTTTGAAGAGGTGGTTTTGCACACGTGGCAACTTTTGTCCATGTCAGCATGCAATGTGGCCACTTTTGTCTCTCTCCTCCCTATTCCACATGGCGGTGACTCAAAGCGGCCGTTAAAGGCATCATTAACACCGACTAATCATTGCATTGGCGCTAATCGAAGGGGATTTGCCCTAGTGACAAGGGGACAGTGCCGTCCGATTTACGGACAGCGGAGGGAGGCGCGCGGCTTGGTCTCTCCGCCGGCGAAGGAGGGCGCAGCGGAGCCGGGCAAGGGCAGGGTTGGGAAGCTCTTGGCGAGGCAGAGTCGATGACGGTGGTGGCGACGTCGGAGAGTCACCAGAGTGACGGCACGACAACAATGGGGCGGCGGCGGCGTTTGGCAAAATCCGACAATGGCGTTCGGCCGACTCTTGACGAGACATCGTGGAAGCATGGGTGAGAGTGAAGCTCAGGGGACCTACCAAGCCAAGAATGGGTGCTGGAGAAGAACGGTGGAGGGAGATCAACGGGGAAGAAGAAAGTGGCCGGAGCCGACGAAGACGGGCAAATGCGGTGGCAACGGTAAACCAAAAGCAACTCCGTTTGAGGGGAAGTACTCCTTGGCTCGGGAGGCTCTTGGTGACGGGGTCGGTGCGGCGGTGGCGTCATCGAAGCGGCGGCACGACAACAAGGGGGCGACGGCGGCGCTCGGCCAAATCCGACAACGGCGTTCAACCAACTCTTGACGAGAGATCGTAGAAGCATGAGTGAGAGTGAAGCTCAAGGGACCTACCAAGCCAAGAATGGGAGTCAGAGAAGAACGGTTGGGGAAGATCGACGGGGAAGAAGAAAGTGGCTGGAGCCGATGAAGACAGGCAAATGCGGCGACAACAGTGAACCCAAAGCAACTCCGTTTGAGGGGAAGTACTCCTTGGTTCGGGAGGCTCTTGGTGACGGGGTCAGTGTGGCGGTGGTGTCGCCAGAGCGGCAAATCGTCGGAGGAGGCGGGGAGGAGCCGGGTGGGCCGAGCTAGGGAAGCGAGCCAGTAGAGAGGCGCGTGGTCGAGCCGGGGTGGTGACAGTGAAGGCGAACTAGGTGGAGAAACCCCTACGGAGTGCGACGGGGGAGGCGTAGAGCGCGCGGCCAGCGGCGGCGGCGGGGACAGGGAGGTCGCGGGAGAGGCGGATGGCATGAGCAGCTCAACACCTCCTCTCCTCTGCTCTGTCTCTCTTCTTCTCTCTCTCTCTCTCTCTAGTCAGCAAAACCACTGTCACGTGTGCAAAACCAACCCTCCAAACCGGCTTGAGGTGTTTTTTTCCAATTTTCGTAAGTTCAAAGGGTTAATAACCAGTTTTGTAGTTCAAGGGGTAAACTAGACTTTTCTGATAGTTCGAGGAAGTAATCTGGACTTATTCCTATATAAAAATTGAATTATATTTTCAAACATGAAAGGATATAGTGCATTTTTTTTTTTTTAATTTACTTTCGTAAATTTGGGTACACTTAATCATTTTACATGTAATTAAGATTGATTTTCTAAAGAAAATATTTTTTTTAGTAAACTAGTGTAACATCCCAATTTTTGGAGCCTTTTGAAAAAAATCAAAACTTAAAAATAACCATTCGGTTTTGTAATTTGCTCAAGCTTAACTTGGAATTTTGGAAATTTGGAGGTATAACTTGAATAAATTGAACTTCAATTAACACTATCTAGTCGATCTTGAGTTTGTTGGTGTTATTTGACTTTTAGTTTCCCTTCTCTATTCGACTTGTGTAGCTTTCGGCCTAGCTTTTCCTTCCTCGGGACCTCCCTTGTGTTTGGACCTCCCTGTAGGTTCAGACCTCCCTGGTGTTTGGACTTCCCTGTAGGATTGTTCTAAGCTCGGGCTTGTGTTTCAAACATCCTTGATTTCTGAAATTCAAAGTTCTGGTTGAGTTCTCCTTTTGAGGACCTCCCCTTGTTTCATCCTGACCGTCAGGATCTCCCTTGACATACTCCTTTGAACCTCCTCCTTTGGAGCACCTACGTGGCTCAATCTGGACCACGCAACACCACCTTGGACCTTCTACTCTTTTCAGCCGTTGGATCTTAATGGATGGTCCGACCTTGAGGGCGCGTTCGGAGCAGTCCGAAAATCCAAATCCTTGTGGATCGTCCGACTGAAATCGAACGGCCCAATCGGCCCACTTCATTCGCGCCTGCGCGTTTGCACTTCGAATTCCTTTCATTCGTTGGATCAAGTTTGAATGTTCTGATCTTGATGGCACTCTTGGGCAATCAGAACATGCCAATCCTTGTGGCTCGTCCGATTGAAATCAGATGGCCCGATCTAGTTTGGCGTTTGAAGTGGTCCGAACTCTTGGGCATGTGTTGTCATTCCTTTTACCTGCTCCTTTCTTTCCATTACTTGCTCCTGTCGCGTTCATGAAATGTGGCATCCTCCTCTCTCCGGACCTCCTTGTGCCTTTAAAAGCCTGAGAGTTTTCTTGCCCTTGTTGGTTGCCCAGGCTTTGGACCTCCTTCTAAGAGCTTGACCTCCCTTGTTTGAGCCCTTTCCTGAGTGGCTCAAGCTCCTATTTTCATCCATTTTTTGTAACCTTTCTTTGGATCTAGTTTGGTAAGTTCTTTGATCGTCTTTCTGGAGTTGCTTTGCTTATTGTTTGCTTTCTTCTTCACGTGTAGATTCCGGTTTCTCCGAGAGTTCTTGGACCCAGCCGCCTCTACAGAAGCTTCCCAGTTCTTCATCGAAGGCAAGTCATAGACCTTGACCATATTGAACCCCTTTTGTAAAAGTATGTTGTTTTAACGTAGCATGCATGGCTATTTGTATAAAAGTGGTTCTTGGGAGTAGTTAATTACCTTCTTGCCAGTAAGACTCCTTGTTTATCTGAGAAAGACATGTTGACATGTATCCTTAGACATCCCTAGGATGGGTACTCTTAGTTGGTCTTTCTTGTTGTATACCAACCTAGGTATCGTGTTGGCCTAGCCCTCCTCTAGTTCGCGTTGATCTCATTCTTGAATCAACAATGTTATCTTTACCCCAGCGCACACGGTTTGAGGCTTGTGTAGTAATGGCCTGTGTTGCTGATTAATACGAAGTGTGGCCTGTGTGTGCCACGACACCTGTTGTCGCTTTCACTAAAACTTGTGTGCTAGGACTAGGGTGGTCCTCTGGGCGGTTGAACTTAACAATGATAATCTTAACTAATGAGCTATGGAACTGTGGCTTCGCCACTTGTTGAAAGTTGTTGTGCTAGGACTAGGGTGGTCCTTTGGCCGGGAGGAACCCCAAAATGTTTTATGCTTGGGCGAGTGGAAGGTGGTTAGAGTGGGTGTTGAAGCACACTGGGATGTGGATGGTCTCGCTTGAGCAGCCAACTAAGGATTTAACCTTGAACCATTTATCTGGGTCTTACCGTGCAACCACATGTCTAGTATGGGATGGACCGGGTGCAATAATTATCAAAGCTTGAGTCGGTTCTGTTTTAGTTGAGAACGACGCAATAGGGGGCCAGGACGGTGAAACCTTAGCGAGCAGAATCGAATCAAGTGAACCTTTGTAAAAGCCTGGTGGTAGTCTCTCCTTGATTCACACATCTAAGGAAACGTGTGTCGTATCAAGCGACTATCTCTTATGGGTAAAGTGTACAACTTCTGTAGAGTGTAAATCTATTCGAATAGCCACGTCCTCAATTATGGACATGCCCAGAGATTTCACGCAAGGGGTAGACCTTTTCTTCAAATTGTGGTAGTCTTGTGTTGTCTGGAGTGGTTCGATCTATGATCAGGGTGATCATAGTGAGGTCTGGGAGTGGGCAGGGTGTCCACGTGTGTTTTCAAAGAGCTTGTTTATTTATGTGTATTCTTTCAACTTGTACTTTGCAATCTACTTAATGTATCTCCTGTAAATGTTGCTTTCTGCAAACTAACCATACAACTACTTCTTGTCAACCTTTGCATGATTATTACTTGCATTTACTCCCTATGACTTGCTGAGTACATTCAAAATACTCATGGCTTGCGCCCTCCGATTGATCAGCAGAGGAGGGTGATCCAGGGAGTTCAGCGCTCTATGGAGAAGAGTTCTACGAAGACCTTGTGATCTAGGAGACGTCCTCCACTCGATAGCCTGTGGGGCTAGTCTAATGGACCCTGCGAGCTTTTGTGTTTTCGCTGCTATGTATTTCTCTTATGCTGTTAGCCCTGTGAGGCTCCTCTGTAACAACCTTGACCATAAGGTCTCTGGCTTATGTTAATATTAATTTGTATGCTTTATCTTTTGTTCGTTGCATGGATGTGATGTCACCACTAGTTGAGTCTGTGCGAGCTAGCATGTTGATCTTGGGACTAGCTCGTTATGCACAGAAGCTAGGACCTTTGGGTGGTCCTGTTGGGCCTCCGGGTGGTCCTAGGAAACCTCATGGTGGTCTTGGAGGACCTCTCAGACCTCCTAGACCTCCGGGTGGTTCTATTGGACCTCCTGGGAGACCCTTCCACGTATCTCCCGGGTCGATCCACCCACAACTAGTCATTTAAAATCCAATATATTAAGGGAAAATTTTGTTCCTGTCACTCAAAATATGTGCAAATTTGGTTTTGTCATCGGAAATTTGACCATTTCATTTTTGTCGTTCTTTCGTCAATGCACATTTCATTTTTGCCACTCCATCCAAGTCAACGGGGTTTGACCGTCAAGAAATATGGGGAAAACAAAAAAAATACCAGAAAAATCATAGAAAACCATAAAAACACAAGCAAAATAGAGGAAAAAATGCCACAAAAGTCAAGGATAACTTTTATAACTTTTTGTTTTTTAATACACTAATATTTCTCTTCTCAAAACATTTACACCAAGGAAAATGTTTTAATCTTCCTCAACTTTTTATAGAGCATTGCTAAAATTTTCCTTTGTGTAATTTTTTGATTTTTTAGAAATTCATACTAAGAAACTTTTGTGCACTTTTGTTTATTTTTTCTGTATTTGCTGTTATTTTTAATTTTCACTTTTTCTAATAATTTTGCATATTTCTTAATAGTCAAACCCCGTTGACTTGACAGAAAATTATTTGGACTGACAAAAATGAAATGTGCACTGACGGAAAAATGTCAAAAACAAAATGGTCAAATTTCCAATGGCATAATCGAATTTGCACATATTTTGAGTGGTAGGAATAAAATTTTCCCATATATTAATGGTAACACTTTTTTTTACCTTAGAACAACACGTAAACAGAAAAACAAAGCAAAAACATGTAAAAAGAAAAAAAACAAAGCAAATTAAACTATTGTAACCTAGCAATATGTAAAATAAAATTTTATACGCTGATATAGTTTGTTGTCAGGATCATTATCCTACTCGATTCTATACGATCCTACCTTTAGGATCACGATTTTATAAAATTCTGATCCATATACCGATCTGTGTTATTTTAGCTCCATGGGATCGTAAGATCGTATGATCCCACGATCCGTGTCGTGATCCTGATAACCTTGGTGGCAGGCTGGCAGCTAGGAGAAGTTGAGGGAGTCTAGGACCTTTCTCCCTCAATCAGACAGCCTATACCCATCCCATCTCAGATCAGACCGCTCTAGATTAAAGGGTGACGTGGCCCAACCGGATTGCTGAATCCAAAGAAGAATATATATATATATATATATATATATATATATATATATTATGACGTCTGTTTCGTACTCTTGGGAGTATGTACTCCCACTTCTAATATGCCACTTAAATGCACATATTATACTTCTTTATCACTTTCAGTATACTTAAATACTAATTATAAGATACTCCAATGTGACTTGATTGAAAAATTTTCATTGGAGCCCTTTGTTTTTTTTTTTGCTATATACCCTTTTTCATATATAAAAGAAATATATACACAAAATTTGCTATAAAAAGTGGACTTTGATGAAATTTTTCATAGAGCTCACTTTGGGGTATCTTATAATCATTATTGGAGTATGCTCAAATAGATAAAGGGGTATCCTCGTACGATTTAAGTGATATATAAGAAATAGGAGTACGTACTCCTAGGAGTGCCATACCATTTTCATATATATATATATATATATATATATATATATATATATGGGGACGTATCTAGTGCAAATGGGTATTTGAGTGGTAAGGTGCAAATGCCAACTAGGAGCGTTAGATCTAAATTTAACAGCCAAGATTTGAACCCTAATCCCACCTCCAATCCACTTATGCATTTTTCACTAAACCCCCTGCCCCTTCATAATCGTTTTTCACTAAACCCCCTGCCCCTTCATTTCACATCGCTTCCTCTCACCCATCGCCCTGGCGCCACCGTCCAGCACCCTCCCGGTTGCCAAGATTCGCCTCCCTGGCCCTAGCGCCGCCCTCCTCCCCCTCCCGGCTACCGCGATTCCCCTCCTTGGCCCCTCGCGCCGCCCCCTCCCGCTCCTGGCTACGGCGCCACCCTCAATCCCCTTCTCCCTCGCCTCCGACCCCACCCTCCTCCTCGCCTCCATCCGCTCCCTGCCGCCGCCCTCGCAGGCCTCCTCCCGTCGGAGCTCGAGGCATCTGGTGCCTGGGCGCTGCCAAAGGGGGCCCGAGTTGGAGGCACCGTGTTGTCGCGCGGGGGTGTGCCAAGGCCGGCAAAGGGGGGCACGCCGGAGAGGAGACCGGTGCGGGGCTGGTCGGGAGGGGGAAGGAGGGCACCGCCTGGGACCAGGGAGGACCGCTGCCGAGGGGGAAGGAGGGCGCTGCCTGGGACCAGGGAGGGCTACTATCGGGAGGGGGCTGGAGGGCGACGGCGCCAGGTGCCAGGGAGGGCGGCGGTGCTAGGGGCCAGTGTGAGGACCCGGAATATTTAACTAGTAACAGTTAACCTCCAAATGGTTCTAGCGTTACTAATTAAACATTCTAAGCCTCGATGGACATATGCTTCCTGCATTGCAACATATGCACATCATCACAAAATTACACATCATTTCCATACAACATACAAGACTAAGTTCAATAACGACATACATAAAGTAAAGTTATTACAAAAGAGCAAACCGGCCAAATAGAACAATATACAAGAAAGACAATGAAGCAAAGGTGCCATAAGATGGCTAGAACAAAAGTCGGCCAGGTTAGCCACACCACCCACAAGGCAACCGACCGGGCCGCCAAGCTAGACGCCTCGCAAGCTACCACAGCACAACTCACAGAAGTGAGGCCCCTCAAGCTCACCTTCTTCCTCTGCAACAATTACATTTAAGCAAGATAACTGAGTACACAAAGGTACTCGCAAGACTGACGTGTGGAATAACAGACCTATTCATAAACTACATGCAAGCTTATTTAGGTGGAGGTTGTATGTCTCATTTTGCACAAAGCCAACTTTATTTGCAATAATGTAATACATTTGAAAGCAAGTTTACAAATAAATTTAACTGTTGAAAGTAATAATAAAATAATGATAATTACAAGTAACCACCTAGAAGTGACTATCCCAATAGCCACCACAACATAGCACGAATCCCTGATTCGTACCACCCATCAAGTTTTAATTAAAAAGGTTGTAGTCTAACTCTTGAAAGACCTTGCCAAGCGTGTCCATAACCTAGGACGAGGCTATTCGAATAGTTTTAATCCTGCAGTGGTGTACCAATGTACCCACACTTCAGACCGCCTTTAAGCCACAAGCACACTTCCGAATGTATGCCGGCACAGCTAAGTCCTACGAGACATTTTCCAATATTGTGCACTGACTACGAGCCGCTCATATGGATAGAAACCCATACACTTACATTGCAAGCCGAAAGACAACAAATCCCATCACGGGTGAAGTCTTTCGGACACTACAATGCTCCCAACACCATCCTCCCGCGACTCCTGCGACCGAGCCAATACACGCCAAAGTACTAAGTCAAGAGAGGTCCCATACCCTCTAGTGTGGTTAGCACGCACAAATGCTTGGTTTAGTGTAACAAGATGTTCGGTCCTTGTTGACTCGGGCACCATTCCAGTCACACCCGAAAATCACACCATCTTACCATTGTGCTCAAGTCTAAATCATTTTGTTTTTTTTTCGGTTTTAGTTTTCATAAGTAGACATGGAACAAGGTGGAAATCATAAATTATAATAAGTTTTATATGATCAAGATTATCGACAAGTCGATAACCGCCCATTTCTACCGAAGCTAAGCATGGCTAAGCAATTAATTCGCAAACTACTAAGTGACAAGAGCTCATCCACGAACTCTAAATCACAGCAATAACCTAGGCTCACGGTAGTAGAGGATAATCATTTGCTAAGGAAATGCATCTACTAGGCCAACTAACGACAATAGTTTAACACAAAGTAGCAATGTATACATAGAAGTTGTAATCAACATAAATACATAAAATACTGGGATTAACATGATCAAACTACTTGCCTTGCTGGATTTGTTCCTGCTGCAGAGGGGAGTGCTCAGGTTCAATAAATTCTTCGGAACCTAACGCGAAAAGGCGATAAAAACCGATAAGAACGAAGAACACCAAAAGGAACTCAACAACAAAGAACATCCAAATCCCATGAAATTTTTACAGCAGCTAGGGGTCGATTTTAGACAATTTTAGAAACAAGAATCACTTCATTTGGACTTATCATGAAAAAGCTATGGCTAATCTAAGTTCTCTGAGCCTGAAAAATCCTAATTAAATTAATTACGGTTACTGTTCAAGGCAAAAAATTCTAGAATGAACTGGAACTTGAAAATTTTATGATAGGTAGCTAAGGTCATCCTAACAACAACAAAACTGAGATTGCACAATTTGGAGGTATAATGAATTAGTTATGATTTTTCTAAGTTCTAAAACTAGTGAATCATTAACTTCAGTGGCAAGGATCATATGAAGACCTATCCTACATTACAGTACATTCCTAGTGGGTTTTAACAAAACTTAGTTTGCTCAGTTTGGAATAACAGAGAATAAGTTATGTCTTTTACAAATTTTCAATGAATTTCTAAGCCACTAATTTCACTAAACAAGATCATGCAGTTTCTATCATTTTCCGCTACACAACAGTGCCTAGATTCATTCTCAGATTAAAGTTCATACTCTAACAGAGCTACATCAACTGGAATCATTCAAAAAGAAGCTAAAATGACAAAGTTATGCACTTTTGAAATTTAAAACATTAAAAGACTTAGAAAATTTGAGCTCTCGGGAGGTCCAAATGAACTGAAGGAAAAAGGAGAGATCGTGGGCCGTCGATCCTTCATCGCACGACCACGGACCTCGAAACACAAAGCACAGGAGACCTCCTCCCGCACTGGGGAGGTCTGGACCGTTGAGATCTGATCCAATGGCCACGACCAGTGCATGCACAATAAGACGCAAAGGAGGTCCTCGCGCTTAGGAGGTCGTGGCCGTCAGATCAAGATCTGGCGGTCCCGAGCACTAGGGGAGGTCCTAAGACTTTAAATATGAGGAAGGAGGTCTAGCCCGTTAGATCTCAATCTAACGGTTTAGACCAGAGGAGGAGGTCCTAAAGCTACGGATCTAAAGGATGAGGTCCTAGACGGTCAAGATCTCCAGAGGGAGGTCTTGATCGGTTGGGATTAACACAAGGAGATCTTGGATGACCAAGATCTACTCGGGGAGGTCCTAAGCGATAGGGTTTTAATCGGAGGAGATCTGGACGGCTCAGATTAGACCTAGGGAGGTCCTGAACGGTCTAGATCAAAGCGGAGGAAGGTCCGAAGGCTAAGGGTTTTACAAAAGGGATCTAACGCTCAGATCTAAATCCGGGGAGGTCGTGAACGGCTAGGATTGAGCCTAAGAGGTCCTGAGCGGGGTTTTCTTTGTAAAAGACCAGGGGTGGCTTTTTACCAAGAGGTCCCCGAGGGTGGTCTAAGGGTGGTCTTTGCAAAATGACCATGGGAGGTCTTTTTGCAAAGAGGACCTCGGTGGAGGTCCAGGCGTGGTCTTTAACAAAGAGGACCTCAAGGAGGTCTTTTGCAACGAGGACCCCAAGGCGGAGGGTGATCCTAACGGCTGGGATTTAACCTACGGTGGTCTTAAACGGCCAGGATTTCAGCGGGGAGGTCCTGGCACTAAGAAAATACACGGAAAAACCTCTACGGTATAGATCTACTTGGAGGTGATCTCAACGGCTATGATTGCATCTAGGGGGAGGTCCAGAGGCTTAAGTTTTTCGGAAAGGAGCCAAAGGCTCGGATCTAACCCGGGTGGTCTTGGCGGCCACGACACCCAAGGAGGTCCTAGGACTTAGCGGCGCGCGTTTTGCCGGCAAGACAAGCAATAAAGAGCGACCTCGGACAACATTAATGCTAATCATAAAACTATGATTCCTGTCCGAGTACGACACGACAAAACACGAGTTCGGTCATAAGCTCACCGCCGGCGATGGGGACCTCGCTGGCGCCGACCAAGGACACGACTGAGTTCCAAATAACGTCAAGAACCTAAAGGATGTACTCTCGACGGCGGCGACGACCTTGAACGCCGGCGAGCCGGAGAGAGAGAAGGACACCCCAGACGGTAAGACTACAAAAATCTACACGAGCTCTAGAATGCAGTAATTAGCTAAGAAATGGGCACCTGCAGGCAGAGAGGGGACCAAGGTGGTCGGAGGAGCCTGGAGAAGGTTGGACGAAGTCCGCGATGAAGTGCTTGCCGCGATGGAGAAGAAGGTGATCCCGACCACGGCGGCTCCCAACTTGTCCACCTCTGCAATGGTGAACCGAGCTAAGTTAGAGCAACCGTAGGTGATCAAGATGACAATGAAAAGGCAAGAACGTTGCTTGGGACCACTGGAGCTCGAGCTTGACAGGAGCTCCAAAGCCTAGCAATGGAGGTCTTTGGGTGAGGTTCGGGGTGCTTGACTTTGAGGACCAACTCACCCCGAGGAGCTCAAGCACAACAAAGAACGGAGAAGAAAGGAGAAAGGAGGTCTCAGGCTATACATAGCCTGGGAGCTTGGTAATGGTGTGGGCAAAAGCCTACTGTGAACAAAGTCCATGCCCAAGGACCTGCCAGATTTGACAAGGCAGAAAGGGTGACTCCTTTTAGGGCAAAGCTTCTGCCGCATTTAATGCATGGCAGAAAGAGACGTTGGAAAGGCCAAAAAGGTGACAGGCCACTGCACCAACTGCTCTGACCCTGACACACGCACGGGCGCGTGAAAATCATGACGACCAGACCTCCAGGAGGTCGTGAGGGAGAAGAACAGGGCTGAGGGGAGGTCCTAGACGATCCCGATTGGCATGGGGTGGTCCTGGACGTCCCAGATCACCCGAGGTGGGGAGGTCTTTGCGGTGAGGAGGTCCTGGGGAGGTCCTGACCGCCGGATTGCAATCCAAGGGCCCAACACCCGCGCGCACGAGATCGAGCCCGAGGAGGTCTAGGCGGCTGGCCCGACCGAGTCCAATGGCTGGGTCGGACTCGGGTCTGAGTCAGACTCAGACCAGAATTTTGAGTTTTGAACTGATCTGAAGATTGGGGATTTATTTGGGATAGCAAACTCACTCCAAAAATTATGAAATTTTTACAGGAGCTTGATAGCTGAGTTATTGACCTTGTATAAAATTTCCAGAGGTTTTTGTGCTATACATTTTCCTCCAAAATTCCACAAGGTGCTGGTCCCCAGTTTGACCAGAATTTGAGTAGGTTTGACTGACCTCCAAAAGGATGCACACAATTTCTAAAAATTGTGAAATTTTTCAGAGGGGTCACATACCAACCTAAGAATTTAGGAAAAATATTTTCAGGAGATTATCACAAGATGGAACAAGAATGTTTTGGATCAAAGACTTGTGGCTATGTATTTCCATAACTCTTGTACAATAATTGTTTAGTACATACAGGAAATACATGATGTAAGAAAAAGTTTTAGTTTCTACTCATTTTCTTATATTTGAAACACAAGCCCAAAATTGGGATGTTACAGCCAGGGAGGGCGACGGGCCAAGGGGCACGGGCCGGAATGCGAGGGAGCCGAGCCGGGAGCGGCAGCGGCAGAGGAATCCGGGAGCAGCCGGCGGTGGTGGCGCCATGGGGGAAGCCCGAGCCAGAGAAGGCAGCGCCATGGGAGCTTCGGCAAATCACCAAGAGAGAAGGGAAAGGGGGAGAGAATGGGGGGGGGTAGTGAAAAATGCATAAGTGGATTGGAGGTGGGATTAGGGTCCAAAGCTTGGCTGTTAAATCCATATCTAACGCTCCTAGTTGGCATTTGCACCTTACCACTCAAATGGCCATTTGCACTAGATACGTCCCCATAATCCCTTTACTAGACTTAGAGACACTAAAATAACACCTTTTTCTGATAAATAATACTCCTTTAGTCATAAATACATGTTGTTTTGGACATCGATACGGTCTCCAAAACACAACTTTGATCAGTAATTTGTGTTCTAATATATTTATAGAAAATCCAATAAAATTATAATATTATGAAAGTAATTTTTAAAATAAATCTATACATATGATTTTCATGTATCCAGTCTAAATACTTAAAAAGATATTGATGGTTAAAGTTTTAAAAGTTTGACTACATCATCCCAAAACAATATGGATTTGTAACCGGAGGGAGTACTAATAAATCATACCACGAATTTGTAACATCAACTTGACCATTCGAGTATAGTCTGGACATACCTGAAAATCGCTCACCCTGCTACAGAAGTAAAAGCTACTGGTAAGGAGTAATTTCCTGTGCGCAAAGCCTTTTCCTATGGCCGGTTCGGATAGGATGCAGGGGGGTTGTGGACCTGGACGCAAAAGCGGTTCGGATCGGTTGATGGGGAGTGTGGACCTGGACGCAAAAGTCCTCCAATTCATTGCGGCCGAGGCAAGGGCTGGCGAGGGGAGATGTTTCCACGTAGAGACGAGAGAGAGAGAGAAGGGAAACAGGGCCCAACAAATTTGGATCAGCACGGTTGATGCTTGAATTTTTTTAAAAATAATATTAATTTAAAATATAATTGAAAAAATCGATTTTTTTTTAAAAAATAGGTGCACGACAGGAAACTATTTCCTGACTATCTTCATTTCAACTAGCGATCTGCGTTGAAGAGTGTACAAAAATTTTAACTATTTTTTTGTAACTATCTTTTAAATTAATATTATTTTTTAAAAAGTTCGTTGATGCTTACGCCGTGGTTTCTTCCGTTCCACCGGACGGCTGCACGCAGGAGACGCAGCGTCGCGCCGTGTTCTCATGGCTGCGGACGGCGCCGTTAACGGGGTGCTGTACGCGTCACAGCCTACGCATTCGGCCTAATCTCTTTCGTCTGTCCCCACTCTTCCCAACTCATCACTCCTTTCGTATCCCCCAAGAACGGCTGGGCTGAAAGACCCTTCTCGCCTTACTAGTCTCCTGCATGCCCGCCCCGCTTCCCGGCCGTTCCATTTTTTTATTTACACAACACTACAAAGGGCAACGATTCATTGTAGGCATTTTGAGGACCAAGATATGTTCATTTCATGGAAGATTTACATGAGTTTATTTTTTAGATTGAGTTTTTTTCTTCTTCTAGCCCTCTCCACTTTGGTTTTGTTGATTGAAATTTTGTGGCCCTAATCCAATGTTTTGCTTGTGTCGTCATGGCATGCAAAAAATGAGGTTGTAGTTGGTCAGTTTGACCCCGTAAAAAATGAAACCTACTTGCTAACTCTTATGTAAAATCTCCCTTATGCCAAAATAAGTTGTCCCAGATATTCACACGGTCTTCGTGGCGCAACTTTGATCACGCTTTGCTATTTGTAGCTCAATTACTTGTCAATTTTGCAAAATTAATCCATATATCCTTGGTAAAATTGCAGATGATTTCGCCACATGTTCTTCATGGTGATTTTTTTTGGGACAAGAGGGAGCAATATGAAACATGGATATTAGGAGCCCACAAGAGAAGTTCGAGGACTTCCTGGCTGTTTTTAAAAGTTGAGGGTGAAACTTTGAGAACCAAATTGGCTATTCTCTTCGTTCTTTTTGCAAACAAAAACTTGTAGAAATGATTTCCATGGGACAGCCAGCGAGCTTTCATCCCAGGGACAAAACCGGCAAACAATTAAAAGCACCCCCCTTCCACGAAGCTTCAACCTCCCCGGCACGTCACGCCGGCAAGTGACAGACGGCCCACCCCCAATAAATCAGCAGCCCACGCCATCCGCTTTCTCTCTACATGCTCCATTCCCCAGACCCACCGGCCACCACCACCTGTTCCCCCCTCCACAAACCAAACCAAAACTTCCCCCTTCCATCTCTTTCTCATGCGTGGACTGCGGAGCAAGGAAGAGTCCTTGGATTATTATTAATCACGGGATTTCTTCTCTGATTCGGGTGGTACGTCTGCCTCTGATCCTTTCTCCTGATTTTTTTGGGGGGTTGGTTTTGTGCTGGGGTTGAATCGGTTGCGCTCGGGGTAGTCTAATCTGAGGTGTGGCTGTTGCAGATTTCGATTGGAGGGAGGAGGAGCCGTGAGCTTGTGGCGCCATCGGTGGCCAGATCGAAGGAACTGACCGATCGCTTTGTGTTCTCTTAGTTCCAAAAAAAATTGTTTCTGGTGAGAAATTTCTCTGATATTTGTGCGAATTTACATTGTTTGTGCCTGGGGTTCCGAGTGAGTTTGTGACTGATCGCTCCAAACGATCTCGCCGTTGCAGATTGTGTCACGCGATTCGGCCATCAGTGGGGGCAAAGGCGAGATTTTGCGCCACTTCCCCCCTCCAATCAAACCATGTCTGGTATGCTTTCCTCACGATCTTCCGGAATTTTACCAATTTTTTTGAAGTTTTGGTGGCCACTAACGAAGGGCGTTCTAATTTTTGTGCAGATTTGATGTGCTCCGAATCCAATATGGGGTTGTAACATCGGTTGTGGTCTCGCTTTCCCAAAGGGTTTCCTCCATCCTAGAAGGACGGAACCCTTGGCTTGGTTTCCCCATGGCTTCTAATTCTTAGTGCGAAGGATCTAACTTTTAGTGGTAGTAGTTGTGGAAGCTTCGGCCTCCTAAGCCCCTCCTGTAAATATGTCGTCAGCTGGTGTCATTGCCCTCGGGCCGATCCCGGAAGAGCTCGCCCTCTTGCCCCTCAGCTTCGACGGCAGCCGTTCGCCCCATTGTTTGTCCGGGTCACAGCTGAAGGATTCCATTCTTATCTTCCTTGCTGTCCCTGGTGCGCCCCCGATGCCGATGAGTGTGTTGGGCTCAGAGTCTATCGCCTCGGTCAAGCTGCGCATCCAGAGATTCAAAGGGTTTGTGGTGACAAAGCAGCGGCTTGTGCTTGATGGGCACGAGCTGGCGCGCAACAACTGCCCTGTCAAGGATTATGGGCTTGCTGATGGAAATGTTCTGCACCTTGTTATCCGGTTGGCTGATCTTCGGGTGATTAACATTGAGACTGCCAGTGGGAAGAAGTTTCAGTTCCAGGTGGACCAAAGCCGCAATGTCAAGTATCTCAAGAATAAGCTTGCAGTGGAGGGTGATGAGGACCTTGGTAGCATGCAGGATCACAAGCTCGAACACGATGGCGAGGAGCTCGAGGACCACCAGTTGGTTGCTGATATTAGCAAGAAGGATGATGCTGTGATTCATTTGTTCATCCGCAAACCAGCAAAGGTGCGGACACGGCAAGTTGATAAAGATACCGTGGTTACAATTGTCAACCCGCAGGAGAAAGAGAACCTGCAAAATGAAGCTCTTGTGAACCCTGCAAAACCAGCTGATGGTAGGCCTGCTCTTGTTGAACCATTTGTTGTTAATCAGAAGGTGAAGCTGTCACCCGATGTGATGAAAATGATTGTCTCAGCTATGGCTGGTCTTGAGAATGGACACTTGCCAGTGATGTCAGCAGAAGGTTCAGGGGGCGTTTACTTCATGCAAGATGCATCAGGCCAGAAGAATGTTGCAGTGTTTAAGCCTATCGATGAGGAACCTATGGCCGAAAACAACCCGAGAGGGCTTCCATTGTCAACTGATGGGGAAGGCATGAAGAGGGGGACACGTGTTGGGGAAGGTGCGTTAAGGGAGGTTGCAGCTTATATTCTCGACCATCCAATTGTTGATCGTGAATCGGGTCACAGTGTTGGGTTTTCTGGTGTGCCTCCCACAGCATTGGTCCGGTGCTTACACAGGGGGAAGAGCTTCAAGATTGGATCACTGCAAATGTTTATGAAGAACAATGGAAGTTGCGAGGATATGGGTCCCCAGGCTTTTCCAGTGGAGGAGGTACACAGAATAGCAGTGTTAGATATTAGGTTAGCGAATGCTGATCGTCATGCGGGGAACATTCTAGTGTGCAAGGAAGGAGAAGGTGGCAACTACAAGTTGGTTCCAATTGATCATGGTTACTGCTTGCCAGAGAAGGTGCTTATTTCTCTCTTGTTACTTTTGCCCCTTGCATGATAGTTCTGTCAGGTTAATGATAATTTTGTTGCTTTGTTGTGATGCAGTTTGAAGATTGTACCTTCGAGTGGCTGTACTGGCCCCAAGCCCGTGAGCAGTTCAGTGATGAAACCATTGCGTACATTAAATCACTGGATGCTGAAGAGGACATCAAGCTTCTCAAGTTCCATGGGTGGGATCTGTCTCCAAGATGTGCTCGTGTCCTGCGCATCAGCACCATGCTATTGAAAAAGGGTGCAGCACGAGGCCTCACACCATATGACATAGGGCGCATATTGTGCAGGGAAACTGTGAATAGAGACTCTGAGATTGAGGACATCATCCAGGAAGCAGAGGACGCTGTTCTTCCAGGGTCAAGTGAAAACTCGTTCGTAGAAACCGTATCTGAAATCATAGACCATCACCTTGACAAGGAATTCGTTTAGACATTGGGAATAACTGATCTAGTTGTTCAAGCTGCATCCAGTTTGTTGTAAGTATGTTGACAAGGCACTGTTCAAGGGATTAATGATTTCATTTGTTTGTAGCCTCAAATGATTTCATCCGTTTGTAGCCGCTCAAGTACATTTCATAGGTACATCCTTTTGTGAATATATGTGTGTTCAACTAGATCTTCAGCTCGGTAAATTAGGTATGGGAGGTACATCCTTTTGTGAATATATGTGTGTTCAACTAGATCTTCAGCTCGGTAAATTAGGTATGGGACGGCATAGATGTCCATTTACTGATTTTGCTGGAGCCTTTTCTTACCGGCGCTGCCTGCTTAACAATGAGTTGCCTTGCCTGTGCGTTTTTACATTTACAATTAACAAAGTTGCATGAACAAAACGAAAACGCATACTCCTTTCCCTTTGAATTTTTCTTGTATGCACCTTCGGTCACTGCATACAACCCCAACTTGACCATGTCTTATCTCTCGCTACACTGCTATGGTTCACACTCGCGATCCACCCTGCGTGGCAATGACGGTGGCGGCGTGGCCTCCCTAGCACTGTGGTGTGGAAGCAAGAAGTATTGAGCGCCACAGTCTTCTTTGAGCTCACGAGTGTGGAAGCAAGAAGTATTGAGCGCCACAGTCTTCTTTGAGCTCACGAGTGGGTGCTCGCCATATCCTCCTCCGAGCTCCTAGGTAAGTGTTGCCTCTACCTCCTCTGATCTTCCAGGTGGGAGTAGCTGCCGGCGCTAGGTGAAGATGCCTAGTGTCCTCCCCTGTGCGTGCCGCCGTCGCCATCCGAGGCCAAGGCCGGTTAGTATCAAGTATTTATTGCAGCAATCGAAGTTTTTTTTTTATTGCAACAGGTGATTTGAAATATTGGGCATGTATCTTTGAATTTTTGGCGCAAATAGCATGCTTGCGATGTTTTATTACGGAAGTAGCGGCCGTCGCAACGAAATAGCAAATCTGAAGCCTCGTCCGCACGGTCACCGGCCGGACGCGATGTTCGCACGACACGTTGCCTCGTCCGGCCGGTCACGGACCCTACGCCCCTCCACGTCGCACGTCCGACTAGTCACGGTCCGGACGACGTTTAATTACAAGTTGAGTGTACTGTTGAGTTTGTTTGGTTGAAGATAGTAGTAAATGGAAAGTTGCACATCATGGCCTTCTTATCTAGATTCCTCAATTATAATAATTAACAAATTACTCCATGCACGCACTCTCATTGTTGAATTTTCTCCATGCATGGGCCGGACGCCGCTCCTCGTCCCCTCATCGGCCGAACGACGTCCGTAATTAGTGAAATTAAGGCCCGTGGAAATTTGGTGAGCAGTGAACATTTAGTGAGCAGTTAGCATTTGAGAGTTTGGTGATGAAGTATTTTTTTGCTGGTTCTTGTGGCTCTGTCTTAACTGATTCAGTGGGTCATAGAATATAACCTGTTGTAAGTTATGCAAATAGACATGAAAACACAATACCACAAAAATTAATCTGGATTAGGCGCGTGAGATGTTAGCAAATTAAATAGCTAACAAATTAAATAGTTAGCAATCGTAAATTACATTAAATAGTTAGCAACCGCAAATTAAATAGTCATGTAGTCTCCTTCTCGAGCCCGAGACAAAGAGTAAAGATAGATAGAGATAAATTTAATTAATATATAATCTAGCATGTGGTGCAATACAGTGTTAAAGAATAGCATCAACATTAAACTGACAAATTAACAAAGATTGTCCTATTTGATCGGGGTACACGAAATATAATATGGCTCACTCGTCTGAGCCACTGCTTGCTGCGTCTGCGTCCGTGTCTTTGTTTTGCTTCGAGCATGTACCGTGGTATACGTTAGCCGGTCCGGAGAGTACCTGTCGGATCGGAGAGGGTATAGAGACCATTGTATCTGTTGAGTGGACGGAGGTGCACCAGCAAAGCTGACTTGGAGGAAGCTGAGTCTGGTAAGCGTCGATGTCATCCTGCTGAGACCAAGTGTAACATCCCAATTTTGGGCTTGTGTTTCAAATGTAAGAAAATGAGTAGAAATTAAAACTTTTTCTTACATCATGTGTTTCTGTTTGTCTTGGACAAGTATTGTACAAGACTTATGGAAATGCAAAGTCACAAGTCTTTTGATCCAAATCTTGTTCCTTCAAAAACAATCTTGTCAAACCTTTTGATCATCCTCTGGAAATATTTTTCCTAAGTTCTTGGGATGATATGTGACCCTCTGAAAAATTTCACAATTTTTAGAAATTGTTTGAATACTTTAGAGGGCATCAAACTGTTTGACTCTCAGTCAAACCTAAAACCAGTACCTTGTAGAATTTTCGGAGAAAAATACAATGCATAAAAACCTCTGAAAATTTTACACAAGGTCAATGTCTCAGTCAGCAAGCTACTGTAAAAATTTCAGAATTTTTGGAGTTGTTTTGCTACCCCAAATAAATCCTCAAAAGTCTCAAAGCATAATTAAAACCTAAAACCAAATTCACTGTTCATTGGGTTCAGTGGGCTCGAGTCCGAGCCACTTGACTTGGTTGAACCACCTAACTGCACCGAGCCGCGTTTTAAAACGCGCGTGCAATCTCAGCCGTTGGATTCAAATCACTCGGCCCACGTTCGTGTGAGCATTCGGACCCTCCGGTTGCGTTAATCAATTGGGACCGTTGGATCTCAATCCAACCGTCCAGATCCCTGAGAGCAATCCAACGGCCACCGTTCTCTTTTCTGTTCTTCTTCCTCCTCTGCTTCTTCGAGCGCGCGGGCGGCAATGGCAGAAAGAGAGAGATTGAGTGGGTGGCTTTGATGTGTCACCTCAAAATTGTTTTCGTCAACGTCTCTCTGTGGAGCATTAAATGCGCTCAGGCTTTCTCCTCCATTGTCCCGAGTCTCACTTGCTCCCATCATTTCTTGGTCCATGACCGGAGCATGAACCGAGCCCACCATAGACTCGGGTTCTTGCTCAAAACCCTAATTCTTTCCCTATAAATTGTCCCTCTAAGTCCTCCTGGTGTCCCTTTACACCACACTTTGCTCTTCTTAGTGTTTGAGCGGCTAAACCACCTCACACCCTCAAAGCACCATTGTTGGCCGTAGAGCTCCAATGGCGGCCTTGGTGTCCAGTGGTTTATCTTCAACATTTCTTGCACCCTTTTGAACTCCTCAATCTCCTTTGTATTTCCCCTAACTTGATTTTGGGTTGCATTCACAGAATCACTCAATTTTAAGTTTGGAGATTTTCATTGGTTTCACCCCTTTCTTCTCCACTCCGGTAGGTGGCTCTTTTGCAATTATTTGCTTTTGGAGCCTCTTTGAGCTATAATGAAGTCATGGTGATGATTTGGTTCCACTCATTTTGCTCGAACCTCATCTTCCACTTCATCTTCTTGACTCGGTGGACTTCATCGTGTTCAAGTCTTCCCTGCCATCTTTGGAGCTCCTCTCGGTTAAGGTAGCTTCTATATAGTCCCTAGAAGTCATGACACTCGCTTTCCGACCGCAATGAGCATTTTTGCTATTTTCATGTTTTACCGAAATGGCTCCATCTTGTTTTCCGGCTCGCGGCGTTCTAGACCTCCACCGCCGCGAGGTCATCATCGTTGGGACCGCAACACTATTGCGAACCCATTTTGATAGTTTGTGGGCGCCACATCGTGAGTCGCCGCGACAAGCGCGGTAGCCACTCGGGACTTTGCTTGTGTAGCTCCGTTGTCGTCAAATAATTAGGACACGCTTAATACCCAATCATTAGAAGTATTAATGGTGTCTTAATCGCCTAATGTCTCACCGACTTGTGGGCGTAAGCCTAAATCGAAAACCGTAAGTCGTTATGGTGATTTTGGGTTTATTTATTGCTAATCATTGTTAGCAATAACTGTGTCCGAAATTACCTTTTTGGGTCACTGACGTGTGGGCCCTCTGTCCCTAAATCGCCTCTGTTCAAAATCTTTAGGACACATTAATTGCTAATCATCACTAATCATTGGTCATTAGTAATTAAGTAGTTGTCCTAAAACCTCCTTTAAGTCAGCGGCAGGTGGGACCACGCGCGCGCGCGGCACGCGTGTGTTAAACCTCGCATGTGTGACTCGATCCAGCGACATGCGCCCCACGTGTCGGCACTCCGGTTGCATTTCGATCTTGGACCGCTGTCCATTTTGCGACCTGCGGCCCGGATCTTGTATGCATTCGACCATCCGGTTCCCACATCATTCTTGGCCGTCCATCGTTTGATCTGCGCCACGATCATGCGTGCAATCGGACCTTCCGACGGAAGTGCTCTCGTGCCGCTTCATCTTGAGATCTACTACCGTGAGCGCCAAGGCAACCGCACCGTCCGGTTGCATTCGTCTCGTGGCCGTTGGATCTTGATCCAACGCTGGCTCTGTTTTGAATCGCGCGCTTGGCGCCGCTTCTCTCGTCGTGTGGCCCGTGGATATTGTATCAACGGCCCACGAGCGTCCACGTCGTTATTTTCGGTTGGGTTGGTTTATATTTACGTAAGTATTTATTTATCAACCAAAATTGTATCGAACTTTAGAAATTCATAACTAATTCAAGATAAATCCTTTTACATGAAACCAAGCGCAATAAATTTGTATTTCACTAAAGTTTAATATAAAAATGCTTTTAGCTTTGCTTCGTAGTAGAAAATTCTGTAATCTTTTATAACTTGTTTTCTCGCTATTTTTATATATTCCAATTGTATTAAAACTTGGAAAATGCATATCTTTTCAGATATCCGATAATTGTATGATTTTAACTTTGATAAATTTGTTATTAACTAAACTTTAATCTAAAAATGGTGGTAGGCCTAAATCGGCTGAGAAAAATATGTTAGTAGATTTAACCTTATTAGTAGCACTTAAAAATTCATTTAATGATGTAATAGACACCGTAATTCCTGTAGATCCTAAAAATAGAAATTTGATGTTAGGAAATCCTCTGTTATCATACTATAATGTGAAATAGGTTTTGCACATGTTTATATTTCTCGAAAGTGCATTATGCTAGTTTTGCATCTTAGAAAAATCATAACTAAATCATTTTAACTCCAAATGACCTGAAATTTTATATGGGTTACCTCGATACCAGTAGGTAGCTACCATAAAAATTTCAGCTTCAAAATCTTTCTAGAAAATGTTTTGCTACATTGCTAATTATGGCCAAAAATGGGTTTTAGGTAATATCTTTTGCACCACAAATCCAAATTAGGTTTTCCAGTTTCTATGTCTTGGTATATTCGTATTCGCCTTATGTTTAAGTTTCACGCATTTGGATAATTTTTGCTTGCTCGTTTGTTTAAGTGCGGCGATCTTATTGGTTGTTCTTGGTTCTTTTGCCTTTGCGCTTAGGATTCGACATTTGCGGTAATCCGAGAACGACCCTCCACAACAGTTTGAGCAACAGCAAGAAGGCAAGCGGTTTGATCATGTTAATCCCATATTTTAAGTATTTATGTTGATTACAAATTCTATGTATGCATTGCTACTTTGTGTTAATAGTTGGCCTAGTAGATGCATTTCCTTAGCAAATGATTATTCTCTACTACCATGAGCCTAGGTTACTTGCTGTGATTTAGAGTTCATGGATGGGCTCTTGTCACTTAGTAGTTGCGAATTAATTGCTTAGCCATGCTTAGTTTCGGTAGAAATGGGCGGTTATCGACTTATCGATAACCTTGATCACTAAAACTTATTATGATTATGGTTTCCACCTTGTGCCTTGTCTACTTATGAAAACTAAAGCTGAAAGCAAAATGATTTAGACTTGGGCACAATGGTATGATGGTGTGATTTTTGGGTGTGATCGGAATGGTGCCGGGTCAACAAGGACCGAACATCTTGTTACATCGAACCAAGCATTTGAGCGTGCTAACCACATTAGAGGGTATGGGACCTCTCTTGACTTAGTACTTTGGCGTGTATTGGCTCCAGTCGCAGGAGTCGCGGGAGGGATGGTGTTGGGAGCATTGTAGTGTCCGAAAGACTTCACCCGTGATGGGATTTGTTGTCTTTCGGCTTGCAATGTAAGCATATGGGTTTCTATCCATATGAGCGGCTCGTAGTTAATACACAAGATTGGAAATGTCTCGTAGGACTTAGCGTGCCGGCATACCTTCTGATAGTGTGCTTGTGGCTTGAAGGCGGTGCAAGTGTGGGTACATTGGTACACCCCGCGAGTTAAAACTATTCGAATAGCCTCGTCCTAGGTTATGGGCACGCTTGGCAAGGTCTTTCAAGAGTTAGACTACAACCTTTTAAATTAAAACTTGATGGGTGGTGCAATCGGGATTAGTGCTATGTTGTGGTGGCTATTGGGATAGCCGCTTCAGTGGTTACGTGTATGTATCTTTACTTCATCATTACTTTGATAACAAAACAAATTTGCAAACTTGCTTTTAAAATGTATTACATTATTGCAAATAAAGTTGGCTTCATGCAAATGAGACATACAACCTCCACCTAAATAAGCTTGCATGTAGTTTATGAATAGGTCGCTATTCCACACGTCGATCTTGCGGGTACAAAGACAATCTTTGTACTCGGTGCTATGCTTAATTGTTCTCACAGAGGAAGAAGGTGAGCTCGAGGGGCCTCACTTTTGTGAGTGTGTTGTGGTAGCTTATGGGCGACTAGCTTGCGGCGGTCGGTTGCCTTGTGGGTGTATGGCTAACCGGTCGACTTTTGTTCTAGCCATCTTATGGCGCTTTTGCTTCATTGTCATTCTTGTATATTGTTCTATTTGGCGGTCGGCTCTCTTTTGTAATAACTTTACTTTATGTATGTCGTTGTTGAACTTAGTGTTGTATGTTGTATGGAAATGATGTGTAATTTTGTGATGATGTGCATATCTGCAGTGCAGGAAGCATATGTCCATCGAGGCTTAGAATGTTGATTAGTAACACTAGAACCATTTGGAGGTTAAGTGTTACTAGTTAAATGTTCCGGGTCCTCACAAAGTTGGTATCAGAGCCATACTGACCGTAGAAACCCCTAGCTTGGTCGCCTCTAGAATATTTTGAAAACTTACTTTCAAAAGGTTTGTAAAACTTAAGTAAGTTATCTGATTTTACTCCTTACCTGTCTTAGCTTGCTCATCTCACCTTACTCTCACTTAAGTTTGAAAAAGTTGTTCCTCTCTTCCTTTCAAAAATTAGCCTCTATCGATTAACTTGGTTTTGGGAGAAACATGAGAGCTTGGAGAAAGGAATTTGGACAGCTAGCTAGTGGTTAGTAATTAAGGTAGGAAATGAGAGGTAAATTCAACTAAAACTTGTGGGAATGAAAGGGTAAGAAGTGATATGAGATTAGCTAATGCCTATACTCTATTAGGTGGTTATGCCTTGATTTTTGGACTGTTTTGAGCTAGAATTTAGTTCTGAAAATTTTGGGTTTTCTCACACGATTACTCGTTCTTCCATACGGGTTAGTCGTTTCAGGAAGTCGATTTGGTGATTTTTTTTTTGTCCTGTGCTCTTGGTGGTTATTCCTGAGCCCTTTTTCTTGAGTTTGGATTTCTTTGCTTTCTTTTTATCTCGGCTTGTAGCTAACTCATCTTAGTGAATCGGGATGGTGGTGGGACACGTGCGGCGGAATCGTAGGGTAGTCCTGATGAGGAGCTTCCTCCTCCGACCATGGTGGAAGTCCTCATGCAGATCGAACGCAATCGTTCGGAGGACCGTAGGGTGTTGGAGGTTATCGCCAGAAACACCTCCACTCCCTCTAGTGCCTCTGGATCTGGAGGTGGTCACCAGTCTCGTGGGGGACTTGCGGAGTTCCTCCGTACTCAGCCTCCTACCTTCTCCCGATCCGAGGACCCCTTGGGCGCAGACGATCGTCGCTGCGTCGGTTGTGCGAAGCTCAGCGTTGCTCGGTGCCGGGAGCGGGCGGGCACTTTCGCATCCCATCACCGGTGGAGGTGCGACACTCTCATGGTGGGAGAATTTCCTCGCCATGCAGCCGCGGGACACGTGGTCTCGTGGGAGGAGTTCCGATCGACTTTCCGTCGGGCCCATGTCCCCGCCGGCTGATGAAGGCAAGAAGAAGGAGTTCCTTGCGCTCAAGCAGGGCAAATCGCTGGATCGAGTACCTCCATGAGTTCAACCATTTGGCGAGGTGCGCTCGCCGAGGTGGCCACCGATGAGGCCAGCAGGAGAAGTTCATGGAGGTTTGTCGAGGAGCTTCGGACAAGCTCTCTATTGTGGATTTCCCGACTTCGGACCTTGGTGGACAAGGCCATCATCGCGAGCACAAGGCGAGAGCGTGGGCGAGTCCGCAAGCGCAAGTGGGAGGCCCAGCTGCACGCGCAGCCGGCCTCGTTAATCCCGAGTTGGGCCTCGCACCGGTGGCCCGTTCTTTGGCTTCACCACCACCGAGGCCTTCAAAGACTCCACGTCCTCCGCAGCCGTGACTCGATCGCGTCGCTGCGACCAGGCGCAGGTGTTCCCGCAACCGCGGCCCGACATCACCGTTTCTCGCCACAACAAGGGCCACTACGCGAGTAGTTGTCCTAAGAAGACTGGCGCCCCCTCGTCCTAATGGAGGACGCGGCAAGGAGTGGTCACCCACGACCGAAGACCCGGGCTTGGGGCGGCCGAGTCAACCACATCTCGGTGAGGAGGCCACGAGGCGCCCGACGTGGTGTTAGATGCGCTCCTTGTTAATTTGCATCCTCGCTACGCTTTATTTGACTCTGAGCTTCGCATTCTTTTATTTGAGGTCTTTTCTTTGTTGATTGTGGACTTCACTTGTGTTCCTCTGGGATTCCACGCTCATTCGCTCTCGGGTTCGGAAATGAGTGACCAAGTATCTTGGGATGTTCCTATCCACATCGAAGGAGTGGGATTCTTGGCGAATCTCATCTGCTCGACTCGGCGCTTGGATGTGATTCTTGGCATGGATTGGTTGTCCCAACACTTGGGGCAAATCGATTGTGCCGGGAAGATTGTCTACCTCACCACCCTTCGGGTGAGCAGGTTGGGTTTCGCCACGATTCGCGAGCCCCATCTTTATGTCCTTGAAGCAAAGCCAAGATTGGAGATTCACGACGTCCCAACGTGTGCGACCGCGGATGTCTTTCTGAAGATTTGCCCGGGATGCCTCTGTTCGAGATCCGAGTTTGTGATCGAGTTCTTGCCCTGCATCGCCCCTATTTCTAAGAGGCCGTACGCATGCCTCCTAATGAGTTGGAGGAGTCAAGAAGCAATCGGGTGAGCTGCAAGAGAAGGGTTTTATCCGTCCTAGTTCATCTCCTTGGGGTTGTCCGATTATCTTTGTGAAGAAGAAGGACAAGACCTTGCGCATGTGCGTTGATTACCGTCCGCTTAATGAGGCGACGGTAAAGAACAAGTATCCTTTGCCGTATTGATGATCTTTTCGATCGATTGACCGAGAACGAGTCTTCTCAAGATTGACTTGAGGTGGGCTATCATCAAGTCGAGGATCGTACGAGGATATTCCTAAGACGACCTTTGCTACTCCTTATGGCCTTTACGAGTACACCGTCATGTCTTTTGGTTTGACTAATGCTCTGCTTTATTCATGAATCTTATGAACTCGGTATTCATGGAGTATTTGGATAGGTTTGTGGTGGTATTCATCGATGATATCCTTATCTACTCCAAGAGTGAAGAAGAGCATGCCGAGCATCTTAAGCTTGTGTTGGGCAAGTCTGCGTGAGCACCACCGTGACGCCAAATTCAGCAAGTGCGAGTTCGGTTGAAGGAAGTGGCATTCTTGGGCCATGTTCTTTCAAATAGAGGTGTGGTCGTGGATCCTAGCAAGGTCGGTGATGTGCTATCTTGGGGTCACCAAGTCGGTCCACCGATGTGCGGAGTTTTCTTGGTTTGGTGGCTACTATCGCCGCTTTATCGAGAATTTCTCCAAGATTGCGAAGCCTATGACCGAATTGCTCAAGAAAGACAAGAAGTTTGTGTGGTCCATCGCTTGCGATGTGAGTTTTCAGAACTCAAGAAGCGGTTGACCTCACCCCCATGCTTGTTCTCCCGATATTCACAAGAGTTTTGATATCTATTGTGATGCTTCTCGTCGAGTCTTGGTTGTGTTCTTATGCAGGAAGGCAAGGTTGTGGCCTATGCATGCGGCGAGCTTGAGGCCTCATGAACTCAACTATCCTACTCATGACTTGGAGTTAGTCTGCGTGGTCCATGCACTCAAGATTTGGCGGCATTATCGATTAGTAACCGTTGTGAGGTGTATTCGACCACAAGAGCTTGAAGTACTTGTTCACCCAAACAGATCTGAACCTCGGGCAAAGAAGATGGTTGGAATTGATCAAGGACTATGACATGGGTATTCGCACCATCCGGCAAGGCCAATGTCGTTCTTGATGCACTCGATCGGAAGGTGTATTGTAACATGTTGATGCTCCAAGAGCAGCGACCTACCCTCATTTCGCATTCCAGCGCCTTAATTTGGGTTTGATCGAGCACGGTTCTCTTGCTACATTGGTTGTGCAACCAACCTTGGTGGACCAAATCAAGGCGCACGTGAGCAGATGTTGGTGTGAGCCAAATCAGCGAACATCAAGGATGGGATAGCCAAGTGCTTTTCGGAGGATGAGCATGGCGTTGTGTGGTTTGGGCGGCGTCTTGTGGTTCCTAAGGTCATGGAATTGCAATTTGATTCTCCGCTGGCCCATGATTCTCCTTTGTCTATTCACCCGGGCTACCAAGATGTATCAGACCTTCGCCGAGGTTCAGTGGACCCGAATGAAGCGTGAGATTGCCAAGTTCGTTGTCGAGTCGGCGTGTCTTTGTCGTGTGAAGGCCGAGCATCGCCCAGCAGTCTTCTTCACCGCTGCCGATCGAGTGGAAGTGGGATTCCGTTGGCATGGACTTCATCACCGGATTGCCCCGCTTCGTCCAAAGGGAATGATGCTATTTGGGTCGTGATCGACAAAGTTGACTAAAGTGGCACATTTCCTTCCCGTCAAGACTCGACTTCATGTGGGGCCTTTGGCGAACTTTATGTCTCGAGGATTGTGAGTCTTCACGGTGTACCAAGTCGATTATTTCGATCGTGGTGCACTTTTCACCTCGCGGTTTTGGCATAGTCCGCAAGAGGCTATGGGGACCCGCCTTCATTTCAAGACTGACCTTTCATCCTCGGGATCGATGGCGGACGGGCGAGTCAACCAAGTGTTGGAAGATATGCTCGTGCTTGTGTTCTTTCCTATGGGAAGAAGTGGGAGAAATGCCTACCATTTGCGGAGTTCTCCTACAACAACGACTTTCAGCCGCCTTGGCATGGCACCATTTGAGGCTTTGTATGGGAGGAGATGCGAACCCCATTGAACTGGTCGAGATCGGTGGCGGCGCTTTTCGGCCCATTCGATCAATGAGGCCGAGAGTCAAGTTCGATTGATCCGCGAGCATCTGCGCACGGCCCATCCGCACAAAAGAGCTATGCGGATCGTCGTCGCCGTGAGTTGAGCTTTGAGCCCAATGACTTTGTGTATCTCAAAGTCTCACCCTTGAAGGGCCATCGCCGTTTTGGCATCAATGGCAAGTTGCTCCTCGATATGTTGGGCCTTCACCGTATCATCGAGAGTTGGAGCGATTGCATCTGATTGGAGCTACCACCGCACTTGAGGGTGCATGATGTGTTCCATGTTTCACACTGAAGAAGTGCCTCCGTCCCGACCGAGGAAACTCCGTTGGAAGCTCTCGATGTGCGGGAGAATTTGACCTACCGCGAGCATCCTGCTCGTATTCTTGAGGAATCGAACGGAGAACAAGGAACCGTGTCATCAAGTTCCTTAAGGTTGAGTGGTCAAACCATTCAAGATGAAGCAACTTGGGAGCGAGAAGATCGCTTTAGTGCAGATTTTCCTTCTTTCTTCCCGAGTAAACGGAATCTCGGTCGAGATTCTTGTAAGGGGGAGAGTTGTAACATCCCAATTTTGGGCTTGTGTTTCAAATGTAAGAAAATGAGTAGAAATTAAAACTTTTTCTTACATCATGTGTTTCTGTTGTATCTTGGACAAGTATTGTACAAGACTTATGGAAATGCAAAGTCACAAGTCTTTTGATCCAAATCTTGTTCCTTCAAAAACAATCTTGTCAAACCTTTTTGATCATCCTCTGAAATATTTTTCCTAAGTTCTTGGGATGATATGTGACCCTCTGAAAAATTTCACAATTTTTAGAAATTGTTTGAATACTTTAGAGGGAAGTCAAACCTGTTTGACTCTCAGTCAAACCTAAAACCAGTACCTTGTAGAATTTTCGGAGAAAAATACAATGGATAAAAACCTCTGAAAATTTTACACAAGGTCAATGTCTCAGTCAGCAAGCTACTGTAAAAATTTCAGAATTTTTGGAGTTGTTTTGCTACCCCAAATAAATCCTCAAAAGTCTCGGCATAATTAAAACCTAAAACCAAATTCACTTTGTCATTGGGTTCGAGTGGGCTCGAGTCCGAGCCACTTGACTTGGTTGAACCACCTAATCGCACCGAGCCGTTTTAAAACGCGTGCAATCTCAGCCGTTGGATTCAAATCACTCGGCCCACGTTCGTGTGAGCATTCGGACCCTCCGGTTGCGTTAATCAATTGGGACCGTTGGATCTCAATCCAACCGCCCGATCCACGAGCAATCGGATCGTCCGGCGAACTTCGTTAATCGTGACCGCCCATTTTCAATCCAACGGCCACCGTTCTCTTTTCGTTCTTCTTCCTCCTCTCGCTTCTTGAGCGCGCGCAATGGCGAAAGAGAGAGATTGAGTGGGTGGCTTTGATGTGTCACCTCAAAATTGTTTTCGTCAACGTCTCTGTGGAGCATTAAATGCGCTCGAGCTTTCTCCTCCATTGTCCCAGTCTCACTTGCTCCCATCATTTCTTGGTCCATGACCGGAGCATGAACCGAGCCCACCATGGACTCGGGTTCTTGCTCAAACCCTAATTCTTTCCTATAAATTGCCCTCTAAGTCCTCCCGGTGTCCCTTTACACCACACTTTGCTCTTCTTAGTGTTTGAGCGGCTAAACCACCTCACACCCTCAAAGCACCATTGTTGGCCGTAGAGCTCCAATGGCGCCTTGGTGTCCAAAGTGGTTTATCTTCAACATTTCTTGCACCCTTTGAACTCCTCAACCTCCTTTGTATTTCCCTAACTTGATTTTGGGTTGCATTCACAGAATCACTCAATTTTAAGTTTGGAGATTTTCGTTGGTTTCACCCCTTTCTTCTCCACTCAGTAGGTGGCTCTTTTGCAATTATTTGCTTTGGAGCCTCTTTGAGCTATAATGAAGCTGTGGTGATGATTTGGTTCCACTCATTTTGCTCGAACCTCATCTTCCACTTCATCTTCTTCGCTCGGTGGACTTCATCGTGTTCAAGTCTTCCCGCCATCTTTGGAGCTCCTCTCTTAAGGTAGCTTCTATATAGTCCCTAGAAGTCATGGCACTCGCTTTCTGGACCGCAATGAGCATTTTGCTATTTTCATGTTTTACCGAAAATGGCTCCATCTTTCCGGCTCATGGCGTTCTAGACCTCCACCGGCGAGGTCATCATCATTGGGACCGCAACACTATTGCGAACCCATTTTGATAGTTTGTGGCGCCGCGCATGCATCGAGTCGCCGGCGACAAGCGCGGTAGCCACTCGGGACTTTGCGGCCGTAGCTCCGTTGTCGTCAAATAATTAGGACACGCTTAATACCCAATCATTAGAAGTATTAATGGTGTCTTAATCGCCTAATGTCTCACCGACTTGTGGGCCGTAAGCCTCAAATCGAAACCAAGTCGTTATGGTGATTTTGGGTTTATTTATTGCTAATCATTGTTAGCAATAATCGTGTCCGAAATTACCTTTTTGGTCAGCGACGTGTGGGCCCTCGTCCCTAAATCGCCTCTGTTCAAAATCTTTAGGACACATTAATTGCTAATCATCACTAATCATTGGTCATTAGTAATTAAGTAGTGTCCTAAAACCTCCTTTAAGTCATCGACAGTGGGACCACGCGCGCGTGCACGCAGTGTTAAACCTCGCATGTGTGACTCTCGCCATCGACATGCGCCCCACGTGTCGGCAAGACTCGTTGCATTTCGATCTTGGACCGCCGTCCATTTTGCGATCCGCGCCCGGATCTTGTATGCATTCGGACCATCCGGTTCCCTCATCATTCTTGGCCGTCCATCGCTTGATCTGCGGCCCCGATCATGCGTGCAATCGGACCTTCCGACGGAAGTGCTCTCCGTGCGTTCATCTTGAGATCTACGGTGTGGCGCGCCAAGGCAACCGCATCGTCCGGTTGCATTCGTCCTCGTGAGCCGTTGGATCTTGATCCAACGGTGGGCTCCTGTTTTGAATCGCGCGCGTGCGCTGTTCTCCGTGCGTGTGGCCCGTTGGATATTGCATCAACGGCCCACGAGCGTCCACGTCGTTTATTTTCGGTTGGGTTGGTTTATATTTCTGTAAGTATTTATTTATCAACTGAAAATTGTATCAGAACTTTAGAAATTCATAACTAATTCAAGATAAATCCTTTTTACATGAAACCAACTGCAATAAATTTGTATTTCACTAAAGTTTAATATAAAAATGCTTTTAGCTTTGCTTCTGTAGTAGAAAATTCTGTAATCTTTTATAACTTGTTTTCTGCTATTTTTATATATTCCAGAATTGTATTAAAACTTGGAAAATGCATATCTTTTCTCAGTATATCCGATAATTGTATGATTTTAACTTTGATAAATTTGTTATTAACTAAACTTTAATCTAAAAATGGTGGTAGGCCTAAATCAAAGACTTAAAAATATGTTAGTAGATTTAACCTTATTAGTAGCACTTAAAAATTCATTTAATGATGTAATAGACACCGTAATTCCTGTAGATCCTAAAAATAGAAATTTGATGTTAGGAAATCCTCTCATTATCATACTATAATGTGAAATAGGTTTTGCTCATGTTTATATTTCTGGAAAGTGCATTATGCTAGTTTTGCATCTTAGAAAAATCATAACTAAATCATTTTAACTCCAAATGACCTGAAATTTTATATGGGTTACCTCGATACCAGTAGGTAGCTACCATAAAAATTTCAGCTTCAAAATCTTTCTAGAAAATGTTTTTGCTACAGTGCTAATTATGGCCAAAAATGGGTTTTTAGGTAATATCTTTTGCACCACAAATCCAAATTAGGTTTTTCCAGTTTCTATGTCTTGGTATATTCGTATTCTGCCTTATGTTTAAGTTTCGTCGCATTTGGATAATTTTTGCTTGCTCGTTTGTTTAAGTGCGAGCAGTCTTATTGGTTGTTCTTGGTTCTTTTTGCCTTTGCGCTTAGGATTCGACATTTGCGGTAATCCCGAGAACGACCCTCCACAACAGTTTGAGCAACAGCAAGAAGGCAAGCAGTTTGATCATGTTAATCCCAGTATTTTAAGTATTTATGTTGATTACAAATTCTATGTATGCATTGCTACTTTGTGTTAATAGTTGGCCTAGTAGATGCATTTCCTTAGCAAATGATTATTCTCTACTACCATGAGCCTAGGTTACTTGTCGTGATTTAGAGTTCATGGATGGGCTCTTGTCACTTAGTAGTTGCGAATTAATTGCTTAGCCATGCTTAGTTTCGGTAGAAATGGGCGGTTATCGACTTATCGATAACCTTGATCACTTAAAACTTATTATGATTATGGTTTCCACCTTGTGCCTTGTCTACTTATGAAAACTAAAACTGAAAGCAAAATGATTTAGACTTGGGCACAATGGTATGATGGTGTGATTTTTGGGTGTGATTGGAATGGTGCCGGGTCAACAAGGACCGAACATCTTGTTACACTGAACCAAGCATTTGAGCGTGCTAACCACATTAGAGGGTATGGGACCTCTCTTGACTTAGTACTTTGGCGTGTATTGGCTCCGAGTCGCAGGGAGTCGCAGGAGGGATGGTGTTGGGAGCATTGTAGTGTCCGAAAGACTTCACCCGTGATGGGATTTGTTGTCTTCGGCTTGCAATGTAAGCATATGGGTTTCTATCCATATGAGCGGCTCGTAGTTAATACACAAGATTGGAAATGTCTCGTAGGACTTAGCAGTGCCAGCATACCTTCTGTGAGTGTGCTTGTGGCTTGAAGGCGATGCAAGTGTGGGTACATTGGTACACCCCTGCGAGGTTAAAACTATTCGAATAGCCTCGTCCTAGGTTATGGACACGCTTGGCAAGGTCTTTCAAGAGTTAGACTACAACCTTTTAAATTAAAACTTGATGGGTGGTACGAATCGGGATTCGTGCTATGTTGTGGTGGCTATTGGGATAGCCGCTTCGTGTGGTTACGTGTATGTATCTTTACTTCATTTACTTTGATAACAAAACAAATTTGCAAACTTGCTTTTAAAATGTATTACATTATTGCAAATAAAGTTGGCTTCATGCAAAATGAGACATACAACCTCCACCTAAATAAGCTTGCATGTAGTTTATGAATAGGTCTGCTATTCCACACGTCGATCTTGCGGGTACAAAGACAATCTTTGTACTCGTGTGCTATGCTTAATTGTTCTGCAGCGAGAGGAAGAAGGTGAGCTCGAGGGCCTCACTTTTGTGAGTCGTGTTGTGGTAGCTTGCATGGCGACTAGCTTGGCGGCTGGCCGGTTGCCTTGTGGGTGTATGGCTAACCGGTCGACTTTTGTTCTAGCCATCTTATGGCGCTTTTGCTTCCGCTGTCATTCTTGTATATTGTTCTATTTGGCCGGTCGGCTCTCTTTTGTAATAACTTTACTTTATGTATGTCGTTGTTGAACTTAGTGCTGTATGTTGTATGGAAATGATGTGTAATTTTGTGATGATGTGCATATGCTGCAATTCTGGGAAGCATATGTCCATCGAGGCTTAGAATGTTTAGTTAGTAACACTAGAACCATTTGGAGGTTAAGTGTTACTAGTTAAATGTTCCGGGTCCTCACACCAAGGTAGTTAGAATCGCGATCCTACTCTTAGAGTCTTACGATTCTACGAACCCACGATAGCTTATCGATCCAAATCGCACCGTGAATCGGAATCAGGTAGAATCGTGGTAGAGTCGCGATCCAAAGAGTAGAATCACGTAGAATCGTGTAGAATCGCAGAGTAGAATCGTGGCAGAGTCGTTGCAATTTTATTTTTGATTTTTTTAGAGGCCAGGGTTTGCTGATATTTTGTTTTAGAACAAAATTTGTTGATATTATTTTCTGAGAATGAAACTATAAATATCAGTATGGTAATGCTAGTACAAATTTCTATATTATGGCATGAGCAATCTTGAGCTTGATAATGATAAACTATTTTTATTCTTAGAGTATGTCTAGCTGCTTTTAAGGAACATGCAAGTGTTGTAATTAGATATTGATTTACAAAAGTTGTGAACATTTCTCATGTAATTGTAGTAAACTAGTCATGGTCATTGGCTGTTCTCCTGTAGTTTAGAACCACCCATCATGTGAGTACCATTATGCTTTTCTGTTGTGCGATAAAAAGTGCTTTGTCCCTTTTTTTGTTATAAGTAAGTGGTAAACCATATAAAAATCATACAAACTTATAGTATAGATGTTAAATATGTGTATTTTTATAATTCCGTAGAATCGTGATTCTACGATTCGATACTATGATTCGATCCTACCGGAGGCAAATCGACCCAACTTAGGATCTCAACTCTGACTACCTTAGCTGAGACATGCCGAACTGGGGGCCATCTACAATGAAGTCATGAACGAGGGACTGTATAAATTGTCCGCCCCCAAGGTACGATGTCTGCAACTCTGGTCGTGCGGAGGAGCTCTAGCCTTGAACGTCCGGTGTGCCAGCGAACCTGGAGGGGCTCTACCCTGCGTACGGTCCAAACCCTGCGGACGGTCCAAATCCTGCGTACGCTCCAAACCCCATGTATGTTGCCTTGTAGGAGTTGGGAGTCTCGTATCCTCTTCACTAGATGGATGACCGTCACCCCCACGATCAACCGAAGGCTGCAAGACGAAACGATGTTAGCCAAAATAAATAGCATGGACGTAAACTGAGAATCTCGTACCTCCCGGATGTGCAGTGAAGATGATCGAGGGGGAGCGCTAGTCTGTGTACGGGGTGCGGACGACAGAATTGTTGCATCCTGATGGACCTGCGATAGGAGAACGATATGATGTTAGCGGAACGTAAGGCATAACCAAAAAACAGAACGTAGATTTGTACGTAACTTACCTCCCCGCCGATCTGGCCTGCGGATGACCGACGTGGAGCGCTATGACGCCGGCCGGTCTTGCTTGGTCATGATGACCTGGCAGGTGAGCATGGTCCCCCTAGTTGCTGCCTGGTGCATAGAACGTTGTCCGTCGAACGGCCGCAGCTCATGTTCTTTATTATATCCTTCGACTCCGCCAAGATGTACTTCAAAGCTCATGTTGTGTTTGGGATACGAATGGCGGTCTCCGATGCGCTGCGCCCGCTCCAATTGAAGTGACATACAAAATAGGTTTAGTAACGAATAGTACAAATATTATCAATGAAATGACCGGAGGTTGTAAGTGTCTCACAGTGTTGTCATGCCGCAAAGCGTTGTATCAATCGTACGAGTGGCCGAGGCTCTCCTGGTGCATCACATGCTTCGGACACTTTGACGGAATACGGGTGAGTCTGGTGTGCGACTGTGGTACGTACCATTGCATGTACTCACGTTATGTCCGTACGTCGTACGGTCGCGTCTCCAGTAAGACCTCGACGTGAGCCGTCTCCATCCAGGCCACAATCCACTTGTGCTGGAATGCTCGCCAGTCCTCATCATGTCGCCCTGACCTTGATTGCCTGCATTTCGAAAGGATTGATGTTAGAACAGAGGATATAGGTATGAAGTGTAAACATTACTCGGACAGGAGTTGGACTCACAAGTGGACGACTCGCTACAACATCCTGCCGTCGGTAGGGGGTGCGACCTGGTACAAATCGAACTGTTGCATTACGCGTTGCGACGCGTAAGGTTCCACCATATGTGTAAACACCAGGTGGCATGTCGTCGCCCAAAGTCCAGCGTCCTACGTGCATTGTAAGGATAGCCCGTGTGGCTCTACGGAGGCCACAAAGTCTAGGGTCCATGGGAGCCCAGATGATATTGTTGTCGTGCAATGACTCGAACTCGTTGTGGAACAACGAGTAGCACATCGCCGGTCTGTTCTTCACCCAGCGTAGGACAGTGGCAGTCCACCGGGAGCCCATGGTGCACCCATCTATCGGGTCCTGCAATGCAGGGTACGGTGGACTGCTCTGTGGAAGGACGGACGCGCTAACAGAAGTGCTCCCAACTCCACAGCTGTAGGAGCACATAGCAACAGGCAAGGCTGGGCTTGACACCGGTGTCGCGCCTCGAAGCGTCACACAACCCCCTGTATGTGGCGCAGAGGACGGCTGATCCCCAGTTGTGCTGAGGCATCGGCCCAGCCTTCGCATCAACCAAAGACTCGGTGATGCGGACGAAGTTGGGGTACACCCAATCGCCCTGTGATGTGGGAAACTTGACCGAACCAAAAATATATAGAAGGTAAGCGACGAGGTGCGTCCGAACAACGTCATCGGGTGCATCATCCAGGCACTGGTTGAAAAGCCTCAGCTAAGTCCAAGGGACGCCACTGGCGCTGGCTCGCATAGGTATGCTGAACCTGTTCCCCAGCCTGTCCTTCCAGTCCGGCGACGGACAGCCTGGAACAAGTGGCTCACCCTGGATCATAAGACCGGTCAGGAATGAGATGTCCTGTAGGGTGATCGTTATCTCACCCCACCGAAAGTGGAACGTGTGCGTCTCAGGCCTCCACTGGTCGACAAGTGCTGTTAGCAGGCTGCCGTCTAGGGTGAACTGACGTTCGATGGAGACCAGCCTCACGAAGGGCAACAAGCCCGTGTCCCAGAGGATGGGGGCGTAGCGAGCGTCCAGCTCCCAGCATTCCCTCCCGACCTGAAGCACTAGGGGTGGAGGGCCATCCTCGTCCCTGTCGATCCACAACTTGCACTAGTGATTCTCATCGTAGAAGTATTCTAGAAGCTTCGGTAGAGGCATGGCTTGCAAGACATGGAAAAAGACAGATTATTAGTGAAAAAATAAATTATTAGGACTAACTAAGGCCACTAAAATAACTAAGGCTAATCTCTTGCATGCATGCATGGATAACAAAGATAAAATGAGAATTTGCCCTCTAGATGCATCTGTATCTAAATACTGTTCAACAAAGTCATTGCTGTGTACAACAGCTTCACTGTAAGGAAACATCCTAATCCAAACCATTCAGTGAAAAGCCCCAACATTAATCACCTTCTAGTCCCTCCATTTTTCTTGGACCAAAAAAACTTCATTGTTCTAGGTTTTATGGCATTTGTAATCAGACGAACGGGGGCAGTTCTCACAATCACATGAAAACTTCATTGTTCAGAAGGTTGCTTCAAGTTTGTCATTTCATGGAGAAACAAGTCTCTGAATCACAACACTACTTGTATTAATTTCTGCTTGTGCAAGTAATTAATAGATTTGGCACATCTTACTGTTCTCTATTCTTCGGTACTTTAATGCTAATTTATTGATACTAAATTAATTACCACTAATTGATGAAAGCAAATTAATTACATCCTAAACATTACAACTAAAGTATTAACGACTAATTAATGACTGCTAATTTATTAATACTTAGGCCCTGTTTGGTACAGCTTCTACTCCCAGCTTCTCAGTTGATTCTCGTGGAGCCGCACTCAAACACTCGATTCTCAAAACACCCGATTCGATTCTCGTGAAGTCGTCTAAAAATACACTAGCGAGGAGAAGCGCTTTCCTGGATTCTCCCGAGAATCCAACTTGATAGAGCAAAAATACCCATTGAAGTTCTAATTATTTACCCACAAATGCCATTACTTGCCCGCGTGCACTTCGGCTTAAAACGGAACAAGGCTCGCTTCAAATGCGCCGCCACGCACCGCCGCACGCCACCGATGACCGGCCGTGACGGGACGCGGCGCAACCTCTTCGCCGCCAACCTCAAGGGCGCGCTCTCGCCGTCGCCTCATCCGCCTTCATCGAGTCGCCTTCATCGCCAAGAAGAAGGGCTCGCCGAGCCGCGCGCCGGCGCCCGGAGCGTGTCTTCCCACTCGCCGCCCCGCCGTCCGAAAGACGCTGCCTTTTCGTTCTTGTCGTTACAATTCGCGCCTTTCTCGTTCTTGGGTGCTAATTCGAACTTACATGCCGTGGGATGTGAGAAAGGCGGGCCTTTATGCCCAATCCGGTCAATTCCATGCAACAGACGATGTGACCTTCGTTCTCTTGTTGAAAATTTCAGTGTCTGAGGGTATGGGTACCTCTTGGAGCCGCTCGTGGGTCGGGATGGTCACCAAGAAGCTTTCACGATTCTTTTGGCCTCATTTGTTCCTAATCATGTGGGAATTCGACCAAATATTTCGCAAAATTGCAACTTCGCAGTTGCTTGCGGGAGATCGCCAATTTCGCCGCTACATGTTTGCTCCGGCCTCCTCGCCGCCGCCGGGCGCACTCAAGATTATTGTCGTAGAATGGCAAATTTTTAGTTGGCGTTTATCACATTTGGAATTCATTGTTTTGGTTTGTTCGATGTGTATGTGTATGTGTATGCTTCGTGATGATTTGTTGGGGCGAGGTCGTTTCTAGCCCATTTCACATCGAATGAGAAGTTGCGCGGTGGGCGTCTTGGTCAGTGTTCTCTCGTATTGTTGGGTCGACGGTGATTATCCTCCATGCTCCCGGAGAGGACTCGAGCTCGATGGAGCAGATTTGGCACTTGGCGACACACCGTAAGTTCCCATGCTTTCTCCATGCGCCTACTTGCCATCACAATGGACTTGTGTTTGGACATGTTTTCAGAATGTTGTTGCAGCCTTCCTTTGCTATATCGCTTTGCAGTGGCGATGTCATCGCCCCGATGTTATATTGCACTCCACGGTATGGGCGATTTAACATAATGGTGTATGTTGGAATTTGCTCGATGATTGATCCCGACGGTAAATTTTCTGCATGGTTGTCCATTTGGCATCATATTATTTCGCTAATATGGCTTTTGTGTGCTGTTGTGTTTTGTTAGGTTATGAGCATCAAGGTGTGGGCATTGCCATTAAGCTTACAATTGAGGGCATAAACCAGTGGCTATTTCAGACGTGGTCATTTTTGCCGTTTCAACAACATGCATAGTTATTCGCTTAGTTTACTCGAACAAGGTACACCCAATGCCCGATCAAGATACATGAAAAGAGGCATGTTAATCTTCCCATTCTCACACAACAAGACATCCATAACAAAATAAAAAGTATGTCAGATGCAAATTGTGCCGAGGTTCCTTACAAAAATTGTTATAGTATTGCCACCGAGATTTGTGGATTTCTTACAGCTTCTTGCCTGATCACAGTTGTGCTACATTCTACTAGAGAACCCGATCAAACTCTATTTGCAGGTAGATGCTTGTGAAGTTTGGTGAATGATGTTGCAAATATCTTCCTCCAAAGTGTGAACTAAATCATTTTTTTTTCTCATATCACTGCAGACTCATGATACGCCTCCTCCAAATATATATTGGCATATCCAAGGACATGGTGATATAGGGAAACAGAAGAGGATGAGTCGCTTCTTGTGATGAAGTCATCACTATCGTATGGCAAGATTACTTTGTATAGGGATCTTCCAGATGGTTGGCATTTCATGCGCCATTTCTTAGCCTTGTGTAGATTGGAGACTCAAGCATGTCATTCATAGTCCCCTAAAGACCATCTTGACACCAAGACCTAAGCAATTGTGAAATTTTGTAGAAATCACGCGGATCGTGTTCCATCTATTGCACCCAACCTAATGGCCATACAATTACTTCAACAACCTAGCCCTCTAGTCCGACATTCTTTGTGAAGATATTGTAGAAAGCTCGTCGTGATGTAGATTTTTTTGTTTCATCTTAATGTCAAGTGTATAAGGCTTGCTATTGCTAATTTGACATTTTGGTCACCCTTGTCGGCTCCGGATGTAAGTTGATGTATTTGAGGTTTGTATTGTACTGTCCATTCTGTATCTGTCTGGGTTTGAACCTCTGCTTCAGTGAGGTATTCAAACCAAGCAAGCTGCATGTTTTTTCCTCCCCTGGGGTTGGGAGAAGTGTGCGCGATGGGGTTGGGAGTTGGACGGAGGAGAGGCAACAGAACAAGGCTCGCTTCCCATAGCTATTGACTTCCTGATGAGTTACGTTATACTTAAGTATGTCATCATATATGCTTCCTCCTTTCCCCTAAAACCTTTGATACAACATATATACATTCACATAGTCTAAACAAATTTAGGGAAAAAATCTATAATTTGTGTACAAATACATAGGAGAAAGACACAAATATAATTAAATTATTACAACTAGGGGTAACATGGTCTATTTGCCTCTAATCCTCCTCATATGGTTTTGGGAGCCAACTTACCAGCCAAACGCTTTTAACATACAGCTCTAGATTCTCAGAGAAGTGGATTCTCAGAGAATCAGGAGTAGAATCTGGAAAATGAGAATCTGGAGCTCTACCAAACAGGGCCTTAATTCCGACTAACTATTCCGGACTAATGAATTGAGTAAAACAATGTACTTATGACTAATTAATTAATTGGTAACTAATTAACTACGCCTAAAAATTACAATTAATAAATTAAGTAAGATTAATTTCACTACAAATAATTTACTAACGATAATTTTTTTTAAAAAAAACGTACGAGGAGAGACATACCTGCTAATGATGGCAGCAAATAATAATAAGTCACCGAAAAACCGAAACCGAAACCGAAAGAACGAGAAAGCGAGAGAGCGAGCGAGAGTAGTGAGAGAGAGAAGTGAAATTGCACTCTTATGTGATTAAATAGACGCTGAGAGGATGCTGCGGAGGGAATCAGATTGCCTCCCGTGCTAATCTCTTGCATGCATGCACATGCATATAGACAAAGACGCGATTGAGGGGACGAATTAGAGGGTTGATGGGATGTGTGTGTCGGCGGCAGCGGCGAGTCCGACCGGCCACGGGCCGAACGCGGCTTAAGACGGCTAATGTGCTGCTAATTAAGACGGTTGCTATGCTAATTAAGACGGTGCGGGCAGCGGCGTCCAGCCCGTGACTGGCCGGACGAGTGATGTGGAGGGGCGTCCGGCCGGTGAAGTCCAGCCCGTGACTGGCCGGACGAGCGACGCGGAGGGGCGTCCGGCCGGTCACCGGCCAAACAAGCGACGTGGAGGGGCGTCCAGCCCGTGACTGGCCGGTGACCGTGCGGACGTTGTGTCCGGCCGGTGACCGTGCGGACGAGGCTTCAGATTTCCTATTTCGTTGCGACGGCCGCTACTTCCGTAATAAAACATCGTAAGCGTGCTATTTGCGCCAAAAAAATCTGTATCTTTTGAACGTTTCAGTAACAAATTCTTGAACTGGAATTTTGTTTCAAAAAATTTCCGTTGTTGCAACCTTTTGCTAATTGTTGCATATGCGATATCAGAATGTTGCATATGTTAGTCTGAAGTATTGCGCCGTTCGTCCCTTTTTGTTTGTTGCACCCATTGGATGTGTTGTTGCACTCAAGATTTGGCATGTTGCGCCTGTGATGGGAAGAAAAACAGGGGCATTTGTTGGTTTTTAGGCGAAGGTTGGTTATTTGTTGCACGCCCTGTGTTCTTTTGCTGCATCGCGAAATATTGCCGTCTTTCTAAAAATATTGCAACAATTATTTTAAGATATTGTCACTATTATTTTCGAATGTTGCAATGTTATAACATTAAAATTCGTTTGATCGGGATATTTAAACTAGTTTTAAAGCGCAACTAGGTTCTATACCGACAATTTCATGCATTTTTCGGTGAGTATGATTCTTTTCCATTTTTTTCTTGACATTGTATTGTTATCTGTACATTTTATTGCATACATGGATTAAAATTGTTGCACACATTGTATACGAATGTTGCGCTGGAGTGTACGATAGAGATACCTCCGAGCACTGGTTGCTCTCTTACATTTTTTTTTTATAGATAATTGCTCCCTTACAATTAACAAAGCTGCAATGAAAACGAGCTGAATCCGTCCCTGAAAGTAGTAGAAAATTGGCCTGGAATTTGTAGTCGCTTCTACATTTGGGTCGTCTATTTTTGTCGTCTTTGTCGCTTCTTTTAGTCAATTTGTGCTTTCTATTTCAGCAACTTGCATGGGAGATCCTCATTGCCGACCTAATCAATGACATTAATCAACTCATGAGAAGCGGGTGATAAAAAAGGCTGAAAGGCACGCACAACAGTTTACTTTGACTTGGCACGGAGTCTGAATTTCTATCAACTGAAGGATGCGTGACTCGTTCTTTAGATGGAACGATGGAGAGAAGGCACAAGCACTTTGTGTATGTAATGTCTATGGATGTTCTTCTTGCCGTTTGACTGCCATTCTTACTCCCTCCGTTTTTGATACGAGTATTTTGGGAAAGTTTATCTAGCGAACTGCGAAATACCAAATCTTTGTGGAAGAAATTAGACCTAGCACAAGCCTAGTCCCCTACAATGAGCCATCAATGAACCGGGAAGAGAACCAAGGGCCGAATCAGAAGTAGGAAGAAAAGCCCACAAATATGTCCGCTTGACCCGGCCCACATCTAATGGCCCAAGCTCCCGAGACACACGTCCCCGGAAACCCTAGCTCCAATATATAATCCCCCTTTCGCGCCTCCCTCGAACGCGCGCCGCCATCTCCCAGACGCCTCCCACTCGTCGACAAGATGGTACGACGGTTCTCTTCTTCTTGTTCCCTCCTTTTCTCACTACGCGGAGAAGCTGTACCCTTGGCGGATTAGTGGCTATGGGTCTTTCTTCGGATTTGTCCAACTAGATCGTAGTTTTTGTGGGTGCTAAGTCATAGGAGTTTGCCGCAATTACACATGCAGTGTGATAAGTTAAGCAATCTTGATCCCTTTTGGTCCATTTGTATTAAGAGCTCGGCTTTCTTTTCTTGGTGCAAACATGCTTCGGGTCAATCAATGTGTTCTTGAATTCGCTTAGAACTTGCAAATGTTTAGGATGGGTACCGGATATCCAAACAGGCCCTTGTTAGGGTATAAAAAGTAATGCAGGTGTTGTGGTTAGCATAGGCTAGAATCACTGAAAAGCTAAAGCTGGCGCTGATTGTCTTCAGTGGGGGCAAGACACAGAGGATGTTGATGTTATCACGTTTGTGCTCCTACCTTGGTGTGTTCACTAAAATTAAATTAGGCTGTAGTAATCCTCAAACTCAAGACATGGTTTAAGGTTTTTGGTGTTTGGTTGATGTGATAATGTTTGAGAGAGGTAACAAGAGAGATAACCTTAGACTAAGACTACAATACCATAATTATCCCTAATGTACATATGTTACTACACTACTGCCCTTAACACAAGTATGCAATAGCATTGAGTTTGAAAGGGGTAACACTAAGATCATAATAATATGCAATAACATGTCAAGGGTTAGTAACACATGTAGGTTAGAGATAGTTATGATATTGTAGTCTTAGTTTAGGGTTAACTTGTATGCTATATATACGCCCTTTGGAATCTTGTAATGCAATTATCCATTTGTTCTAACTCTCTCTCAAACATTAACATGATATCAATGTACCAGAGCCTATATCCCTAAAATCTTAGCCTAGACTAAGACTACAATACCACAATTACTTCTAACCTACACATCTTACTACACTAGTAACCCTTAATACTTAGAAACTATTGCGGGCAACACTTAGAAACTATTGCGGGTCAAAGAATAGAAAGTTTGATTGTCAAAATCAATACTGCCAAGTATATGAGAACAGAGTTAAGTATTTTATAGTATATTGAGGGCCTATTTAGAAGGGTTGTTTTCATCCTACATGTTCCTGAAAATTCCAGTGGAATTGTATAAACGTATCAAGTCAGAATTGTGAAGAGCTTTTATAGGTACAAACTAGTTTCAGCCCAAAATATATGAAATTAAATGACCATAAGCTTTGTCTTTCTCTACTGGACTGTTCATGTTATGTTCTCCTTGTGTGACTCACTCCTCTGTTCTGTAATGGAGGCTGTGGCCAGTATGCTGCATCTGGCAGCATCACAGCAGCTTCACTGCTGAGTTCTAGTCACACCAATTCATTAGTTTATATCTTCTCCTGTAGACAACTTCAACTGTTTACATGCAATTGACAAGCACTTGGCACTACATGTAAAGCAGTCAGTATGATAAGGATATCACTAGCAAACACACTACATCTACTTCAAGTTCCAAGAGGTGAATTTTTTTCTTAACAATTATTTTTGTCCTCATGAGAATTGATTGCTACCTCATGCTTTTATTTTATGTGTTCTTAGATTCAAGGAAGAAAACACAATGAATGAAAAGGAAGCATTGGAAATTTGAGAAGTTAGCCATAGAAGATCAACATAATGATGTCATCGCATAGGTCATTGTAGCTATAGAATATCATGTAGCCACAAAAGCTCAATATAACGATGTCATTGCATATGTCATCATGAATGTGATGTAAGCGCGTCTACCATCATAGCCACAGAAGATCATACCGCTACAGAAAATGAATATAATGATGTTATCGTATATGTCATCATGAATATAATGTAAACGTATATGTCATCATAGTCATAAAAGATAATGTAGTCAAACAAATGATTTTATCGCATATGTCATCATAAATATGACATAAGCGTTTACATCATTTCTTTCTTGGACCTCAAATCATGTAAAACTTTAAATAAGAGAGCACCCCACTAAACATCATAAAGTTTGAAATTCAGAAATAAATAAAAACACTTGTTCCATTTGAGAGTGAGATATTTGTTCAAAGGTGCTCTAATTGCGCTCACAACCGGAGGCCGAACAACAAAGACCAATTATACGCCTTGCAAATGCTTGGAGCTCTAGAGCAACACCACCAAATGCACCCCACCAAAGAACTAGAAATGCAAGAATCATAGACTATGCTAGGTCTTGGAAAGAATGGAAACTTAAAATTAAATTAAAGTAGTGATGCTTACTAGGTAACTTATCCTTTTGTTGCTTGATTGCCAATTGACTTGAAAAGCCTCTTTGCATGTTCTCATAATCATCGGTTTGGTTGCTTATCTTGGCTTGCTTGTCGTCCGCAATAATCATATTCTCAAGCATATCATTAAACATGGTACGAAGCCTAGAAGCATATCCAATTTTGGTTCTTCTAATCTCAAAAAATCTATTTGGATTAAAGAACAATGCAGCCCCGTACAACTTCTGCTCCATTTGGCTTTTCCACCTCCGTTCTATGATTGTTATCACCTTCCTGAGTAGTGATGTCTTGTTTTCCAAAGAGTCATTGATCTTCTTCTTTGCAAGATCCATTGCTGCGGTAACCTCTGGCATTGTCGGCTTCTCATCGCCATCGACGATCCTCAGCACAACGATAAGTGGTTGCGACGCTCTAATGCAATTTTCCACTGCATTCCAGAATCTATTAGCAAGAACTGTTTCACATACAATTTTTCCTATCTCTGTGCTAGACAATTTGGATCTATTCCAATCATCAGTAACAAAGAGACCTTTCAAAGATGTCCTATGCCTCCACAAGCTCTGCAAAGTGAGAAAAGCTGTAGCAAATCGAGTAGCTGCAGGTCTCACAAGGTCCCTCCCACCCAAGGTTGTCACGACGACCTTGGCGACCACGCGCCTAAGAGGCGTCAGGACGCCTAATCGCCCAGGCAGGCGCCTAATCGTCCTCTAGGTGAGGCAAGGCGAGCTAAGTAGCAACTACAATTCTACCACTAGCAAATACTCATGTCTATTTGGCCAGCGATCCGACTGGCTTGTGCACAACGGTCTAACCGATTCTTCAAAGTGGTCTCAGGTTGTTTTTCTGATAGCATGGAAATTAATATCGTGGATGATCTGGTTCGTATTTATTGATAAATGAGAGTGTGATATGCGTGTGAACTGATATTGGTCAAGTTGGAGAACTTGTGTCAGGAAAATGTTCTTTGGTCTTTGCATATGTAGGTTGGGCGTGGAGACGATCATAGTCGATGACGAGGAGGACTAGGACTAGGATGGGGAAATCCTAGGTTCAGGTGGTCGAGGATGTCTCGAGGTGGTCAGGTTTATGTTGGGGCACATGGAGATCAAAGGTGAATGTGTGAGGCGTGGAGAAGCTACAGGAGGTGTGGTCCTAGAGGCTTCGACGTGTGAGGAGTTATGGAAGGTGTTCATAACTGAAAGATTTAGAGATTTTGGAAAATCTGTATTTGGAAGGGTTTCGGGTCCCTTGATTTTCGGAAGGAGATAGGATTTTGTGTATGTATTGATGAGAACAAGGTTTAGGGCTCTAGCATATAAAAAGGAGGGAGAGGTTAAGAGTCAATAGAGGATCCGGAGACGGCTTTCGGGATAAAGCTTTTGGAGTTTTCTTGCTAGGGTTTGAGGGGTGTTGTTAAGGCATTTTGTAGCCACAGAACATGATTGAGAAATAAAGGATCAGATCTATTCCAAGAAAAATCAATCATCGCCGGCGACGTGTTTGTTTGGGCATCATCTTCGACTTGTTCTCGTTCCAAGCAGTGCGTGACGCTCCCAAGTCGTAGGACAGAAGAAATCCAATAGTCAAACCCTTTCGACTAGTTGGTCGAAACTCTTTCGACCAGGTCAACTTCACCTTCTTCGATCATGTGCCGTGTTGTTCACCCGATCGTCGACAACAACATCGGTAGGCAGAGCATATCAGCGCACGACAACTAGGAGGCGCCACGTACGAGTACAATGTTTTTAGTCGTCGGTTCGTTGGTAATTTGAGAAGAAAGTACTATAATCATCCACCCCTCGCTGATTGTGGTATTCGATCCTACAAGTGGTATTAGAGCGGGTTGCTATGGCGTTAGAGAGGTACGTGAATCATCCCCCATACTAGATGGTACTGATTTTGCTTTTTGGAAGTATCATATTCAAGCTTATATTGAGGCTCAAGGTAATGATGTTTGGAATAAGATTTCTAGACCATATGAGGTTTCTATTCCTGTTACTAATCTAAATAAAACAGATGTTGATTTAAATGCTCAAGCTCGTAACTTGCTGTTTCAAGGGATTTCTCACAAAGAATTTGATCGTGTAGCTCATATTAATTCTGACCACTTAATATGAAAAACTCTTTGCGATTATCATGAAGGAACCACTAAAATTAAGAAAGTGCGTAAAAATCTTTATCAAAGGGAATATTATGATTTTGCTATGAAGCCTAGTGAAGTTATTGATGATCTTTTTGCTCGTTTTGAAAAAATATTGAGTAATTTGCGTGGTATTAATATTATTTCTACTGGTGAAGATAATGCAACTAAAATATTGAGATCTTTAGGTTCTAAGTGGTTGATGGTTGTCACAACTATTAATATAGATACTTTAACCATAGATGATCTTTTCTCTAGATTGAAAACCTATGAGATAGAAACTTTTCCATCTAAGATTGATAAACTTTCATCTTTAGCACTTATAACTAACTCCGTGTAGGCTGCTCGTCGAGTTCTTTTCTTGTGTCTGCTTTCTCTTGTTTTTTCAGAGGAACAATTCGAACAACGCCTTGAAGAGGATTTGGTGTTGATCAAGGTTCAAGAAAGCGCTAGGCGCTAGGCGGGCGGTGGCCTGGGGCCTAGGGCCTAGGTGGACTAGGCGGCACCTAGGCGGTGACTAGGCGGCGGCCAGGCGCTCGGCTTGATTACGATGCAAATAAGACGACAACATGAATAATTTAATGAATTAAGCAAGCATCAAGCATCAAATTGAGCAAGATAGAAGGAAAATTACCTGAAGAAGCAAGACATGTGCAATTTGATGTAGTCATGTATATTATCTTTTCTCCAAGGCTCCAAGAGCTTGATGTAAACATGTATCATGTATATATTGTAATCAAATAATAATGTAAACCTGCATATTTATTCAATGATGAGTTATTTTGCTACTGTGTTGTGTGAGAAAGAATGTATGAATGATTGATGAATGAATGAAACTATGAAAGTATGAAACATATTCAGCCACACAATTCAAATACTTGACATAAAAGATAATCAAAATATCATAAGTTCATAACATGACAGTGCCAACTCCACATAGCAAGCAAAATACTAATAGAGTTTATGATGAATTGATAAGATGAGTCAATATGTCAATCAAGAGTTAGTGTCTTCGTCCTCCTCTTCCTCATAATATGTCCAAATTCCCATCCTATATCTTCGGAATTCCTCTTAAGGACGATTGAACTTGTCGCACCTCCGGAAGCAACAGATGACATCTTGACAAAATGACAAATCAATAATAACTTAATGCGTCATAACACACCGAGCTCAAGGAACATCAATTAACTTCCATACAATAAGAAAGAAATTTAATCGTATGGCAGTAAATACTAAATAGGACCTCATAATGTATGCTTATTGCTTACAGCCTTACAATACCTAGGACCTCATAATGTGTGGTACTGCCTACTGTGCAAGTAACTAATATCAATTATCAAGTGCAAGTGCCAACTGCCAAGTAACTGTAATATATAGTTATATACTGATCACAGATTCACAGAATGACAGATTGACAGAAGTAGAATATCAAATTAATGATTATCAATATCAAATTATCAATACATACATTCAAATTCAATCATTCATACACTGATTGTATGCTGCTTAATTGATTGTCAATCATACATTCATAGTTTCATACACTAACCATGCAAGTAATATCAATATCAATTATCAAATTATCAATTATCAAGTGCAACTGTGCAAGTAACATCACTACATTAGTAATTCAGAGTTTCAGTCTTCAGACTCAGTATATCACAGATTGCCTCATTGCCAGATTCATTTGGACATTTGGTTGAGCTCAGGAAGTCATCAATCAACACCAGACTAAACTTCACTACTTCAGACATTCAGATTTTAGAATTTCGCTTTTAGACAATCGCATATTGTAACTCGAAAGTCGAGTGATCTAAAATGCGAAATCGCTTTTTCGCATAATCGCAATCCTTTCACGATCTTTCACCTTTGCAAATGAACCTCGTAACTCGCATCAAAAGCATGAAGAACATGATCATCGCCTTCGTCACCGGTCGGACACATTTCTTGCTAAGAGTAAGAGCTTAATTCAAGAGAAAAAAGGAAGAACTATGGTCTCATCACCGCAGGATTCAAGCTATGAAGAACATGGTCATCAATTGCATGAAGATAATGGTCATCGCCTCACTGGTCACACACAATGCGGCACAGTGCAGCAGAGCAAGAGCCGCAAGACCGAGTGAGGGGAGCTGCGGTGCTAGGTGGAGGCGTGGAGCGAGAAGAAGGAAGCGCGCCAGCGACTCAAAGCAGCAGAGCAAGACGAGGGGAGCTGCGGTGCTAGGGGAGCGAGAGAGAGGGGACGGCGGGCGTGAGGGTGGAGCAGAGAAGGAAAGGGGGGCATCGGAGGAGGGGAGGGCGGCGGCGCCGGGTAACTGAGAAGAGAGGGGAGAGGGGAGAGGGGAAGGTAGCGGTGCGGGAGGGGGAACAGAGAGCTGTGGAGCATCGCATGGGAAGGTGGCGAGGCAGGAGTAGGGGCCAGAGAGGGGAGGTCGGCGGTGGGGGAGGAGAGGGAAGGGGTGTATGGCATACCTCTATTCGATGGCGGACGACCGCGTTTTGGAGGCGACGACCTCGATGCGGTGGCGGAGATGGAGGGCGAGCTCCAATCGACGGCGGCGAGCTCCAATCGACGGCGGTGAGCTCCAATCGGCGGCGCAAGATGGCTAGAACCGGGGCGAGCTCGACTTGGCGGCGGGGGAGGCCGAACCCTAGCGCACCGCAATGTGGTCAGGCGTCGGGCGCTGTTCCCTTCTTATCGTCCGCCTCGGCGCCCGCCTCGCCTAGCGCCGCCGAGAGCCGCGGAGGACCGCGGAGGACCGCCTTGCTCCTTCTCGGCGCTTGGCCCGCCTAGCTCGCCGCCTGGGATGAAAGCGCAGCGGGAATGCGACGACTAGCGCCTAGTCGGCGCCTAGAAAGCGCCGAGCGCCGATTTCTTGAACCCTGGTGTTGATCTCCTTACGGGCATATAAGATACTCAACAACATGAGGATGAGAAAGCGAGATAGCGTGTCAAGTTCTATAAGTGTTATGAGTGTGACGAGCCAGGTCACATTAAGATAGAGTATCCCAAGCTCAAGGGGAAGGTGATCAAGAAAGACAAGAATTACCGTCGTCGATCATCTAAGAACAACAACATCAAGGGTGGAAATTTTCATCGAAAATTTGCTGAAAAGGTTCTTTCGGCTATCGAGCATCATGATTTGAGGGTTGTAGAATATGAGAGTTGTGACGACGACGACCACGATAAAGATGATGCTAAAGGTAAGAAGAACAACGACGACTTCACAGGCATGTGCTTCATGGCAAGAAATAATAACGACGACGACGATGATAGTGATCCCGATGAGGTAGGACCATCATATGATGAGATTGAAGATGGTTTGATTAAACTTGCTATTGAATTGAAAAAGATAAAAAAGAAACTGAAAGAAAATAATTGTCTTGTTGAAAGCTTAACTTCTAAAATTAATAAATTTAGAGCTTCTATTCCTGATAATGAATCATGTGAGTCTTGTCAGGTTTTATATTCTAAGTTGGAGACTGTTAGGTCAATGAATGCATCAAACTTGGTTCAACTTAGAAATGTAAATGCTAAATTTGATGATTTAAGGTTAGCACATGACTCTTGTGATAAAAAGTTAAAACTTACAAATGATGAAATTGAAAAACTCAAATTTAGTTCTTCTACATGTTTAGAGTCAAATATTTCAAATGCTCAAACTAAAACTTGCTCTAATTGTAGATTGTTAGAAGCTAGACTTAATTTATCTCAGAAAACAATTCAACAGATATTTTATTATGAGATATATTCTTACTCTAACATGTCATGCTGCACATTCAGGAGACAGAAGTTACTCAATTCTGAAGGATCTTCTCTAAGCTTCCGACAAATGCTACGCTGCTGGACAACAACCTAGAGCACACCAATCTAAATGATCTTGAATTCCTGATGGTTCCCAATCCCAAGAGTATTAGGTGACCTTTCAGCAAGATGGTGCGGCGGTGAAGTGTACCGAGCATGTTGCCTAGCATCCTAGAATTACCACCGAACTCTAAAGACTATGTGTGCGCGCGTGTGAAACACACACAATTCATTCTTCTTCTGTAGCTCTCTCACCTGCTTTTTACAGGTCGAGAAAGGCCACATATCCTGCTAAAAATTGATTGTACTGTTGGGTTTCAATTCTTCTTGGATGCCCTTCAGGCTTTCACCCTAGAATTTATCAGCCGGAGCTCCTGATATCTTCTGTACAATTTCTGATTTATCGGTTGGCACATGGCTCATGTACTGTTGCCCGATGTGTTGTGTTGTCGTGAGCCCCTGATATACTTTGAAACGTTTGAACTCTTCTTGTCGAGTTTGATGGTGAAACTTTCTAAGACATGTCAAATTTTTAGGGAGACATTTTACGGTACCTTCTACTCCCTCATATAACTGGGAATATAGAATAAATATATCCATCTTTTGTTATTAACTAGCGGCTGCTCGATTGCGCGGAAAGATATTACAATACAAAACAACTGTACTGTCTATTGTTTAATGAAATTGTATTTGTTATATAAGTCTACTATCTATATAGGATTAATCTTCACTTTTGAAGAAAAAAACTATTCTGCGAAACCACACCGGTTTCAACAAACTACGCTAACTGGCAGGCTGCCAATGATGTCCATGAATTGATGTGCTCTTTTCAGACTGGGAAAGATCCCTAAGCACCCCCATAAGTCATCTACTTTTTCAATCTGTCCCTGATATGTAATTATCGTTCCTCATATCTAATTATCGTTTATTTTGCCCATACCCCCTCCCCCCGGGCCACTGTATGTTTAGCACTATTTCTCGTGTTTTTTTTTATTATCTTTGGCACTTCTTAAAGTGGTGTCAATACTTGTTTCAATAATGCTAATATTTAGTTCAATTATTTGGGTGATTTCGGTAATTGTAATACATCATTTCACTGTAAATGTTTCAATGTTGAAATCGTGTGTTATAAATAGCGAAATAACTCAAATCATTAAAACAAATATTGAGATCACTTAAATAAGTGCTAAAATAATTGAAGCAAGTGCCGAAGATAACTAAAACCATGATAAAATAGTGTGAACATACGACTGGGGGTATTTGCATGCCAACTTAATTTATAAGGGGCAAAATAAATGAAAACAAAATATGGGGGGGCAAATTGAAAAGGTAGGTAACTTATAGGTGTATTTATGGATTGTTTTCCTTAAAGATTAGATTTGATGACACGAAAATTGTTGAGTAAGGATCAGGGTTCACAATTTCGTTTTGAGTTTTATTTCGTTTGGGGGTGAAATGGACGAAATGGACGAAATTTCGGATTAAATTTCGGTGATTTTCGGTCAAAGTTTGATCAAATTTGAATTTTAAAATTTCCAAAAAATAAAAGAAAAAAGCGCCAGCACTAGAACTCGAACCCAGACCACCAAGGCTGCAGAAGCGCTAGCGCACCGCTGGGCTACCCTTGGTCTTGTGGCTTATTCACCACTTTTAGTATACTTAACCCTTGAAATTCAAACCAAACGAATTTTTTTGAACGAAACCAATTCCTTTCGGCTGGGGACGAAATTGTTAACCCTGGTAAGGATTCATAGGATTGTGGGAGGAAACGTATGAATTCCTTTTTATTGGGATGATTCTCACCATTATAATCAAGGTGTGAGAGATAGACAACATATGGTTAAGCACGCAAGGGCCTCCTGACTTCCTGAGCCGCTCTCCCGCGCGACTCAAGAGGCGAACCGACCACGCCACCAGCTCACCCCCTTGTTGCCGTCGTCGCCAGCGTAGTGGCGGCGGCGAGATCTCCCACTGTAGCCCCTCTTCTCTCCCTCTTCATCGCCCTTCCCTCCTCTCTCTCCCAAATCTGGGCTCCTCTCCCCCAAATCTATTTTTGTGGTCGTCGGGCGCTGGTTTGGGCCAGGTGTGGGTGGTGGACGGCGTTGGCTTGGAGCGGGCGTGGGCGCGTCATTGCGGCGTGCCTTCGGCAGCGTCCTTGCCTTCAGATCCGGTTGGGTCGGGCTTCCATGGCCATCCCACGGTGCACTGGTACGGCAGGGAGTCGCAGCCGCTTGGCGGTCACGAGTGAGGAGGCGCAGACCCGGTGCAGCTCAGTCGGGCAGCGTAGTGGTGGGCAGTGGTGAAGCACATCGCATCGCAGTGCAGCGGGCCATGCATAGGTGGTGCACAGGGCACAGAGCGTCTTAGTCGCATGCGGGTGGTGCGCGATAGGCGGCTGCCTCTGGGGTGGTGCATGGGGGCACGGTCGCTCTGCCGGTGGTGCGCGACGGGCGGCAACGGTGGCGTGCAAGTGGTGCGCAACTCACTCTATGTCCCGGTGCGACTCGCGGCGCGGGATGCTTGATGTCTAGCGACGGCGAGCTTCGCGCCCCCGGCCCCTCCGCTAATCTTGGTCACGTAGGAATAGGATCGGCGCCGCCATATGTGGCCTGTCCGTCGCCGACGTCCCTGCCTTTGGCTTCTCCTTTACCCTGAGCGCTCGATGGTTCCTCTGGTTGTCGGATGGGTGTAGTGCTTGTTGGGTTCGTGATGCTAGTGTTGTTGCAAGCTCTGATCCTGATGTTCAATGGTGTTGTCTCTCGGTGTCTCCGGATGAGCGTGGCCAGAGATCATGGTGGGTGTTTCTGGCGATTGGTGCTTCGGTGTGTCTGTGATGTCTCGACCGGAGTTCTTGTTGGTTGCGCTTCAAGTCCCTGCAAGAGTTGTGGTTGGTCTGCTTTGTGCATCGGCAATCCTGTGCGTTGGCTACCTCGTGCTCATTAGCTACTCCTCCTCAACGTGTAGGTGAGGTTGTGGTCTTGCCCTTGGTAGCGATGTTGTTAAGTGTGAGAGGGTTGGTGTTTTTACCCTGGTGTTAGATAGCGTGGCCTCTAACCTTATTTTTTGTGGTGCTTCCTAGGTGTTCCAGCATGGACTCTTTCTTATCCGTGGTGTTTCTACTCTGGGTTTGATGTTGTAATTTTTTTTCCTTGAAATGAATGGCAGAGTTCTTACTCTAGGTTTCAAAAAATATATATAAACAAGGTGGGCCCTCTAATGAGTGCGTAAGATTTTTTACTATCTTTTAATAAGAGAAATTCTACAGGATATTGGATTATTGTGAATTTAGGATTATTGTGGGAATTTATAGCTCTCAGAACAATAGAGATACTTTTAACCTCACCATTTGTTTGTAGATGTATATAGATATTAGTAACATGATAGTGTGTTTTTTTTTGTGAAAAGTCTACTAATCTCTCTTTAATCTGATAAAACTAAATAATTTGATGTATATTAGTGGTCAAAATTTTAAAAGGTTGATTGTATACATTCTAAAACGATAGTAAAAGAGAACGGATAGTTATAAATGTTATATATCGTGAAAAATAATCGTGTTGTTTTGTCAGGTGAAGCAGATCAGGAGAGTTTTCAAGTGGTGCATGGGGAGCTCTGGTACGTCGTTCAGATGGCGACGATCCCAGCCAGCCTACAGTGGCATCTAAAAGCCCTTCCCAAGAAGATTTGAACATGAGAACCCACCTCATAAGACAAACGTATTGCTCGCCTAAACACTGACTAAACCTTCGACAAGCTCGTAGGAGCTGATATATAGAAAACAGCTGAACATTCGACAATGAATTTTCCATAAAATTCAGACATGAAATTTGACATATTTGAAAGCAGTGGTCTGCTTGGCAGCTAGCCACTGCACAATAGAGCCACCTCGCAAGAAAGCTACTCGATTATGGTCAAAAAGATGAGCGAGACCATTGCTTCAACCAGCTGAAGTATATAAGACGTTGCCCAAGCAGCTGCCAAGTGTAAAACACCACGGAATCTGTCACAAAAGTCGGAATAGCACATCAGAACAACAGGTCCCCGATGAAGGTTACAGAGAGACCAAGTATAAACTGCAGCAACATACTTCCCAAGATCCTAAAGCAGAATCACTAAAAGATCCTTGGCTAAATAGCCAATATAGTGGATTCACAATTCTCGACTAAACTACAAAACTTCAGGACTCCTTAGGGAACAACAGTAATAGCAATTATGCTTCAGTCTGCTCCCTCAAGCGACGGATTGTGCTCCTGACAGTCACCGCACTAGCAGTGCTGCAAATACATATTATGAAATTAGCAACATACGATATGACAATGAAAGCGTCATTTGAAAGGAACAAGAGAGCTGGCCATGAGTCCATGACAACATACTTCATGGTATAAACACCGCCAGCCTTGACCTTCCCACAGTCCTTGCATCCCCAAATTCCAACTGCTTTCCTCTTCACAGCAAACTGGTAAGAATACAGAGCAAAGGAAGAACTAAGAAAAAGGATTGTCCTTTTCACATCTATATTTTACCCAAAAAAAATCAATTCAGATGTAAAAACAAAATATAAACCATTCAAATATTAAATAAAAGCAAAATAGAGTACGACATAGATTTAAGACAGCTTTGCTTTCATGTGCTCGAACTACTCTATGGTTTGTAACATACCTTCACACAGAACTCACAGAAGTACTTCGAGTGCTGAGACACCTCCATCTTCTTGATTTGCTTACGCAAACTGGCACCATACCTAGTGCCTATAACATTTTACGGGTTAATTTTAGAAAGAAACAGAAAAGGATGAATAAGGAAATAAGCCAAATTTTAGAAGTTCATACCATATTTGCCAACGATTCCAGCCTTCTTGGTGCGCTTCGTCTGAGTAGACATTGCAAAACCAACAAATTACACAACTGCTTGCTAAAATTGATCAGTATGATATAACTGGTGCAGTTGCAACTGAAAAGTACTAATGCAGATTTAACACTAAAAGATAGGACAGCTTAGTGTTAGGATCACAAGCAAGGTTGCACTCACAAATGGCAACAAGCCAGATGTAAGAACATAGAATTTCCCAATATTACCATGAAGTAATGTTGGAAGCCATAAGGATCTAGTACCAAATTATTAGTGAAATCATGTTGATTGCTAATAACATTCCACTAGCAAAATGATCACAAACATGCATCCAAGTGAACAGCTACTGTGACGAGGACAACACTAGCAAACACACTACATCATCTACTTCAAGTTCTGAACCAACTATACAAACCTCAACTGCATCAATGACAAGTCAAATGCGATAAGAGGTGAATCTTTTCCTTAACGATAACTTTTATCCTCGTGAGAATTGGTCGCTATCTAATGCTTCCATTTTATGTGTCCTTATCTTTGAGGAAGATAATGCAATAGATAGAAAAGAAGCATTAGAAACTTAGGAAACTAGCCACAGAAGATCAACATAACTATGTCATCGTAGCCATAGAAGATCATGCAGCCACAGAAAATCAATATAATGATGTCATCGTATATACCATGAATGTGATGTAAGTCATATGTCATCATAGCCACAAAGATTATGTAGCCCTACAAGATCAACATAATGATGTCATCGTCTATGTCATCATGAATGCAATGTAAACGCTTACATCATTTTTTTTTTGGTCCTCAAGCCATGTAAAACTATAAATAGGAGGGCACCCCTCCATGCATCATTGAAATTCAGAAATAGATAAGACTCCGTTGTTTTTGTGATTCCTTGTGATTGCTTGAACGTATTTGCTCCACGATAGCGAGTAGACGAAGGTCGTAGCGTGCAGTTGAGTAATTTGAGTGCTGCAGGTTGCCGTATAGAGACGGTGGTTGGCCACATCAATTGCTAGATTGCACGGGTTAGTTATCCATAATCCTACGTCGTAAAGATCAGGACAACCCCGCCCCCCATCAGTTGGTATCAAAGCTCAAGGTTGACACGATAGGATTTGTATCCCTAGTATTTATATAGTTGTTTTCTTTCTTGTCCAGAAAAAAGCCACAAAAAATAGTGTACTTCAACATAGGTTCAATTGAAAATTTTGGTGAATATTGTCAGGTTTTAATTCATTGGACACTGATCCACAAATCTCATTTCTGTTGCTTTATTAGAACTATAACCCTCAAGTTCCAGATTTGTTTCACTCTTCTGTTGGTATTCTGAAAAAAATTTATGAATTTCACTTATATCATTGATAGCCAATTCTATCCTTTGCGAATACTTTGCAACAAAATTAAAAGCTAGCTTTTGAAGTATTTCTTTGGCTTTGCACACTTGCTATTCTCTCCAAAGATTGACTTAGAATATTGTCAAATTCTTGTATGTTATTTCAATATTTATTTTTGGCCATAGTACCAAAAAAAGAGCTAAGAATCAAAAGAAAAAACAAAGAAAGCCAAAAGAGCAAAGAAAGATAAAATAGCTTTGGCCAATAATATTTTCTATATATCAGTTTCCATTGCAAAAAAGTAGAAATAGCTTGTGATACTAGTATGCAAATCCATAGCCCATTTTAAAATTGCAATTAAGCCAACGCTTTCTTACAACTTACGCAACATGAGCTATTTTATTCTTCACTTATATCTTGTAATATATAGCTCATTCCTTTGGTTGCATTCAAGCTACAATATCTTTGTGTGTGAGTTGCTACAATCTTCACTTAAATTTCGTGATCGCAACTAAGTATTGATTTTCTCGTTTGGATTATTACTTACCATTACAATATCTAGAATTTCAATTGCATAAGTTTATATTAAAACTCCAAGTTACACATATAGCCATTGTCAAATTACAACACTTGGGCTTTGAATTACTCAACTCACCTACATCCATCTACCGCTACCGGAGTACATGCACTTCACAAGGCCATCAAGCATTCATAAGAACTTCGATAAGCATGGAGTGAGAGAGTGGTTCCACTTATATCCTTGTTGCATTTTTATAATCGTAGTAGGTTAGAGTATACGAAATTTCCATTCTATGGAAGTAATGATCCAGACAAGTACCTCAAATGGGAGAAACAAATAGAATTAGAATTCAAACGCCACCAACTTGTTTGTTTTAGGAAGGTGTTATGAGCCACCGTGGAATTTGAAGATTACGCAAATTATTGATAGACGCGATATCCAAGAAGATGTTTTGTGAAAACTTAGAAAGAATTGAAAAAGATCATAAGAAACAACTTTGTACCATATGATTGGAACAAAGTAAAATCAAAAGCCTTGTTTAATCTTAAGCCGCCAATTCAAGAACAAAGTAAAGTCAGAAGCCATGTTTACTCTTCAGCCGTCAATTCATGAGAAGACGGTCAAGCATGGAACTTTACCTTCGATCGAAATGTGTAGTAGTGCTAGCCTATTGCTACCCACAACACATGAGGTTATGGTTGATGATGGGTCTTTAGAGGGTAAAATATATCAAAACCCACACAAAGATGAGAGCTACATAGCCAAATTGAGTGCTAAAAATAGTGAGTTATGTCATTCCACTATATGTGAGTTTGAGTGCATCCGAATTGAGAATGAAAGAGATACAAAAAGAAATAAGAGAAGTAGATGATAACAAATGTGAGATTATTTCTGAAATTAACAACTTAATCTTTACTTCTAGTTGTGTTTCTATTAGTGTGTAGGTTGACTATGAAGTTGAGGAATTTAATGATAAAGAGTCCGTACTAGTTAAAAAGAAGGATGAGAAGACAATCATAGGAGGATATAGAACACTTGTTGCCCCGTGGTTAGATCATGAAGAAATACAACATATATCATCTACATCATCTGACGAGGTTAAAATAGGTAATAATGGTGTTGAACTAGTTATTCATCTAGAGAAGGTTAGTAAATGTGAGAATTATTGTGCTCAATTGGAAATTCCATGTTCTGAATTTCATATCCTCAATTTACATAATGTAGAGTTGATTACTCATAAGGAAGTTCTTAGTAGGATATTCACCAATGATTCATTATGTTATATCATGTTTGATAAACCTATTGAGCTAGATAGGATAATTGGGAAAGTTATGAAAATAATGTCCTTGAAGTGTTTGCATAGAAACTACACCTACACATACAAATTTAATCTGATTGGAGATTATGGTGTAGACAACAAGTTCTACATGTATATAATAAATGATAATCTTGTCGAATTAACACTAGAAGCATGCTTATCAAGTCGTCGACGACTAGTCGACAAGTCGCTAGAGGCCGATCGATTGGAGGCGCCGACTCGACTTGCGCCAGCAAGTCGGGCGACATGTCGACTAGTGTTGACTTGCCGGTCGACTAGTCGACCAGCCAGAGGCAAGTTGGGCAACTTGAATGTGGGCCGGGCTATCAGGGGCTGTGGCAAAGAGGCAAGAGGGGGAGTGAGTGAGGGCAGTCGGGCACTCGCCACTCGGGCTCAACCTCACGTGTGATCGCAGCTCCCAGATCCAGTCTCCGCCGCGCCGTCGGCCAGCTCCCACCGCGACGCCGGCCTTTGTCCTCGTTCCTCCTCTGCGCCGCCGGTCTTCGCCTCACGCGTGAGCTCGGAGAGGCACAAACGGCGCAAAGCTCTAGATCCAGGCTTCGAAGCCAGGTCCCACCGCGCCGCCGTCGATCTTCGTCCTCGCCCCTCGGAGCTAGCTCCCACCGAGCCGCCGCCGGCCTTCGTCCTCCTTCCTCCTCCACGTCGCCCTGGCCGCAGCTCCTGCTGCTCTCGTCGCCCAGCGCCTAATGTATGCACCTCTCCTCTTGTCCTCTTCCAGTCTTCCTGTCCTCTGGTCCTCTTCTTCTCCTCTGTTCCGCTGGAGTAAGGGAGGGAGCTCAGTGGCCGACGCACTGGGGGAAGGGAGGGAGGTCGGTGGCCGGAGAGGAGGGGAGGAGCCAAGGAGAGATGCGCTCGTGACTGCGTCAGTGTGGACATGGAGGATGATTTGGGCGTGGGCGTACAGAACAGATCAACACTTCAACAAAACGACTCTTAGTTATTGACTTATTGTGATTTTGTGTGATTGTGATTCTATGAACTAAAGATACTAAGGTAGTTCTCTATTTTGTACATATGTAGGCACCATGGCAAAGCAATCTTCAACTCCAACTCCAACTTCAACTCTAAATCCAACAACGGACACCGAAGGTTATGATCCAGCTAATGATCCTAAGCGGAAGGCTAAGTCCAAAGACCCGGTATGGAAATACGGGTTTTGGTTGGACATAACAAACAAAGATATCGTCCAATGCATACGCTGCGGCAAGCAAATGTATGCCGAAGTACGAAGATTGAAGCAACACCTAGCGGGAGGCTATGGAAATATAGAGAAATGTCCGAACACAACCACACCTATCATGAAAGAGATGCGTGAGTACTTGTTGAAGAATGGCAGAAATAAACCCTTTGAGCTAGATGATGAAGGCGAAGGTGATGGTGATGGTGGTGAAGGTGATGGTGAAGGCGAAGGTGATGAAGTTCAAGAAATCCAAGCACAAGTGGCATCATCTAGAGGGAGCACAAGAGGCTCCTCTGCTAAGACAGTTGCAAGCTCCGGGACTGCCACCAAAAGGAAGCAATCAACGTTGGAGCTTTTGAAGCAAGCTGCACCGAAGGTAACCAAATCAGTTGCTTTTATGATTCGGAAGTCATCTGAAGTGGTTGTTGAGGAAAGACATAAGGGTAAAGATCAAGTTACCATTGAGCAAAGTATGAGGACCAAGGAAGAAAAGGAGAGGGTGGCTGAACAAATTTATGATTTCTTCTATGAGTATGGTATACCATTTAATGCCGCCAACAAAAGAAGCTATGAGATTATGGTTGAGTCCATCGGGCAATATGGTCCTGGGTTTAGGCCGCCTACTTTCCATGACTTGAGGCTACCCTTGCTTGAGAAGGCCAAAAAGAATACTGACAAGTTGATGATGCAGCATGAGTGTGCTTGGACACAGTTTGGTTGCTCACTTATGTCAGATGGTTGGACAGATAGGAGAGGACAACACTTGATTAATTTCCTTGTCAATAGTCCACAGGGGACTTTCTTCTTGGAGTCTTTTGATGCCTCCAGTCAGTCAGCCGATGCCCACATGTTAGCAAATTTATTGGAGACAAAGATCAATGAGATTGGTCGAAAAATGTTATTCAAGTGGTCACAGATAATGGTGCTAACTTCAAAGCGGCAGGCATACTTCTAATGGAGAGGATTCCTACTCTATTTTGGACCCCTTGCGCAGCTCATTGTTTGGACCTCATGTTGGAGGACATTGGGAAGATAACAGAGTTCAAGAAATGCATTGTACAAGCCAAGCGTGTGACCACATTTATCTACAGACATGGAAGGGTTCTTGACAAGATGAGGGAGATGACAGGTGGGAGCATGGATGTCACGGCATCACCAAGGCGTCGCCTAGACGTCCCGGCGATGCGGAGCAGACGCCGCGGTCGCTCGCCTCGCCTTGGCCATCTCCGACCGTCACCGCCCCGGCCGCCGGCCCTAGGTACTCCATCTCCCTCCTCTGCTCCCTCCCCCTCCTCTCCCTCCCTCCCGCGGCCCGCAGCCACTCCCCGGGCGTCCTTGTCGTTGGATTCAGCCTCTCTTGCTCCGGATTTGGCCTGGACCGAGTCGTCGCCGCCGCCTCCAGAGCAGCAGCGAAGAGGGAGGGGGAGGTCGGTCGCCGGGAGGGAGGGGGAGGGGCCCGGAGGGGGGTCGGTCGCCGCCGGGAGGAGGGGAGCCCGGTCGCCGCCGGGAGGGAGAGGGAGAGGGGGGAGCCTGCATTTCTACGATCACAAAGCCTACGACTATCTACCGTGAAGCTTACGACCACTGATCACAAAGCCTACAACTACCGATTGTCGACTAGGCACTGTAGCTTCCGACCATCAACTATACACTGTAGCCTTTGACCATCGACCAGGTACTGTAGCCCTCAACCATCGACCAGGTACTGTAGCCCTCGACCATCGACCAGGTACTATAGCTTCGCCCATCGACCAGGTGTTGTAGCTTCCGAACATCGATTAGGTACTGTAGCTTTGCCCATCAACCAGGCACTGTAGCTTTCGACTTTCGACTATGCACTATAGCTTTCGACCAGACACCTCCGACTGTCCTTCGTACTGAGTAATAGAACTCGGAGCTCTATTACTCGGTACTCAGAGCTACAGTACTCGAGATACAATACTCGGTACTCGGAGATATAGTACTTAGAGCTATAGTACTCAAAAACCGGTCAAAGCCTAGCGATGATCTAGATACAGTACTTAGAGATATAGTACTAAAAAACCAGTCAAAGCCTAGCGGCGAAGGGATCATCGAGTATCGCCGTTTGGACCACTCAACCTGAATGTTCCAACGACCGAAACTTTCACAAACGTAAATTTCAATGCAACCTAAAATCAATTATTCATCATCACAAAATTCATGATCTATCCACATGGTCTAAGAAAACACAACAATTTGTAGAGAAAAAAGGAGCAAGATCCACCATCATAAACTTGTTTTTTCTTAAAATAAATCTGTTAATCTTTTAAGCTGCGATGACTTCGCCCCGTTTACTTGGCTTGTAACCCATCTCTTCGTGTGCGTGGCACACTTGAATGGCCGCTGGCTACGAAAGGAGTGCTGAACATAGCTCTGTTTGTGTGTGAGACAATGAGTGAGAGAGGATATACTAGCTATATGTTCACAATATCAAATGAATAATCTATTTGCAAAAAGGTCACCTGACATTTTAGGATTAGGAGATATCAGGGTCATTTAGATTAGCGTGACTTAGAGCGATTGATTGGATCTACATATATCCTCTAGCCTTGCAGCATTTGAAGGAGGCTACCAGAACTTTGATAGAGTTGCTTGGATAATACCATGCATGTAAAATAGTGCATTTTTCTTTCGTTTATGTTCTGACGAGAAAGAGATATATGATAGATATATTTCGTCTTCCATAAACAATATAATCCGACTATCAACATTTTCATCCGGTCAATTTTTATTAAGATCCGCTCATGCACCAACTAGTAAGCTGACGAGGAAAAGTGGACAATATGTTCATGCACCAACTAGTAAGCTGACGAGGAAAAGTGGACAATATATTTTAACACTCCCCCCTCACATCTAGGTTCCTCTGGACCTAAAATGTGGACTTGAAGTGGGCCTCAAATATCCTTTTTAATATTGCATTAGCAAGGTCTTAAACTCAGGACCTCTTGATTATGATACTATATTGAGTTGTATATACCAACTAGTTCATTCAAAAGTTTAAGTTGATGAGAAAAGGTAGGCAATATACCTCAACACTTTTCATAAATTAAACTTGACAGTAACCAATCTACTTTTTTTAAAGAGTGAGGGCAATTGACTAGTGTAGTCATTTTAATGCTTTAGACCCATATGTCACGGGTTCAAATCCTGGATAATAAAGTGGAACATCCACATAAATAACCCACCCAACTTGTGGTGGGTGGGAGTCGAACTCTGGTCACCAGCCAGAAAGACAAGGTGTCACACCGCTAGGCTATGTTACAGTTGATAGAACCAATCTACTTGAAAGTATTTACATTTACCTAACAGGAATAACCCTATTGTGGAATCCTTAAGGCTTAGTCAAGGTATTATTTTTTGAATTACTTAAGATCACAGTAATCTCATTTACTTCTTGCATCCTATTGTAGCTCCCTCAAAGGTACTTATTCGACATTCGATTTTGAGTAGCATGGAAACAAATAATTCATTTTTTCGATAGGAAACAGGACTACTACATTGAGTAAGAGGCTAACAGCAAACTGCATGGTGGATTAAATTCCCTCACAAATATTAAGTCTTCTGTGAATGAGTCTGACATTTTTTAACGCCGATATATTTAGTTCGCAGAAAGGCTAGTCACACCCTATTCCGACTTGTTGTCACTTACAGCACGTATACAACGACAGAGAATCCATGTGCTCAGCAATAGGCAGATCATTTCAAATTAACGATCGGAGATATCAAATCTAAGGGCTACGGCAATGAAAGAGTAGGACAGGGACGTTTCTTGATATAGAGATCGGAAGAGTTTTTCTTTCTATTATCTAAAAAAAGAACACTTGCTTTGGTTGCTCTTGTCGGAGTGGACATCATTGATCTACCGAGTTTTTTTAGAATCGAGAGCAAAAACTTGTCAGCAAGCAAGAGCCATTTACCATGAGCATGCAAACCTGAACTAGCACAGCTATTTCATGTTATTAACGTTTTTGCATGCTCTCCTGACCGTGCACATGTCCTGTACAAAGAGCCGCAGAGGGCCTAATAGCAAGCGAGAAGGATGATTTTGGTCCTAATAAAGCTAGGTGGACACCAATGCAAGCTTTGCAAGCATGTTCAATTAGGTTTAGGAGATATCGGGAATTTCATTACAAGAAGTTGATTCCGCATCAGAGCACAGTGTTGTGTGTCGTTCTCACTAGTTAGTTGAGGTGCATGTGTTGCAGTGATGTACCATCAAAAGCGAGGTTCTATATACGATCACTCATGCTTGTGACCTCTTTTTTATGTGAGATGTAGATCAGATGAGCAAGGAACCAAACCGATTTTTTTGTGGCTGGTTTGGATTCCTACCAGGAGCTGGTAAGACCGGTAGGGCCGATTTTCGGTTGAAAATCAGAATCCCATCTGAATAAGGTCATTCGTCGTAATAGGTGATCAGTTGGATTTTCACCCTTATTGTAAGAAAAATATATGGCTTTTACCGCGGATTTTCTCAAGACATGCTATTCTTAAGAGCTATTACAAAAGGATAATGCTTTTACTACGGACATGTCTGTGACATGTTAATTTTTGACTTGGCGTAAAGGGTGTTACAGAGGGTAGGGTGAATCATAAATCATAGTGACACGACGCTTTCTTCCTTTCTTTGGACACACTGTTCAAGTTTAGTGACAGCGAGAACAGCCTGACTACTATAGACATAGATAAGTAGGGACGAAGGAGTTAAGTCAGATAAATTAACCGTTCATACTACAGAGTTGAAAGGCAATCTCCAAGACGAGATTAATTCCTGTAAATCTATCTACAGTCAATGGAGATAGGCAAGAGATGTTCATACTTACCTTCTGTGGGGACCCCGGAGTTATTTCCATAAGACCGAGACTAATCAAGGGTTTAGGGACATAACTCTGGATCTCCGGTAAATGGATTCCAACTTAACTCAGTCTAAATGAGAGGCTTGACTACAACCTAGAGCTCCGACGATCATGCGCGCCGCTCCTCTGCGGGCACTACATGATTGTCGGTTCTCCCACAAGTCAAGCGCTACACTTAGCGAGTTAATTCGGAATCCACGAACAGCGAGTAAGACTTATATTGGCTCCCAAGATCAGCGACCAATATAATCCTACTCTCAAACAACGTTGATCACATCCATACAACATTCATACATAAATAGTACAAGAGGCATACAACATAGTTTCAAGTTTACAACTAATACAAGTGGCCGACCGGCCAAATTAACATAAGAGTATTAAGTAGCAGCGGAAATGAACAAATAAACCAAAAGGCCAGCAGTGGTATGCCCACAACCCATCGGCAACCGACTGAGATTAAAAGATAGCACGCTACTCATCGGTGTCGCCTCAATCGACACCGACAAGCTCGTCGGTCTCTAAATCCTCCTCACCTGTAAAAGCCAGCAAACACCTGGCTGAGTACAAAGAGTACTCGCAAGTCTTACACAAATAAAAATAGTTATGCATAAGGTCATTCAAAGGAAGGGCTCATATTGGCTTAGTTTCGCGAAAAGGACGTAATACTGAACAACCTACACATACTAGTTTTTCACGTGCCATTTCAAAACCAGATTTGAAGTAGAAGTAAAGCATGTGAACAAGTAATCAATTCCATAGCAAATGAATTATACCAAAAACGAAGTGGCGGTCCACTTTGATACAACAACAAGCATGAACGTCCCATTCATGTTGATACCAAGTTATAACCACAATTTTTAATTTCGAGTCTAACAATAAGCAGCCACAAATTTCAAGCGGTCGTCCATAACTGTGGACACGGCTATTCGAATATATTATACCCTGCAGGGGTGTACTACTTTACCCACACGACTTGATTAGCCCGTAAGCCTCCAGATGCCTCCGAATATAGCATACTTCCTATGGTATGCCGGCCGGGTAAATCAAGATACGGTTGTTTTTAGCAAGAAGATCTCATTGAGCTAAGTCCCTCAACCCATGGCTCCTTGAAAACACAAGACGTTAACGCCTCCATCCTATATATCCTAGGAAACACAAGACGTTAACGCCCCCATCCTATCGGCCCAAAGGAACACGGGATTTCACGGTCCCATGCCCTTACAATTTCACCACCGTGGGACTCAACACAATAAAATCTTCCCCCTACTTAACCATACGACACCCATATACCGCGCGTGATAGCACGAGTTTTACTTGAATTGCAACAACCCAAAGTTCGGTCCTTAATTGTCCAGACAAGTCAACCACTTACCCAAAGCTCGTGCACAAAGCACCAACACAAACCAACACTTGTCCAGACCAAAAGCTCATTTAAAATGACAAAATTTAACTCATAAAACATATACAAAGATCTGAAACAAAGGTATATAATGACAGTTGTGTGTATCCCATAATTGGCGGGCTATTCCCGACAATCGAGCTACCGGTTCTAGACTTGCATGGCTAAGCAACTCGAACAACAATATACAAACATCCTATCATAATTATTTCAAGATCGGGTAATTCATGGATAGCCACAATGACAACATAATAGGATGTGTCTAACTATTTATCACAAAAATAGCGACATTATATAACTACCATGAAGGCAATTATCATTGCATCTACCCTATCAAAATTGGGATCAAATATGATGCAAAAAGAAAGTTCAAAGGATGCTTGCCTTGCTGATAAAGTAGTTGTTCACTCTCAGTAGCGTAAGAGTCAACGTCAATAGGCTCGGAATCTATATAAATACAATACCGAATAAACATCGAGAAATACTCCAAAAATCAAAATACTAAAAAATACATGATTTTTCTACAGTAGCTAAGTCATGATTTTAAATGATTTTTGTGAAAGAATTATTTCATTTTGATTTAGTATATGAAAGTTATAGTGGTTTGAATTTCAGTATTTCGATATGCCTTCATTTATGTAATTTAATTATGAAGTGAAATTTTGTAGAGCAGTGGCGAGTACAAGGATTATATGGGTAAATAGGAAATATTATTACAAGTTCAAAATAGTTGAGTTTGCTCCAATTGGAGTTTTCAAGAATTACTTATGAATTTTCAAAGTTATCAGCCTTTTTCTTTTGCAAGAATAATAGTGTTAATAGCTCATTTTCCAAAATAATGCTCTCTGTTACAAAGACATGGTTGAAACCAATTTTAAAACAAAGTTCATTAAATATGAAAATTACCAGAAGTGGCTTCACTCGTTTTGGAGTTAAAATGAATTAGTTATGCCTTTTAGAAGTTATACATATTTTTTAGTGTAAAATTAATAGATTTTGAATTCCATCAAGTATTTACTACTTTTCCTACCGGCCACGCCCTAGCTGCAGTCGCTGACGGGCGGGCCCTGAAGTCAGGGTTGACTCGGTCAGCCTTGACCTAGCCCAGCCGAAAACACGGTGAAAACGTATTTCTCCAAAAACACCTTCTAGTTAGGGGAAACATATTTCGGTTTCTTTACTGAGAAATTACGTTTTCTCCAACCGAAAGTGTAAACTATAATTCACGCAACCACTTAAACTATACTGGGGGCCCACGAGTCATAGACTCATTACTATATAACGACAACTATTAGCGCTAATTAAACCGAGATCAAGTTAATTAAACGGCTACTGTCTTCGGACGAAAAACCGACAACCGAGCCGCGCGCTCCCGTGAGCTTGCACGGTGGCTCACCGGCGCGGGGATCCCCGGCGGCGCCGGCCAAGGCCAGGAATGGGTACACAATAGCCGCGCGACTCTAGAGGTACCTTCGCCGAGCTGGGGCGGCAGAGCGCGCGCAAGAACGCTGGGAGCGAGGCGGGCGCTCGGCTCAAGAGGCTAAAGCAACTCGGCGACGAACTGAGAAAACTAGCACGCGCAAAACCTTCTACCAAGTCCAGAGAACCCTTACCAGAAGAATAGAGAGGCCGAGGAGCTCGGGTAGGAGTTGGCGCCGGTAATGGTGACGGTGGCGGAGGGCTTCACGAGGGCACGACCACCTAAGCAAAGGGAGAGCAAAAGAACGATCGGGATCACGATAATAGCCCTAGGAGATGCCACGACCAAAAGGAATCGATGAACTACTCACCAGGCCGGAGATGAGAACGAAGGAGTTGACTTCGGCTGGGAATCAAAAGAAACCAAATTCACGAATATCCTGCGATCCGATGAAGAAATAGATTGAGGGGTTGTCGACAGTAGGTATAAAGGCACCTGGTGACGCACTTTGAGGATGATAATACCTTCCGAACACGACGTTGACACGGTGGAGGCGTCGGGTGCGCGCTCCGAATGCATTTAGAGCACGAAGAGGAACTGAGAGCCACACGATAATCCAAGGATTGAGGTTAGTTAAAATGGAAACGGCAAGGATCAGGGAGATGAGGGGAACCACGCGGGGGAAACTCACCTGTGAAGAGAGCAAGAACAAGCCTCTCTTTCCTCAGGCCCGAGAGGAAAGATGGGGAAGAAGGAGGTGTTCGGGGACGACTTAAACTCGACCGATGGACGGAACAGAGGCGGCGTCAGTTGGGAAAGCTCGGGGACTGGTTGAGAGGGGCGGTGCGGCAACGCCGTTGAAGGGGCAGCGCAGAGCTCCTTCGGCGCGTGGCGCCGAGCTCGCCGCGCCGCCCGAGGTTGGAGACGACCCTGACGTGTGGGCCCGAGTTGGCAGCGGCACAAGGTGGCGCGGCTTGGTGCAACACAGTGATCAAATCGGGACCGTTGGATGGCGAATGGACGGAGGAGATTGGCGAGGGCGTTCGGACAGGTCAAATGACGAGGAGATCTGGGCCGCTGATCCATGATCCAAGGGTTGCATGCGGAGGTGCAACTAGTTGACTCCACCGAGTCAAGTGACCGAGTCGGGTTCGAGCCCAATGAACACTAGTCTGGTTCGGTCTGAGTTTGACTGAGAATTAAAATAGTTTCTCCACTTTGACCAAGGGCTTAAAATTAGAAATAAATTTCCTAAAATCATGAAATAATTTGTGGGGGTTCCTGGGATATCCTAGTGTCCATAAAAATTATTAAACCCTACTGTTCATGATATAATTTGTATAGTTTGAATTCAAACATAAAGTTGGCCTTTAAATGGTGTTTGAATTTTCATAGGGTTCAAACCACTCCCAAAAATTTGAAAAAAATTATATTAATTCATGATAATTAATATAGTATTTGAATAAATTATTTCCAGAGATACTTGAGTAGCACTTATTTCAGTTTTTAGTTTAGAGTTCACTTTAAAGTGTATGTTTCATCTGTATTTTAGAGATTTTCTAAGTACAATATGCAATTCAAAGTTCCAAAACATGATGCATGTCAATGAGATGCATAATTAACCTCTTTATTAATTTTGGGGATGTGACACCTTCAGATGCAGCGCAGAGATTTTTTGGTCCTTCGTGTCCTAAAGGTTCAATCTATATTTCAGGTCTCATCAACAAGCTTGATGTATGTTCGAACTTTACAAACCTCGTTGATGGACAACAAGACGTTGGTATGTGTGAACAACAAAACAGCACAGTACCATGTGCAGATTGCTAATGGCTTCAAAAGACATGGTGGGATCGAGTTAATAAACTGAACAATTAAGACTAGGATTTCAGTAGTACATTTTTTTGGCAGAATATGAAGCCTTCTTTGGCCTATAAAGAGGAGAAAAGCTTCACATACCATGCTTTTTGTTACGAGGTCAGTACGACGTGACCCTGAGCCAAATAAGTAGATCCCACTGCTGCAGGTCCTAGTTAAAAGATCGTACGAGGAGATCATCATAGGTATAGCAGTCGTGTATAAAGAGTGAAACAGAGGGGTAAAGATAAGCTTTGGCTGAGAGAGAGAGAGAGAGAGAGAGTTGAGGCTAGAAGGTAGGTTAGGTATGGGAGACATCTGGATTATTTAGAATAGGCCATACCACTATCCTTAGCGAACGGCACTTGAAAGGCTAATACATGTTTCGGAGAATATCACGTAGATTGAGCAAAGGCATTTTGCAGGACTCAGAAGAATCGTTGAGACGCGTGGAGAAAACAGAGTTCAATTTCTTGGGTGAGATGAATCTTTGTAATACTGTGGATATCATGGGGATATACTCACGATATTTGAATGATGTTACAATTGGCAATGTTGTTTAAGGTTTGTCAAAACTCTTGTTTTCAACAAGGTTCAGGACAATCGGTCGTACCGGCTTGTAATGGGCAGTAGTAACGTTGAGCGGTATGACCGCAAGTGAGGGAGCGGTACGATCGCAGTGCGGTAGTACCGGAGGTTACTTGGCGGTAGTACCGTTTGTGTTGTCAAGTTCGGCCAACTTGGTAAAATGGCTATGGGTTAGGTCAAATTCATGGGTTTTAGTGCATATGTGTTGCATGATGCATGTTTTAACTAACGTGGGTCAAGTTGTGAAGAACTTATTCCCGGTTTCGATTTGCTTGTCTATTGTTGTGCAAGTTGCTTGGTGGTCAACGACGAGGATGATCGGGATTAGGCTTGGAGAGCTGAGGTTCAGAACGATCGACGATGCCGGGTGAAGTCATTGGACTCAAGCATGGTGCAAGATGGACAAAGGTGACCGAACGGCGATTCGGTGCGATCGTTGATCAGCGCGTGGGGTCGATGCAAGTGCCATGGTGGTTTCGGTGGGAGCCGGATGGGAGAGACTTGCCGACATGATGAGAGCCGTTGGATCAACCTACACGTGGCGGAGCATGCGACTGCTTCGCGAAGATTGGACTCGGTCTTTGAAGAAGGGTCAAGAAGGGGTATTCTGGTAATCTTACCAAATACCGCCTTGGTTACCTTTTGCTAACCCGCGGCGCAAGACGGTGCGTGGAGAAGCGAATTAGGTCAAGAGGAGATGAAGACGACGCTTTAAAATACGTGCGTGTGTGACCCGTTTGTGTTGTGCCTTAACGGGAGCCCATTAGGGAAACTCTTCTAGAAGGTCTAAGCCTCCGCTATAAATAGAGGAGGGAGATGGCTGCACCCCTTCAACCCTTTCATTACTTGTAAACCCTAGTTTTACTTGTGTGATTAGGGAGTTGATAGTTGGAGGTTAGGGTTCTAGAGAGTTGGATTTGATTTCGTGCTCATGTATTTAGTTTTGTACTCCATTGATGGAGTGGTCAGAAACCAATACCATATCAAATCAATCCGAAGAAAGTTCTCTCAAAGATGAGTTTATTTGCTTTCTTTCTCTCTATTTGGTGATTTAAGGTCTTTCTTTAATCCGTGAGTTTTTGCTTAGTTTCTTGCTGTGACATGTGGGAACTCATCTAGGATCATCTTGATCATCAATCACCCACGAGCAGGTCTCTAGTTCATATTTTGCTTTTGGCTCGGTTTTTGAACCACCTTCGTTCAATCTGAAAAAGACAGGAACTTTGGCATGGATTTTTACGATCGTTGCATGGAATAGGTTCCTGACATCCTTAGGAAGGTGTGTTTCAAGTTTTGTGAAGTTTGGAGTTACGGATCAAAAGTTATGTCAATTTTTTATTTCGTTTTCAGGCTATTTACTATTCATTCGCCTGATTTTACTGTTCACTGTGGTACAATTGGCACTGTTTATATGGTCGTATCGGAGTGCGGTATGGCCGACACTTTTCATCCAATTCAACTGTTACTGTTCATCAGTGCTGTTCATTAGGCTGATTTTTGTGTTTTTGATCGTTTCTTTTGGAGATTTGAAGGAGATTTAGTACAAGTCTTCCGCTATGTTTATATATATTGATCTTCGTAATTCTTATAGCTATGAGAGTCAATATCATGTTTGAATCCTATCTTGAAGCGAAAAATTGATTGAGCTCCTATTCACCCCCCTCTAGTCGTCATTTCGGTTCAACAAAAACAGTTCATTCCATCAGGCCTAAAATTCCTTTAAAACAATTTTAAGCTTCCATCTTCCACCAAGAGTCGAAAACAAAGGTTTTTCTATTCATTTCATAGAACGACTGTAATTTTGATAAAACTAATAATAGGGATTTTTGAAGTGTGTTCTTGTGGGCGCTAAGTTTTGAGGAGTTCACCTTGTTCTGGACTGCTATTGGGCAATCCAAAGTTGATCCTGCACTTGCTCTTACTGCAACTATCTTGTCGTGAAAATGAAATGATCAATGGACTGTAAATAATTATTTTTGTGATACCTTTTTGGATGAGAGAAAGAAATCACTCAAATCATATTTTGTGTCTGTTTGTACTCTGTTATACATAGCTCATTTCTTCAGAAAAGAAATGTATGTGCTGAGTTCAAGGCTACAGCCTACAGATATACAACCTCTGTTCATTTGTACTTGTCGTTTTGGATATCGATATGGTCTCCAATATACATCTTTGACTTTTACTTTTTCTAATTATATATTAGTAAAAATTACTAAAAATGTAATGATATAAAAGTATTTTTGATGACAAATCTAACAACATCATTTTCAAATGACAAGTCCAAATAATTTTGTGTATGTTATTGGTCAAAGTTTTAAAAAGTTTACTGTACACTTTCTAAATGACATCTAAAAAAGAACGGATGTAGTAACTGCACAAGAAATTTAGTTGATTCCGCCTTTAAAAATCAAATCACACATTAAAGTGCTCCCTCAAAATGATTATATTTGAACTCTCCCATCTATTTGTCAAAAATATTTCACCGTGGATACTCGAACTTCAGTGACACCATTGTAAGAATCAACTATAAATCCTATTTCGTGATTAGGATGTAAGGCATTTCTAGTAGACAATTGAATAGACTGAAACACCGGAAACCATCCCCAATTCAGGTTCGGTCCTCATCTGTTCAAGTTCTGAGCAGACATAGGGAATCGCATTCGGATTCAACAGCCATAAGCTCAAAGAGAACTTCGTCTTCGTAGTCATAAGATCATCTGTTCTGGTTCTGTTTTCTGTGGAATAAAATCGTAAACACACACTGTGCTAAGGGATTCCTCCGAGGGTGATTATAAATGGGAGGGGAGCAGATTCAGGGACAGGGTAAACAAGGATCAGCCTCAGATGGAGAGGAGTGTCATCGAAGAAGGTGCTCCGGGATCCAATGCAGAGGTTTAGTGTAATAATCTTTTTTTTTCCAGTGTATTCTTTTGGAGGTTTTTATTGTTGTAGTCTAATATTTCAATCTTTCTTCAGATAAGAAACTACTGGGTGAGCTTGCAATATTTACTCAACGGGAAGACTGCAAGCTGTCGCCAAGAATTTGGGTTTCTCATAAATTACATGTGAAAATAGCGACCAACTAACAAGCGAGTACGCAGCCTTCCATAATGGCAAGTAGATGCACAAAAAAAGAAGCAGCAAAGTAGGGATGCACAACAACAAATCGGTATCTGCAGCAGTACATAAGCCATGTGCCAGCTGATAAATCGCAAGTTGTGGATAAGATATCGAGAGCACAAACTAATAAATTCAAGAGTGAAGAGCAACATAGAATTGAAATCGAACAGTACAATCAATTATTAGCAAGATATGTTGCCTTTCTCAACCTATAAAAAGAAGACGAGGTAGCTAAAGATGACCAAATAATTGCGTGTGTTTCGCCACAAGCACGCGCACACAGAGATACTAGAGTTCGGTGGTAATTCTAGGCTTCTCGGCAGAATGTTCGATGCATTTTACTGCTCACCTTTTTGCTAAACCGTCACCTAATCATCACGGGATTGGGAAGCATCGGGATGATTTAGATTGCTGTGCTCTAAATTCGTTCTTTTGACAGAAGTTGAGTAATCACTTACCAGTACCACTATCAAGTATTAACTCCACAATTATAATATGCAGCACGGTCCTTCCTACTGCTTTTGTGTAACGAGATCGTTCATTACTTTATCAATGTTATAAATATAATTATCATTCTAGTGAACTCAAGGTGATTTATTAAAATTGGACATTTCCACTGACGACTGACCAACTTGCACCACCTTTGTTTGTTGGCCATCGTTTACTTGCTTATAATCTTTATTTTCTTGAAAAGTGAAGTCTTTATTTTGTCATTCTGGTTCTAAAAAAAGTAAAGTCATTTTCTCTGAAATAAGCATATGCAAGCAATTGACTGGTAACGTTCCAACGTTATGCAGGTCGTTCATGCCATGATCAGCAAGATCGTGTATATTTATCACTTGGTTCTGTAGCAGCAGACTTGGTGTTCCAGACTTCCAGGCCAATATACTGCCCATGTGTATAAGTTGAGTACAGATGCAAGATTGGATTCATCGGTTATATGCATGTACTTCCCATCATAACAAATATGTAGTGCAATTTTGTACTGGGATGCTGTAGCAGCCATTGCCTGTGTAAACTTAAATATATTTTCTTAAATCTTGCATGCAGTTGGCTGAGGAAGAGGAAGAGGAAGAAGGAGAGGAACAGGAAGACAGACCCAGGTTCTTGGATGGTGTCGAAGGCTAAGACGGTGGAGTGTAGTTTAATTTGCTGTTCTGATGTTCCATGGTTGCTATGGCTATGATGTGTTGGATGTCATTTTGTTTCTGCATGCATAAAATATTGGATTAATTTTTATAATATGGACTTACATGAGTTTAAATAAATATCAGCTATCTATTTTGGTTGGCTCAAATATATAAAGTGATCAAATATCTTAAGAGTCGAGTATCTATTAGGGAAAAATATGGACTTGAAGTCAAATCTGTATAAAGACTTAATTGAAATCTATCTCTAATTATCGGACGGGGTAGGACTTTATGCCAAAAGACTATAAATAAGAGTCAGATCCTCTCAGCAGGGTATTTCATGCCATACCACCTATCCCTATCTGTAGTTGGAATTTGTGGTTTACTTGTTGCTAGGAAAGATAAAAACCCTTGGTAGATTGAGCAACTGTTCATCTACTGTTTCAGATCAACCCTACGACGAACAATAGCATCGCCATCAAGTATGCTTCCGCGTTTACAGATTTTATAGGTGTTGCAATTAACCACATATACGATCTTGCTTTCGGTCTGATCATCTAGTTTAGATCATTATTTCTGTTCAAACAATTGGTATTAGAGCCGCAGATATATGTGTGTTTTTGCAACCCGTTCATCTGTTTTTTTTTTCGATCCGATCTATTCTTCGCATCGGGTCAGCTCCTTGCCTTTCATCTGTTCGCATCTGGTCAAGCGACCTCGTGCCTCCGGTTTTTCCCCATCTGGTTTGCTCTTGCACTTTGCATCTGCGCCGAGTGTCTTCGGTCTTCTTGTTTTTTCTTCTTCGGCTGATGCGCATGCTGCCCCGGCGGGAGTGCTTTGGCGCCGCCTTCTTGTGCTGCGTGCTCTAGCTCCCGTGCTGCCTCCGCCAAAACTCAAAAGGCATCTTGTTGGCACCGCCTTCGACAATGGCCAAGTGCCCTCCGGTTCGGCAACTTTTGGATCTGCGCCGAGCGCCTGCAGGCTCTTCCGCCGCCTCCCCGAGCGCTTTGCCGGCTCAGGCCGTCGCCGCCTTTGCTTGTGCACCGCCGCCGCACCAGTCCGCGCAAGCATCGAGCGCCCTTCGGTTTCGCCACCGCGCACTACGTCACCTTCGGTTTTCCGGCGCTTTCGCCTCTGTGCTGCGGCCCTCTGGGCTTCCGACGCCCTCCGATTTCCACTGCCTCTGCTTGCACGCATGCCCTCTGGCTGTAGGCGTCAGCGATGCGCGCTCAAGCCCGCCGTCTGTGCTACCGCTCTGTCTTCAGAATTTTTGGTTTTAGCCATTGCAGTTTAAAGTTTTTGTGGCATTAAGCTTCTACTTTGGGTGAATTTGCAGTTAAAGTTTTTTTATTATCACCAAATTACAAGATGCAACTTCAGTTTATCTAGTATGTTGTATCTGATCAGTCTATCAGTTAATTTGCATCTTTAGATAATTAGCCCTTAATGTTTTGATTGATTATGGCATATTAAGCTTTTGCAACATTACAGATTATGAGTTGCATCTTCAGTTAATCAAGTTCTAGTATTAATCGTTCGACTGCAATTTTGATTGTCTTGCATTTGGTTATGTCCTCTGATGTGCAAATTGATGATAATATGCCAATTGCAATATTGTCTGCTGTGCTGATTGTTCATAATCAGTCAAATGCTTTTTTGTGCAAATCTGTCATGCTTTTAGATAATCATGTTTTGATCTGTACTTCAGAGAATTGGATTAAGCCTTTGCATGATTTATTATTCAAGCAAATTTAGTTTATCTGGTTCTAGAATAATGCAAGATTAGCTGATGTTCATGCATCTTTAGTTCATCAACTTTAGATTATCCCTTATGAGTAATCATGTATATAGCTTCTGCATAAGGTTGTTTTGTGATTAAGTTTTTACATTACAGATGATGAGATGCATATTCAGTTTATCTAAGTTCTGTGTTAATTTGTTTAGCTTGCATTGTGCTTAGCAAGTATGTGGTGCATCTGAGAATTATGTTATACATTTTGGTATAAATTGTGGACTCTCAATGATGTATCCTCTTTATGAATGATGGATTGATTCAAATTAGGCCAGCTAGTGTTCTGCATAGGTTAACTGAAATTCTATGTTGCCAAAGCTACCTCGGTTATGTAGGTTAATTTATTCAGAACAACTAGACATTTTTTTTGTATGTATAATTCATGCATCTATTGACTGGCCCAAAGGAAAGTCAGTATTTGGCCGAATTATATATGCAATTGTAGCAACAAATATATAATGATCATCAAGTTTCTATGTGAACAATAAGTCAGACCAAAGTAAGGCATATTGTTTGATAGGATTTACTATTAGTATTTGTTTGCTACATCAAGGTTACCATTTGCAAATTAATATTTCTGTCCAAAGACTAAATATTAATGGAGTGCTAGGTATCTTGCGTGATGGTATATACTGTAACATCCCAATTTTGGGCTTGTGTTTCAAATGTAAGAAAATCAGTAGAAATTAAAACTTTTTCTTACATCATGTAATTCCTGTGGTGCCAAGAAATTCTTGTACAAGGAATTATGGAAATACATTATCACAAGTCTTGTTGATCCAAATCTTGTTATTCCAAAAACAATCTTGTCAAATCTTATGATCATCCTCTGGAAATATTTTTCCTAAGTCTCTGTGATGGTCTGTGACCCCTCTGAAAAATTTCACAATTTTTAGAAATTGTTTGAATATTTTTAGGGGCAGTCAAACCTGTTTGACTCTTAGTCAAACATTAAAACAGAGCCTTGCAGAATTTTTGGAGATTTATTCACAGTATAAAAACCTCTGAGAATTTTACACAAGGTTGATATCTGAGTTAGCAAGCTCCTGTAAAATTTCATAATTTTTGGAGTTAATTTGCTACCTCAAATAAATCCTTCAAGGTCTCTGTTCTAATTTTAAAGTCAAACGTGGTTTTACTGTTGCTTGGGTTCGAGTCAGACTCGGGCTCGAGCCATTTGATTCGGTCCAGTCAACTAAACGCACCGAGCCACTCTTTAAAACGCGCAATCGATCTCGTCCGTTAGATCTAAATCGCACGGCCGCGCGCGTGTATCACTTCGGACCTTCCGGTTGCAAGTCTGAATGTCAGCCGATAGATCCCCATCCAACCGTTGAGATTTCCCGAAGCCTTCGGACCCTCCGGTTGCATTTTTGAATCGGAGCCGTTGGATTAAGATCCAACGCTCGCGTACCCCTTCGTTGCAGATAAGAGTTTGCAACGTGGAGCAATCAGAGCCGTTCAATTCTAATCGTAGGGCTCACAACCTCTCCGTTGTGTTTTAAAGCCCGTAGGCGTGGCGCTATCTCAGCCGTTCGTGTCTCATCCAACGGCCGTGAGTCGCCTGAGCTTTTGCGCTGGTCATCTTCAACCTCCCGCCGCATAAAAAAAGGCAAGGCATGGTGAGGTCATTTCTTGCTCCCTAAAGCCACCCTAGCCGACGTGTAGTGGTATGGGCGGTACATTGAACTAGGCCATGCCCTAAAACACGTCTTCACCTCTTTTCCTTGTCGGCCGCACCCTGTGCTTTGTGTTTTGCCGCCCGAGAGAGGAGTGGTGCAAACCCTAACACTTTCATGGCCTTATAAGCACCCAAACCCCTTCCTGGAGTTTCTTTAGACCACCATCAAGCTTCATTCCCAATATTGGAGCTTAATACCTCAAAAATGGCAAACCGCCATTGTTGACCCGTGGAGCTCCATCAGTGTTCTTGGTGTTCCAGTGGTCCTCCTTCATGTTTCTTTGCCCTAACCTCATCTATTCATCACCTTGAACATTTCCCTCACTTAATTTTGGATTTGATTCTCGTGAATTGTCCAATTTGGGGTTTGTTCAAATTCGGCCAATTTGGTCATCTTCTTCCTCACCAAAGTGAGTGCTCCATTTTCCAATTCTTTGCTCATGTAGCTTCGTGAGTCATTATGAAGCTATCATCAAGCTTTGGTATCACTCATTTGGCTCGGGTGTCATTTTCGGTTTTCTTCTCCAAGTCCCATGAGCTTCCACCGTGGTCAAGCTTCTCGACCATCCTGAAGCCTCTTCTCGCTAAGGTAGCTCCTTATTAGTCCTTAGAAGCTTTGGAACCCGCATCCTAGGCTTGCAGGTGGAGCTCATCGCGATTTTCGCACTTAGCGAAGAAGGCTCCGCTTTCATTTTCCGCCAGCCGGCTTCTAGTCCTTCGCCGCGGTGAGGATGCTACCCCTAGAATCGTTGTGCTATTGCGAATCCATTTTGGTCCTTGGCGGGCGCCGCCGCGGCCAGTGTCGCCGGCGATTTGCCGTTGAAGCCACTCGGGTTTTGCCGGCACAGCAGCTCCCGTTTTCGTCACCTAATTAGGACACCTTAATTGCTAATCATTAGTTGTTAATTGTGTCTTAATCATTATTGTTGAGCCACTGACCAGTGGGCCCAATCTCCTTAAATCAAATCTCAGCAGTCATTAGAGTCTATTTAATGTCAATCATTAGAATCATTAATTTGGTCTTAACCACTCGCTTAGTCGACTTGTGGGCCAAAGGCACATCGCGCACGTGGGTTAAATCGCTGCGGTCGTGACTCGTAGTCACCGACATGCGTCCCACTCGCCGCATACCTCTTTTGAACTTCGATCTATAGCCGCCGTCCATTTTGCGATCTGCGCCCGGATCTGTATGCATTCGGACCATCCGGTTCCCTCATCATCCTGGACCGCCCATCTCGCGATCCGCGGTCGAGATCATGTGTGCAATCGGACCTTCCGGTTAGATGTGGGTTCTAAGCCGTTCATCTTTAGATCTGCGGTCGTGGTTCACCGAGGCAACCGCATCGTCCGGTTGCATGCACTGCGTTGGGCCGTTGGATCTTGATCCAACGGTGGACCCCGATTAGGTTTGGCGCGCGGCGCTATTTCCAGCGTCGCGTGGGTGTTGGATTTTAAATCTACGGCCCACGCGCCCACGCTGTTTTCTTTGTTTTGGGTTGTTCTCGTATTTGGTAAGTATTTATTTAACGATCAAAATGACGTAAAAACTTTAGAAACTCATAACTAATTCATTTTAGCTACTTTTAGTTAATTCCAACTGTAATAAATTATGTTCTCACTTTAGCTTATTATAAAATGGATTTAAGCATGTTCCAAGAGTGTAAAATTGTATAACTAGGAATAACTTGATTTCTGCCATTTTGAATATTCCGAAAATGAATAAAACTTTAGAAAATGCATATCTTGCTCTGTGTATGTCCAAAATGAATGATTCCAACCTTGATAAATTTGTTATTAACCCAATGTTAATATAAAAATGATGGTAGGTCCAAGATTGTAACAGAAACCTTGATTCATGAGTTAGTACCTATTTTTAGCATTTAGAAAATTCTGGAAGACTTATAAAATGCACAAGTAATTCTCTGTAAATGCAAAATATATTTGATAAATTCTAGAAAACCCCTCTGTTGGTATACTTCTCTGTAAAATTAGTTTTGAACATATTTATGCTCCTGGGAAGTGCATTATGCAAATTTTGCATCTTAGAAAAATCATAACTAAATCACTTTAACTCCAAATGACCTGAAATTTTATATGGGTTACCTCTATACCAGTAGGTAGCTACCATAAAAATTCCAGCTTCAAAATCTCTCTAGAAAATATTTTTGCTCTGTGCTAATTATGGCGAAAATGTATTTTTATGCATTATCTTTCGCACTACAAATCCAAATTAGGTTTTTCCAGTTTACGTGTCCGGTATAGTCGTATTCTACCTTATGTGTAAATTTCACGCATTGGTTAAGTTTTGCTTGCTCTTTTGTTTATTTGTGGCTCGTCTTATTGGTTGTTCTTGGTTCTTTTGCCTTTCGCTTAGGATTCGACATTTGCGGTAATCCCAGAACGATCCTCCGCAACCAATTGAGCAACAGCAAGAAGGCAAGCGCTTTGATCATGTTAATCCCAGATTTTAAGTATTTATGTTGATTACAAATTCTATGTATGCATTGCTACTTTGTTTTAGTAGTTGGCCTAGTAGATGCATTTCCGTAGCAAATGATTATCCTCTACTACCATGAGCCTAGGTTACTTGTCGTGATTAAGAGTTCGTGGAGGGCTCTTGTCACTTAGTAGTTGCGAATTAATTGCTTAGCCATGCCTAGCTTCGTAGAAAGGGGCGGTTATCGACTTGTCGATAACCTTGATCACACAAAACTTATTATGATTTATGATTTCCACCTTGTGCCATGTCTACTTGTGAAAACTAAAACTAAAAGCGTAATGATTTGGACTTGGGCACAATGGTATGTTGGTGTAATTCTCGGGTGTGATCGAATGGTGCCTAAGTCAACAAGGACCGAACATCTTGTTACACTAAACCAAGCATTTTGCGTGCTAACCACACTAGAGGGAAATGGGACCTCTCTTGACTAAGTACTTTGGGGGGTGTTAATTAATGAGTCGCGTGGTGGGTTGCATATGGGGTATATGCAACATGGACGTGTTTGTGGGGAGGGGAGCACCCGCCGAGGCCGGTGTCTCCTGCTCCACGTATGGGTCCTTGTGATCCATATTTCGTCGGCAGATCACTAAGGGTTAACCCCCATACGTGCGGCTCTTGATTAGCTCAATCCATTGGAAATGTCTCGTAGGACTTAGCCGTGCCGGCATACCAAAGGTAGTGTGCTTCATCCGGTGGCGAAAAGGCGGTCTGAAGTGTGGGTACATTGGTACACCCCTGCAGGGTATTAAAACTATTCGAATAGCCTCGTCCTAGGTTATGGACACGCTTGGGGAAGTCTTTCAAGAGTTAGACTACAACCTTTTAAAATTAAAACTTGATGGGTGGTACGAATCGGGGATTCGTGCTATGTTGTGGTGACTATTGGGATAGTCACTTCCAGGTGGTTACTTGTATGTATCTGTATTTCATCGTTACTTTGATAACTAAACAGATTTGCAAACTTGCTTTTGAAATGTATTACATTATTGCAAATAAAGTTGGCTTCATGCAAAATAAGACATACAACCTCCACCTAAATAAGCTTGCATGTAGTTATGAATAGGTCTGCTATTCCACACGTCAGTCTTGCGGGTACAAAGACAATCTTTGTACTCAGATGCTATGCTTAATTGTTTTGTTGCAGAGGAAGAAGGTGAGCCCAAGGGCCTCACTTTGTGAGCTGTGTTGTGGTAGCTATGGGCGACTAGCTTGGCGGCCCTGGCGGTTGCCTTGTGGGTGTGTGGCTAACCTGGTCGACTCTTGTTCTAGCCATCTTATGGCACATTTTGCTTCCATTGTCATTCTTGTATATTGATCTATTTGGCCGGTCGGCTCTCTTTTGTAATAACTTTACTTTATGTCGTTGTTGAACTTAGTGATATTTGTTGTATGGAAATGATGTGTAATTTTGTGATGATGTGCATATGTTGCAATTCTGGGAAACATATGTCCATCGAGGCTTAGAATGTTTAACTAGTAATGCTAGAACCATATGGAGGTTAAGTGTTACTAGTTAAATATCCCGGTCCTCACAAAGTTGGTATCGAGCCATACCGACCGAGAAACCCTAGCTTGGACGTCCTAGTATATTTTGAAAACTTACTTTCCAAATATCGGTGCTTTCTGAAAATCTTAAGTAAGTTCTCGATTTTACTTCTCATCTATCCTAGTTTGCTCATCTCACCTCATTCTAAACCAATTTGAAAGTGAGTTTTCCTCTCATCTTCTTTCAAAAGATAGTTGTTTATCGAGTGGATTGGTTTTGGGGACATCATGAGAGTTATAAAATAAAAGTATGGCTGTCTTGAGAAGATTAGAGCTACTGAAGCTACAAATTTCGCCATAAGTTGAATGGAGAAATCTGACAGCAAGCAAGACAATTTCGACAGCCGACATTTAGGTAGTAAAAGTGCTGAAATGAGAGGTTAATTCTACTAAAAACTTGTAGGGTTAACAGGTAAGAAGTGATATGAGTTAGCTTAGTGTCTAACCCTCCTGTAGTATGATTTTCACCTGCTCCTAGCTGTCTCAACAGTTAGTGTTCTGAAATTTGTCTTCCTGAAAAATTGATTACTCGTTTTTCCATACGAGTTAGTCATAACAGAAGATGGTTGTTATCTTTGTGACCTTGCTGCAATTCTATGTTGATACTTGAGCTTTTAAGGATTGTTTTGTTAAGTGGTTAGTAGTTTTCTTTGTCTCCTGTTCCGGAGTTGTGTTTTAACCTATTTTTGTGGAACAGGATGACAAGAACCACTCGCAACAAATACCGGTGGTTCTCGATGAGGAGCTTCCTCCTCCGACCATGGCCGAGGTTCTCGCTCGACGAGCGGAATCGCATGGACCGCACCGTATCTTGGAGGTCATTGCGAGGAACACCTCCGCTCCCGCTGCTGCTTCAGGATCTGGAGGTGGTGGCCACCAGTCTCGTGGTGGGCTTGCGGAGTTTCTCCGTACGCAGCCACCCACTTTCTCTCGATCGGAGGATCCACTGACGCGGATGATTGGCTGCGTCTTGTTGAGCGAAGCTCAATATCGCCGCCGCCGAGCGAGAGCGGGCACTCTTGCATCCCATCGCCTGAGGGTGCGGCACTATCTTGGTGGGAGAACTTTCGCCATGCGCCCGCAGACACGTTGTCTCGTGGGATGAGTTTCGATCCGCTTCCGTCGGGCCCACATTCCCGATGGCCTGATGAAGCTCAAGAAGAAGGAGTTTCTTGCGCTTGCGGGGCGCAAGTCCGTCTCGAGTATCTTTACGAGTTTAACCACTTGGCTCGTTATGCTCGGGAGAGGTGGCCTCGATGAGGCTAAACAGAGAAGTTCATGGATGGGTTGTCCGAGGAGCTACGGGACAAGCTATCTATAGTGGACTTTGTCGACTTCCGTGCCTTGGTTGACAAGGCCATCGCCGCCGAGCACAAGGCGGCGCCGGGTGAGTCCCGCAGCGCAAGTGGGAGGCGCACCGGCCGCGCAGCAGGCCTCACTCGCCCCCGTGTTGGGCCCACACCAGGCTCGTGCTTTGGCTTCACCACCGCCAAGGCCGTCGGCACGCTTGCTCGTCCCCGCAGCCGTGTTTGACCACGTGCACTGCGACCAAAAGCGAGTTGCGCCCGCAACCCACCGCCGATGTTACTGCTTACCGCAACAAGAAGGGCCATTATGCTAGCGCTTGCCCTCGAGGATCGAGCAGCCTCGCCCCAACGGAGGACGCGGAATGGTCACACACCACCGTAAGGTGATCCGTAAGACCAGGTGTCGGGAGTGGTCGAGTCAACCACATCTCGGTGAGGAGGCACAGAGGCGCCCGACGTTGTGTTGGGTACGCCCTTGTTAATTTACATCCCGCTACGCTTTATTTGACTCGAGCTTCGCATTCTTTATTTCGAGGTCTTTGTCGTTGATTGTGGACTTCACTGTGTTCCTTTGGGTATTCCATCTTGATTCGCTCTCCGGTTCGAAATGAGAGTCGACCAAGTATGCCGGATGTTCCTATCCACATCGAAGGAGTGGGATTCTTGGCGAATCTTATCCTACTCGACTCGCACGCTTGGATGTGATTCTTGGCATGGATTGGTTGTCCCAACACTTGGGGCAAATCGATTGTGCCAGAAGATTGTCTACCTCACCACTCTTCAGTGAACAGGTTGGGTTTTCGCCACGCTTGCAGAACCCCACCTTTATGTCCTGAAGCGGCCGATTGGAGATTCACGACGCCCCACCGTGTGTGACTTCGCGGATGTCTTTCCGAAGATTTACCGTGATGCCTCCTGCTCGCGATCCGAGTTCGTGATAGAGTTGCTGCCCTGCATCGCCCCTATTTCTAAGAGGCCGATCGCATGCCTCCTAATGAGTTGGAGGAGTCAAGAAGCAACCGGGTGAGCTGCAAGAGAAGGGTTTTATCCGTCCTAGCTCATCTCCTTGGGGTTGTCCAGCTTATCTTTGTAAAGAAGAAGGACAAGACCTCGCATGTGTGTTGATTACCGTCCGCTTAATGAGGTGACGGTAAAGAACAAGTATCCTTTGCCCGCATTGATGACCTTTTCGATCGCTTGACCGAGCTCGAGTCTTCTCAAGATTGACTTGAGACTGGCTATCATCAAGTCGATCGAGCGAGGATATTCCTAAGACGGCTTTTGCTACTCGTTATGGACTTTACGAGTACACCGTCATGTCTTTTGGTTTGACTAATGCTCTGCTTATTCATGAATCTTATGAACTCGTGATTCATGGAGTATTTGGATAGGTTTGTGGTGGTATTCATCGATGATATCCTTATCTACTCCAAGAGTGAAGAAGAGCATGCCGAGCATCTTCACTTGTGTTGGGCAAGCCGCGCAACACCACCGTATGCCAAATTCAACAAGTGCGAGTTCGTTGAAGGAAGTGGCGTTCTTGGGCCATGTTCTTTCAGCAGAGGTGTGGTCGTGGATCCTAGCAAGGTCGGTGATGTGCTATCTTGGGGTCACCAAGTCGGTCACCGATGTGCGGAGTTTTCTTGGTTTGGCCGGCTACTACCGCCGCTTCATCGAGAATTTCTCCAAGATTGCGAAGCCTATGACCGAATTGCTTAAGAAGGACAAGAAGTTTGAGTGGTCCGCTGCTTGTGATGTGAGTTTTCAGAACTCAAGAAGCGGTTGACCTCACCCTGCTTGTTCTCCCGATATTCACAAGAGTTTCGATATCTATTGTGATGCTTCTCGTCCGTGGTCTTGGTTGTGTTCTTATGCAGAGGGCAAGGTTGTGGCCTATGCATCGCGGCGCTTAAGGCCTCATGAACTCAACTATCCTACTCATGACTTGAGTTGGTCGTGGTCCATGCACTCAAAATTTGGCGGTATTACCGATTGGTAACCGTTGTGAGGTGTATTCCACCACAAGAGCTTGAAGTACTTGTTCACCCACCGATCCGAACCTCGTGCAAAGAAGATGGTTGGAATTAATCAAGGACTATGACATGGGCATTCAGCACCATCCGGCAAGGCCAATGTCGTTGCGGATGCACTCGATCGGAAGGTGTATTGCAACATGTTGATGCTCCAAGAGCAAAGCACCTGCTCTCATTTCGCATTTCAGCGCTTTAATTTGGGTTTGACCGAGCACGGTTCTCTTGCTACATTGGTTGTGCAACCAACCTTGGTGGACCAAATCAAGGCGCACAAAGAAATGATGTTGGTGTGAGCGATCAAGCGAACATCAGGATGGATAGCCAGCGCTTTTCGGAGGATGAGCATGGCGTTGTGTGGTTTGGGCAGCGCCTTGTGGTCCCTAAGGTCATGGAATTGCGGATTTGATTCTCCGCGAAGCCCATGATTCTCCTTTGTCTATTCACCCCGGGCTACCAAGATGTATCGGATCTTCGCCGAGATTCGTGGACCCGAATGAAGCGCGAGATTGCTGTGTTCGTTGTCGAGTGCGACGTGTCTTTGTCGTGTGAAGGCCGAGCATCGCGTCCGCAAGTCTTCTTCACCTTTACCGCGCGAATGGAAGTGGGATTCGGTGGGCATGGACTTCATCACCGGATTGCCCCGCTCGCCCAAAGGGAATGATGCTATTTGGGTCGTGATCGACGAGGTTGACTAAAGTGGCACATTTCCTTCCCGTCAAGACTCGGCCGTGTGGGGCCTTTGGCGAACTTTATGTCTCGAGGATTGTGAGTCTTCACGGTGTGCGAAGACGATTATTTCGATCGTGGTGCACTTTTCACCTCGCGGTTTTGGCATAGTCCGCAAGAGGCTATGGGGACCCGCCTTCATTTCAAGATGACCTTTCATCCTCGGGATCGATGGTCGACGGAGCGAGTCAACCAAGTGTTGGAAGATATGCTCCGTGCTTGTGTTCTTTCCTATGGGAAGAAGTGGAGAAGTGCCTACCATTTGCCGAGTTCTCCTACAACAACAGCCGAGCCGCTTGGCATGGCACCATTTGAGGCTTTGTATGGGAGAGATGCGAACCCCATTGAACTGGTCGAGACGGTGAGCGCGCGGTTTCGCCCAGATTCGATCAATGAGGCCGAAAGTCAAGTTCGCTTGATCCGCGAGCATCTGCGCACGCCCACCCGCATAAAAGAGCTATGCGGATCGTCGTCGCCGTGAGTTGAGCTTTGAGCCCAATGACTTTGTGTATCTCAAAGTCTCACCCTTGAAGGGCCATCGGCGCTTTGGCATCAAGGGCAAGTTGGCCCTCGATATGTTGGGCCTTATCGTGTCATCGAGAAAGTTGGAGCAAAAGGCATGATTGGAGCTACCACCGCACTTGAGGGTGTGCATGATGTGTTCCATGTTTCACACCAAGAAGTGCCTCCGTGTCCCGACCGAGGAGCTCCATTGGAGGTTCTCGATGTACGTGAGAATTTGACCTACCGCGAGCATCCTGCTCGTATTCTTGAGGAATCGAACGGAGAACAAGGAACCGTGTCATCAAGTTCCTTAAGGTTCGGTGGTCAAACCATTCAAGATGAAGCAACTTGGGAGCGCGAAGATCGCTTCAGCAGATTTTCCTTCTTTCTTCTCCGAGTAAATGTAATCTCTGTCGAGATTCTTGTAAGGGGGAGAGTTGTAACATCCCAATTTTGGGCTTGTGTTTCAAATGTAAGAAAATCAGTAGAAATTAAAACTTTTCTTACATCATGTAATTCTGTGGTGCCAAGAAATTCTTGTACAAGGAATTATGGAAATACATTATCACAAGTCTTGTTGATCCAAATCTTGTTATTCCAAAACAATCTTGTCAAATCTTATGATCATCCTCTGGAAATATTTTTCCTAAGTCTCTGTGATGGTCCAGTGACCCTCTGAAAAATTTCACAATTTTTAGAAATTGTTTGAATATTTTTAGGGTAATCAAACCTGTTTGACTCTTAGTCAAACATTAAAACAGAGCCTTGCAGAATTTTTGGAGATTTATTCACAGTATAAAAACCTCTGAGAATTTTACACAAGGTTGATATCTGAGTTAGCAAGCTCTGTAAAAATTTCATAATTTTTGGAGTTAATTTGCTACCTCAAATAAATCCTTCAAGGTCTCTGTTCTAATTTTAAAGTCAAACGTGGTTTTATCGTTGCTTGGGTTCGAGTCGACTCGGGCTCGAGCCATTTGATTCGGTCCACCAACTAAACGCACCGAGCCACTCTTTAAAACGCCGCAATCGATCTCGTCCGTTAGATCTAAATCGCACGCCGCGCGCGTATCACTTCTGACCTTCCGCTGCAAGTCCGAATGTCACCGATAGATCCCCATCCAACCGCTGAGATTTCCGAAGCCTTCTGACCCTCGGTTGCATTTTTGAATCGAGCCGTTGGATTAAGATCCAACGCCGCGTACTTCGTTGCGTATAAGAGTTTGCAACGTGGAGCAATCGAGCCGTTCAATTCTAATCGTAGGGCTCACAACCTCTCCGTTGGGTTTTAAAGCCCGTAGGCGTGGCGCTATCTCAGCCGTTCGTGTCTCATCCAACGGCCGTGAGTCGCCTGAGCTTTTGCGCTGGTCATCTTCAACCTCCCGCCGTGCGAAAACAGTGCAAGGCATGGTGAGGTCATTTCTTGCTCCCTAAAGCCACCCTAGCCGACGTGTAGTGGTATGGGCGGTACATTGAACTAGGCCATGCCCTAAAACACGTCTTCACCTCTTTTCCTTGCTCACGCACTCGTGCTTTGTGTTTTGCCGCCCGAGAGAGGAGTGGTGCAAACCCTAACACTTTCATGGCCTTATAAGCACCCAAACCCCTTCCTGGAGTTTCTTTAGACCACCATCAAGCTTCATTCCCAATATTGGAGCTTAATACCTCAAAAATGGCAAACCGCCATTGTTGACCCGTGGAGCTCCATCAGTGTTCTTGGTGTTCCAGTGGTCCTCCTTCATGTTTCTTTGCCCTAACCTCATCTATTCATCACCTTGAACATTTCCCCTCACTTAATTTTGGATTTGATTCTCAGGAATTGTCCAATTTGGGGTTTGTTCAAATTCGGCCGAATTTGGTCATCTTCTTCCTCAGCTCAGGTGAGTGCTCCATTTTCCAATTCTTTGCTCATGTAGCTTCTGTGAGTCATTATGAAGCTATACTGAAGCTTTGGTATCACTCATTTGGCTCAGGGTGTCATTTTCGGGTTTTCTTCTCCAAGTCCGGCGAGCTTCCACCGTGGTCAAGCTTCTCCGACCATCCTTGAAGCCTCTTCTCGCTAAGGTAGCTCCTTATTAGTCCTTAGAAGCTTTGGAACCCGCATCCTAGGCTTGCAGTGGAGCTCATCGCGATTTTCGCACTTAGCAGTAAAGGCTCCCGTTTTCATTTTCCGGCTAGCCGGCGTTCTAGTCCTTCGCCGCCGGTGAGGATGCTACCCCTAGAATCGTTGTGCTATTGCGAATCCATTTTGGTCCTTGGCGGGCGCCGCCATGCCGATGTCGCCGGCGATTTGCCGTTGAAGCCACTCGGTTTTGCCTACACAAAGCCTCCGTTGTCACCTAATTAGGACACCTTAATTGCTAATCATTAGTTGTTAATTGTGTCTTAATCATTATTGTTGAGCCAGCGACCAAAGGGCCCAATCTCCTTAAATCAAATCTCGCAATCATTAGAGTCTATTTAATGTCAATCATTAGAATCATTAATTTGGTCTTAACCACCTCGCTTAGTCGCCGACTTGTGGGCCCGCAGCGCGTGCGTGCACGGGTTAAATCGTTGCGTCGTGACTCGTAGTCACTGACATGCGGTCCCACTCGTCAGTACCTCTTTTTGAACTTCGATCTATAGCCGCCGTCCATCTTGCGATCTGCGGCCCAGATCCTGTATGCATTCGGACCATCCGGTTCCCCTCATCATCCTGGACCGCCCATCTCGCGATCTGCGGCTGAGATCATGTGTGCAATCGGACCTTCCGGTTAGATGTGGGTTCTAAGCCGTTCATCTTTAGATCTGCGGTCGTGGTTCACCGAGGCAACCGCATCGTCCGGTTGCATGCACTCGTTTGGGCCGTTGGATCTTGATCCAACGGTGGACCCCGATTAGGTTTGGCGCGCGCGCTATTTCCAGCGTCGGCGTGGTCGTTGGATTTTAAATCTACGCCCACGGGCGCCCACGCGTTTTCTTTGTTTTGGGTTGTTCTGTATTTCGGTAAGTATTTATTTAACGACTGAAAATGACGTAAAAACTTTAGAAACTCATAACTAATTCATTTTAGCTACTTTTTAGTTAATTCCAACTGTAATAAATTATGTTCTCACTTTAGCTTATTATAAAAATGGATTTAAGCATGTTCCAAAGAGTGAAAATTGTATAACTAGGAATAACTTGATTTCATCATTTTGAATATTCCGAAAATGAATAAAACTTTAGAAAATGCATATCTTGCTCTGTGTATGTCCAAAATGAATGATTCCAACCTTGATAAATTTGTTATTAACCCAATGTTAATATAAAAATGATGGTAGGTCCAAGATTGTAACAGAAACCTTGATTCATGAGTTAGTACCTATTTTTAGCATTTAGAAAATTCTGGAAGACTTATAAAATGCACAAGTAATTCTCTGTAAATGCAAAATATATTTGATAAATTCTAGAAAACCCCTCTGTTGGTATACTTCTCTGTAAAATTAGTTTTGAACATATTTATGCTCCTGGAAGTGCATTATGCAAATTTTGCATCTTAGAAAAATCATAACTAAATCACTTTAACTCCAAATGACCTGAAATTTTATATGGGTTACCTCTATACCAGTAGGTAGCTACCATAAAAATTCCAGCTTCAAAATCTCTCTAGAAAATATTTTTGCTACAGTGCTAATTATGGTAGAAAATGTATTTTTATGCATTATCTTCGCACCACAAATCCAAATTAGGTTTTTCCAGTTCGTGTCCGTATAGTCGTATTCTACCTTATGTGTAAATTTCACGCATTGGTTAAGTTTTGCTTGCTCTTTTGTTTATTTGTGGCTCGTCTTATTGGTTGTTCTTGGTTCTTTTGCCTTCGCTTAGGATTCGACATTTGCGGTAATCCCAGAACGATCCTCCGCAACCAATTGAGCAACAGCAAGAAGGCAAGCAGTTTGATCATGTTAATCCCAGTATTTTAAGTATTTATGTTGATTACAAATTCTATGTATGCATTGCTACTTTGTTTTAGTAGTTGGCCTAGTAGATGCATTTCCGTAGCAAATGATTATCCTCTACTACCATGAGCCTAGGTTACTTGCTGTGATTAAGAGTTCGTGGAGGGGCTCTTGTCACTTAGTAGTTGCGAATTAATTGCTTAGCCATGCCTAGCTTCGGTAGAAAGGGGCGGTTATCGACTTGTCGATAACCTTGATCACACAAAACTTATTATGATTTATGATTTCCACCTTGTGCCATGTCTACTTGTGAAAACTAAAACTAAAAGCAGAATGATTTGGACTTGGGCACAATGGTATGTTGGTGTAATTCTCGGTGTGATCGAATGGTGCCTAAGTCAACAAGGACCTAACATCTTGTTACACTAAACCAAGCATTTTGCGTGCTAACCACACTAGAGGAAATGGACCTCTCTTGACTAAGTACTTTGGGGGTGTTAATTAATGAGTCGCGTGGTGGGTTGCATATGGGGTATATGCAACATGGACGTGTTTGTGGGGAGGAGCACCGCGAGGCGGTGTCTCTGCTCCACGATGGGTCCTGTGATCCATATTTCGTCGGCAGATCACTAAGGGTTAACCCCATACGTGCGGCTCTTGATTAGCTCAATCCATTGGAAATGTCTCAGAGGACTTAGCCGTGCCGCATACCAAAGGTAGTGTGCTTCATCCGTGGCGAAAAGGCGGTCCAAGTGTGGGTACATTGGTACACCCTGCAGGTATTAAAACTATTCGAATAGCCTCGCCCTAGGTTATGGACACGCTTGGGAAGTCTTTCAAGAGTTAGACTACAACCTTTTAAAATTAAAACTTGATGGGTGGTACGAATCGGGATTCGTGCTATGTTGTGGTGACTATTGGGATAGTCACTTCAGTGGTTACTTGTATGTATCTGTACTTCATCACACTTTGATAACTAAACAGATTTGCAAACTTGCTTTTGAAATGTATTACATTATTGCAAATAAAGTTGGCTTCATGCAAAATAAGACATACAACCTCCACCTAAATAAGCTTGCATGTAGTTATGAATAGGTCTGCTATTCCACACGTCAGTCTTGCGGGTACAAAGACAATCTTTGTACTCAGATGCTATGCTTAATTGTTTTGTTGCAGAGGAAGAAGGTGAGCCCGAAGGGCCTCACTTTTGTGAGCTGTGTTGTGGTAGCTTGCGGGGCGACTAGCTTGGCGGCCCGGTCGGTTGCCTTGTGGGTGTGTGGCTAACCGGTCGACTTTTGTTCTAGCCATCTTATGGCACATTTTGCTTCCGCTGTCATTCTTGTATATTGATCTATTTGGCCGGTCGGCTCTCTTTTGTAATAACTTTACTTTATGTCGTTGTTGAACTTAGTGATATTTGTTGTATGGAAATGATGTGTAATTTTGTGATGATGTGCATATGTTGCAATTCTGGGAAACATATGTCCATCGAGGCTTAGAATGTTTAACTAGTAATGCTAGAACCATATGGAGGTTAAGTGTTACTAGTTAAATATCCCGGGTCCTCACATATACCAAATTTTGAATCAAGCCTTAAGTACTTTATTCATGTCATGATGTGAGCATTTATTATTTTATTTCAGCTACAAATCCTGGAACCAATATTTCTACTAGCATCAATTCCATACCTATGCTTACCGGTGTAAACTTTAAAGAATGGAAAGAGAACATTTCGATTGTTCTTAGGGTAATGGATCTAGACCTTGTACTTCGTAAAGAACAACCCGTTACTCTTATGGCTAACAACTCCATTAAGGAAAAGATAGAGTATGAGAAGTGGAATCGTTCAAATCGTATGAGTCTTGATCATGAGGCGCGTTAAGTTTTTTCGGATAGCACATCAGAACAGACCACTACAGCTAAAGTTTTCCTTGATAGTCTTGAGCAAAGGTTTGCCAAAAACAAAAAGGCCAAATCAAGCACACTTTTGGCAAAACTTATCTCAATGAAGTATAAAGGTAAAGGAAATATAAGGGAGTATATTATGAAAATGTCTCATCTTGTTTCAAAATTAAAGGCACTCAAGTTAAAACTATCTGAGGATTTGCTCGTGTATTTAATTTTGATACCCCTTCATGCACACTTTAATCCGTTTAAGGTTAGTTATAACTGTCAAAAGGACAAACGGTCCCTTAATGAGCTCATCTCCTATTATGTGCAAGAGGAGGATAGATGGTAATAAGATAGAACAGAAAGCGTTCATTTGGATATGACTCCTAAAGTTAAAAATAACAAGAGAAAGAGCAAAGAAGCTGCAGGTGTGTCATCCATAATGAAGAAACAAGGGCCTGAATTGGCTTCTTTCTTTTGTAAGAAGGATGGTTACATAAAGAAGTATTGTACCAAATATCATGCTTGGCGTGCAAAGAAATGTACAATTTTGCTATGGTCAACTCTAAGGTTAACTTAACTTCTGTACCTGAATACACTTGGTGGTTAGACTTCGGTACAACATCTAAAATCAGTGTGTCAATAAAGGGTTGCCTGAACTACCGAAAGCCAAGTGATGCTTAAAGATTCATCTATGTGGGCAATGGAAAGAAGGTGGAAGTTAAGTGCTAATAGACCTTAAGTTGTCTTAGAACTAATACATACGGATATCTACGACACATTTCCTACGGCTTCTTGGAATGGCCAAAGGTACTTTATCACGTTCATAGATGACTTCTCGCGATAAGGATATATTAATCTTATTCATGAGAAGTCATAGTCCCTGGATGCGTTCAAAAATTTTAAGGCTGAGGTGGAAAACCAACTTAACAAAAGAATTAAGGCCGTTCAATCTGACTGTGGTGGAGAATACTATGGCAGAAATGACGGATCAGGTAAACAACGTGTAGGACCTTTTGCTAAATTCCTAGAGGAATGCAGATCGCCCTTGTTATACCATGCCGGGATTTCCTAGCATGAACTGTGTTGTTGAGAGGCGAAACATGACTCTTAAGGATATTGTGAGGAGTATGATTAGTCATTCTACCTTACCAGAGTCTCTCTAGGGAGAAGCGTTGAAAACTGCAGCTTATTTACGATCAACAGAGTACTAACTAAAGTAACAAACAAAACCTCATACGAACAATGGGTAGGCAAAAAGCCTAGCATTAGACATGTACGTACATGGGGATGTCCATCTATGGCAATGTCGTACAGGCCTAACGAAAGAAAATTGGACTCAAGAACTACTATTAGCTATTTTATTGGTTATTCTGAAAGATCAAGGGGTTACAAGTATAATCCCACTACTAAGACATTTTTTTGAAACGGAAAATGCCCGGTTCTTTGAAGATGTTGAGATTGAAGGGGGGATATGGTTAGGAATATTAATTTTGAAAAAAGTTTCTGAAGGGGATTTATTTCTTTTTTCTTTGGTTATTCCCAATAATGATTGGGATCATGTTATTTTACCCGGTATTATTGAGGAAAATACAATTCAAAATAATGTCCATAAGGTTCCTTTGTAAAATGATGTTCCTTCAGAAGAACAAACTCATCAACCTCAAGAACTAGTACTATTAAGGAGGTCCACTAGAGAGAGAAGAAGTGAAATATCTGATGATTACATTATCTTCTTTCAGGAAAATGAGACTTGTAGTGATTTTTTGGGAGAAGATCCTAACTATCTCTAAAAAGCCCTGCAAAGCCCAAATTCAGTTAATTGGATCAATGCCATGAATGAAGAGTTAAAAATCCATGAAGGACAATGACGTTTGGGATCTTGTCCCATTGCTAGGAAGAAAGAAACCCATTAGTTGGAAATAGATATTTAAGACCAAACGAAATTCGAAAGGTAATGTGGTGTCGGACCCCCGGGCGTAGAATACCCGAAAATCCTATGTGTATTCTGTGCTAGTCCTTGGATCAGTAGCTAGCACACACATTCACAACATTTGGTATTCACAACCATACATTCACATATACAAGGTCAAGCAAAATGATACTTAAGTGATTACAGTATTTACATTACAAAGGCCGACCGGCCAAATATTAAACAGAATAGCAAAAGGTAGCAGCAGAAGTAAAAGTGAGGGAAGTATCAGATTCCAGCAGTGTGCCCAACCACAACTCAAAGGCAACTGACAAGGAGCAAGTCCTAGACAGACCTGTCACCGAACCCTCTGGTTCCAGGCGTGGCGTTGGTTCTTCTTCATACTCTAAACAACAATATTAGCACGATTGAGTACTTGTGTACTCAGCAAGACTTGTAGTGTATTGCAAATGTTGTATTAGATGCAAGGCTATCAAAGGATGTGGCTTTACTCTACAAGTTATTTTGTTTAAAGCTATTTTTATTTGCAATATTCATAAGGTAGTAATTTGCAACGACAGTTTAAAAGAGCAGTTCAAATAAGTAAAGGACTGCAGTAAGTAATTTGAATGAATCCTCAATAATAACTACAACACGCAACCATCCTTGGCCGCGAGCAACATTTCACGTTCAGGCATAACTCGGCAGTTAACTCAAATAAATGATAAACCAATTCCCATGTTTTTCCCGATAAGACAGTTTTTATGAAAATCAAGACTATACCCAAAGAATACTACACTTAGCATGCACATCACCATGAGCACGGCTATTATAATAGATTTACACTCTGCAAAGGAGTACAACTTTACCCACAGTATACAACTTATCTAGTTTGTTTGGCACCTATCGATGCCACCGCTCACTACCTTAGGTAACCAGTCTAGAACACGTGTCGAAGCCTTTACACTATCTAGCCCTAACCTTGCACTTAGTCTATCGAATGTTGCCACTGAATCCGAATGTACCCTTCTCGACATGTGGGGAACCCTTCTCGATACATCCGTCTCAGTGTAGCATCGGATGTTGTTCCTCACTGAATCCGAATGTACCCTTCTCGGTATGTGGGGAACCCTTCTCGATACATCCATCTCAGTGAGGCATCAGATGTTGCTCCTCACTTCGTCGGAGTGTACCCTTCTCGGTATGTACAGAACCCTTCTCGATACACTCGCCTCAATGAGGCATTCGCCGTTATGTCGGCAATCATAACTCAATGCTCGCACATCTCCTGCCTACCCCTCATGCAAGGCTAGATCTGGACAACTCAATTAGTCGAGGCCACCCCATAAGTAGCACTATAGTTGTACGCTTACGCTTAGGTCGTAAATACCGGCATTTGGTCCTTAATTGACTCGGACGAGAATCTCTCCCTAACTATTAGTGAAACTCCTCTCCCACTTTTTCAGAATATAATATAACTCGCCCGTGTTCAAAACTAGATTTTGTATTTTATTTTTTATACAAATAACAGAGCTAACTCCTCTGGGCATTTCTCAAGAATCCCTCAAATTCACATTTATCAAATTGCCCTTTTATATCACTTTCCGGGAAAACTGTCATTCTAATAGCAGTTGTGCGATAACTCACACTCAAAACATCAAATTGACATCATATATTGTCTAACCCATATCCTATTAGTTACAATAGCATGGATTTCAACATGTCAAAGGAATTCATGCAACAAATAGGATTTACAGCTACAATTTTTCCAATAATAGCATTTTTGATACACAACATACACGCATGCATAATAGGATTTGTAAAACAAAGTACAGTAATTAAAATACTGGGATCAATATGATTAAAGGGGGTGCTTGCCTTGCTTAGATTGTTTTGAATATGAGATCGGTTGGTCGTCGAAGATTTCGTTCGTGCATGTAACACCCCGACCCGCAACCTAGGTCCGGAATGCTACCACTACACATTATTCATTACAAACTTTGCATAGCTAATTAAACAGCTAGACATATTACAGCAAAAGTAGTTTCTAGAGAGAGAGATTCACAATAGTAACTACATGTGACGTGGATGTTTTATTCCCCCTTCCTGAAGCATATCAACTACGCCGTTCACCTAGATATAAAAAAAAATAAGCAAGGGTGAGTCCGAAGACTCAGCAAGCACATAATATGAACGATAAACACCACCACACAAATATAAGCATAACCACATCATTATTTCCATCATTATCTTTTCATTAGTGCAATGCATCATAATTCTACATGCACCATCATGCTCATGCATCTCATCAGCTGATACCGGTATCGCGGAGTGTTCACCCGTCGATGACACACTCTTCCCCCATCTTTGTTAGGATGGGGTGCTTACATTGTAGGACTATTTCTAGTCCCCACAGATGTAAGGCTTCATTTAGAGTACTCCGGATTAGTCATGTATCTTTCTCATCGACCTCATCGGAATAGTTACATAACTTTCTCACCGACCTCGCTCATGCATTCTTTCCATGATGCAAATGCACATGTCCATTGTCATTAACATGATTCATCATTGACATCATTAACAGGGTAGCATCATTACTTACCTCGTCCCATCGTTCTCGCCATCACCATAAGCATCATCATATAAGCATCATCACATAATATTATCATATCACAAAATATCACATAATTCATACCATTTACATGCTATCGCTCTACCATGCACTTGCCTGTTAACCAAGCGGAGCGGAGTAACGTGCGGACGACGTCATTCCAGAACCTCCACCTGAATAGGCATTCAACCAGACTCAATACAATGTAATCATATATGCACACATATGGACGACTTCGTCCCTACACGCAATCTGGCACGAACGAATCCCTTCTCTCTGGGTGCTAATCCGCTAAGCCGGTGCCCAAATTAATAATAACCATAGGTTAGAGATCGCGCCGAGAAAACTTACGAATAAAAATTTATGCGCGTACCCCAACTTTCTTTCCTCCCTTCTCTTCTTTCTTTTCCCCTCCCCTTTTCTTTCTTTGGCCGAAGCCTCCCGAGCCCTCGGCCTCATTTCCCACCTCCCCCTTCTCTCACTCTCATTCTCTCCCCCACCCGGTGGTTTCCTGGTCGAGCTCCCCCCACTGGCCTCGCCCAGGCGCCGCTCCCCCACGCACCACGCCCACCGCGACCCAGGTGCGTCGCTCCAGCGCCACCTTTCCTCCAGCCTCGCCCGACACCTGCTGGCCTGACGTCACCGTTGGCGCCGCCTCCAGTGCTCACCTCCAGCCCCTCCGCCCTACCGACGCAGCCAGCCCCCTAGCGCGCCATGCTCGCCTGCGCACGGCTCGGCCTCCGGCCGCCGTGCGCCTCCCCTACGCATCGTCGTCGTCGAAGCGCCTCAGCCCTACTGACGACCTCACCTCTGGTATACCCCTTCCCCCTCCTCTACTCCCCTTTGCTCTGAAGTGGTCTTGGTTGATGACGGGTTCGATTTGGGGAAAGAGAAATGGGGAAGAAAAAGGTGGGTCACCTGGTTTCGCTGGTTAGAAAGGGATGGCAGTGATGGTGAGGTGGTGCTCCCTGGTGTTCCCTTCGATGGGTGTTTCTCTAGTGGCTCCTCCGGTTCTCCTCTGGTGGCGCTCTCCCCTGGTGATGCTCCCCTCTTGTAGCTCGGTTGTCTTCGGTGGCAAAGAAACGGGATGGGAGGAGAGGGTGGCCTGAGGTCTTGGTCTTATCCCCCTGTCTCTCTCTCCTTCTCTCTCTATACTGTTGGTTTTCTTCTACTGTGGGGAGGTAAAATGGTAAAAAGAGTTCTCAATTTTCACTTCTATTCTCCTTGCCTTTCTATTGGTACTACATTCCACCCCCTTAACAGAATTCGATCCCGAATTCTGGCGTTCAACAATTCACACGGGATACAAAATGGAACAACTGTACATAAATAATAACTCTAACTCGTACCCGTAGAGAACAACTCCAGGTACTTCTCGCGCATGCGAGACTCCAATTCCCAAGTCACTTCTCGCTCAGTTTGATACGACCAAAGCACCATAACATACTTTATCGTTCTGTGCCTCAACACCCTCTCCGATTCCTCCAGAATCGGAATTGGACGGGACTCGAAGGTGAGGTCTTGCTTAAGGGACAACGGTTCTAGCATGATCTCATGCTCCAGATCCCTTAAGTACTTTCTCAACATAGAAACATGAAACAAATTGTGTACTCCTCGCATGGACTCAGGAAGGTCCTGATGATATGCCAACTTTCCAATTTGTGCTAAAATCGAAATGGCCCAATGTACCGCGGGCTAAGCTTTCCTTTGGTACCAAATCACACAACTCCTTTAGTGGGAGATACCCTCGAGAGCACCGATCCCCACCTCGAACTCTAAATCGCGCTCCTCACATTCGCATAGCTTTTCGCCTACTGGGCAGGCGCTAGCAAATTCTATATAAGCTCAGTCCACGCTGCTCCACTCTTTGCTGGACCTAATCCGACCTGAATAGCCTTCTCGCCACGGCATCCCAACAAAGTGGCGATCTACACTTCCGCCCTACAGAACCTCGAATGGCGCTGCCCGAACACTGGAGTGGTAGTCATATTGTAGGCAAACTCCACGAGTGCCAAATGATCCTCCCAGCTACCTTTACAGGACAGAACACAAGACCTCAACATGTCCTCTAGTGTTTGAATGGTGCGTTCGGACTGCCTATCCGTTTGTGGGTGAAAAGCGATGATCGAATCAAGCTTTGTGCCCGAGCTCATCAAACTTTTCCAAAACATGGAGACAAACTTGGCATCTCTGTCAGAAACTATCATCTTGGGCACACCATGCAACCTCACTATCTCACACACGTAGATAGGTGCCAAATCACTTGCTGAATTTGTCGTACGAATAGGGATGAAGTGCGCAGACTTACTAAATCGATCCACTACTACCCAAATTGCGTCCTTACCTCGCTGGGTACAAGGTAAGCTGACTACGAAATCCATGGTAATGTCATCCCATGGCCACTGAGGAACATCCAAAGGCTGCAATAGCCCAGCGGGACGCTTATGCTCAGCCTTCACTTGCTGGCAAATCCCGCAAGATGCCACATAACGAGCAGCATCCACCTTCATTCTCTTCCACCAAAAGATCTTTTTCAAATCCTGATACATCTTGGTCTCACTAGGATGCACCGTGTACAGGGTACGATGAGCTTCTCTCAAAATATCATCTTTAACCTGAGCCTTTTGTGACACGCAAAGGCGGCCCTTAAACCACAATGCGCCTGACTCATCAAGGCTAAAGTCCCCCTTTTTCCCTTCATCACGACGCTTTCTTTCTTGTTGAAGTAATCGATCATCTGTTGCGCTTCTCTCACTCGCTCCGGAATTGCCAATTCCAGCGCAGTGCGTCTCGGTCACCTTTGTACCGGCCTATAACAATAAGATATTCCCATTCGACCGAAGTCAGCAATAAGACAACCCAGAGTGGAGGGTGTCTCTTTGCGACTAAGGGCATCAGCAACCACATTCGCCTTGCCCGGGTGGTATTGGATTGTAAGATCATAGTCCTTAATTAGTTCCAGTCACCTTCTTTGCCTCAAATTCAACTCCTTCTGAGTAAATATATACTTGAGGCTCTTGTGGTCAGTAAAAATATCACAAGATTCTCCATACAAGTAGTGCCTCTAAATCTTTAGAGCAAATATCACTGCGGCTAGCTCTAAATCATGAGTGGGGTAATTTTGCTCATGTTTCTTCAATTGTCGTGACGCATATGCAATCACCTGACTATCTTGCATGAGCACGCAACCCAGACCCACTCGTGAAGCATCCGAGTAGACTGTGAAATGCTGCCCTAGCTCAGGGAGGGTGAGAACAGGGGCAGTAACTAACTTTTCTTTCAAAGTGCAGAAAATGTGCTCACATTCATCGGTCCACTGGAATTTCGCGCCCTTCCGTGTGAGCTGGGACATTGGTTTAGCAATAATTGAGAAGTCTTTGACAAAACGCCGATAGTAACCCGCTAAGCCCAGAAAACTTCTCACTTCTTTGACATTAGTTGGCCTCTTCCAGTTCACTACAGTCGAAATCTTGGATGGATCTACTGAAATACCCTCCTGGTTAATCACATGACCCAGGAAGCCCACTTCAGAAATCCAGAACTCACACTTCTTCAACTTGGCAAAGAACTGATACTTCCTCAGAGTCTCAAGCACAAGCCTCAAATGCCACTCATGCTCTCCCTCCGTCTTGGAATAAATCAGGATATCGTCGATGAACACAACCACAAAGTCGTCAAGATACTTGTGCAACATACTGTTCATTGTCTCTATAAAGATAGCAGGAGCATTCGTTAGTCCAAAGGACATGACTTTATACTCATAGTGCCCATACCTTGTAGAGAAAGCGGTCTTTTCTATATCATGCTCCCGCACTCGAATTTGATTGTACCCAGATTGCAGATCAATCTTTGAGAACACCTTGGCTCCCTTCAACTGATCAAACAAATCCTCGATACGAGGCAAAGGGTATTTATTCTTGATGGTCACCTGATTAAGAGCACGATAGTCTATACACATACGCCAATTTCCATCCTTCTTCTCAGTGAATAGGACAGGGGCTTCCCAAGGTGACACACTACGACGAATCAACCCTTTGGATAACATCTCATCCAATTGCTTCTTCAATTCCTCCTAGAAAGGTCGTGCCAAACGATACAAGGATAGAGAAATAGGTCGGGTGCCAGGAACAAGATCAATCCTAAACTCCACATCCCTTTCGGGTGGCATACCCGGAAGCTCTTCAGGAAATACATCGGGATACTCACATACCACTGGAATATCCTCGATGCGCAAAGACGCGCTCGGCTTCTCCGTAAGTGCTAGAAGCGAACCAGGCTTCACTATTCGTCGACTAGGGAATAGGTTGGCCAATACAAAAAGAGAACACAGATGTGTATCCCCTGAAAGGTTATCTCCTCCCCGAAAGGAGCTTGCAAAGTGACTGTCCTCCAGAAGCAGGAAATCACTACCCGGTAGCAATGCAACCAGTCCATACCAAGAATAACATCAAAAGGTTCTATCTGAATAACCATTAGGTTGGCAATAAAGTCCTCACCATCTAATGAAACCACGCATCCTGGACATACCGTGGAACTAGTGATGATGCCTCCTGGAGAACTTACTATAACAGACTACGAGATCTGCTGCATACTCATCTTTGCTTTGCTAGTGAACTCGCGGGACACAAAGGAATAAGTAGCACCACAGTCAAAAAGAACAAGGGCGTCACACGAATCTACTAACAGGGTACCTGTCATCACGTCTGGTCGTCCCACTGACTCAGCGGCAGGCAATGCGTAGACTCTAGGTGGTGACGGGGCGACGGGAGCCCCGACACTTGGCTGAGATGGCAACGGAAATGGAGGCGGTGCAGCATGCTGAACTGGAGCAACTGGTGTAGGGTGCCAGTAATACCCGACGTGTGGTGGCCAGGAAAGAGGAGGCTATGGCATCGGGGCAGCCGCCAACATCTGGACAGACCCCCGAGGCGAAGCATTTGTCGAAGACGTAGGCGTCGGCTCCCACTTGATAATACTAGAGGGGTTCTGATGACAAACCCGCTCTATGTGGCCCGACTGACCACATTGCTGACACTCTCCCGTCCAAGAACATTCATCAGCACGGTGCCCACCACCGCACTTGAAACACATCATGCCCTGCCCTGGAACAGGACGATAGGCTGGGGTCGCCGACGACGAACGAGGTGCTGCAGAAGACGACCTCGAGGATTTGGACTTGGACGGCTGCGGAGAACACTGGCCCCACTTGGACTTCTTAGAAGTAGGTCGCTGAGATGACCCACCCTCTTCGCTAAAACTCCTCTTCTGGTCATTACCAGAAGTGCTTGGACCACTAGAGGGTTGCAGTCCTTTAGTGAGCTGCATTTCCATCTCCATCCCTCTGGCTTGTTCCACCACTGACCTAAAGTCACGTGGCGCAGTGGCTCCCATAACATGCCGAAACTTAGAGTTGAGCCCTCGGTGAAACCTTTTAGCCTTCTCCAGATCATTGCTCGCAACCGATGGTACGAAATGGATTAGATCATTGAACCCTGCTTCGTACTCAGCTACGGTCTTCTTCCTCTGCACAAAGGTCGACAAGGCGACCTCCATACTCTCCACAAACGATTCTGGGTAATACTTCGCCTTGAACTGCTCGACGAAGATTTCCCAAGTAGCGGGACCCTAGGCAAGAGTCCTAGCTGAAAGGACTCCCTCCCACCAGATGTCCGCCTGACCCTTTAACTGGAATGCCACATAGCGAGCTCTCAACTGTGAGCTCATCTCTAGGGCTTCAAATTGTCTCCCCATATAGCGCAACCAATCCGCAGCTTGGACTGGTGTACCCGTCCCATCGAAGGTGTCTAGATGTAAAGCCAACCACTCTCGAAGGCCCATCCTGGCCTCCGGCACGGTTGGAACAGCAGTGGGTACCACAACGGGTACAGTCGCAGCAGCGGTTGTCGGCGCTTGTTGGCGAAGCGCACGGACCTCTTCCATAAACTCCCGCAGCAAGGCCGAAGACCTTGCCTGATCCCCGGCGACGGACTATTCAGCGGAAGCAACCTCCGCATTCGGTGCTTCTTGCTGAACTTCAAGCGGTGGCTCCGCTTGAGCACAACCACGACCACGGCCGCAACCTCTACCTCTACCCCTTGGCATCTCTTGTCACATCAAACAAACATTCACACAATCAACTCACAAGCAATTACCTTGAAACATTACACATCAACGACATAACTAGCTAAAACACAGATGCAACACTTGACCCCCAAAACCCATCCTACTATGCACCAGAGTGTGTCAAGTTTAATTTAATTGTTTGGCTTAAGTCAAGTTTTAGTGATTAACCAACCTAAGTCTAACACTTTTCACCACGGACCTAACGCCCCGACCCGCAACCTGGGTCCGGAATACTACCACTACACATTATTCATTACAAACTTTGCACAGCTGATTAAACAGCTAGGCATATTACAACAAAAGTAGTTTCTAGAGAGAGGGATTCGCAATAGTAACTACATGTGACGTGGATGTTCTATTCCCCCTTCCTGAAGCATATCAACTACGCCGTTCACCTAGACATAAAAAAATAAGCAAGGGTGAGTCCGAGGACTCAGCAAGCACATAATATGAACGATAAACACTACCACACAAACATAAGCATAACCACATCATTATTTCCATCATTATCTTTTCATTAATGCAATGCATCATAATTCTACATGCACCATCATGCTCATGCATCTCATCAACTGATACCGGTATCGCAGAGTGTTCACCCATCGATGACACACTCTTCCCCCATCTTCGTTAGGATGGGGTGCTTATATTGTAGGACTATTTTTAGTTCCCACAGATGTAAAGCTTCATTTAGAGCACTCCGAATTAGTCATGTATCTTTCTCACCGACCTCACCGGAATAGTTACATGACTTTCTCACCGACCTGGCTCATGCATTCTTTCTATGATGCAAATGCACATGTCCATTGTCATTAACATAATTCATCATTGACATCATTAACAGGGTAGCATCATTACTTACCTCGTCCCATCGTTCTCGTCATCACCATAAGCATCATCACATAATATTATCATATCACAAAATATCACATAATTCATACCATTTACATGCTATCGCTCTACCATGCACTTGCCTGTTAACCAAGCGGAGCGGAGTAACGTGCGGACGACGTCGTTCCAGAACCTCCACCTGAACAGGCATTCAACCAGACTCAATACAATGTAATCATACATGCACACATATGGATGACTTCGTCCCTACACGCAATCCGACACGAACGAATCCCTTCTCTCTGGGTGCTAATCCGCTAACCCGGTGCCCAAATTAATAATAAACATAGGTTAGAAATCGCGCCGAGAAAACTTACGAATAAAAATTTATGCGCGTACCCCAACTTTCTTTCCTTTCTTTCCTCCCTTCTCTTCTTTCTTTTCCCCTCCCCTTTTCTTTCTTTGGCTGAAGCCTCCCGAGCCTTCGGCCTCATTTCCCACCTCCCCCTTCTCCCACTCTCATTCTCTCCGCCACCCGGTGGTTCTCCCGATCGAGCTCCCCCCCAGGCCTCGCCCAGGCGCCGCTCCCCCACGCACCACGCCCAGCGCGACCCGGGTGCGCCGCTCCAGCACCACCTTGCCTCCAGCCTCACCCGACACCTCCTGGCAGCCGACTTGCCCTGGCCTGATGTCACCGTCGGCACCGCCTCCAGTGCTCACTTCCGGCCCCTCCGCCCTACCGACGCCGCCAGCCCCCCAGCGCGCCATGCTCGCTGCGCACGGCGGCGCCTCCGCCGCGCGCCTCCCTCACACATCGTCGCCGTCAGTGCCTCACCCCATCGGCGACCTCACCTCCGTATACCCTCCCCTCTTCTACTCCCTTTGCTCAAGTGGCCTTGGTTGATGACGGGTTCGATTTGGGCAAAAGAGAAATGGGGAAGAAAAAAGTGGGTCACCTGGTTTCGCCGGTTATAAAGGGATGGTAGTGATGGTGAGGTGGTGTTCCCTTCGATGGGTACTTCTCTGGTGGCTCCTCCGGTTCTCCTCTCGTGGCGCTCCCAGTGATGCTCCCTCTTGTAGCTCGATTGTCTTCGGTGGCAAAGAAACGGGCTAGGAGGTGAGGGTGGCCTGAGGTCTTGGTCTTATCCCCCCTCTCTCTCCTTCTCTCTCTATACTGTTGGTTTTCTTCTACTGTGGGGAGGTAAAATGGTAAAAAGGGTTCTCAATTTTCACTTCTATTCTCCTTGCCTTTCTATTGGTATTATAGTGCAATCAACGTCTATTGCAAAAAGTGCTAGAAATTAATTAAATAACGCAAATAAATTCAAACTATAACCAAATTCAAATCTTTTTGCATAATCAGGTAGATTATGATTTTATACAAATTTATAGACAAAAATCAACTCCTTTGGAGTTTCCTAGCAAAGTTATTAAAGATCTAAGTTGGATTGGCTGAAAAATCCTAGAAATAGAAAAGGGAGAGAGATGTCTCTCTGACAAGTGGGACCCACCCCATTTTCTTTTTCTTTTTGATTTCTTTCCCAGCCGAGAAACAATAGTGTATGACAGGTGGGCCATGCGATTTTATTTTCCTTTTTCGATTAACTTTCCAAAGGAAATCCAAATTCTTACATGCGGACCCAGCTGTCACTGTCTTAGTTCACCCAATAGTGCGTGTGGACCGAGTCCGCAGCACAGACCACGCGATGGAATTATCGAGCGATTAAGGATTTCGGGTCCACGAGCGCTGAGCCGGATTAAAGCTCATGGGTTTCTATTCGGGACCCACACGGCAGCGGCTTAACGCAGGAGTTAAACCCGGATTTGTTCGGCAATCAATGCTAAGACAGAGATTTAGTCTAATTAATACGCTACAGTGCCTGTCTGGTTAGGACACGGCAGAGGAACTCTCGCGTGCGCTCATGGCCGTTCTTATCGCCGCCGGTAGAGAGGATGGCGGAGCGAGTGAGTGATAAAATGAAACCCCTCGCCAAGGCGACCCTACTGTCACCGGTTGCGAGGTTCCGGTGAACCACAGAGGCGGCACGAAGGCATAAGGTGGCGGTGGTGTTCGGCTGAAAAGCCAACTCGCAACCCGGTGATCTCCTAAGCCATTTAGTGAGCGCATGGGCTCCTACGTAGTACTAGGAACTCACCTGAGCTGCTAGGTTGGTCGGAGATGGTCTATAATGGCTTGGTGACAAAGAATCGGTTTGCCGGTGAGGAGGTAGACGTGGAGGGTTTGCTGGAGTCAAAGGAGGAGGCCGACGCGGTTTGGAGAAGCTTCAGGAGGTCCTCGGGGTGCTCCAAGCGCAACCAATCGGCTTAGGGTGGGGTGAATCGCAATGGGCGGCGGTGGCGGCGGAATCAGCCGGTGTCGGGGAAGAACCTTGTGCCGACGGTTCCTGGGGAGGAAGAGTGAAATTAGTAGAGAGTAAACTGTTAGACCATGTGGTCAGGTTTAGAATATTTTAGTGATGAATAATTGACAATGTTGGGTACTGATGTTATTTGAAGCGTGTGGTGTGTGTGGACTTATGTCGGTCTTGAAAAGAACTTGTGCCGGGAAAAGATGTGTTTTGATCTTTGCATGTGCAGGGTAACTCGGAGATGATCGTGGTCTACAGCAGTGACCGGGAGGTGGCTCGGTGCGAAGTCATGGTCCAGAGGGTCGAGGATGCTGGAGGAGACGATCGAGCTCGGGTTGGGGCGTATGGAGATCAAATATGGATGGTGTGTGTTGGAGCTACCGATGTATAGTCCAGAGGCTACGACACGTGACAATTTTGGGGTGTTCAAAATGAGTTTTGTAATCTGGTGTAAAAGCCTATATATTGGGCTTTAGTACTAGTGGGCCATCCGTATGGGCTTATGCGTTAGGGATGTTGGATGTACAGATATTTAAGCCGTACGCGAGAAGGTGCTCACGTGGTATTAGAGACGCTGAAAATCATTGGGGTGTGGCGGCGCTTTTTGGTTCATGCATGAGCTCTGAAGGCTGTGCTGTCATGCTGGGTTAGCGAATTGAATATAGTATCTGTGCATGCATGTGTGACAGCGTGAGGCTGTGATTGCTACCGTTTGTGTTCGTGCGAAGGAACAGATTCGGCCGTAGTTTTTGTTGCTTATTGCGTGTTCTTGCTGAAGAAAAAGGCGGCATGGGTTGTCTGCTCATTGATCGCGCGTGTGCGGCGATGGCTTGAAATCTGCTATATGCTAGCAGCGGATGCACAGAGGCTTTGCTTGATTAGGTGAGTTTGTGGGTGGCTCACGTGAGGTGTCATCTCCAGTAGGACCCCTATTTGAGCCTCTAAAACCAAATTTGAGGGTTTGAGGCAAAAACAGAGGTCCAGCAGGGCCCCTACTAGAACCCTCAAATTTGAGGGGCCCCTAAAATCCCCCCTCAAGCCCTCATTCCTGGGGCTCTAGGCCAAGCCCCCAAATCACGGTTTCCTCTGCATGCCTGGTCGATTCTTCCCATGACCTTTTCCCCTCCCGCGCCCGCTTCTTCCCCCGCCCAAATTTGATGATTATGTCATTTGATTTGCAGAGATGTTATGAACTATGTTATCATTAAATTCGGACCAAATTTGTCTTTGAATTTAAATTTGAATATTTGTATTTTCATTCATAATTTTAAGTACGAGGCGTATGCACTCGAGTTCCATAACCTATTTGAGACTCGCATGAGGACGAGGTCATCGGTGGCCATGGATCGCACAGCCTCTGCGCACGGCCCCTATGGGTTATCCTCGCGGCACTCGTGACGAGACGCCTGTTGACCACCGCCACCGATCTTCTCGCACATGGTCGAGCCGCACAATCCACGCTGGTCATGAGACTTTGGCCTTTACCAGAGGTGCCACCGCCGACGACCTCTCACGGAGAAGGCCCACCGGTATGTCATTTTCCGTATCATAGTAGGCACATGTCCGACTTAAATTTTTGATATCCAAATTCAATTGCAGTAAACGAAGAGGCCGAGGAGCGACGATCGAGGCGCATACGAACAGCAGCCGTGGACGACTCAGGGGCGAGAGGGCGGCGGCACGACGTGGTGCACGAGTTACGACGCCACGCCATCCGCACGCACGTGCGTGCATTGCAGTGGTACGCTCCGCGCACTAGGTGTAGGCTTATCGCCGCCACCGCGCACTGCTGGAGGTCATGCAGATACCGCTGTACTAGTAGGTCCCGATCACATCGGGCGCACGCCACGACGAGATGGTAAAATATTCTTGCTAAAAATTTCATCCGCCACGCGCTTCTAACTTACTATCGGTTTTCTTGCGATTACCGCCTTGATCGTATCTCGCCGGGTGCTGAAACTCTACGCCGTGGTCGCGATAGCACATTTGATCGCATCCTACACGCCGTGCGCGCGATGACCGAGGACACGAGGACAAGAATGAGGGCCATAACTTGTGGTCGCCACGTTGACGTTCACGCATGCAGCGCGACACCGAGGGCACCGCCCACCCTCCACCTCGGCACTTCCTCGCACCTCCTCCGCGACGTCCGCCGCACTCTCGCGAGTCGCCGAGCTATGGTCGGTCAGCCTCGACGCCAGTATGTCATAGTCCGCCGGTTGTTCTCATCAATACTTGTCCAAGCACTCCTTTGAACATATCTCGACATCACCGCTTATTCTTGCAACACTTGCGAGGGGACAACACTGGCTTCAACGCCGTTGTCACGAGGAGGCGAAGACTTGCGAGGGGACAACACTTTGCTACAGCCGTCGTCGTCACAGAGGGAGGCGCAGCAAACGCAACATTGTTCCACTGCAGACATTGACTCTGACTCGCCGCAGCGCCAAGACGACGGGTTGGGATCATTGGCGCATGGCATTCAAGCCGCAGGCATTGGGCCACGACGCGGAGCGTAACTGGTTTGCCGAGACTTACGAAGGGTATACCGTGGCAAAGACATTACACGCACCGCCAAGAGGATCCTCGCCCACACAACAACCTACTCGTACACTTTAACGTAGTTGTAGTAATTTTAGCAATGCATTAAACCAATGACTAACTCACCAAGTACCCTTCCCTCGTGATGAGCACGGTGGATCGATAATATGCTCGGCTTTGACCCGACACCTACATCGAGATCACCGCAGCGACGCCTCCCACGCAACGCCTACTACGCTTAGAGACGACGCCACTCCCGACAAAGTTCACCTTCCCGAGGATCACCTACGCCGTCCGGCAATCGACGGCGATGTACCATAAGTAATGTCATGGTCGATAATGCATGTTATGTAATGTCATTGTGTATTTCGCAAGATGTCATCTTATGTGATTTACATTATGTTTTATATGTGGATAGTCCCGCAAGAAGGGCAAGGGAAAGGATCAGCACGCTTGAGGCAGCGGCGGTGAGGATGTACCATGTAACATCCCCAAATTAATTAATGAGGATTAGTATGCATGTTATCAGCCTGCACGACATTTTACAATCATTTGCATAATATTTTGCACTTGGAAATTATCAAACAAAATAAACGTACACTTCAAATTTGAACTCCAAAAGAAAATAGCAACAAAACATATGATCATCATCTGAAAATAGTTTATTAAAATAGTAGAATAATTATCATGAATAAATATAATTTTTACCAAATTTTTGGAACCTAATTCAACCCCTTGAAAATTCAAACTATTTACAAATACCTATTCTAAGTATGAATTTATATTATACAAATTATATTATGAACAGTGAGTTTAATAATTTTTATGAGCATTAGATCATCCCAGGAACACCCATGAATTAATTCATAATTTATAGAATTTTATTTCTATATTTAAAGCCTTGGTTAAAACCGATGAGACCTCCCTTGAGCTCATCTCAGTCGTTCACGACCTCCTCAGGACCTCCCTAAGGACCTCCGTTAAGACCTCCTCTAGGACCTCCGCAAAGACGACCCTAAAGACCACCCCGTGGTCTGTTTTCACGAGCAACCCTAAAGACCACCCCCGTGGCCGATTCGCAAAGACCACCCTCTTCTTATTTTACAAAGACAACCCTTCAGACCTCCCACTGGTCTTTTTGCAGAGAAGAAAATACAAAAATGAATTATTTATACACTGAAAATTGATTTTAACTTTCAAAATTCATAACTAACTCATTCTAACTCCCAAAACAGTGAAACCACTTTTGATAATTTTTATTTTAAGTGAAATTATTTCTAAAAATGATTTCAGCCTTACCTCTGACTCAGAAGATATATTTTGTGGAATTTGATCCCAAAGTGAAATATTTTTACACTATAAAATGCTGATAACTTCAGAAATTCATAACTAATTCATGAAAACTCCAAATAAGGCAAACTCAATTGTTTTGACCTTATAATATTATTCCCTATTTACCTATGTACTCCTTATATCCGCAAATGTTCTGGAAATTTTCACCAAAGAATTAAATTAAGTGAACAGTAACAGATTGCATTTTCTGGAAATTTCAAATTCAAAACACCATAACTTTCATATTTTAAATCCAAATGGAATAATTCTTTCACCTAAATTAATCTAAAATTATGAACTACCTACTGTATAAATTTCATGCATTTTTGAGTATGTTGAATTTTTGGCTTTATTCCATATTTATTGCAATATCGTCTTTCATTAGGTTTTTCGACAATACTATTATATTGAATGTAATAAACCTCGCCGGGTACATTCTCGCCGGGCGCTTAATACGGATAGTGCTTAAAACGGTTCAGCTTTGCGCAATGCGACGTGACCGATGAAACGACTTTGGCGTGACGTGATCCGACGAGCTCAACTTTCATAAAGACAAGACAACACTCGCCTCGCAAAACTTTTAGAAAGATAAGACAATACTCATCGCCACAAACTATTTAGAAAGACAAGAAAATACTCAGATCGCCAAAAAGTTTTCAAAGACAAGACAATACTCGTCGCCACAAACTATTCAGAAGACAAGACAATACTCGATCGCCAAAAAGTTTTCAAAGACAAGACAATACTCATGCGCGCTAGAAACTTATCGAAATACAAGACAACACTGCTCGCCAAACTTTTCACAAAGACAAGATAAAGACTCGCCTCGCGTAAACTTTTCGAAAGATAAGGTAGCACTCACCTCGTAGGCTACTCACCGTAACTTAACCATACCGTGACCACCCCGGGCTTATAAAAGGGAGTGACTCGCTCGGGAGAGAACACTACACAACCAAACCCAACACTACACAAGAGCTTCTTTCACCACGCGGGATGGACAAGAGACGTAAGAAGCAATGGGACAAGATGACAAAGCAATGGGATGAGATCCGCGACTAGCAATGGTTGCCGGGAGTGGACGACTGCAAGCAAGTGCACGGGCTGTCTGGTCCAAGAAGAGGCGCTTGCTAGGATGGCAACTCCCGAGTGAGGCCCCCGTAGCAAAGAACCCCATCCTAAACGCTCCAACCGAAGCGTTCGCAAAGACTCGCCTGAGGGGAGGCGCCGCCTCCGCCGGTGCATGGACCCATGCAAGTTCTTCAAGTCTAAGCACCGCTAAGCTCGGGCATGCGTGCATCGGGGTTGTGCGAACTACTCCTGTGACTATCCCGACCGCCGTTGGGACATGCGCAGCTATCAACAGCTGGCAAGGTCCAGTTACAGTATGTTCTTATACCCATTCTCTTTCAAAGTATGCACTAACAACCTCTCCCATCTACCCGTAGTCCCCGGATCCGCTATGTGGCTACCGCAAGTGGATCGACCACGAGATCCACCCACATGACCAGTGGACTCTCAACTTCGAGGAGTGGGATGTCAAAAGGGCCCGCGAGATTCGGGAGGACGAGCGTCGCAACGACGAGCAAAACAAGCGTATACGTCGGGAGACAAAAGCTCATCTCGAGGCGTGCAATCGCAGGCAGCGCGAGGCTCGCGAGAGGGAGCGTGAGAAAAAGAGGGAAATAGCAGCCAAGGCCAAAGAGGCCAGCGAGGAGTTCAACGTCGAGCTCACAAGGAAGGGAAAATGGCCCCGATCCTCGCAGTAGGTCGGCCATTCCGTAGTAGTCCTTCGTCCTCCCCGCCATATTTTTTACTATCCCCTAAAGGCATGTATACTTACATAGTCCGGATGCTTGTGTCGCAGTGTATCGTAGTAGTAGCAAGGATGACTCAAGCAATTAGCCGAACTACCATGCCATGTGACCACGTGTAATGTGCTTATGTCTTCGGATTCTAATGTAGTTCTGGTTCCGTGCAAGCCTATCTTCCTCTTCTCCTTGAACCCAATTGCAATTTAGGCACAGGCTATGTATGGATGGTTTGGCTGCCATTTAGCTCACTCTTTACTTCCTCTTCTCCTTTCTTCCAACTCACATCTTTGCGCAGCGACGTGACCCGACGAGTCAGCTTTTGCGCAGTGATGTGACCCGACGAGTCAGCTTTTGCGCAGTCATGTGACCCGATGAGTCGCTTTTATAGTCATGTGACCCGACGAGTCGCTTTTTGTATGTTGATGTGATTGACGAGTCGGGACAAAATATAAAAGACATCACGCAACACCGCCAAACGATTCCTCCTCAAAGCCGCCTACTCGCTGACGCGAATATCCTTGAACCCAATTGCAATTTAGCCACAGCTATATATGAATGCTTTGGCAGCCATTCACCTCATTCTTCACTTCCTCTTCTCGCTTCTTCCATTCTATAACAACATGTCTTCGCCTCATCTAACTTTCGTGTGAGCAGACAATTAGAATCACCGCGACAAAGACCTCGTGTGCCCTCGCAGCAGGATCCAAAGAAATGTGTTCACCTCGTGACACGCCAAACGAATCCATCCCGAGTGTTAATAAAGTGTTCAAATCTTACGGTAAGTAGTGCCTAATCCTCCCAAATGAATTCCATTCGAAATAGCACGTTCTTTTTTTTCACTTGAAGCTGCAATTCTTTTTCAGAACACAACATGCCGATTTTGGCAAGCAATGAAGCTGCCCAAAGAGTTCGACATATTGCAATGCAAATTGTCGCTTTATAAGAAGACACCCGTGGTGTTGTCGTGATTTCGCCCAGTTGGCTCGACCCTCCGATCAACCAATGCAAAATGAAGCTAATGACTTAAAGGACTGGATGAAAGGACGGAAAGGGTTGAGAAAATGCTTCAGAAATTACTTCACATAGTTAGTTTTGCGATATTTCTTCTATTATTTCTTGTTCTTGCCAAGTAGTAGTCCAGTTATAAATAGATTGTAATGTTCACTCTTTATCTATGTATCGTAGTCCTTCATGAATAGATCAACTGTCGTGTAACCTTGCATTACATGACGTATGCCTTTGCGACATTGTTGTACTTTGGCGATACGACGTTCACAAAATATTATTCCAAGTCTAACAGATAGTTCTCCAGAAGTAGGGGAAAATATAGCATATTTGGAATATCCCACAACCTCCTCTAGACCGCAAATATACATTGCTATCAAGACATGGATATCACCAAAATGTAACTCAAGAAATCTCGATACATTCCAAGTCACATTGAATCATGAAACCCTACTCGTGAACCTAAAATCCGCATAAATAGAACACGCTATTTAAATTGGGGAGAGAGCACGGGCGGTTCAGGATGAATAAAATTATGGCAAATTTACACAAGCAAGTGCACCGTGTCGGGTGCTCCACATAAAATTTCATAATATTTTGAAGTCGCTGCTATATTTTAAAATTAGCCAAACCATCATGCCATGTCACCACGCGTAACGTGCTTCACAACCCCTTCAATCATATTCGATAAGCTTCATAAAGTACTTCATCGATCGCCGCCTATATACGCGATACGCTCGCACGATAAACCCTAATTTACAAACTCTACATGCATATTACTTGATGAATGTTTTTTACAAATATCGCTCGTTAAAACCCTAATTGTAATGATCAAGAAAATTCGTATTCCTATCAACGCTAACCCAAACCGAAACCCTACTTTTTAATTTCGCAAACCCTAATTGAAATGACTCAAGAAAATTGTGAAGTGCATATAGAGTATGGAACCACAACATTTCTAGCCCCAACATTCCAATCTACTATTTTAGACCATCTTCATAATCACAACGAGCTGTTTCAACCCCTTTAATTGCATTTTGTAAAGCTTCATAAAGTAATATGCTTTAACTCCGCTATTTTTAACAGACGATCGTAATATCACTTACCTTCGCATTTCACAACTCATTACTATCTTAATCGTCCTCGTAAAATTTCTCGAAATTTAGCGCACTACAACAATATACGACATTTATCATAAAATGTTATTGCCAGTCTGACAATTTTTGTGCCCTTCATATTCTACGAAAATAACAAACAAACCAACCAACGTTGTCGCTACACTTTTATTTTCAAAAAGAAATAACATCATACAATAGATTATTTTTTTAAAAATCCGTAATAATGTGATCAACAACCGTAGCAATCAAGATATTATTTCTCTCGCTTTTCTTTTCCGAGTCTTTTCAAAGCTTCAAAAAACTCTGATAAACCCTTTCTATTCTATTTTAATTGAAAATTTTAAAAAATTAAAAATAATTTCAATCAGTAAAATAAACTTCTATTCAATTCAATTTTTTTGACAAATTTTTGTTTTTTTTTGTTTTTTTCTATTTTTCCTTCATTTTATTTTTTTCCCAATCTTCTTCTTCTCTCTCCCTATTTCTCTCTCCTGCGCCACGTGACAAAGCAAGGTGTCGCAAACCCCACGGCAAAGACTCGCCATGTCATTTCTGCCTGCAAAGACCTTGCTTCCTCGCCGCCAGCTCGCAGCCAGCCGGTGCACGGCTTGTCAGCAGCCCACGGCGGCAGTAGGTTTGACTAGGTTAATGCTATGTTACCACGATATGCGATATGGATATGACGATACCGCGATACGGTATTTTCCAAAAATAAAGATACGCCGATACGACGGGTATATATATATAAAAGCACATCTCTTCCCTTCTTTTCCTTTTCTACGAGTCTAATGCAGAGAAGATCTCTCTATGCACAAAAGATCCCACTCTTTGCAGCAGCCACATCCAGCCAAGTATTAATATGCTATATCTTGGCTCCTTGAAAGAAGGAAAAGCAAAACATTAAACAATAAACACTAAAGTTGCAGCGCCAGTAGCTCCCTTCCCTGCTTCGTCCTCTCGATGGAGCAGCCTTGGAGAATTGGCTATTCCTTCACCTCTTGCTCAGATCTGTTGCATGCCTGGATGGCGTCCTCCTCTCTCCTACCCTCTCCTGACGATTTCTCTTCCCCACGCTCTCCAGCCCAGCGCCCTCCGTCTTCACCGCCGGGGATGCACCACTCCATCGTTTCGCGCCATATCTCGTATCGTGTACCTATCGCTTACGAGAACGACAACTCGGCGACGTATCGGGGTATCGTAGACTATGGGTATGTCTAAGGCATGATGGAAAGGAGGCTGCATTGACCGTCTGTCATATCCTGAATAGAGTGCTCACTAGAAATAGTGAAGTTATTTCATACGAAGGATGGACAGGAACAAAACCATAACTCTTTTACTTGCGCACTTGGAGTGTTTTGCGAAAGTCAATATACCAATAACAAAAAAGTGTAAACTTGAATCTGCAACAGTTTATTGTATCTTTGTAGGATATGATCACAGTACACCCTATAGATTTCTAGTAGTTAAATCTCCAGGTACTTGGGATGGTACATTCTTTGAGAGTTTATTTCGAATGGAGTGGGCTTGCCCTGGCAGTTTAGCTGCAGGAATTGCCACCGGTTCCACCCCTCGATATGCTGGAACTGCCGATTCTTTTGAGAGTTTATTTCGAATGAAGGAATGGGCTTGCCCTAGCAGGCTAGCAGTTCTGCTGCAGGAATTGCCACCGGTTCCACCCCTCGACATGCTGGAACTGCCGATTGTTGCCCAACAAGACATTCATCTCATTCTGCCAGATTCTATCCTGCGTTTTCTCAAGACCCAGAATGGTTCCCCTTTATGCTACCAGCTGACGATCACTTCATCAATCCCTCCACGTGCCCCAAAGAGAAAGTTTTTCACCCCTCGACATGAGGACCACTCCAACCTTCCAACTCAGAAAACTGTCAGAGGATTGCACTTTGCCAATCACACTCTGACCTCAAGTGAAGACATGAGCAAAGCAATTGTTATTTTCAAGCCAATGGCCCTGCTCAACTTCTAACCATGTTGGCGCCAACCCCAGTTCAAACCACTAACATGGAGGGTCCACCTGCAATCTCTCAGGGTGGCAATTATCCCTTAAAGACTCTAAAGCTAAGCCCAGAATTGCCCTAAAAGGTCACCCTTTAGTTGACACCAATCTTCGTAGAAGCCCGAGGATGAATGGCCCAAAGGATGGTTACAAACTTGAGCATCTTTCAGCCAAACGTAAACCAAGAGGCTGAGCAGTGAAGAAATCTAGCACTGTCCATCTGCCTACTCATCAGGATAACCCTTCTTCTTCTGCAGCAGGGGTAAGCTCTGAGAATATATCCCAATTGTTAAGTAGTGATCCTTCTCAAACACCGGAATGTGACATACCTCTGCTTCAGAAATTACGGATTGAGTGGTGTGGCACTTCTCCTTCGAAGGTGGCAACTGACAAGCTTCAGGCTGATGCTGTAACCCAGGACGGGAAGGTTGCAGAGTCGTAAAGCTCCATCAAGTTGGGTCAAATGATGTAGACAGATCTATTTTGGTTATACTTCTTCAACAGTTGTCTCTGCAGTTCTTTGGGACACCTGTGGTGCCTTCCTCATGTTTCCTGGTTTCGGGATTGGATGAACCACAAGCACTTTTATCTGATCTGCCTGGAAGTTCCCTGTTTTGTTTCCTATGACCAGTTCTTGGGAATTGGTTATCCCAATTATTTTCACTTGCTTTACAATGACTACTCTTAACAGAAATTGGAATGTATTATGTTGGACCATCAGAGGAATTAATTCTGATAAAAAAAAATGGCAAGCTTTAAGGGAGAAGATTAAGGAAAGTAATTGCTCCATCTTTTGTTTCAAGAGACCAAGAGAGAACACTTTGATACTTCTAATGTAAAGAAATTTGCACACAAGTGTTTTGTTAAATTTGTGTTCTCGCCTTCAGTAGGGGCCTCGGGAGGGCTACTCATAGTTTGGAAAAGCTCATTCTTCACTGGCACAATTATTCGTAACCTTCCGTTTGCAGTGTCAGTTCACTTCTCTGCTATGCAAAATGCTGATGAATGGACGTTAATGTCAGTTTATGGACCCTGTCAGGACAGCTTAGTGAGGACTTTATTAACTGGCTAAATGACTTGATCATTTTGACAGGTGAAAACTGGTTACTTCCGGGTGATTTTAACTTTTATCGGTCAGTGTATAATAGAAACTGACCTAGAGCAAATTTCATTGACATTCTAATCTTTAATGAAGTCATTGGAAATTTGGGTTTGATTGAAGTTCCTATTAAAGGACGAAGCTTTACGTAGAGTAATATGCAAACAAACCCCCTCCTTGAGCAGCTGGATTAGTTCTTCACCTCAGTGGATTGGACTACGAAATATCCCAATACTATTGTTAAACCCCTTGCAAAATACATCTCTGATCACACTCCTTGTGTGGTTAGCATCCAGACCTCTATCCCCAGGGCTTCAATTTTTAGATTTAAAAATTACTGGATTGAACACCCTGGTTTTTCTAAGGTAGTGGACTTTGCTTGGAATACAAACTATCGAGCCCAGAATAGTGCTAAGTATAGTTATCAATTCTATTCCGGAGGCTATTCTGGTTTGCGTCTTAGTATGGAATACGTCGGTACCGGTCTATTCCGAGGTACCATTTCGGATTTTAATATAATTTCACTTGAAATCTCACTTCAAATACATAGCCATAGAATAAAAATGACACATAGTTCAATTATTTCATAAATACAAAGGTCGTGACGTAGTTAAATAATACAAAGATGAGCTCATAATTTCATACATTTTACCATAGTCTAGCATACTAGTCTAGCATAATTTCACTTATCAAGGAGTAGTATTGGACTCAGCCTTTCGAGCTGATTCAAAGAAGTGGCCACTTCAATTTTGAATTTTTGACTGATACCGAAATGATCAGAATGGTGGAATGGCCGGTATTGACACTGGTATTGAGGTCGGTACGGGATTGAGGCTACGGTGTGCCGGTTTGGGTGCCGATATGGCATGTTCCGGCTATTCTGGCCGGTACTGGAATGGAATTGATAAGTATGGTGCTAACAGATTATCATCAAAATTCAAATTCCTCCGACGTTGCCTGAAGAAATGGAGTAGTCACCACTCTCATCTTACCACCCTCATCAAACGTAGCAATTAAACAATCGCCTTCTTTGATACAGTTGAAGAATTCAGAAGCCTCTCTAGAGTCGAGTGGAATTTTACAAACATCATCAAACAACACATACTCAAACTCCTCCATTATCAGCAATTGTACTAGAAGAAAAGATGTACAGCTTGATTGATGAAATACGGGGAGGAAAGTAGTATGTTCTTCCATGCAATGGCTGCTGAAAATTATAGAAGAAATGCAACCACTCAACTTACTCTCTCGGATGGCACAGTCATTCATGAACACTACGAAAAGTTGCTGCGCTCTGGGACACCTATAAGTCATGTATGGGTATCTCCACAAACCCTTGTATGCACTTTGACCTATCTACACTCCTTTCTAGAGTAGAGGGATTGGACTTTTTGACCCTACCTTTTTTGGACAAGGAAATTGGTGAAATTGTCCAAACACTCCCTCTAGACAAAGCTCCTCGGCCTGATGGTTTTAATGGTTTGTTTGTAAAAAAAATGTCCTTTTATCAAGGGAGATTTCTATCAGCTTTGTCATGATTTTTGCGATGAAGCAGTTGACCTTCAAAGTATCAATACTTCATCGCCCTAGTTCCAAAGAAGCTCTCTCCTGAAGGGGTTAATGATTTCAGACCAATCTCTTTACTGAACACCTCCCTGAAATTGATCATCGAAATCCTAGCTAACATACTGCAAAAGGTGATAATGAAGCTCATCCATAAAAATCAGTGCGGTTTAATAAAGAATAAAACAATACATGACTGTCTAGGTCCTTTGAGTATGTTAATTAGTGCAATCAGTCCAAAAAGAACTCATCATCCTTAAATTAGATTTTGAGAAAGCTTTTGATACTGTGGAGCATGACACAATCATCCAAATAATGAAACATAAAGGCTTTCATGCTAAGTGGAGAAGTTCGATCACACAACTCTTTCAATCTGGAACCTGCTCTATCCTCCTAAATGGTGTCCTAGGGAAATCCTTTTGGTGTAAAAGAGGAGTTAGGCAAGGGGATCCCATATCCCCCTTTCATTTTTTTAGCAGCAGATCTGCTACAATCTATTGTTAATGAAGCCCTTGGAAGAGGTTTGTTATGTCTGCCGATGAATCTGGATCATGATTAGGACTTCCCAAACATCCAGTATGCCGATGATACCCTTCTTCTATTCATGCAAGTTTCAATATCACAGCTCCACTGCCTCAAAGAAATCCTAAACACTTTTGAGCAATCATCGGGCCTACGTGTAAACTTTCATAAGTCATGTTTGATTCCAATCAATGTACCTGAAGACAAAGTTCATTTACTCACTAGATTCTTTGGATGCAAAGTTGATCTTTGCCATTCACTTACCTGGGTTTGCCTCTTGGGACAACAAAACCAAAAGTTCAAGACTTCGGTCCCCTAATCAATAAAGAGGAATACCGGCTATCTGCTTCCTCTACATTCCTATCTTATGGTGGCAGGCTAACTATGATCAATTCGATTCTTACCTATTTGCCCACTTACTATATGCTCACTCAAGCTATCGGTAGCTGTGGTCGAAATAATTAACAAGGCAAGAAGGCAATTGTAATACCTCGAATATCAAATAGAGAGAACATATTATTCGAAGAGAAATTTATTCAAATTTGAATGCATTAAAGTTTAGAGGAAAATTGAAAGAAAATTCAGGATTTGAGAGAGGATTGACCTTCGGCTTTAGCCCAAGGTGTCCTAGCCAAGTGGGCCGCCTTGTAGTGGAGTCAAGAAGGGGTCTCTTCCCAAAACCCTACCTCTGCTACAGTACCGCGCCGCACTGTAGCACGCGGTACTGTAGCAGCCCCCTCCGTGCTGCTCTCTACCAAGATGAGGAAGAAGCTCAGGTGCCGCCGGCCATGGTGGAAGGAGAAGAAGGGAGAAGGAGAAAGGAGGAGGAAGATCATCTTCCAAGGTTCTCCCACCTACGCCCTGGTTGCTACAAGGGTAACGAGTGCCGATCCTCATCATTTGATTAGTGGTAGATGTGTTTTGGTTCAATTTTGATTATATCGATTTGCTGTGGGTAGAAATTCGATTCTGTCCAGATTGTTGCGTGGATTTTTCGTGATGTTAGAGGCCGAATATGAGTTTCCCATCTCCTAGAGATATGTAGGTCTTGTTCTTAGCTTTCGTGGCGCCAAGATCACCTAATTCCGACTTTCGAGTCAAAAGTTATGATAGATTTAATATCTGCTGTCCAGAATCCTGACGAGAATTAGCAGTCTCTGTTTAGGTTGATATATGGCCTAGTTAGAGGGTGATTCAGAGGTCTTGCCCATAACAAATTTTGAAGGTGATATCACTAGCTTTCAGGATTGATAAAGAACACCTCATTTGGATTTATAGATCAAAAGTTATGCACTTTTCTTTGTGACTGTCCAGATTGTAGATCAGTCTGTCCAGATTGTATGTCTGTTTCTATCTTTAGTTTTGACCCGTGTGCCACTTTTGTTAAAGGCAAAATTTGAATGTCGTGCCAATTAGTTTATTGTAGGTAATTTCATAACCTTTTCAGATTGTTAAAGAACGCTCAATTCGGAGTTGTAGATTAAAAGTTATGGTTGTTTTAGTATTGCTGTCCTGTTTGTTCAGACAGAAGCTGTGCTGCTGTTTTGTTTTCTTTATTAGAGAAGTTTATTGGCCGAATTGGGAAATCTCATCAACTTGAATGTTATAGATATGTTCGTTAAGATGAGGTAGGATCTGGACTCATCTCATTTCGAGTCCCACGTCATTAACTACTGTCATTTTCGTGCTGCTGTCCCGACACGCTTTTGGTTGCAACCTGTTTTCAGATTAGGTTTTATGGCGATTCCTTGGGAGTTCAAGGGGGTATTGTAGACTATTAATTCGGTTGGATTCTATGTTGTTCTTATTTCGGTTATTTAATTGTTTAGGCCACGAGGCTACGGGTTTGGGAGCGCCATCGTTGTTCGCTAACGCGCCGCAACGCGGAAGGCAAGTACTTTGTTGCTTTTGAGTGCCGTGATTGTGAATGTTTTCATGAATATAGTGTGACATATTGTGTTACCCGAGATGGAATTGGTTATGTTCTTTCATTATGTGGAGTATATACCGAGAGATGGTATTATCACTGCTCATGTTCATATCATGCATCCTTTTATTCATGTTATGTCCACGGGAGTGGATTGTAAGTCCCACCATTCCAATGTGGGCAAATTTGGACATTGTCATGTCCCGGCCCACGGAGTGGATTGAAAGACCCATCAATTCCAAAGATGGGCACGTAAGACCCATCAATTCCAAAGATGGGCAGCTTTGGACACCTATATAAAACGTTCTTCATATAGGACTTGGATCCCCGCACTTTTGTTAAGGTGCGGGCTTAAGTGAACACCGACGGTGTGTCACTCACTATACTGCAGATATGCATGTGTGCAGTCCATCCTTGATTACATTCATTCATTTCATGTTTTCATAAGTGTTCACTCGATGCAAGGTTCGCATTCTTAAATGGTGATGTCCTGCTTGTATATGTGTTCTTTTCTTTCATCTGCACTTGCCGAGTCATGGACTCACTCTTGCGTTGTTTGTTTATTTTAGGTAACTCCGATGTTGGCTCACTTGGGAGGGAGTAGACACGCACTACTGCTCACATCATCCTATTCATGTTCAAGATTAAATTTAGTTCTATCTTACATTCGTTAATGATGAACTGTAATAATTAAATTATAATTGGTGAAGTAAGGATACCTTCTCCACATGGATGTTGATTTATTATCGCGGTGAACCTTCTTTATTGATGATCAGATTAAATAACTTAGAAGGTGAAGGAATGATACCTTCACCATGTCCTGCTTAATTTAATGTCGTCTTTAGTTGAAATACTTAGTTCAAATTCTTCGCATTATGGATGTATGTTAGATGTTTTAGGTGACATCTTGGCTTCCGAACAGCCGGTGTTACAAATTGGTATCGTGAGCGGCTTTAGGTCCGTGGTAATTGAATATTAAATTGACACACCGCACAAAGAGGTGGGGTTGGGAAATCCATTGTTTCGTATTTCTATTGTTATGTTTCATTCGTTGAGCAATTGTTGAATTGCTTTTGTATTATCTTTCTTGTTGTTAATCTATGATATGTTATGATATTCCATATCTATGAATCTATTCTATGATTGTCATGATATGATCATGTATAATCATAATTGATTATATTGTTTAAACGGTCGATGATGGAGGTTAAGAAGTGGAGGCCGTGGTTGTGGCCCCGACTTTGTCGATTGCACCAAGATTTGTGGTAGCAGCATAGAGTAGTATCTACCCCAATACCATAGTGGAGTGTTGAGGTGAGATTCTTTAGAAAATATTATTCTCTTCCTTGGTTCTCAGATGTACGCCTCCTGTAATAGTTGCGCTTGATGAAGTTTTCTTGAGTTAGTGTTTTACATTTCTTCCGATGAGTTCTCATTGGACTTTCTTGGTTCCATAAGTCGACTACTTGTTCTCCGATCGCTGGTCTAAAGTTGTTCTTGGATCGTTGGATATCGGCAAAAAAAACTTATCTTTTCTTGGGAGTTCTCACTTCTTATTGGAGAATGTGAATCATTTATTCACGAGTACTGGTACCGAAAGTTTTCATTGCAAATTCTTTAACATGTGAAAGCTTTGACTTTATGTATTTCTTTTGGATTAGTTCCAGTGTTGGAATGTAATGCCTCTTTTCTGAAAGATTAGGTTAAAATCTTTAAGTGATGTCTTGACATGCTTACACGAGGTGTTAATTAAATGAATTAATTATTATGGTATGAGTTATCGATTTGGGTTATTAGCTTTGTGCAAACAGTCTATTCTTAACTAGTATCCGTGGAAGTGAATTGCTTAAAGTGAAATGTCGTTGTATTTGGTACAGGATGAGTTTTAGATAAGAGGTTGTTCATATTTGTTCAAGAAGCTATTGTTGTTAAGAATTGTGGAAAAAATGTGGATGTATCGTTGATCTTTACGATCGGATAATCTGATAAATTTGTTAGATAAGTTGAAATCTAGGTCCTCTTCGTTATTCTAACCGCTAGTGATGGTTAAGTTAAGGATGTGTTCGAATGTTGTCTTGATAAATATTAATCTTGAATTTGTCTTCTATTTGGATCTTGATGATCTTATTTAAATGATAGCTTTACTTGATTCTTGCCATGCTAAAAATTATTGAAACATGTTTAAATGACTAGATGAACGATGATGTATCGCCTTGTGAAACCTTGACTTATGTGTCCTATATTATTGAAGTTAAGGACATTTTATTCTAATTGTCGATCATAAGTTAGAATGCTCGATTATATCCTCTTAATCGTTGTTGAGGTTGCAAACAGAGGTAGGATCATGTTTGTGCCATGTGTGGCTAGAGAGCATTTAGTGTGTACTATCTTGGCATCGAGTGTCACTAAGAGTTAAATGGATGAAAGCTAATCGAGATTTCTGTTGGTGTACATTGGTGAGATTGTCATGTTCTATTATCATCTTGTTGAAAGAGTTTGTTTCAATTATAAGGTTTTGCACTAGGTTTTCCTAGATCAAGTATATGTAACCTTATTTAGATTTTAGAGACATGATGAAGTAGTTCATTGTGATTTTTCAAAAGTTCATGGAGTGTTAAGAGATTTGATGATTCTCGCCAATAGCATATTATTTCGTTGATTAGTGTGATTGTCGATCGTGGTTGTGATGATAATGTTCAACTAAAAATCATTTGCATGATAATCGTTTTTTAGTGAAAGTGTTTCGAGTTTTATGCTTGTTATCTTTGGACCTCATGAGTTATGTGGTAACTTTGTCTGCTTTTGAGCAAAGAGACGGTTGAAAGATTTTATTGGTTCTTAAGTGGTTCTTATGATTTGGTCTTAAGAGCTTATCTTGTTTAAGCCGGCAAAGTGATGTAGTAATCACGAAAATAACTTTCCTGGTTAAAGGAAGGAGTGAAGTAAAGTATTTGAGATTTAAGTCGCGCTTCGCCACTTGCAGTTTATTTGGGTGTGCTTAAACCTTATGCATTTGTTCCATAAGAGTTTATCAAATTTTCAAAGGGCATTACCTTCTTCTCATTTGTGGTTTGGTATTTGCTTTCAATAGGGCTTGAGCCTCGACTATTGATTTTCCTTATGTTTTCCGAGTACTTTGCCTAAGTGACTATTTTTTCTTGATCCTTTGTTCATCATGGTGGCACATGTTTTCCTAGTTGAAGAAAATTGATTTCATCTGCTCTTCCTTTTGAGAAAGAATCAATCTATTCGCTTCACCGAGTCTTTTGAGGTGTTTAATGATTGTAGTTGTGAAACTTTGGGTTGGAAATTATTCGATGAGCATTGGAGGATGAAATAATTTCTGTAATATAGTTATTTAAGAGGAGTTTATCTCATTAGAAGGTTGCCTTTGGAGGTTAAACTGATTGCATGGTTACAACTAGTAGAATCTATAGCGTAGACGTAGTCCAAGTTCTTTGTTCATTTCAATGGAACATAGAATTATCCAAAGTATGAAAATCTTGATCAATGTATTAGAGTGTCGCGGTTGAGTACCTTGGCGTGGTTGTGTAGATGAAATATGATGGTGTTGTAATGGGAGTAATATTAGCAAAGTGATCCGATCATAAAGAGATTAAAGAGATAGCCGAGATTGTTGGATTATTGCCATGAATGACTTGGACGTAGTAAGTAACTCTCTAAGAATTAGAATCTTGATAAAGATAATTGATCAAGAAATGTTTTTGTGTTGATGTCAATGCGCGAGTATGTTTGGATTGTGAGAATTTTAAGGATGTAATTTGAGGCTTCCCTATCTTCTATATGAGAAGTTCATGGTAGGAGTCTTGAGTTTAATTTTGGGCTTCACATTCTTTTGCTAGGACCTTGAGTCTCCCAATGATTATGTGTAGAGAAAGTAGAATAAGGGTGGATTCAACAATGGGATGGTCATTGATAGAACCCTTTTGAGGAAGTATATGAATGTGTGTGCTGAATTTGAGTTGTTTATTCTAAAACATTGAGGTGATGTGATTGCATGTGATATCTATTTTGAGATGCATTGGAAGTCATCTCACAAATTAATTGCTGCTGGTAGAGGAGTTGTTGAGAGAAAGTTTCAGTAGTAGTCGATAGAGCCTCTATACCGAGGTGTGGATGATGTATTTCGACTTGAGCATAGCGTTGAGAATGCCAAGTTAAGAGAGATGAGTTAGGTGTTATGCGATGAATTGGAATTCCAAAGTTTGAGAGAAGTTTTATTCTGAAAGAGAAACTGAGAAATTGATGCTTCAAAGTAGAGACACGTTTTCTTGATTCTTGTTTGAGCTATGTGTTTTGACAGATGTCTTTCGCAAGTTGAGCTCGACATTTATGTTGATATGTGTGATTCTTTCCAGCCTCAGACGGAATAAATGATTTTTTTGGGCATTCAAGTGATTTCTCCTTTGGATTTCGTGGACGTTTATTCCCAAACCGCCACTTGGAACGTGGAAAGGTTTTTCGTGATGAAATTCCGATTTGTGTTTGACTCTTTAGCATCGAAATGGTAACGATAGATGCGATGTGAATCTTTCTTTTCGATGGGTTTTGTCGGTAAAAGAGTTTGCTTAAAGAGAGCTCATTGTGTTTCGTTAAAGGAGGTGATCCTTATTTTAGTGAAGAGTTCAATTGAGAGGTGGAACAAGAGTTCGTGTTCTATGTGCATGTTGTGTGGTTCAAAGATCAATTGGAAGGTTAGCCAAGGTACTTTGGGTTGTTTTTTAGCTACGGAATTGGAAGTTGGCGATCGCAAGGACCGCCTCGGTCCATATGTGGTGTACTACATTTAGCATGTTTGGTGCCGAGTGAGTACCGTGAGAACTAGAGTTTGAATATTCATAACGCCATTGACCATCGAGTAGGATCTTACCTTGAATCTCTTCGATGAGTGTACTTGGCAATGTCGGATTGAGTGTTAGGTCGATGTAGTTTACGCCAATGTCTTGTGGTCTTGTCTACCTAAGAGATAGGTCATTTGGGACTGGAGTCTCGCATGCGCGAGTTTTATCCGATATGTTTGCTCTGGGCATATGTTAATAGATGTTTTTCGTGGCAATTATTCTTTCGCTTATTTCGACGGTTAGAATTCGAGGTCGAATCTCATATGGGGGTAGAATGTAATACCTCGAATATCAAATAGAGAGAACATATTATTCGAAGAGAAATTTATTCAAATTTGAATGCATTAAAGTTTAGAGGAAAATTGAAAGAAAATTCAGGATTTGAGAGAGGATTGGACCTTCGGCTTTTAGCCCAAGGTGTCCTAGCCAAGTGGGCCGGCCTTGTAGTGGAGTCAAGAAGGGGGTCTCTTCCCAAAACCCTACCCTCTGCTACAGTATCACGCCAGCACCAGTAGCACGCTGCATCGTAGCAGCCCCTCCGTGCTGCTCTACCAAGATGAGGAAGAAGTCCAGGTGCCGCCGCCATGGTGGAAGGAGAAGAAGGAGAAGGAGAAAGGAGGAGGAAGATCATCTTCTCCAAGGTTCTCCCACCTACGCCCTGGTTGCTACAAGGGTAACGAGTGCCGATCCTCATCATTTGATTAGTGGTAGATGTGTTTGGTTCAATTTGATTATATCGATTTGCTGTGGGTAGAAATTCGATTCTGTCCAGATTGTTGCGTGGATTTTTCGTGATGTTAGAGGCCGAATCTGAGTTTCCCATCTCCTAGAGATATGTAGGTCTTGTTCTTAGCTTTCGGTGGCCGCCAAGATCACCTAATTCCGACTTTCGAGTCAAAAGTTATGATAGATTTAATATCTGCTGTCCAGAATCCTGACGAGAATTAGCAGTCTCTGTTTAGGTTGATATATGGCCTAGTTAGAGGGTGATTCAGAGGTCTTGCCCATAACAAATTTTGAAGGTGATATCACTAGCTTTCAGGATTGATAAAGAACACCTCATTTGGATTTATAGATCAAAAGTTATGCACTTTTCTTTGTGACTGTCCAGATTGTAGATCAGTCTGTCCAGATTGTATGTCTGTTTCTATCTTTAGTTTTGACCTGTGTGCCACTTTTTGTTAAAGGCAAAATTTGAATGTCGTGCCAACTAGTTTATTGTAGGTAATTTCATAACCTTTTCAGATTGTTAAAGAACGCTCAATTCGGAGTTGTAGATTAAAAGTTATGGTTGTTTTAGTATTGCTGTCCTGTTTGTTCAGACAGAAGCTGTGCTGCTGTTTTGTTTTCTTTATTAGAGAAGTTTATTGGCCGAATTGGGAAATCTCATCAACTTGAATGTTATAGATATGTTCGTTAAGATGAGGTAGGATCTGGACTCATCTCATTTCGAGTCCCACGTCATTAACTACTGTCATTTTCGTGCTGCTGTCCCGACACGCTTTTGGGTTGCAACCTGTTTTTCAGATTAGGTTTTATGGCGATTCCTTGGGAGTTCAAGGGGGTATTGTAGACTATTAATTCGGGTTGATTCTATGTTGTTCTTATTTCGTTATTTAATTGTTTAGGCCACGAGGCTACGGGTTTGGGAGCGCCATCGTTGCTCGCAACGCGCCGCAACGCGGAAGGCAAGTACTTTGTTGCTTTTGAGTGCCGTGATTGTGAATGTTTTCATGAATATAGTGTGACATATTGTGTTACCCGAGATGCGGAATTGGTTATGTTCTTTCATTATGTGGAGTATATAATGAGAGATGGTATTATCACTGCTCATGTTCATATCATGCATCCTTTTATTCATGTTATGTCCACGGAGTGGATTGTAAGTCCCACCATTCCAATGTGGGCAAATTTGGACATTGTCATGTCCCGCCCACGGAGTGGATTGAAAGACCCATCAATTCCAAAGATGGGCACGTAAGACCCATCAATTCCAAAGATGGGCAGCTTTGGACACCTATATGAAACGTTCTTCATATAGGACTTGGATCCCGCACTTTGTTAAGGTGCGGGCTTAAGTGAACACCGACGGTGTGTCACCACTATACCAGATATGCATGTGTGCAGTCCATCCTTGATTACATTCATTCATTTCATGTTTTCATAAGTGTTCACTGATGCAAGGTTCGCATTCTTAAATGGTGATGTCCTGTTTGTATATGTGTTCTTTTTCTTTCATCGACTTTGCCGAGTCATGGACTCACTCTTGCGTTGTTTGTTTATTTTAGGTAACCCCGATGTTGGCTCACTTGGGAGGGAGTAGACACGCACTACTGCTCACATCATCCTATTCATGTTCAAGATTAAATTTAGTTCTATCTTACATTCGTTAATGATGAACTGTAATAATTAAATTATAATTGGTGAAGTAAGGATACCTTCTCCACATGGATGTTGATTTATTATCGCGTGTGAACCTTCTTTATTGATGATCGTATTAAATAACTTAGAAGGTGAAGGAATGATACCTTCACCATGTCCTGCTTAATTTAATGTCGTTTTAGTTGAAATACTTAGTTCAAATTCTTCCGCATTATGGATGTATGTTAGATGTTTTAGGTGACATCTTGGCTTCCGAATAGCTGTGGTGTTACAAAGAATGCCTTTGAGGGGAATAATATTAATGCAAAAGGTAAATCTTTAGCAACTTGGGCTATGGCTTGTGCACCCAAAAGGAAAGGAGGATTGGGGTCTTAAGTCTTTGACAACAAAATGATGCCCTCCTAATGAAGCAATCGCATACATTTATAATCATCATGAGCCGCCTGGGTACATCTAGGCCCTCTTTGTTTAGGTTTAGGCTTTTGGCTTATAGCTTAAAGCCACTTTTTGGCTTAATCACTATAAGCCTCTAAGCTTTTAAGCCAAACTTTGTTGTTTGGTAGTCGACTTTTTAGGATATTGGCTTATTGAGTTGTGTGTGAAGGATGAAAGGTCCGAATGCCCTTAAGAGTTTAAAGACCATTTTTAATCATGTATTTAAACTGATTTTTTTCATGTGATCTGAAAATGTGACGATACATGCATTTGTACATATGAAACAAAATGGATATCGCTCGTAGTGCATGCGTGTATTTATTTTGGACATTGCGCAATGAAAGAAATTAATATAAAAGGCCAATATCACTCAACCAAACAAAATAACACGGTAACAAAATAATATTTAATCATATATGATGCAATTATCTTGTTACCAAACATGTATATATCATATTAATGTAATCTATTTACCCTCTTATGCCATTAAAGAAGTAGCAATACTATCACGAAAGACACCCATATCTCCATCATCGATTGCTGATCCATTGACATTGTGCCCTCCAAATGATATAGTTTGTGTATCGTTTGGATCATAATCTTCGTGTTGAGAGCTACTACTTAATTCAGTAATATAGTACTAACATATGGATGTTCTTGATTTTCTTAGCATAAGACAATAAATGACATGCCCCCAATCTGGTCGTTCTACATTCAATTAGCTGCTTCACGAGAGTTTGTAAGAACCATTAACTGAATTTGTATACGGTAGAGAACTTCAATGCATACAATGCCAGTACAAAGTTGATCAAAGTAACGTTACAAATGCTGAACTGATGTGCAACTAATGGCTTACAAATCTACTACATTCATGCCATAATCAAGAGAAGTAGAACTGCTTTCATCCACCAATTGCCTCCCGCCGAGAATCGTCAACATCACCGCAATGGTCGGTTTCTCGTTGGTTTGCCAGAGCAAGATCCGTTGCTTGGCCGGAAGTTTGATTCTTCAATGTTTTCCGCTCTCAAAATTTGTCACAAATAGGCATTAAAAATATAAATAAAGGAGCATTCCTGTTCTATAAAATACATGGCAAACAATTGGTATTGAAAAATATAACATTTTGTTTGGTTCCATAAAACAATAATCGCAATTGAATTTCCAATTGGAACAGCAACCTAAAGATATTTTGAGATTATCAAAGGAACTAATCACAAGTTGCACCATACTTGCAATTTGCAAAACATGTTGTATTTCAACAAGACCATATCATCTTTCATTCACCAGCTATCCGATGTTAATATTATAAGTTATAACGCATGTCAGCCAGGTTATCAGCCATATCATTGTATATCAGCCAGGTTACAAATTTTCCATTTCCATGCTTTGAAGATACAATGATATCTCGATGAGTTTAGTATCGCAGAAGACATCAAACATTGCCATGACCATGTATAAATATTGCAGAAAAAGCAACTAAGAACTCAAGATGTTCATACATACAACACGAAGAACATAAGGTAGAGCATTCCAACCTTCAGTAACGACTCCAAGAGTCTCATATTGGATTGATGATTCAAGGGCACATGATTTCTGATCCTCATCCCGGGCCTTCCGATACCTATCTTTTGTCCTTTCATGCAAAACAAATTTATCTTTCACCCACACGCACTCCAGATATTACGAGCATCATTGTTTGAGGGTAGTACTCTCAAAGCCTCACAAAGCAATTAAAAAGAGGTAGTGAAATAACTATTACTTCTAGCCGCTCACTTCGTGTAACAACTAACCTCGATTTTAGGTAGTACGCTTTCTTCATGATTGACAAGGATACAGAATGTTAGTGTGGAAGCAAAACACACTGCACTCCATCAATATCGATTTTAATGATCGTTTCCTATCGTAGAAGATCAGAACCTTATTGTATACCGACACAACATCAAGTAACATCTGTGAACACAATACTTATACCTAATCATTTTCCAATAACTATGACAAATTAATTTAGAAACAATATAATCATCACAATAGTCATAGTCAAAGTAGGTATAATAATAGATGTTAATACTTAATAAGCAAAGCATCAAGAAGCCAAATAGAATGTAAGTATTTTTCCTTGAAGAAACTATGAACGAGACAACAAAGAAAAAAAAAAAGAGGTAATCATTGATAGCTTGTAATACAGCTCCAAATCATTAAAATAAGTTTAAAGATAAACATCATCAAAACAATGATTTCTCAAGAATTCCTAAAATAACTATAATCAGAATGCATCTGCTCATCGGGTTCAAGTATCCCACAGGCAACTCTCGCAAAGTAACCCCAACCAACAAAACCACACTTCTTTCATCGAGATTGTGATGGTATAAGCAATGCACTTGCAGAGCAAATTTTGCATGATTGTGATCTTACATATGCTAAAAGATCATGTCACATTTCTACCGTAGTCACTGAGCAAAACTAACATGATGAGTAAAATGGTATCCAAATTCGAGCAAAGAAACAAGTTTGGTCCGGTTTCAATGCTTAGCTAAAAACACACATGAGAACAAAGCAAAGTTCGATAATCCAACAAGTTAGCAAGATGAATTCATCAAGCCGATGAGCACCTCCAAAAAGAAGCAAGCCATGAATGATCGATTAATGCACATCCTAATATGTAGTAATACTATAGCTTGCAGCAATCCATGCTAGTCCATGCCATCATTGATCAATAATTCAAGAATGATTTCAAAAACAAAACTCAATTGGACTCACCTTCGTTCTAGGAGGAGAGGCGGCATTGGGAGGCGGAGTTAGGGCAGGGGAGGCGGCGACGGCGTCGGGAGGCGGAGTCAGTGCAGGGGAGGCAACGGCGTCGAGAGGCGGAGTTAGGGCAGGGGAGGCGGCGACGGCGGGAGGGGAGATGGGAGGTGGCGGCGATGGGGATGGCAGATGGGAGGTGGCGGCTTTCAGGTGGGGAGATGGGAGGCGCGACGTTCAGGAGGGGGGAGATGGAAGGCGACGGCGATGGGGAACGGGAGGGGGAGGCGGCGCCGTCTGGAGGGAGAGGGGAGGCGGCGCCGTTGGGAGGGAGATGGGAGGCGGCGGCGTTCGGGAGGGGGAGAGGGAGCCGGCGGCGTCGGGTTGGGGAACGAGAGCAGGAGCGTCCGGTTGGGGAAGATTGGATGGAAAAAACGAAACGGTTTGCAATTATATACCAATGGCATTTTGAGGGTAATTTTAATGAAGTTCGGTGGCAAAGAGATATTCTATTCCGCAAAAGCCAAAAAAAGCATCTCTCCCATGGCTTATGGCTTTTAGGCTTAAATTGGCTTAAGCTTTTTATAAGCCTGACAAAAAAACCACCCCTTTGTTTAGGCTTGGGCTTTTTTGCTTTTAAGCCAGACAAAAAGCCTAAACAAAGAGGGCCCTAGTCTAGAATACTTATTATGGGGACGGGGGCTCCATGCGACAAACGAAGGTCTTTTTGGTCGAAGGATATTTTGAGACTAAACATTCTTTACAAAGGAATTGCTACATGTCAAATAGGGGATGGCTCAACTGCTTTATACTGGGATGACTTAAGGAATGGTTCTGTCCTTGCACAACAATAGCCAATACTATTATTCTCATTTTCTATAAACAAAATTCTTCAGTAGTGGATTTCTTTGCACAATAAAGTATTTCATACCAGTTCCACCTCCCTTTGTCGACCCAAGCTTTTCAAGAGCACACTGTACTTATGTTATACTTGGAGGACATTGTGTTAAAATCTTCATCAGAATGACAGTTGGACTTATATTTGGGGCAATAGTCGATACTCTTCAAGTAAATACTACAAATTACTCTTCCAAGGCATCGATATCCAATGGGTCTTTCAATGGATATGGAAGAGCAAATATGTCATGAAGGTCTCCTTCGATTATTACTAATGGACAAAGCTCAACACGAAAGAGATGCTCAAGAGACGCCATGTTTACAATGGCAATGATCTACACTATGTCTTATGCCAACAAAGAACGGAGGAAACTTCTACACACCTCTTCTTTACTCACAATTTAAGCCAAGACGCTGGGATTTTCTCAACATCCATGGAATAACCCAATTATGATTTATCAAATGTTGGAAGAAGCAAAACAACAATTCTCTCATCCATTCGTTATGGAAGTTTTCGTGATTGCATCTTGGACTGTGTGAAAGCAACGAAATGCCAAGTGCTTCGAAAATAAGGACCCTTCTTTCAGTTTGTGGAAAGCTCAATTTCATAATGAAGTAGCTCGCAAAATGAATGTTGATCTCAAAGCTCTTATCCTTGATTGGCTAGCTTTCTTGCTCTAACTTTGTCCCTCGGTGAGGGATTGTACATTCTTTCTCTTGTAACAGTTGGTTCCTCCTTTTTATTATTTATTTAATTATACTGTAGGGGCCTCCCCTACAGTCTTTCGATAAAAAAAATGAAGGATTCACATAGTTATTCTAGTCAAGTAATTGATTCCATTAATACGATAATGGAGTCTTGGGATGGTACATTGTTTGAGAGTTTATTTCCAATGAAAGATTCACATAGTTCCTCTAGTCAAGCAATTGATTAACTCCTTTTTTTAATTAGAAATGGAAGTACAACTCTCAGCCTCTGCACCAACTAAGGATGCACACAGCCATAATAGGCACCCAAATTCGCCTCAAAGAGGACTTGAACCTGGGTGGTAGGGGTGTACATCCACACCTTCCCACCAACTGAGCTAGGCTCAGTTCCTGGTCATTCTTCCCCAATGGAACATATTTAACACACACATGAACATGAGAAGGATGACAATGTTGGAGCTCCTCGAACAAGCAAGAGACAAAAAAACTGAAAATATCCTTTGGTGATGACTTAACTATGTACCTTGTTGATGATGTCCGTAAATCCATTTTACAGGCCTAATATAACTGATTGTCCATTTAGGTGTAAGCCTATTGTGATGTGAGTGTTGCCCGATCTTCTGAAAGGTAGAGATAAGTCGATTGTAGAGAACACGACGTTGATGATCCAAGGCTCCACCCAAACAGATCAAACCCTCGTAATCACTACACTATCGCTTTAATGGTTATCAACCGTGTTTAACGCGTTGACTCGCCAAGAAGGCTATCTCTGTAAGCTTAATCGAGAATATAAGCAAGAGAGTAGAAGATGCAATCTGAAATTATATTACTTAATAAAGATTTAAGCTCACAAAGTTGGGGTTCCTCAAACCGAACGAGCGGCGAAACTGCTAAGCAGAATAATCTAAAAAGAAACCCAAGCAAAACTAAAAGGGTGCGGCCTCCTTAAATAAGGGAGGGGGAGCCGCACATAGCTAAGAGATGGCGAGGTGATACTATTCACATGATACTGTTTATATGTGAATAGTGCCCACATAAACAAGACGGCCTAGGTGGTTTGGTCACTAGATGGGCTAAGTTATCGCCAATACATTACATAGCCTGTGGGCCAACAATAGGTGACGCAGCACCATGGTATATAGTAGTAGCTCAGCCCAATTAGAGTATATGGAATTGCCGTAGTCGATAGTCCCATTGGAGGATATGTGGTTGTGAGAGAATGCAAAGGTGCAGTGTCGGGTTGTGGTTGCATCCTTAGGTTGATGTCCTCATCATCCTCCCTTTCTTTAATTTAAGTCGTCCTTGACTCAATCGTTATCTCCAAATCATCCCTTTCCTGCAAAAGGTTAGTAGCAACAGGAGGCAAAGAAATATGCATATATTCTAAAGTATCTCTGTTTGCCACAGGGTTTGACAAAGTCGCTCCTGGAATTAAGTCAATTTGATCTTCAATCCCTTTAATATGTGGTAGTCCCGGGGATATTTCAGCAAGATCAGATTTGGTTACAAGCATGACACAACCCTTTAATTTAATTCCCTTAGTACTAGAACTAGGTTCCAACTTCTCTTTTTTAGGTGGGAAAACATTCTTTACTACTTGCTGATTTTTAGATTCATGTTCACGCTCTTTTTCTCATTTTCACTATCTTTTTTATCACATTTCACAATTTCAGCAGGTGTCAAAGGTAGCAAAATTATTTTCTTTCCTTTGTGCATAAGAGAGTACTTATTACTTCTACCATGATGAGTCGCATCGGTATCAAATTTCCATAGACGTCCTAATAAAAGTGAGTAGGATTGCATAGGCACTACGTCGAAATCAGCAACATCATGATAGGAACCAATGAAAAATACACTCTCATAGATTGTGTTACCTTCACCTTACCATCGCCATTGAACCACCGAATGTGGTACGGTGAGGATGCGCACGGTGGTCAAGCCAAGCTTCTAACCAAACTTGAATTCACCAAGTTATTACAGCTCCCGCCATCAATTATGACATGAATACGACAATCCTTGATGATGAGGAGCATCTGAAATAAATTATGGCGATATAGCTCCTCTGCTTGCTCCCTTTGATTGCTCAATACTCGCTACATAATTAAGGTCCTATAATTCTCTGTAGCAGCGGCACCTAAAATTTCCTCACCATCGTTATCTGCCTAAAGACCATCATCATTACCTGCAAGAGCATATTCATCCTCAACATCACTAGCACTTACATAACCACCGTCTTCTGTCGCAATGTACGCTCGCTGACTTGGGCAATCTTTCATAACATCGTGGCCCCATCCCTTTGCAACGGTGGCACACAATCCCCATCGTACGACCTGTGGAAGCAACCGATGAAGAGCTCTACGCTGGTGCCTGCACACTAGTAGATATGCTCGTCTCGGGTGCGTGTGATGGTGGTGGAGGTGCTGCTGAACGCGCCCTACTCACGGAGTGGGCAGCAGACCGAAAAACAGGAGGTGAGGCTGTGTTGGCTTCCCCGGCATCGATCTCGATATAGACATACTTCCAAAGTTGCTCATTGTCCTTTGTTGCCTACCCTGCAATTCCTGTTTTACCAAACAAGTAAGTTGGAACAACTTATTAATATCATTCTACTCTTTGTAATCAACTATATCCTGAATTTCATGTCTAAAGCCCCATAAAACGAGAGCCATCTTATCCTCCTCATCCTCAACAACATCACAACGCAGCATGCCTATTTGGAGTTCTTGATAATATTCCTCGACAGAACGATTACCTTGGTCTAAGCGCTGGAATTTCTTACACATATCACATTTAAAAGCAAGAGGGACAAATCTAGCACACATAGCTACTTTCAATCTATCCCATGTATCAGATGCTAAACCAGAATTAACTACTTGATTCTACCAAATGATAGCAAAATTTTAAATTCACTAGTAGCTTGTCCGACTTCATGCACTTTAGAACTAGATGGGTATTAAATTTTTGTTCAACTGTCATCTCCCAATCTAGATAAATTTCAGCATCATAAACACTCGCAAAAGATGGAGTGGTAAATTTAATTTTAGCAAATGGGTCATTACTAACACAAGCATTGTGGTGCTGAAAACTATTACCTCACATACCGTGACGGTTGTAATGTAGGAGGTGTCGTTGACGTGTATCTTGGGCAGCAAAGGCGGTATCGGCCTTGCGGTTTCTCCTCTCATTAGCATCTCCCACCTCAAAAATCTTGGGTTGCATCATGATCATACTCGCCCATTGTTAGGTGGCCAATTCACCATTCTTTCAAGGCGTAGTAAGCGCCCGCAATACTATCGCTGATTGAGCGCAGAATGTGGTCGAGTAGTTTGTAGCTTTTTGTCGATGTCCTCATTAATGGTAGTGAGTTATTTATTTAAAAGCGCCATGAGCTCTCTGTAACACCCCAGCCCAACATAGAGCCTAGGATGCTACCAACTATTATATTGATAACTAATTTCAACATCTTAATAAACATTCAATCAAACATTCATTCATGAAGGACATAAAACTGATAATCAACACTATCACAGTCTATAATTACTCAACAAGAGCGTAACATCTATCAATTGAGTATTAATCAATTTATGAAGCCTCCTCTTTAACAACTAATCCAAAGCAATCCAACATTACTATGCTCAAGCAGCTAATGATCAAATAGCTACCTCTAAAACATCATTGACCAACCAAACAATAAAGATGATAGAATAATCCAATCAAACCTCCTAATCCATCAAATAAAATTAAATGACCTTGAATGATGAAGAATTAAGAACATAAATGGGTCATCCATGATCACAGTCAAAATCATCCACCATGAAGGATGGACACAAATTGAATCTAAAGAAATCATCAAGACCATGAATTGTATATAATTGAACTAGTTTAATCGTTGTGGTTTGTGTATATGTGAAGTGCACGATGTCTACCCCTCCCCATGCATGCCGCTGCCTCGAGAGGTACCTAGAAAGCACAACACAGCAAGAGTGAGTCCACGACTCAGCAAAGTGCAATAGTAATTAATATCATAACATCATAAGCAGCCAATAGGGATAATCAATCCCATCGTGAACAACAACAATATATATATATCACAAATCCATCTTTTATGCAGAAATGCAATGAATATATCATGGATGCTCTTTCTTCATCTTCTTTCCAATTACCGGTAATACCGAGTAGTATATCCGTCGATACATACTCAAAGCATATGCCCTCTAGGCACAGGGATCCAATGCCCACACTCCACAAGTGTGGAGACCTGCTCGCCCAATGCATGATGGGGATCTATACCCATCCAATGCATGACGGGGAGCTCAAAGGAACAATCCTTGGCTACCATGTAGACCAAGATACAGAAATGTATGTCCTGATGCAAAATTGAAATCACAATATCAACTCATCATGAACAGGTAATGTTCATCAACATTATCAACCATAAAGCTTCGTCATTCAACCGTGGCATTCATCGGTCATGAAATAAAGCAACTCATTATTACTATCTGCACTTGCCTCAACCGTGAGACAGAAGACAAAAGGCGGAACGCTCTAGCACCGAGGTTCACCACCACCTGGTAACCAAGAATGATACTAGGAATCAAACAAACATGCTTAACAAGATATTACTCGCAGCGCTCTACATCGTCTTCCCATAACCCAAGATTAAACAATTTATCTACTCAAGCTAGTCAACATACTAATAGAAATCTATTCTCGACAAAGAAGATTTAAAAACATCATATCTTTTGCTCAAACTCAAACGACATGGTCTCGATCCTATGGAAAGGTAGCGAAAACCTCCATAATAGTCTAATTGGCAGAATCTCCAATTCAGCCAAAGACTTAGGCTAACATTCACATGAAAGTCTAATATATAATCTGTCTAATAGAACTAAATAGCAGTAAAGAAATAATCATAACTTTTTATTGGATTAACCAAAATCCAAGATTTTTATCATTCTGAAAGCTAAGATCATAACCTTCAAAAGTCTAGTTGGCATTAAACTCTGATTTTGCCTTTAACAAAAGCAAACACGATCAAAATTATCATTTAACCCGACTTACAACTGACAGTCAAATTGAAACGTACATAACTTTTGTTCTACAAATTCAAAAAGGGTGTTCTTTAACAATACCAAACCTGATGGAATTATCTACATAAATCGTTTTGGGTCACATTTATGAATCAGCTCCTAACATAATCATATTTTAAGAAACAAAGTGACTATTAATTCTCGTCGACTTTCTCGACAGCAGAAAAGAATTCATCATAACTTTTAAACCGTGAACTCAGAATTGAGTGATCTTTGAGTCTACTGAAAGATGAGAATGAAACCCACATAACTCTAGGAGATGAGATCCTCTAATTCGGACTCTAAACACACGAAAACAGTCGCACAAAAAGCTGGACAGAATCTGATTTACTCAGCAGACTTCGATCCACTAAACATAATCAATTTCGTGATCTACTATGATCCAACCAGCGATGAACATCGATTGTTATCCTTGTAGAACCACAGGATATTTCTGATCGAATCCCACGAAGAAGATCTCCTTCCACTCCCTCTTCCTTCCTCTCTTTTGGATGGCAATCCCGCAATCTTCCTCTCCTTCCTTCGCGTTGGCCGGCAACATGGAGCACCAAAGGCAGGAGGGCGGCACCAATGGAGATGAATTGCCCGGGGTAGCCGCTGGTCGTAGGGAGGGGGTGTGGCTAGGAGGTGGAGAGGTGGTGGCGGCTGCCAAGGGGGAGAGTGGAGGCGCACAAGGGAGGGGAGGGGGTGCTAGGCGGCTAGGGTTAGGAGGAAAGGGGTGGTGCCCTCCCCCTATGGCCGGCCCCCTCTTGGGCCTTCCGCCAAGGTCCGAGGCCCAAGTTGTTAAAATTTCGTAGAAAACCCTTTTCAATTGGTTATTCTCTTTTCTTTATTGCAATTACTAACGAATATTGAATAAATTTCTCTATCCGAATAATATTCTCCCTAATTAATATTCGGGGTATTGCACTATCTCTTTAACACACACTCTTCTCAGAGATGAGTCACCTGTCATGGTTAGTAGAAAACAAAAGACAACACAAAGGTATTATCTCTATCAACTACTAGGTGATGTAAGGTGGAATCACACACTCAAGCCGCCTTACCACACTCTTACAAATGTTCTTACTAAAGCATGCAGTAGGAGGTACAGCCGGTGGCTGGTTCGTGATACCGTGTCGAGCGTGGGTATGATTGCAAGAGGGAACATGTTCTGATCAAGAGTAGGTGGAGCTCAGAAGGCACAATATGTAGTAAGGATTAGCAATAATCAAATCGTTAATACAAGTTGAAAGATTGTTCAAAGTACTCATCAAAGTTGTTAATCTTAGCCTAATCACAACTAGCTAATCAAAACCCTATGCAGAGAAGTGTATGTACGCATACGCAACAATCAATGTGATCTGAGGACCTAATATTTAACTAGTAACACTTAACCTCCAAATGGCTCTAGCATTACTAATTAAACATTCTAAGCCTCGATGGACATATGCTTCCTGCACTGCAAGATATGTACATCATCACAAAATTACACATCAATTCCATACAACATATATCACTAAGTTCAACAACGACATAAAGTAAAGTTATTACAAAAGAGAGCCGACCGCCAACTAGAACAATATACAAGAATGACAATGAAGCAAAAGCGCCATAAGATGGCTAGAACAAAAGTCGACCTGTTAGCCAACATAACCCACAAGGCAACCGACCGCCGCTAAGCTAGTCGCCTAAGCTACCACAACACACCACAAAAGTGAGGCCCTTCGTGCTCACCTTCCTCCTCCGCAACAAAAACATTTAAGCAAGGCAACCGAGTACAAAGATTGTCTTTGTACCAGAAGATCGACGTGTGGAATAGCGCACCTATTCATAAACTACATGCAAGCTTATTTAGGTGGAGGTTGTATGTCTCATTTGCATAAAGCCAACTTTATTTGCAATAATGTAATACATTTCAAAAGCAAGTTTGCAAATCTGTTTTGTTATCAAAGTAATGTAAGTAAAGGTACATACAAGTAACCACCGGAAGCGACTATCCCAATAGTCACCACAACATAGCACTAATCCTCGATTCGTACTCACCCATCAAGTTTTAGTTTAAAAGGTTGTAGTCTAGTTCTCACGGGCGAGCGAGCGTGTCCATAACCTAGGACGAGGCTATTCGAATAGTTTTAACCTCGCAGGTGTACCAATGTACCCACACTTCTGCATCGCTTCTGCCGCAAGCACACTATCAAGGTATGCCGCCCGCTAAGTCCTACGAGACATTTCCAATCTTGTGTATTAACCACGAGCCGCCGTATGGATAGAAACCCATACGCTTACATTGCAAGCCGAAGACAACCACCGCTACGGGGAAACCTTCGACACTACAATGCTCCCACCTCCATCCCTCCCGCGACTCCTCGACCCGAGCCAATACACGCCAAAGTACTAAGTCAAGAGAGGTCCCATACCCTCTAGTGTGGTTAGCACGCAAATTGCTCAAGACGGCAGTGGCGCAAGTAACTCCGGTCCTTAATGACCCGCACCATTCCAGCCACACCCGAAAATCACACCAATCATACCGCAGTGCCCAAGTCTAAATCATTTTGCTTCCAGCTTTAGTTTTCATAAGTAGACATGGCACAAGGTTGAAATCATAATCATAATAAGTTTTATAGATCAAGGTTATCGACAAGTCGATAACCGCCCATTTCTACCGGAGACTAAGCATGGCTAAGCAATTAATTCGCAACTACTAAGTGACAAGAGCCCATCCACGAACTCTAAATCACAGCAAGTAACCTAGGCTCATGGTAGTAGAGGATAATCATTTGCTAAGGAAATGCATCTACTAGGCCAACTATTAAAACAAAATAGCAATGCATACATAGAATTTGTAATCAACATAAATACTTAAAATACTGGGATTAACATGATCAAACTGCTTGCTCGCTTGTCGCTGCTCAATTAGTTGCGGAGGGTCGCTTCGGGTTACCGCAAATGTCTAATCCTGCTTAAAAGGCAAAAGAACCAAGAACAACCAATAAGACTAGCAACACTTAAACAAAAGAGCAAGCAAAAATTATCCAAATACAACGAAATTTATACACAAGGTAGAATACAAATATACCAAGACATAGAAACTGAAAACCTAATTTGGATTTGAGGTGCAAAAGATATTACTTAAAAACTCATTTTCTACCATAATTAGCACTGTAGCAAAAATATTTTCTAGAAAGATTTTGGAGCTGAAATTTTATGGCAGCTACCTACTGGTATAGTGGTAACCCATATAAAATTTCAGGTCATTTGGAGTTAAAATGATTTAGTTATGATTTTTCCAAGTTCTACAACTAGCATATCTCATTTCCTAGGGACATGAATAAAGACAAAGCCTAGATCAAATTAAAGCATGTCTACAGCCAAATTTACTGTGTTGAGTTTGCTTACTTTGCAACTACAGAGAGGAAGTTATGTGGTTTACAAATTTTTCATGAATTTCTAGGCCTCATTTTTCATTAAACAAGATCATGCTATTTAAATCATTTTCTCTACAACACAGGCCTAATTTCATTCTCGATTAAAGTTCATACTATAACAAAGCTACAACAACTAGAATCATTCAAAAGGAGTTAAAATGACAAAGTTATGCACTTCAAATTTAAAACAAAGAAAAGACTTAGGAAACTTTGAGCTCTCGGATGTCCAAACGAATCGAATCGAAAAGGAGAGGTCGTGGGCCGTTAGATCAAGGTCCGACGGCCACGAGCCTCGGCAGCAGCAAAGCACACAAGACCTCCTCCCGCGATCGGGAGGTCTCGGATCGCTGAGATCTGATCCAACGATCACGACCAAGGCATGCACAACAAGACGCAGAGGAGGCCCTCGCGCTTAATCGGAGGTCGTGACCGCCGATCAAGATCCGCGGTCCCGAGCACTAGGGAAGGTCCTAAGACTAAGCTTCACAGAGGAGGTCTAGCCCGTTAGATCTAGATCTAACGGTCCAGAGTCAAGGGAGGTCCTAAAGCTACTGATCTAAACGGAGGAGGTCCTCAACGGTCTAGATCTCCAGAGGAGGTCTTTAACGGACGTGATCAAGCGAGGAGGTCCCGGACGGTTAGATTTAACCGAGGAGGTCTTGATGGCCAAGATCTACTCGGGAGGTCCTAAGCGGTAGTGATCTAACGGAGAAGATCCGACGGCTCGATCAAAACCTAAGGAGGTCCCGAGCGGTTCAGACGACGCGAGGGAGGTCCGAGCGCTAAGGATTTTACAAACGAGATCTAACGCCGATCTAAACCGGGAGGTCGTGAACGGCTAGGATTGAGCCTAAGAGGTCCGAGCGGGTTGTCTTTATAAAAGACCCGGATGCTTTTACAAAGAGGACCCCAAGGGTGGTCCCGAGGTGGTCTTTGCAAAATAGCCAAGGAAGGTCTTTTGCAAAGACGACTCGAGGGTGGTCTCCAAAAATGACCGAGGGAGGTCTTTTACGCGACGGAAAAGATCTAAACGGCTAGGATTTAACCAGGTGGTCCTAGACGGTTAGGATCGACCCAAGGGGAGGTCTTAGCGCGCAAGATTAACACAGAGCCGATCTAACGCCAAGAGCTAATCCCAGTGAGGTCTTTAACGGCGAGATTACTCTAGGAGGTCTTGGGACTTAGAAATTTACACTAAAAACTTTCACGGTCCAGATCGACATGGGGTGGTCTTAAACGGTTAAGATCTAACTAGGGGAGGCCTTACACTTAAGGGTTTTCACGAAGGGATCAAAAGGTCCAGATCTAGCCTAGGGAGGTCTTAGACGCCCACGATGGACTCGAGGAGGTCCAAAGACTTGACAAAACGCGGCAAGGTACAGAGCTCGACGGTGAGTCAGCGCACGACGTCGCCGACGACCAGACTACGGCGCGGGACTAAGGCCACCAAAATGAAGCTAATAGTATTGCGAACCCAACGGAGGTGCTTTCGACGCGCGGCGATGGTTTTGAACGCCGCGAGCCGAGCGAGGAGGAGGACTGGTTTTCGCAAAAACCGAAAACACGAAAAGGGAGCGCCACGAGCTATCCTAGCTAGACCTTAAGCTCTAAGGGACTAAAATGAACTCACCAGGCACAGTGGGTGGTCCAGAGGAGGTCTGAGGAGTGCCACGGCGAGCGCTTCACCTGAGATGAGGAAGATAACGACGATAGTGGCTCCCGAGCAATTATAGAGAAAAAGGGTGATGAGGAACACTTCGCGATGACCTTAGGTGGCTTCGTAACCAAGGAATCGAGTGGAGGAACTCACCGAGATGGGGACGAAGGAGTGCCCTTACGCCGCAACTCGCGAAGTCTCCAACCGAGTTGCTCTGTGAAAACAACCCAAACCGGAGTTAGGGACGACTTTGTGATGACCAGGGCCTTCAGGAAACAAGATTAGGCAAGAGGACCACCGAGGACCCAAGTTCACCGATGGAGCTCACGCGCCGAAATGGCGAAATGAGCTCAAGGTGAGATTTGGCGCCAACCTTATAGAGAAAGGTTTGGGAGGGCGACCGAGGTAGAAGGGGACTAGAGGAAAGCCTCTGAGGTGCTCAAGTAGCTCAGAGTCGACCGAGCTCGAGGACGAGGCTTAATGGCGATGGGACAAAGAGAGGTTGCCGCGCGAGAAAACGAGGCGAGGAGGCGGTAAGGTCGTGGCAAAGTCGACACGGTTGACAACGAGGGGGCCCGAGCCGTTGTAGGCCCCACGGCGATCGACACCGCCTCGCCACTCGCAAGACGCGCACGCCGCGCATGGCGAAAGAGGAAGAAGAAGAACGTAAGAGGGAGGTCGGGTGGTCTCGTGAGCGTTGATTTCAAATCCAACGCTCACACACGGGACCAGGCCAAGCTCGGCGCGTGCCTAGTGACTCGACTCGAGCGAGTCAATTGGTGGTCTGACTGGTCCGACTCGAGCCCGAGTCCGCTCACCCTAACCTTGGGTTTCAAGCGATCTGAAGTTTGGGGATTTAATTGAAGTAGCAAACTCACTCCAAAAATTATGAAACTTTTACAGGAGCTTGCTAGTTGAGTTATTGACCTTGTATAATTTTTGCAGAGGTTTTGTGCTATACATTTTCCTCCAAAATTCAACAAGGTGCTGGTCCACGCTTGACCAGATTTTGAACAGTTTGACTGACTCCAAAATATTCAAACAATTTCTAAAATTGTGAAATTTTTCAGAGGGGTCACAAACCATCCCAAGAACTTAGGAAAATATTTCCAGGAGATGATCATAAGATTAGGCAAGATTGTTTTTGAAAGTTCAAGATTTGGATCAAAAGACTTGTGACTTCGTGATTTCCATAACTTCTTGTACAATACTTGCTTGGTACAATAGGAAATACAGGATGTAAGAAAAAGTTTTAATTTCTACTCATTTTCTTACATTTGAAACACAAGCCTAAAATTGGGATGTTACAACTCTCCCCTTACAAGAATCTCGACCGAGATTCCGCTACTCTGAGAAGAAAGAAGGAAAATCTGCACGAAGGCGATCTTCTCGCTCCCAAGTTGCCTCATCCTCAGAATGGTTTGACCACTGAACCTTGAGGAACTTGATGGTCTTATTCCTGGTTCTTCGTTCAGCCTCTTCAACGATACGAATCTTCCTTTAAGATTTCTTTATCCATTTATAATATATTTTTTTTTTGTTGTACTTGGATCTAATTCTCGCTCTTGAGACATAACGCTCAAACAAGCAATCGGTACGAATCTTGGGTTTGACGTGGTAGAAAATGTGCCACTTTAGTTGACACGAGAAACTTACCAATTCCAGATAAAACAAGGATTGACAGACTGAGAGGTCTTTCTAGATCCTAAGGTTGATGGAGCAAGGTCGTTGTTAGTGGTGGAGCGATTTGTCCGGTCAATTCCGCCAACAACGGATCTCACTGTTAACTAGCTATGCAGTCATCCTCCGCAACTAGCTTCTTAGAGGGACCAAGGCCATTCTCGCTGGTGGAGCAATTTGTCCGTTACTCCACTAACGAACGAGACTCACTTGATCACTAGCTATACGAGTCATCCTCCGAGCTAGTTGGTTAGAGGAGCGCGCCCTTTGGGGTCGCTGGATTTGAGGCAAAACTGTATGCGATGCTCTAGGATAAAAGGGAAGGAAGAGTACCGCTTAGTCAAACAAATGACGACATCCCGGAAGGTATATTGGGGTTTGAGATAGATTAGAAAGACCTTACACAAACTAGGAGATACTGAGCACTGATAAAAGAGTGAAACAAATTCCACAAAAGCAAAGAAAAGATGGGGATAAAAGGGAATGAAATGTCTGAATTGAATACAATAGTATTAGGGTAAGGGCTAAGAAGTGTACCTTACACGACGCCTGTACCTCCCGAGCTTTCCCAACAGAGATAGGATTGACTTGAGCACGACGACCCTCCAACACGATGTTTCGCAGTGCATGCGATCGAATCACAGCCGCGAAAGAATCGAGAGGTTGCCGCAAGCTCCTTAGGACAATTAAAAGCATAATGACCCCGAGTTTGCAGCGGAAACAAGTGACTTCGCTAGGTTACTTGAGGCCGCTCGCGACTCGCAGTGCCCAAGATCGAGACACACCTTCTGAGGACAAGGTGGCTGCACTCTCTTTAGGACAATTTAGCGATAGTGACCCTTGTTGTTGCAAAAGAAACAAGTGACATCAGCTATTCACGACGCCATGACGATCCTTTAGCTTCCTCTTTCTAGCCCCAAGAACAACGGGATCTTCACCACAATCAAAGTCGGGAAGGTATAACCGGTAATTTGTCCCGCACCCAGACAAATCATCCAGAACTTCGTTGGTTTGGAGGCATTGGCGGTTGCCGTGCTTACAGACGATCAAGAAGCAAATGCTGAAGTTTTAACGACTTGGAGATTACCTTGTTCAAACTACACTTTGGGATAGTGATTGTTTCTCGCAGAGGAAACAAGTGATTCGGCAATGGACGCTTCCTGTGCAAGTGGTCTTCGCACGCTTGGGCAAGTCAGAGTACACTCGTTGTTGTAGTGTCCTTCCTCACCACAAATACCGCGCACCTTGACCTTCCCTGATTGTAACCTTCGCGGCGTGGCTCTCTTCACCACAGCCTAAACAAAAGGGAGGTAACCGCCGGTCCTCTGGGCAACGTGACCAAATTCCACACCATCGGTCTGTCCCGACATCCTCGCATTTAAGAGATGGGTTAGCAAAGCAACCCGAAACTAGAAGTCGAAAGGCGCAAAGAAAAGCCAAGGACTAGGGAGTTCGCGTAAAGTTGGAGTGGGATAGATCCTAAGATGGACAAGGATTAAACCCAAAAGCTCAAGGCAAAGAAACAATAACTCATTAGGAGATGAACTCAAAAGGCCCAAAACAACCACAAAATCAGACAAAGTTTCAATCACAAGAGCAACTTCCTGCATTTACTAACTCGCATGGAAAGAACGAGCAATCGGTTTTAGGAAGGTAAATTTCAGCACCTAACTCAAACCTTAGCACATCTAAAGAGCAAAGTAAACACTACTAATATAGTGTTAGGTACTTAGCCAACTAGTATCACATCTTACCCTTTTATTCCCACAAGTCTTAGTTGATTATCCTCTCATTTTCTACCCTATTTAGAACCTTTGAGCTTGCTGTCCTGAAACTGAATGATCGCTGTCCAGATTTCGCATCCAAGCCTCCTAATTGAAATCTCCAACTTCTAAGCTTCAAAACCTTGTAGAGGGCGGCTAACATTTCAATTTGCCAAGCTCATTGGTCCCAAAACCCAATTAATCGATAATGACTATCTTTTGAGAGAAGGAAAGGGAAAATACTTTTAAAACTCAAATTAGAGCAAGACGAGAGAAGAAAGCTAAGATAGGTAAGGAATAAAATCCGAGAACTTACTTAAGCTTTCACAAATCATTTGACCCTTTGAAAATAAGGTTTTCAAAATATCCTAAGGACTACTCAAGCTTGGGTTACTACGGTCGGAATGGCTCGATACCAACTTTGTGAGGACCCTAATATTTAACTAGTAACACTTAACCTCCAAATGGCTCTAGCATTACTAATTAAACATTCTAAGCCTCGATGGACATATGCTTCCTGCACTGCAGCATATGTACATCATCACAAAATTACACATCAATTCCATACAACATATATCACTAAGTTCAACAACGACATAAAGTAAAGTTATTACAAAAGAGAGCCGACCGCCAACTAGAACAATATACAAGAATGACAATGAAGCAAAAGCGCCATAAGATGGCTAGAACAAAAGTCGACCGTTAGCCAACATAACCCACAAGGCAACCGACCGCCGCCAAGCTAGTCGCCTAGCTACCACAACACAGCTCACAAAAGTGAGGCCCTTCAGCTCACCTTCCTCCTCTCGCAACAAAAACATTTAAGAAGGCAACCGAGTACAAAGATTGTCTTTGTACCCGCAAGATCGACGTGTGGAATAGCAGACCTATTCATAAACTACATGCAAGCTTATTTAGGTGGAGGTTGTATGTCTCATTTTGCATAAAGCCAACTTTATTTGCAATAATGTAATACATTTCAAAAGCAAGTTTGCAAATCTGTTTTGTTATCAAAGTAATAAAGTAAGTAAAGGTACATACAAGTAACCACCGAAGCGACTATCCCAATAGTCACCACAACATAGCACTAATCCCGATTCGCACCACCCATCAAGTTTTAGTTTAAAAGGTTGTAGTCTAGTTCTCACGGGCGAGCGAGCGTGTCCATAACCTAGGACGAGGCTATTCAATAGTTTTAACCCCGCAGGGTGTACCAATGTACCCACACTCGCATCGCTTCAAGCCGCAAGCACACTATCAAGGTATGCCGCCCGCTAAGTCCTACGAGACATTTCCAATCTTGTGTATTAACCACGAGCCGCAGTATGGATAGAAACCCATACGCTACATTGCAAGCCGAAAGACAACCACCCGTTACGGGGAAACCTTCGACACTACAATGCTCCCACCTCCATCCTCCCCGCGACTCGCGACCCGAGCCAATACACGCCAAAGTACTAAGTCAAGAGAGGTCCCATACCCTCTAGTGTGGTTAGCACGCAAATTGCTCAAGACGGTGGCGCAAGTAACTCGGTCCTTAATGACCGGCACCATTCCAGCCACACCCAAAATCACACCAATCATACCACAGCCCAAGTCTAAATCATTTTGCTTCCAGCTTTAGTTTTCATAAGTAGACATGGCACAAGGTTGAAATCATAATCATAATAAGTTTTATAGATCAAGGTTATCGACAAGTCGATAACCGCCATTTCTACCGAGACTAAGCATGGCTAAGCAATTAATTCGAACTACTAAGTGACAAGAGCCCATCCACGAACTCTAAATCACAGCAAGTAACCTAGGCTCATGGTAGTAGAGGATAATCATTTGCTAAGGAAATGCATCTACTAGGCCAACTATTAAAACAAAATAGCAATGCATACATAGAATTTGTAATCAACATAAATACTTAAAATACTGGGATTAACATGATCAAACTGCTTGCCGCTTGTCGTTGCTCAATTAGTTGCGGAGGGTCGCTCTCTGGGTTACCGCAAATGTCGAATCCTAAGCTTAAAAGGCAAAAGAACCAAGAACAACCAATAAGACTAGCAACACTTAAACAAAAGAGCAAGCAAAAATTATCCAAATACAACGAAATTTATACACAAGGTAGAATACAAATATACCAAGACATAGAAACTGAAAACCTAATTTGGATTTGAGGTGCAAAAGATATTACTTAAAAACTCATTTTCGGCCATAATTAGCACTGTAGCAAAAATATTTTCTAGAAAGATTTTGGAGCTGAAATTTTATGGCAGCTACCTACTGGTATAGTGGTAACCCATATAAAATTTCAGGTCATTTGGAGTTAAAATGATTTAGTTATGATTTTTCCAAGTTCTACAACTAGCATATCTCATTTCCTAGGGACATGAATAAAGACAAAGCCTAGATCAAATTAAAGCATGTCTACAGTGCCAAATTTACTGGTTGAGTTTGCTTACTTTGCAACTACAGAGAGGAAGTTATGTGGTTTACAAATTTTTCATGAATTTCTAGGCCTCATTTTTCATTAAACAAGATCATGCTATTTAAATCATTTTCTCACAAACACAGGCCTAATTTCATTCTCGATTAAAGTTCATACTATAACAAAGCTACAACAACTAGAATCATTCAAAAGGAGTTAAAATGACAAAGTTATGCACTTCTGAAATTTAAAACAAAGAAAAGACTTAGGAAACTTTGAGCTCTGGATGTCCAAACGAATCGAATCGAAAAGGAGAGGTCGTGGGCCGTTAGATCAAGGTCCGACGGCCACGAGCCTCGGCACGCGCACACAAGACCTCCTCCCGAAGACCGGGAGGTCCGGATCGCTGAGATCTGATCCAACGATCACGACCGCTGCATGCACAACAAGACGCAGAGGAGGCCCGCGCTTAACGGAGGTCGTGACCGCCGATCAAGATCCGCGTCCCGAGCACTAGGAAGGTCCTAAGACTAAGCTTCAGAGGAGGTTCAGCCCGTTAGATCTAGATCTAACGGCCCGAGTCAAGGGAGGTCCTAAAGCTACGGATCTAAACGGAGGAGGTCCTCAACGGTCTAGATCTCCGAGGGAGGTCTTTAACGGACGGATCAAGCGAGGGAGGTCCCGGACGGTTGGGATTTAACCGAGGAGGTCTTGGATGGCCAAGATCTACTCGGGAGGTCCTAAGCGGTAGTGATCTAACGGAGAAGATCCGACGGCCGGATCAAGCCTAAGGAGGTCCCGAGCGGTTCAGATCGACGCGAGGGAGGTCTGAGCGCTAAGGATTTTACAAACGAGATCTAACGCCGATCTAAACCGGAGGTCGTGGAACGGCTAGGATTGAGCCTAAGAGGTTCGAGCGGGGTTGTCTTTATAAAAGACCCGGACAGTTTTTTACAAAGAGGACCCTAAGGGTGGTCCCGAGGTGGTCTTTGCAAAATAGCCAAGGAAGGTCTTTTGCAAAGACGACTCGAGGGTGGTCTCCAAAAATGACCGAGGAGGTCTTTTACGCACGGAAAAGATCTAAACGGCTAGGATTTAACCAGTGGTGGTCCTAGACGGTTAGGATCGACCCAAGGGGAGGTCTTAGCGCGCAAGATTAACACGAGCCGATCTAACGGCCAAGAGCTAATCCCAGTGAGGTCTTTAACGGCGAGATTACTCTAGGAGGTCTTGGGACTTAGAAATTTACACTAAAAACTTTCTACGGTCCAGATCGACATGGGGTGGTCTTAAACGGTTAAGATCTAACTAGGGGAGGCCTTACACTTAAGGGTTTTCACTGAAGGGATCAAAAGGTCCAGATCTAGCCCTAGGGAGGTCTTAGACGGCCACGATGGACTCGAGGAGGTCCAAAGACTTGACAAAACGCGCAAGGTACAGAGCTCGACGGTGAGTCACACAGCACGTCGCGACGCACTGTGACTACGCAAGGGGACTAAGGCCACCAAATGAAGCTAATAGTATTGCGAACCCAACGGAGGTGCTTTCGACACGGCGATGGTTTTGAACGCCGGGCGAGCCGAGCGAGGCGGAGGATCGGTTTTCGCAAAAACCGAAACACGAAAAGGGAGCGCTACGAGCTATCCTAGCTAGACCTAAGCTCTAAGGGACTAAAATGAACTCACCAGGCACGTGGTGGTCCAGAGGAGGTCGAGGAGTGCCGGCATGGAGCAAGCTTCACCTGAGATGAGGAAGATAACGACGATAGTGGCTCCCGAGCAATTATAGAGAAAAAGGGTGATGAGGAACACTTCGCGATGACCTTAGGTGGCTTCGTAACCAAGGAATCGAGTGGAGGAACCTCACCGAGATGGGGACGAAGGAGTGCCCTTACGCCGCAAACTCGCGAAGTCTCCAACCGAGTTGCTCTCGTGAAAACAACCCAAACCGAGTTAGGGACGACTTTGTGATGACCAGGGCCTTCAGGAAACAAGATTAGGCAAGAGGACCACCGGAGGACCCAGTTCACCGATGGAGCTCACGCGCCGTAAATGGCGAAATGAGCTCAAGGTGAGATTTGGCGCCAACCTTATAGAGAAAGGTTTGGGAGGGCGACCGAGGTAGAAGGGGACTAGAGGAAAGCCTCTGAGGTGCTCAAGTAGCTCGTGAGCCGACCGAGCTCGAGGACGAGGCTTAATGGCGATGGGACAAAGAGAGGTTGCCGCGCGAGAAAACGAGGCGAGGAGGCGTGTAAGGTCGTGGCAAAGCCGACACGGTTGACAACAGAGGGGCCCGAGCCGCTGTAGGGCCCCACGGCGATCGACATCGCCGCCACTGCAAGACGCGCACGCCGCGCATGGCGAAAGAGGAAGAAGAAGAACGTAAGAGGAGGTCGGGTGGTCTCGTGAGCGTTGATTTCAAATCCAACGGCCACACACGGGACCGGGCCAAGCTCGGCGGCTTAGTGACTCGACTCGAGCGAGTCAATTGGCCGGGTCGACTGTCCGACTCGAGCCCGAGTCCGGCTCACCCTAACCTTGGGTTTCAAGCAGATCTGAAGTTTGGGGATTTAATTGAAGTAGCAAACTCACTCCAAAAATTATGAAACTTTTACAGAGCTGTTAGTTGAGTTATTGACCTTGTATAATTTTTGCAGAGGTTTTTGTGCTATACATTTTCCTCCAAAATTCAACAAGGTGCTGGTCCACGCTTGACCAGATTTTGAACAGTTTGACTGACCTCCAAAATATTCAAACAATTTCTAAAATTGTGAAATTTTTCAGAGGGTCACAAACCATCCCAAGAACTTAGGAAAAATATTTCCAGGAGATGATCATAAGATTAGGCAAGATTGTTTTTGAAAGTTCAAGATTTGGATCAAAAGACTTGTGACTTCGTGATTTCCATAACTTCTTGTACAATACTTGCTTGGTACAATAGGAAATACAGGATGTAAGAAAAGTTTTAATTTCTACTCATTTTCTTACATTTGAAACACAAGCCTAAAATTGGGATGTTACAGTGACTTGATGTAATCAAAGGAGAACCTCACAACAAGTGCTAGGTGAGACGCTAGCCAACTACTCAAACTTCTTTTTAAGGGCACAAGATTATTCGCCTGATGTAGAGCATAAAACAACAATATTGGTGCAACGCAAACAACCCTCTAGATTGAGCAGAAACAACAGCTAGTCTCAAACGATGAACAAGAAAAGTTTTATATGGCTTATATATGCTCGTTTGAAAGGTTTCATGAGATCTAAAACTTTCAACCGGATGAACCCCAAATTCCGAAGGGAAGATCGAAAGAATCGCCAAAAATAGAAAATTGAAAACTTGTGACGCGAATTTGGGGCAAAAGATGGCCGAGTTTGGGGGTCTTGGAGGGCAATTGGTGCAAGAAGGTCATTTTTTCGGATGTGTGTTGTCATTAACTTTCAAACGAGTCTGAGAACGTCAAATTCCGACTCTGATGCAAAAATTATGCCCATTTTATCAAGGTGTGTCGGAAACGGACTCGAATTCGTTTCGCCTCAAATTGAAATTGCTATAACTTTTGATTCTGTGGGCCAAACGTGCTCAATTTTTTGTGGCAGCTTGTAGATGTATCAAGAAGGGCTGATACGCTTTCCAAATTTTAGAAGAGATGGACTCTCTCTTTCTTGTTTTCTTCTGTTTTTTTTCTTCTCTATTTTTTTTCTTTTTTTCTCTCTATTTGTTTTTCTCTGGAGCTCGAAATCAACCACTCTTTTTTTTTCTTTTCCTCAAAACCAAAACCAACTCTTTCCTTCTTCCTTCTTCTAGAAACCGAGCCCACTAGGATTTTCCTTTTAACGTTCCAAGGAGTGGTGGCTGATTTGCTTGCTATGGTAGCGAATTGGTTGCCGCAGGGGATGATGGTTGCGGTAGGGGATTGTGGCTGCCGTGGCCGAGATTGGTGGCATCTGCAAGGGAATGATGCTCGCGGTTGGGGATGGTGGTTGCCGCGGTAGGGATGATGGTCGCGACAGCAATGAGGTGGGCAGATCGGCTTGTGGTTGCCACTACCGGGTGGCAGTGGCTCTTCGGTGCCGCGCCTAAGATGTTGTGGTGGCGTGGCGAGGGCTTGGTGGTGGCGTGGTAGCGAGTTGTGGAGGCGCGTAGGGGATGGTGACGCCGCGGCCGAGATTGGTGGTCACGGTAGGGAAGGTGGTGGGGCGCAGGGGTCGTGGTGGCGCGGCATGTGGTTGGGGTTGGCACGATGTAAGAACATATTGGAACAAGATCAAGCTACGCCAAGGAAACACACGATGCATTAGACAAAGACGAACTAGACTCTAACTAAACTAGAGATCAACAACTAGACACGATGATGTAACCAAAAATTCAACAAGCAAAATACTGAAAAGAAAAATTGCAATGGCTCAAAGGGTGATGGGATAGCGAAAGAACACGACAAACAAATTATTTTTGTGGGGCTAATTTTCTAGATTTTAGGACAATGAACAACAACTAATCTAAAAGGGGAAAAATTATGATAACCTAACGGGCAACCTTCGCTCTGATACCACCTGATGTGAGTGTGGCCCGATCTTCCGAAAGGTAGAGATAAGTCGATTGTGGAGAACACGACGTTGATGATCTGAAGGCTCCAACCCAAACAGATCGAACCCCCCGCAATCACTACACCACTACTCCGATGGTTATCAACCGTGCCGAACGCGGTTGACCTCGCCAAGAAGGCTATCTCCTGCAAGCGAATCGAGAACACAAGCAAGAGAGTAGAAGATGCAATCTGAAATTTTTATTACGAATAAAGATTTAAGCTTGTAAAGTTGGGGTTCCTCAAACCGAACGAGCGGCGAAACTGCTAAGTAGAATAATCTAAAAAGAAACCCAAGCAAAACTAAAGGGGTGCGGCCTCCTTAAATAGAAGAGGGGGAGCCGTACATAGCTAAAAGATGGTGAGGTAGTACTATTCATATGGTACTGTTTATGGTACTATTTATGCATAAATAGTGCCTACATGAATAGTATAGGCCTAGGGGTGGCTGATCACCAGATGGGCCAAGTCGTCCAACAGATGGGCCAAGTTGTCGGCCAATACATTACATGGCATGTGAGCCAACAATAGGTGACGCAGCATCATGGTATGTAGTAGTAGTTCGGCCCAATTGGAGTATATGGAATTGCCATAGCCGATAGTCCCATTGGAGGATATGTGGTTGCAGTAGAGGATGCAATGCAGCGTGTGCAGCGTGTCAAAGTTGTGGTTGCATCCTTAGGGTTGATGTCCTCATCATATTGGATCTAAGCCTGTTGAAGGTACTACTGAAAAGTACAAGGCTCAGATTATGGCTAACGGTTATACCCAAAAATAAGGCAAATATTTCTTTGATACTTACTCATTGGTTGGTTGCTTGGTTCACTACTACTCGAGTACTTCTATCTTTGGCTGCCTCATATGGTCTTATTATCCATCCAATAGACGTGAAGATAATCTCCCTCGTTGGAGAGCTAGATGGGGAAATTTTTATGGAACAGTTTGATGGATTTGTGATACCCGAACAGGAAGGCAATATATGTAAATTACTAAAATATTTTTATCACCTTAAGCAAACACATAAGTAATGGCATGAGAAGTTCGATAGACTTTGACATGTGCAAGGTTTGCAGTAAATGAAGTCAACAAAATGCATACTGCCGCTATGACCCTAGTGAAGGAGTAATTCGGTGTTTGTATGTCGTTGACATACTTATATTTAGGACAAAGATCATTATTGTTCCAAAGTTTTGACATGAAGGATCTAGGAGAGGCTGATGTAATTTTAAGCTGTGGCGACCCCGGGATTAGATCCGTTCCAAGCTAAGTGATTATGCCAAAAGTGCAACACTTAACGTGATACGAAAACGATTCCAAGTGTCCGGATATGTGTCTCATGTTAGCTCCCAAGGATCAGTGGCTAACATGCACATATCCTAATACAACATTGCAATCATATCCATACACAATCATACAGGAGAATAGAAACTTTGATACATCTTCAACATATAGAACCTTATGGTCCAAATTTTGCATATGAGGGCCGATCGGCCAAATATAAATAACACAAATAAATTGCAGCGGAAGATAAACTTAGAAATAAAAGAGAAAGAGCCGAGTTGGCATGTCCAAACCCACAAGCAACCAACTAGAGTTAAAACCGCTATGCCTGGCCGCTCTCACCGAACAAATGGACACTATTAAAGTACAAAGTTGTACTCATGAGTCTTTCAAAAAAAGATGCATGTAAGTATCAAAGTAAGGCTACTACACTAGTCAATTTTCGCATAAAACAAGTTTTTATTTAGATAAACAATATATATTCAAAGTGCTATTTGTAAAAATATTTTAGAAATGTTATATAGCAGTAGGTACTCCAATTCATAATATAAAAAAAATCAGTAGATACTCCAATTATAACAACACAAGAACTTCCCGTTCGTGACATATATCAATTCTCAAACATATCAACACGCGAACTTCCCGTTCATGACAACATACAAGATTTGAATAAACTATCACAATGACATAACATTTCCAACCATAACCTAAACCAAATTTCCCATAAGCTACATGTGCATGCTTTCTCACAAGTGATGTCCATGACCGGGGACACGTCTATTCGAATAGATTTATTTCTCTGCAGAGGTGTACAGCTTTACCTACACGATATGAATACCTCATATTGTCTCCATGCACTCTTCCGTAGGAGTGTGACTGAGATATCATAACGAGGCCGCTATACAATGTCATGCGCCACCATCAAACCACCCGAGGATCGAACCATGGTAGGCTATCGTACGTGCTAGAACCACGGTTCACCCTGTTGTGGAAGTAAGTCCCTTGCGCAGCAATCCGGCATACGCAAAAGACCCTTAAGGGCAAGTAAGGAGAGACTTAACATGCCCCCACCAGATTGACAAAAGAAACAATTAAACAATAACAATAACAATTGTCAATCTGCTTGTGTTTTGATTACTAACACATAACAAATTAGTTAGCCAAGCCTTCGCCATTATCCCAACGTGTGGTTGCACGAAAGACTTGGTTCATCACACCACAAACCGGTCCTCAAATACCTGACGGGCTACAAAAATCCGAACACCCTCCCTTCATCACCCTATCACCCGCCCAAGTCCAACACACAACAAATACTACCCAACCACCCACAAGAATCAAATACGAAGATCTGGTCATTTTCCTCAAATTCAACATAATTCGATCCATAAAATCCTCAAATTTCATCAAGATTTGATTCAATCCACCTACCGATGGACTAGCCCCATCAACCACTTTCAACTACAACTACTAGCACGGCTAAGCATCGATCTATCCTACAATAGAAAATTCCCATACATATACATACATACATACATACATATATATATATATATATATATATATATATATATATATATATACATACATACATATACATACATACATACATACATACATACATATATATATATATCCTAGGCATCAACTGAACAAAGGATTATCCACATTCAAGGAAGGCAATGCGACAATTAGGAATTAACTACTTCTACCCATGAACATACTTTTCAAAATAGCATGCAATGGCAAGATTAAAATCCACACAACGCTTTTAAAATCACTAGGAGCAATATGATCAAGAGGGGGTGCTCGCACCTTTGCTGTACCACTTGTTCAACCTCAGGTTATACTCGAATTAATTGATCTCACGAATATATTAGTATCGTCAAAAACCTAACGAAAGACGATATTACAATAAATACTAAATGAAGCCAAAATTGCAACACATTCAATAAAGCATGAAAACCAACAGAAGGTAGAGTATGATTTTTGATAAATTTAGGAACAAAAATTATTGGATTTGGAGTTGATTTGAATTAGTTATGAATTTTTGAAGTTAAGGCTATGGCATTAGGTCTACAGTTGTTTTCTAACCACTAATTCAATTCTTGTCTCAAGATTCATTTTTACTCTTATAGATTAGATGCTCAAGGCTAATTATATTTTCTAATCCATTTGCTTTGGCATAATAGTTAGCTTGACTGATGTTTAGAAGTGCTCTCTTCCAAAGACTTTTGAATTAAGGTTGTTCCTAAAAGCTTAAGTACTTGAAAGACTAATTGGGTCAAACCTATTTGACTCTTGGGCTTTAGCTGACATCATGTGGTTACAAATTTGAATCTTCCATTAGTGGGTTATTCTAATCACTAATATTTGGACTGCACCCTAAAGGATCGACCCTCTGTTATTTTGAGGTTTAAAGCTCAAGTGGAGCCATGAAACTTCTAAGTACAAGAACTTAGAATGGTCATCAGTAAGACTTCATGTAGAAACCCTTTTCTGACCATACATCCTAATAGAAGAAAAAGGCTGATTTGGAGGTATGGTTAACTTGACCTTCCTACATAACTCAAAAATCCAAATATGTTTACAGTTTAAGCTACTGCTACTGTTGCACAAGTGTTCAAAGGCTAAAAGAACAAAAGCACTACTACTACTGGAATTAACAAGGTCACCTCCTACTGCCAGATTTAACTTCTCTCCTCAGTTCGCAAAGCACAACTCACTCAACTTCCTTTACTTCTCAAACAACCTACACAAGAATATTTTCCTGAAAAGAGATGCTGCTAGCTAACTTCCTTCAAGATTCATCTTTCAATACTTGCTAAACCATATAAATTTGACTCAACACTACCTCTGTCCAAAAATACATAAATAGGATTTGAAGTTTCTCTGCTGATTTCTAAACACTCAAGACCCAAAAAGGTTTTCAGAATTGGATGCCACTGAGAACTGAAAGACCATCTGACTAAAAAGCATTAAGAAAGTCTCTAACTACTAGAATGGTCCTATTATTAGCCTACTGACAAAACTTATACTTTCAGACTCTACTGTTCATGCTCCTATAAGGCTACAATAGCAAGTATGTCTAAATTGATCTGCTATTGACTAACTTCCTTTAACTCAATCTTCAACTTTTCTAACTCGATTAAGTGACTCAGTAAACTTTAATTGAAAGTAAAAGACAATGGTTAAGAAGATTACACTGACATTTCAAGTTTTCTTCTAAACCCAATTCTTCTTCTCTGACTACACTTCAACAAAATAGTTGATTGTTCTCATATGATTACATGGTTTCACAACCACAAAGGTTTGTCAGATGAGGTTACTATTACTAGATAAGCCTTTGGACAAAGCTGAAATTCGTCAGGTTACTGTTCATTCATCTAACAGCAGGTTTTTTAGATCTAAGTGCTAAAAACTGAACTGTTGTCAACTAGTCTTCTACAACAAAACTCAACTTTGTTAAAACATGTGTTAGTTAAAATACTGGGCCTCAGAATTTGCTACTACTTAATTTATTTCAATAGGTGGCTTTATGCAAACAAAAGAACCACACAGCCCTACGACACTGTAGCATCTACGAGTACTATAGCATCTATGAGATCAGAGCGCCACGACCACTCAGCGGCATGATCGCATACCCTACGACCACTGTAGCTTATGAGTACTGTAGGATCTACGACCATGCAGCCGCTACGACTGCATAGCCTATGACCACTGTAGCTTACGACCACTTTAGCGTCTCTGAGTACTGTAGCACCCACAAGTAATGTAGAGTCTACAACCACTCGGGCACTACAACCACATAGTTCGACCACTTCTTGTAATATCCCGTTTAGTTACAGAGAAAATAAGGAGATTGAGAGATTCTTTATTTGCCTCGCAAAGAAACGGGACAGAATCGGTAATCATCTTGCAGCGTGATTTTTGTGATCGGAACGGCTTCGATTGGAAAACCTTATAACTAGAAAGTTGTAGATCGTTTCTTATAGTACAATTTAGAGTCCTCATTGACCTAATTTGGAGTTCTGAGGTTTGAGATATGGGGCCCGCAAGGCAGGCTGTACAGAGAATCAAGGTCCGCAACTGAGTCAACTTCCAAGGCAAATTTCATAATAAAGACTGAATTTTCAGAACAACTCCACAACTAGAAAGTTGAAGTACTATAAGTTATCTAAATTTGAAGATAAGAATCACTCCATTCCGAGTTTTGGAGAGAAAGTTATGACCTCCGAGGTATTCGCTGCACAGAAAGAAACGTTCCGAACTTGGCCTCGGGCCTTTAACCTTGGAGGCCCATGTGGGGTGCGGCTGAAAACCCTAGAACTCCTCCCTCCTTGTGCCTCCTCCCCCTAGATCCGCCACTCTCTCTTCCCCATGCGCCACCCCTCCTCTCCCTCCCATCTTCTCCACCTCCTCCTCCCCATTGGTGCTGCCTGCGCTGGCAAGCAAGGAAGAAGGGAGAGCCCTGAGTTTTGCCGTCGGCTAAGGAAGAAGAAAAGGGGAAGTGGGGGAGAGGAGAACCTCGCAAGGATTCAGCGGTCTCATACGAGTCTTCAAGGGTAACAAAGAGTGTTCTTCGCTGCTATGTTCTTATTAGATGCGAATTCGAATAGATTGATTCGATCGAATTGTTTCTGCTGTTAGTTTAGTTCTGTCCAGTATGTTGCATGGTCTGTTTCGTGATCTTAGAGGCCGAATTTGAGTTGTCCATCTCCTAGAGTTATGTAGGTATTGTTCTTAGCTTTCGGTGGTCGCCAAGAACACTGGATTCCGACGTACAAATCAAAAGTTATGATCATTTTAGTTTCTGCTGTCCAGATTTCTGACGAGAATTACCTTTTAAGTTGTCTTCTAAAATATGTGTATGTTAATGGACGAATCAGGGTTTACTCTCAACTAGGTTATTGTAGATAATTTTATAAAATTTTCAGATTGATAAAGAACGCCCAATTCGGAGTTGTAGACTAAAAGTTATGGTCGTTTTAATTCTGATGTCTTAGCTATTCGACAGATTCTGTTCTGTTGTTTCATTTAGTCAGTTAGCAAATTAATTTGGCCGATTTGGGTTATCTCACAACTGGAATGTTGTAGATATGTTCGTTAAGTTTATGTAGGATCTGGGCTCACCTTGTTTCGGGCCCCAGGTTATTAGTTATGAGTGTTTTCGCTGCTGTCCGAACTAGTTCATTGTTGATGTAATCTGTTTTAGATTAGAACAAGCTAGATATTGTGGGTCGTCGAAGGCGTTGTAGAACGTTATTGAAAGCGCCTGTTATATGTTGTTCTTATTTCAAGTATACCGTAGGCGGAGAGGCTTCGTGTTTAGGAGCACCGCCGTTGACTCCTAACGCGCCGCATCGCGAAGGCAAGTACATTGACTTTTGTGTGATTTGTAAATACTAGATGCTCGATGATTAGTATTGTGTTTTGTTTGATATGAGAGAAGCTTCAATATTCATGTTCCGTCCCACGGAGTGGAATATCCACGGAGTGGAGATTAAAGAATATAAGAGGTTCCAATGATTATGTTCCTTGCGTATGTTCTTTCATATGTGTGCAGATGATGTTAGTCATAATACTTACGCTCATTAATGCATCCATGTTCATGTTCCGCCCACGGAGTGGAGCTCCACGGAGTGGAGTCTAAAGTCCCATCAATTCCAAAGATGAGCATGTGAAGTCCCACCATTCCAATGTGGGCAGTTTTGGACACCCGTATGAAACGTTCTTCATACGGTATTTTGGATCCCCGTATTTCGATAAATACGGGCTTAAGTGAACACCGACGGGTGTGTCGCTAGCTATACCGGTATAAGCATTGTGTGTAGTCCATTCCTTTCATTAAATCCATACATTCCATTATTCCATTTATAATCCTTTTGCATATGTTTCGCTTTCTTTAATGATGAGTATTTGTTCGTATTTGTGGTATGTTTAATTATTTACTATACTTGCTGAGTCCCGGACTCATTCTTGTTGTTTGTTGTTTATTTTAGGTGATTATTGATGCTGGCCGACTGGGAGGGAGTAGACACACACTCATTATACATTTCACCACATTCCAGTTCAACTTTATGATTTAGTCTCTACCGTTCTTTCATTATTGACGAATTGTAATAAATAACTCTAAATGGAGAAGGAAGGATACCTTCTCCGTGATACAGTTCAATCATTGTTACTCCTGAACCTTCATTATTGATGAACATTAAACAAAATAAGTTAATGGGTGAAGGAAGGATACCTTCACCACATCTTGTTGATTTAATATTTCCATTAGATGTTTATCTTTAGTCATATTCTTCCGCATTGTGTTGAATGTTAGAGTAAATAGGTGGCATCTTGGCTTCCGAATAGCCAGGGTGTTACACTTCTTTTCGACCACACAGATCGACCACTTCTTTTTGACCACTGTGTTTCGATCATGCAGTTCGACCACTATGTCTCAACCACACAGTTCGACCACTTCTTCTCAACCACTGTGTTCAACCCTTTCTGTTCGACTATTGTGTTTCGACCACACAGTTCGACCACTTCTTTTTTACCACACAGATCGACCACTTCTTTTTGGCCAGTGTGTTTCGACCACACAGTTCGACCACTTCTCCTCGACCACTGTGTTCGACCCCTTCTTTTCGACCATTGTGGTTCGACCGCACAGTTTCGACCACTTAGTTCGACCACTCAATTTCGACCACCGAGTTACGACCACCCATTGTCGACCACGGTGTTTCGACCACATAGTTGCGGCCCCTCAACTTCGACCTTTGAGTCCGACCACAACTTTCAACCACGATGGTCTACGGCTTCGACCGATCACTTCGACCACACTGGTCTAAGGCTTCTAGTTTAAAACCATGTGCATAGGTGTAAAGACACATACGCACTCGATTCCGATGATAAAGGCTGACTTCAGCCAAACCCGTATACGGATTAGCAACCGACTAAAACCTAATAAAAACCAAGGCGAGGTAATACTTTTATCATATTGCACCTAGACTTTGCCAATTATGTTGCTTTAAATTATAAAATTGCATTGCTATGATTTATACAACTATATTAGTCTAGTTCATAGTTATTGCCTTAATAATAATTGTGTATAAACTTCCAATCTTTGAACTTGGACACTATCAATTGTTACCCTAGAACTAATAGATTACATACTAATTAATAAGTTTGTATCTAAGTGTCATGCTTAGCCTTACTTAGATACATTGTTATGCGGGTATTAAATTGCCCGACCATAATCATTAAAAATCTTTGAAAGTGATTTGGGCGGTCATGGTCGGGAGCCGACTAGTATGTTAGACTAAAGGTTATTTTCAAAACAAGGAAAGCTCAAAAATAGATCTCGACATGGGCGGATGGAAAGAGTGGTTGGTGCCGGGAGCACGAGATGATGTTTGTAAGTGGATGTACCGCCCAAGTCAATTAAGGACCGAATTTTGTGATGACCTATCATGTAAAAACAGTGCAACCACAAGTCTATAATGGGTACGACCCGACTGACTAATTCGTTCGTCTCGGTGTGGCTTCGCCATCGGGGGAATGTGGCGTGGGTAAAAGGGAAAGAAGCCACTGAAAAACCACACGGCGCAAGAGGGGGCCTCCTGGAAGAGCATGGCTTCAGGCGGTTGAAACCTTAGCGGGTAGGGTTGCGTCGAGGTTGAGCATTGTAAAGGCCTAGTGGTAATCTCCCCTCGATTCACATATCTAAGGAAATATGTGTATATATCAAGACAATTATCTCTTGTGGGTAAAGTGTACAAACTCTGTAGAGTAAGAAAACTATCTAGATAGTTGTGCTCATGGTCAAGAGCGGTGCTGAGAACTTGCTTGATATAGCTTTTAGTTTTATAAAACAATTTGTGGATAGGGAGGAATAGATGGGGTGGGACCCCAGGGATTTGAAAAGGCCTGGTCTGGGACCAGTGGTAATTACGGGATAGCCTGAGCATTGAGTGGATGGAGCCACTCAATAGTATAGGAGGTTAGACCTCCACTAGTACTTTATAACAAAACTTAGTTTATAAAACTTGTGTTGGTAAATTACTAAGTCTCAGGTTCTGCTACTACTTACCTTATTTCAAACTGGTAGCTTTATGCAAACAAAAGAACCACAAGCCATGCCCTGGTTTAGACTTGTATTTATGATAACTGCATTGTGTGTTGGCTCACGAGTACGGTTGTGTACTCAGGCTCATCCAATATAATCTTTCAGACCCACTCGATCAAGACCCCTACCACTACTACTTGGAGGTTGGATCTGATGGTGGGGAAGATGGTGAAGCTTAGGCCGGGACCCCCAGCCGCTTGCCTATGGGTAGAGTGAATGGATCCGCTATGACTTGTTCCGCTATCGCACTCATCTCGATTCTCGCACTCGACTCTTGTAAAATTTCTGCCTTCGTGGCTCTTTTGTAAAATAGTTGGCCGCATGCACTATTATGTAATATATTGTGGGCTTGCACTGTTCACACCGAGCACCATTCATACGAGTACTATTCCTACGAGCACTGTTCACATCGAGTACTATTCAATCGAACGCTGCCTACGCTGAGCACTAGTTATATGAGTACTACTGACACTGAGTACTATTCACATTGAGCACTGTTCACTCCGAGTTTTGGTCACACCTTGGGTTGCTGGGACCTCCCTCTTTAGCGCAGCATGGTGGCATCTAGTCGTGGACTCAGACTGGCAACCCCTGCTCGGTTCGACTATAATTTCAGTCGAGACCTGGTCGTGGCCTGGCTTAGACTTGGTCGTAACAATGGACTTGGTCGTAGGTTGCCTCGAACTTCCATGGTTGTGATTGACCCAAGAATGTATCCGTGTGTGCTATCTACTGATCCAGTGGAATGGCACAGCTTGACACAAATGGATTCCAAACTCCAAATTTGGGGTCCGACAAAGCCAAAAAGAAAAGTACAACAGAAGCAAAAATGATAAAGTAGGCCACACGATTCGCCACAAGCAATCTGCTGGGAGCGTAACCTAGTGGTCCAAGTTCTCACCCTCCTCGTAGTACTCCTCCTCTGAAGAACAATTTATTTAAGTAAGGTGAAATGGTGAATACAAATAATTGTACTCATAAGTTACACCCAATAATGTAATTATAATGCTTGCATGTTTAACCAAGTGGAGGCTTATATGGCTCAATTTACACAAAGCGATATTTTCTATTTAAATATTCTTACTAAGTTCCAAGACAATTGATTCTATAACTAAAATCAATTTTTTAAATTATCAATTTTATAGTGGATAACCTACATACAAATATGGTGAAGGACACCTTCCTATCACATGGCTAACCGCCTAATTTTTCCACAACGATTAGCCATCCTCAAACATTTGCTAAATTCATTTTAAACAAAACCAAAATCTAACTTTGAGTGGCTTTGCTCAGCATGTCCATGACCATGGACACGGCTATTCGAATAGTTTTACACTCTGTAGAGGTTGTACAGCTTTACCCACAAGAGATAGTTGCTTAAAATGTCAACCAAGACACGCTTCCGAAGGCGTGCGACTAAGCAATTATCATGAGGTTTTAACAATGTACCAACCCAAACTTATTATGCCCACTAAGGTTTCACTTCCATTGGGTTAACCACCCGTCGGGATCCCCCTCTGGCACCAAGTGGGAATACTATCTAACCGACACCCGCACATCAACATGACACAAATAACAATGAGGTGTTACAAATTATTTCGCCTAGTCTGTCCCACTCCAGACTTGTGGTAGTACAGTGGAGCTTAGCAAGATGTGGCTCGAAGACCGGTCCTTAACCAACTTAGGCAATATTCCATAAACCCTGGACTCTATCATTGAAATTAATCGATCATGTGCATTGACTTGCACCATCCTAACATTCATTTTGCCCAAGTCTAAACTATTTTTAATTTATTTTACAAGTCAAATCTTTTTCTAAAATTTATATCGTAAAAACAATACCATAGTTTCATTTTAAGTCGTTGTCAAACATTTTGGCTAAACTCAACAAATTCAACATTTTTGGTCTAATTTTTAACTAAGCACAAAGTTTTCTAATGTGTTCTAGTTCATACTATTGTACCAACTAGATTTTTAACTAAGGTAACAAGGGATGGCTAATTCAATGGTAAAATTGGCTATACAAAGGTAAAGGGATTAACTAGAAATTTAAAACAAGAATTTAAATTGACATGAATATAAATAAACATGCAATAATAATTTAAAACATAATTTAAATTAATGGGATCAAATATGATCAAAGATGTAACTTGCCTTACTCAAATGCTTGGTCGTCAAACTACTCACTCTCTCCGGAGTCATCAAAATCTATATGTGAAAATGAGCTAAATTCATAAATTAAAATAAATACAAATACAATTAAAATGAAGTCCAAATTAAATAATTTATATATATATAGATCTTGAATTTAGATGGATTTAGAAATTTGAATTGCTTAAATCAGAGCTCGTATGAAGGAGAATGAGTCCTCGGAAGATTTTATCCTAAAGAATTAACCTACATTCAAATTTCTGGAATTAATGATTTATTTTTTTAAAGAAAATTCAATTTATGACATAGCATGATGTCAGCACATGATTTTCTTTTCTGTCTGAATTATTTTTCTACGGGAATTCCTAATTAACTCACTAACATGTGGGCCCTTGGTCTACGGACTAAGTCCATGAAAAGTCAAAGGTCCATGGTGGATTGGGCTTGCAAAATAGTGTTGAGGGCTGATGCAAGCACCATGTGGCATGGACGTGGGCGTGCGGGGTGGTGTGGTGCTTGCGTGGCAGCCACGTGGCTTGCCACGTTGGGCCAACGAGGTGGTGGCACACGGGCGTTTGGGTCGCTGGTGCTGCTACACGCCACTGGGAGGTCCGACGAGGGCACCAAACGAAAGAGGAGGGCGAGGTGAACCTAGTGCGCACACTTGCGGCGGAGGGGCGTGAAGAGGTGGCCGGCGGCGAGGAAAAAGGCGGTGGTGAGATCCGGTCAATGGCGGCGATGGTGCTCGATGGCTCTCCGACGAAGGTGAGGTGCACACCGCGTAGAACATGACCTTGTGATGCGATGGTGATGAAGAAGGTGGGGACTTCGCCGATGGCGTCGGGAATGACAACGGAAAGGAGCTCGGTGGCGAACTTCAACGATGATTTGCGGTGGCAAAAATGGAGAGAGGGCTAAATCCTGCGGTGGCGGGATGAGTGAAAAGAAGCGAGCTAGGGCTCCTTTATAAGGCACGGCGGCACCAAGGGCCGTGCGGCACAAGGCGAGACAAAGCTACACGTAATTGGGGCACTGGGACGAAGAAGGAAAGGGAAGGCCGAAATGGGCGTGGTGAGGATACATGGTCGTAATGGCAAAGACAATCACGAAATCTAGGTGATTTGGCCTGGTTTTGGAAGGTTTGCATTAGCGACAATGGCGGTTATGACCAGAGATCGTGAGAAAGAAGAAAGGAAAGGAGGCATTGGGAGTGGGCCCTGTGGCGAGAGAGAAAGGAAAGGAGAGAGAGGGTCGATAGGGTGGGCCCACGTGGTCGTGAGAGAGGGAGACGGAGAGGTAGGTCATGCGAGATTGGGCGGGAAGTAGGTCGGGTGTAGAAAGAAAGAGAAAAAGGAGATGGGTTAGGAAAGTTTCTACCAAGGCATTTTTCAAAATTTTGAGGATTGAGCGATTTCAGAATTGAGTTAGTTCAATTAGGCTTTAGAAAATACCAAATAAAGTCCAAAACTTATGAAAAAATTCACAGAAATTCTCTAAGTTATTTTGGACTTAAATAAAATATTTACAATTTAAAATTGATATTTATATTTGCAAAAAAATTTATTTTTGCTTCAAAATAATAGGGAAAACCTTTTTAAAATCCTAAAAATTTAAGGAAAATAATTAAATTTTATTTTTAACTAGAAATGAAAAATTAGGCTATTACAAAGAAGACCCAAAAACTAGGTCACGGCCCCCAGTCGATTACCTGTGGGTATATCATGAGGGTTCCATGTGGTATATTTTTATTCTCCTTCCGCTGTTGTTCTTTGAAAGGTATTTGGTCTGGTCGGCCATTCTGCAAGTCAAAAGCTGTAAGGTATATTTATTCTTTCTTTTATATTATACAATAGCTTTACGTTTTCAAGATATGCATTTGATATTCAGTGATGTAACTATGGGCACTGGCTACTGATCCAGGGACTGGTGCCGTGAACATAAAAGATTCCAAACCTCAAATTTGGGGTCTGACAAGATCCAAGGTGAGGGCGGTGTTGTGCGGCCTCACTCGGTGCCCATTTTGGGGAATAAATAGGTCACGATAGCGGCAGCTCCATAAGCTTCGGCCAACATGCGGAGGGAGGGGGAGGTGAAGGGTGTCGGTAAAGGATGGAGATGGTGGTGGCACTCATAGTGAGACCCGTGGCAGCGGTGCTCCTCATACTAGCGACTGGATCTGGTTGTCTGCAACGGAGGGGATGGGGATGCAAAATCCGATCGCTAGAGTTGCAAGCGAGGCCAGGGGGTTGACATTAATGAGCGTGAGGGATGTGTGCAGGAATGGACATGGTTACGGTGGAGAGGGAGAAGGAAAAGAGGAAGATAAAGATGAAGATGTACAAGAAGAAGAAGGCCAATACAGTCTTTTCCACTGTGATTTAATAGTCAACTCATAGGGAGAAGACAGTGGCATGGAAGGGCACAAAGTTAAAATTCAGTGGCATACATGGAATCAAACTGTTTTTAGTGGCAAATCCTGGATTGGTATAACTCTCAGTGCCACACAAGGAATTTTATCTTTTCTCTATTTGAGAGATACAATGGGTTATGGAATTCACTATACTTGATATCGTGGTGTACTTGAGGGATATAGTTATTATAATTGAACATCAAATGTTGACGAGATTAAGACTACGAGTGGATATGTATTCACTCTAGACAGTGCTGCCATTTCGTGGAGGTCATGCAAATAGACCAATTTGACGAGGCCAACTATGGAAGCATAACTCACAGCATGAGACAAAGTCATTGTAGATGTAGAATGTCTACGTGAGCTCTTGATGAATTTACAGGTGATTAAAAAGCCAATTTCGACTATCCTTACATATTGTGATAACCAAAGAGTATCATAAAAGTGATAAGTGCAAAGGATGACATGCAATCCTCAAGAAATATGGAAACACTATTGAAGTCTATTAGAAAATTAAGGAACTACATAGTGATTGCTATGGATTATATCCAAATAGCTAAAAGTCTAGCAGATCCCTTCACAAAGGGATTGTCATGAAATGTGATTGATCATGCATTGAAGGACATGGGAATGATTCAATGAGACCTACGTGAGTTACACCATAGTTGCAACCCATTCTACGTGATCAAATATCCTGTGAAGTAGGTCATGACCTACAAGTGCATAGAATCATCGCGTACCTTTCCCTCAAGAGTATTTCAAGGTTTATATCGAGTCCAAAGACACATGGATTAATCTACCTACCATCTAACAACCTATTTAATTATCTACTATTTAATGATAGTGATAAAGACAACTTTTTATTGAAAGAAAATTAAATAAAAGACTAATTCTAACTATATCTATATTAACTAGAGGACGGTTGAACTATGGATGGAGATAGGGAATAGGGTAGTCAGTTCACCTACAACGATAGATGATGTTAGGGGATAAATAAATGATCTAAATATTATAGAATTTGTATTATATCAACACGCTCATGTAGGCGGCACAAGCTCGATAGATCCTCCTGACACACATCGTATGGAAGAATCTATTGTTACCACGTCACGCAGTGCCATAGCACGTGACGTGCGCAATTAAGGTCTTATGCCCTCTCGCACCAATACCTTAACCTTCATAGTTATGCCGTTACTCCTCAAGTGATTTGCATCCAAAAGCCGATATCAGCCCCTTTAATTGTCACGAAGCCGCGATCAATCTTCGCTCTTTACTTGTCATCACCTTGCCTTGCGCCAACCTATGGAACATTGGGGCCCTTCAAGTCCTAGTAGACAAAATGAACAAACAATAGTATCAAAGATAATTCAAAAGCATGCGTGGAATACATAAATCACCCTTCATCTCTACCTCTACATGGCTACCTACCACCATTAGCCCTTTGTGGACTACTAACACATTGCAATGGTGATTAAGAACTAAGAAATAATACAAAGAAAGCAGCATAGCAACAACCTAAATAATAAAGGATATATTGATTCACAATGCTGTCGATACCATGGATCACCAAGATGAATGATTACAATGGCAGAAAGCTAAAATGGATGAAGGAATATGGTGGAATATGCTGAAGATGTGGATGTCCTCCTTGTAGATGGGATCTTCCCCTTTAAATACCGGTATCCTAGGGTTTCCGCACTACGAAGGGTTTTGCACTGCTAGGAGGCTGAATTTCACCTTGGGTCCTCAACGAAGCTTCCTCTGCTTGACGTGGTGGAGCAACTGGCACCGGTATGATTAGGTGATACGGGCGGGGTAACTGTACGCCAGGTCACATTCTTCTGTAAAGAGTTTGGTTCACGACAATCCAAGTCTAGTTTCTTCCTCTTATCGATATCTTTTTGTTTTGGCTCCATAAAGTGTGAGATTCCCTCTCTGATCTTGTGGCTAGAGACGACAAACACATTTTCTGTACAATGGGCAATTAATTAGGTGTTAGCTAAGCAAATAAATGATAAAAATCAGTGAAATATATGCAATAAACACTAGTAAAATTCTACACTTTTTGGCTGTATTCGTAGGCTTTGGGAAAAAAACAAGCTGTTGGGTGAGTGGTGACTGAAGAGTACATTATTATTTTGTAATCCACTCCGCTCAACATACATCATTCTTATTTCTTTATGATAGGATGACTTTGTCTTAATTTATTCTAAAGCTTTAAGTAGCGAGATACTGAGTATTCTTATAAGAACACACCTATGTGAGCTTGACTGTTGGTCGTGGTCCGTGAGATGTGAGAAATCTATAAGAATCTCATGAAGAAACACCGGAGTATGATCTGTATGGTCCACCTGAGGGGTAGCCTATCAGCAGCAAACTATCAACTTATGCTTTATGAAATATTTGTCCACACAAAACTACCAATTCAATGCTTACTTCATTGTGTAATTGTGGATGAATGTAGTTTGAGGTTCCATGTTGATATTCAACCTTAACTGCTCTCCATTGAAAAACTAAATTAGCAGTACTTTGGAACAACTGAAAATCTTTGTAGCTTTTGTCGCCTTTGGGATCTAGTTGTGGATTATTGGAGTTTTGCTTGTTTGGGCCTAGCCCAACTAGAAAATCATGATAATATTATATGTTAGGCGTGCAAGATTTTGTATCCTAGAGGAAGGTGTCTTGGATATGTCTCTTCTTAATGAAAGCACATTGCCATGGCCTCACCAGGCCATCAATATGCTTTGCCAACCGGGATGCCAACATTTTGGATAAGATTTTGGAAACATTATGTATTAGGCTAATTGGTTGGAAGTCCTCTGGTTTTATTGCTCCTTCTTTTTTATCAAAGTTTTTTAGATAATGGAAGAGAAAAATCTCTCCCGACCTCTGCATCAAGGATGCACACATCCCATTTTTATTAAGAAGTAATGTACCATAATGACCAAAGATGGTTAAAAAGTGGCTGAAAGCCTTACAACTATAAAACGATTGGAAATTAAACTCAATCATTACAAATCCTAATACTAAACTGCCACCCATGAAGGCTTAAGATTTGCTTCACCACAAACGCCAATCTAGTGCTTTCAACTATCATTGCCTCCTTCTGAGGCAGTTTCTGTAAATTTGCTCAAGCACTCAACCAGTGCCCACTCAAAATGATAACATTTAAGGGATTAGTGATAGTCTTTTATTAAAAACAACATCATTCTAACATAATCAAATAGACCAACATAAGGCACTAGCTCCTACTAGGAGTTGTGACTTTAAATTTTTTGAAATACCGATTAGCCAATTCCCAAACATGTGCACTATCCTCGCAGGAGGGGATAAATTAAATGCACATTGAGTAGTCCACTATACAAGACATGCAAAAGAGCAATCAATAAAAAGATGTTGAATTGTTTCCTCTTTAATACAAAAACATCACTTTTTGCTTCCCCTCCAATTCCTTTTAAACAGGTTATCTTTAGTTAATACCACCCCTCTTTTGAGATACCGTAGGAATATTTTTACTTTTAACGGAATTTTAATGAACTAAAAAAATCACTAATGAGAGCTTGATTAGTTCCAATTAGTGCCCCATAGAAAGATGGTATCGAGAAATGTCTAGACTTATTCAGATTCCACCTGCAAACATCTTTTTGAGAGCTCAATGTTAAATTAGCAAATATCAAAATTAACTCATTCCAAGCATGTAACTTAGGTTCAATAATAGGTCTACGAAAAGAAATATGTAAAGGATCTGATCTCAGTATATTTGTCACTATATCATCCTTTCTCCTCACCACATTATAAAGTGTTGGATATTGATTTTTCAAAGGGCTGTCTCCTAACCTTATATCTTCTCAAAACTTGGTTTGCATTCCATTTTTAACTTGGAATGAACCAAATCGAAGTTAGCTGTTTACAATAATAGAGTTGCTAGACCAATACAATTAAAAATTAATAGCAAAAATAATATTATGAAATCAGCATTGGATCAAGTCAATACAAAACTCCATGAGTTTGTCAAAAAAAAAATTATATCGTTGCCCCAACACCTCTTTATAATACCCCTAAAAAATACCTCCTAAATAATCGTTACATGCATCTATTGAGTCTAGAGTCTACTACTCTAGACATTAGGATGACATGTTTTGTGCATGACACTGAATAGTTCTGTGTAGATACAGGCATCCCTAGCTAATATGGTGTTCATGCGCCATTGTCCAACCACGGATGCTCGTTTGTGCATGTGCTGGCTCTTACCGTTCAATGGCTAATCGACATTGCACTTGCGGGAGTAGCGCTCATTTCTTTCTCTGCGTGCAGTGTCCCCTTGCGAAGAACCTTTCACGATCCAGTGTCATGCTCACTGGCGGAGCCGGGAATTAGAGATGATGGGGCCAACTATACTATGTGGTGTAACTAGATTCAATAAGAGAAGTCAAGTAGCATCAATTCAAATAAAATCTTTTGAAACACAGAGGGGTATTACTTGCAATTGTTGGATCATGGGGAGCTATGGCACCTGCTAGCTAGTCCCTCCTCCCTCGGCCATTGGCCATGTTGCTTCATGGTGCTTGCCGCCGCAAATCACAGTGTACTTTATTTTGCTATAGTTCTTCATACAAAAGTGACAGACGTGATAAGCTTGAGAGGAAAGCTCAGTACCGAACTTAGAGAACCAAATACGCTAAACATTCCGAATGCCTTCCAGTCCTACACGCTTAGATATGGCTAGGAAGCTCCTCATGCTCGCTGGGTCCGCTATGCGGCATCAACCTTTCCCTGTATATACACCTACAATTTTCCTACAGTTTTCCCTCGTTCAAAAAAAAAAAAAAATCCTACAGTTTTTTTCCCTCAAGATAATTGGACTGTAGCCACATGCATTCATGGCTTTTCTCAATGTACATGTGACTGGAAAAGCTTAAAGTAGCTTGTACTGCACGCACTGTGTCTTTTTGCTCCATTTTCTCACGTGGGAGGCTGCATACGTAAATTCATAACTTGCAAACATAGGCTAGACGTGAATTTGATGATATTTTGTTGTACAAATTTGATTCCATATTAATTTGACAGCTACTGGACATGTGCACACTATTTAGTGTCTGTATACTTGGTAAATAGGTGAAAACTTCAATTGAAGAACACTTATGACAACTTACCATGCATGTGTAGTCCAGAATTAAAAAAAAAAACATGTAGTGAATTGAAGCATGTGAGTTGTGACTGATTTTGCTGGTTGCATTTGCATGTTCAAATGAGTTGTGAGTTAATGAATAGAGTTGATGTGATGATATATCATGCGAGAGTTAGACATGCAGATGTATAGCAAACTCATGTCCATTCGATCAACTCTTTTGACTTTTGTTGTAAGTTCCGAAAACCAGCTCATATGTTCGTTGCATATTGTTGGACCGAAAAAGCGACTAGAGGGGTGAATAGGAGCACAAACCCTTTTTCTCCCAAATCAAATTCAATACGAATCTCACTCCAATAGCTATGAAAGCTATGAAGATCAATTAATCAAGCACAGCGGAAGACTTGTATTGAATCCAATCAAGACCCCGAAGCAAAATCAACACAAAATCAAAACACCAAGTCTCGGGCGGTCTGACCTCTCACGGGGGCGGTCAGACCGGTTGGCCTAGCGGTCGGACCTCTCTCTCGGACGGTCAGACCTCTAGTTCAATGAACAGTGAAATCAGCACGAAAAACCAAAACGCAAATTGAGCTAACTTTTGATTCGTGTGTCCAAACCTCATGAAACTTGACACACACCTTTTAAAGGATGTCAGGAACCTATTCCAAGCAACGATCGTGAAGATCCTTGCCAAAATTCAGACCTTTTTCCATTTGAGTGAAGGTGGTTCAAAAACCGAGTCAAAAACGAAATCTGATCTAGAGACTTGCTCGTGGGTGATTGATGATCAAGATGATCCTAGATAGGTTCCCACATGTTGCAGCAAGTTAGATCACAGCAAGAAACCAACCAAAAACTTATGGATCAAAGAAAAACTCAAAATCACCAAATAGAGATAAAGAAAGCAAATAAACTCATCTTTGATAGAACTTTCTTTGAATTGATTTGATATGGTATTGGTTTACAGCCACTCCATCAATGGAGGACAAAGACTCAATACATGAGCACAAAATCAAATCCAACTCTTTAGAACCCTAACCTCCACTACTCCTCTCCCTAAGCAAACTAGGGTTTCAAACACATGAAAGGATTGAGGGGGTGCAGCCACCTCCCTCCTCTATTTATAGTAGAGGCTTAGACCTTCTAGAAGAGCTTCCCTAATGGGCTCCTGTTAAGGCCCAAAACAAACGGGTCACACACGCACGTATTTTAAAGCGTCGTCTTCATCTCCTCTTGACCTAATCCGCTTCTCCACGCACCGTCTTGCGTCGCGGGTTAGCAAAAGGTCACCAAGGCGGTATTTGGTAAAATTACCAAAATATCCCTTCTCGGTCCTTCTTCAAAGACCGAGTCCAATCTTCGCGAAGCAGTCGCATGCTCCGCCATGTGTAAGTTGATCCAACGGCTCTCATCATGTCGGCAAGTCTCTCCCATCCGACTCCCACCGAAACCACCATGGCACTTGCACCGACCCCCGCGTCGCTTGATCCAACCCGTCGCACCGAACTGCCCATTCGGTCACCTTTGTCCATCTTGCACCATGCTTGAGTCCAATGACTTCTCCTGGCATCGTCGATCGTTCTGAACCTCAGCTCCCCAAGCTTAGTCCCGATTATCCTCGCCGTTGACCGTCGTTGACCACTGTGAGGACCCCGGTTTATTTGGCTTGTAATGCTTAACCATCCATTGGTCCTAGCATCACAAATCAGATAAACCAAGCCTCGAGATATGTATACTTCCCAGAAATGCAGTATACACACCTCGCTACAAAATAGTGCATCAATCCCATTCATTCACATAGAACCGAAGCACAACACAAGTTCAAAAGACATACATAATATAAAGAGTTATTACAAACAAGAGGCTGACCGGCCAAATGATATACAACTAATAAGTAAACAGCGGAAGCAAAAGTGCCATAAGATGGCGATAAACAAAAGCCAATCAGTGTGTCTTTACCCACAAGGCAACCAACCAGACCGCCAGGCTAGTCATCCCAAACACCACCGCAACACAACTCACAAAAGTGAGGCCCTTGGGGCTCACCTTCTTCCTCTGCAACAAAACAATTAAGCATAGCATCTGAGTACAAAAATTGTTTTTGTACTTGCAAGACTGACGTGTGAGATAACAGAACTATAATTAACTACATGCAAGCTTTATTTAAGTGGAGGAGGCTCTGGACTTATTTTCAGCATAAAGCAAGTTTTCTTTGCAATAAGGTAGTACATTTAAAAGCAAGTTTGCAATTAATTCTTATTGTTCAAATAACCGAGAAACAATTATAACAATAGATAGATGATAACAACATCCTAGAAGTGACCAACCCAAAAGCCACCACAACAATAGCATGAAGTACCCCTTCATACCACTCATGTCAAGTTTTAAGTTTTTAAAAGGTTGTAGTCTAGTTCTTGTGGGAAATAACTAAGCGTGTCCATAACCTAGGACGAGGCTATTCGAATAGTTTTAACACTGCAGGGGTGTACCAATGTATCCACACGATAGACCGCCTTTCCACCAGCCACGGTTAGCATACTTCCTTTGGTATGCGAGCACGGCTAAGTCTAACAAGATGCTTTCCAATGGACGATGCTAATTAAGAGCCGAACCCACGGGGATAAGGATACATTAAATGACCTAACCGGTGCTAATGCTCCCTCCCAACACCACACACACACACACAGTTTCAACACACCCACCGACCAGCTCATAATTAACACCTCCCAAAGTACTTAGTCAAGAGAGGTTTCATATCCCCCTCGTGTGGTTAGCACGCAACAATTTCTTGGATCAATGGCACAACTCGATCCTTAGGGACTTATGCACCATTCCATTCACACCCAACAGATCACACCAACATACCATTGTGCCCAAGTCAAGATATAGTTTTTGTTTTCAGTTTTTGATTTGCAAATTAATAAAACACAAGGATTGGACATAATGGAATAATATAAGTATTTGTATGATCAAGACCATCGACTAAATCGATGATCGCCCAATACTATCGATATCTAGGCATGGCTAAGCACAATGTATTCATAATCTACTAAGTGACAAGAGCTCATCCAACAAACTCTAATCACAGCAAATAACCTAGGCTCGGATAGTAGAGGATAATTATTTACCTACAGATTATGCAACTAGGGATTAACTAACCAATTTAACACAAAATAGCAATGCATACATACAAGTTAAACAAAGTATTAGACTTTAAAAGTAATGGGATCAACTGGGAAATGATCAAACTGCTTGCCTGGCTGCTGTTGCTCACTATGCTGCAGAGGATCACTCTCAAGGATGGCACAATCGTCGGAACCTACCGAAAGAGCGAAAAAGAACCGATAAGAACAAAGAAAATGAAAAAGACTCTAAAACCAAAATGCTCCAAATGCTCTGAAAATTTTACAGTAGCAAGAGCAAGATTTAAAATGAATTTAGAAACAAGAACCAATTGATTTGGACTCTTAATGCAAAAGTTATGATCAAAACAAGCTTGCTCAGCTGGAAAAAAAATGCAATCTGTTACTGTTCACATAATTAAATTGTTTAGTGAAAATTTCTAGAAAGGTGGTGCAGCTGAAATTTTTATGGTAGAACAAGCACCTCATAAGATGAACAACCCAATTGGATTCATCTCATTTAGAGTTAAAATGATTTAGTTATGATTTTTCCAAGTCATAAAACTAAGGCATGGTTAATCTCAGAATTAAAGACTACTTTAAAACATGGGTTATGCTAAAGTACTTTAACAGATGCATTTATAGAACTTTAGTTTATTAAATTTGGAGCTACAGAGAAAAAGATATGCATTTTTGAAGTTTAAACAATTAATAAAGTGCAAGTAAAAGCTTTCGGGACTTATTCTGGAAAACCGACTCAAACTGGGGAGGTCGTGGGCCGTTGATCAAAAATCACACGGCACACGAGCACAGGCGCGAACTCCACCACGAGCACCTGGGCGCCAAGACCTCATCGCGCCTAGGGGAGGTCTTAGCCGTTAGATCCAGACTTGATGGCCCCGATCCAACAGGAGGTCCTTAAGGTGGAGGTCTAAGAGAGGAGGTCTGGACGGTGAGATCTGAAGGAGGGAGGTCTTTGACGGCTAAGATCTATTGAGGAGGTCTTAACTGCCAACGACTCCACCGATGGATTTAGATCCGATGGCCCACGTGAGATGGAACGCTCGGGCCTTGGATCTTGAGATGGACGGCCTAGATCAAGATCGCATCCGGAGTGGTCTGAATGTTCTCCAGATCTGAGCCGTAGATCTAGAGATGAACGACAAAGAGAGAAACTAAACGATAGAGTTGCAAATAGACTGAGGAGGTCTAGCCCGTTAGATCTAAATCTAACGGCCCAGAGCTGACGGGGAGGTCCTAAAGCTACGGATCTAATGGAGGAGGTCCTAAACGGTCACGATATCCAGGGGGAGGTCGTGAACGGCTAAGATGAAAACGAGGGAGGTCGGGACGGCTAGGATCTCACCGAGGAGGTCATGGATGGCCATGATCTTCGCGGGGAGGTCCTATGAGACAGGTGTTTAACAGAGAGAGGTCGGGACGGTTCAGATCTCCGCGAGGAGGTCCTGAACGGTCCAGATCTGAGTGGAGGGAGGTCTGGACGGATAGGATCTCACCGAGGAGGTCCTAACGGTTCAGATCTAATGCGGTCTTTTGCAAAGAGGACCCCAAGGTGGAGGGTGATCCTAACGGCTGGGATTTAACCTACGAAGGCCTTTAACGGCCAGGATTTCAGCGGGGAGGTCCTGGCAGCTAGAGACTTATACTAGGAGATCTAACGGCTGAGATCTGGGTCGGGGTGGTCCTAAACGGCCACGATTGAAACTAAGAGGTCGGGGACACTAACTACACCCACGGCTTGCCGACAAGAACAACATTTAACCCTAATGATTAGGCTCTCGGACAACTTAAATGCTAATGGCTACAGCACTTGTCCGAGTACAGCACGACAAAAACATGAGTTCGGTTTTTAGCTCACCGCCGGCGACGGGGGCCTCGCCGGCGAGAACCAAAGGCTCAGCTGGGTTCCAAATAGTGAGAAGAACATAAAGGTACCGAAAACTAGGGCTAGAGCGCATCCTACCGGCGGCTAGCCGGAGATGACCGATGTGGGGACCCCGGTAATTATCTCCATAAGATCGAGATTAGACAAGGTCTTAGGGACATAATTACGGGTCTCGATAAATGAATTCAATTTAACTCTATCCAAGTGAGAGGCTTACTCAATACTAGAGCCTCAACGATCATGCGTCTTTGCTCCTTTGCAGCGCTACATGATTGTCGATTCTCCTTCGATCCGAAGCACTACACTTAGTGAGTTAAATGGGAATTATCAACAACGAGTATGACTTATATTGGCTCCCAAGATCAACGACCAATATACTCATACCCTCATCCAACGTTGATTGCATCCATACAACACATACAACAAGAGATTAAAAGACATACCGCATAATAGATAAAGTCTACGATTTATTACATACGGCCGACCGCCAAATTCAAAGTAAAGTATCAAGTAGCGGCGAAGTAAATAGATAAAACAAAAGACCAGCGTGGTATGCCCATCACCCATCGACAACCGATCGGGTTAAATGATAGCACACTACTCGTTAGTGTCACCTAAGTCAACACTAACAAGATCGTCGACTCATAATCTTCCTCACCGAAAAGGCCAAGAAACATCCGGTCCGAGTACAAGTGTACTCATAAGTCTTACACAAATAAAAATAGTTATGCATAAGGGCCATTCAAAGGATAGCTCATATTGGTTTAGTTTTGCGAAAGAGACGCAACGATTAACACCCTACACATACTAGTTTTTCATGTGCCCATTTTAAAATCAAATTTGAAGTAGAAGTAAAGCATATAGTAAAGCATTTCAGTAATAAACAATTGAATCATGTAAAGACCAAAGTGGCAGCCCACTTTGATGTACTAAACACATGAACATCCCATCCATGACGAATACCAAGTTCAACCACAATTTTAATTAAAAGTCTAACAATAAGCAGCCACAAATTTCAGCGGTCGTCCATAACCGTGGACACGGCTATTCGAATAGATTAATACCTGCAGGGTGTACTACTTACCCACACGACTTGATTAGCCCGTAAGCCTCCGAGGGCCTCTCGAAATAGCACACTTCCTATGGTATGCCGGCAGGTAAATCAAGATACAATCATTTTCAAGAAGAAAGCCCTATTGAGCTAAGTCCCCTTGTGAGATGGTTCCTTGCCTAGTACAAGCGTCTGATAGCCCTTGCTAGGGCTCACAAGTTATATTGGAAATACCGATGCAATCAAAACAAAAGAATTGGTGCTCCCTTGCACACTATAAAGGATTACATCGGCTCCTCAAAGAACATAGGATTTCATGGTCGCTATGCCCTTACACCACCAAGGACTTAACACAATAAAACCCTCCCCTACTTAACCATACGGCACCCATACACCGCGTGTGGCAAAGACGAGTGTTGCTTGAACAGTAGGTACCCAAAGTTCGGTCCTCAATTGTCCAGACAAGTCCTTCCACTTACCCAATGCTCGTGCACAAAGCACCATCACTAACCAACACTTGTCCGGCCAAATCTCATTTAAAAATGACAAAGTTTAACTCATAAAACAGCTACAAAGATCTGAAGTAAAAACATAAAGTAAGAGTTGTGTGTATCCCAAAACCGCCGGGTTATTCCCGACGATCGAACTACCGTATCTAGACTTGCATGGCTAAGCAATTCTACAACCCATAATTCACACATACTATCTTAAGCATATAGGAGTTGGCATAATTCAAGATTAACCTCAAGCATAGGACATATCTAAACTACACATCACAAAAATATTGACATAATCAAAATAGCATGCAAGCAATTATCATTGCACTATCTTAACCAAAACCGGATCAAATATGATGCAAAAGAAAGTTCAAATGATGCTTGCCTTGCTGGTACAGTAGCTGCTCACTCTCATAGCGTAAGTGTCGATATCAATATACTGGATCTATATAATTATAACATCAAATAAATACCGAGAAAAACAACTCAAAAACCAAAATGCTCAAAAATGCATGATTTTTCTACAGTAGTTAGGTCATGATTTTAAATGATTTTTGGTGAAAGAATTATTTCATTTCGATTTAGCATGTGAAAGTTATAATGGTTTGAATTTCAGATTTCAATAAGCCGTCATTATGTAATTTAATTATGAAGTGAAATTTTGTAGAACAGTGGCGAGTATGTGGATTACATAGATAAATAGGAAATATTATTATAAGTTAAAAACAGTTGAGTTTCTCCTTTTTGGAGTTTTTATGATTTAGTCATTGATTTTCAAAGTTATCAGCCTTTTATAGTATAAAAATAATGGAGTTAAGGAGTATATTCTCCCAAAATAGTTTCTGTGATAGAGGTAACATGGAGACCATTTTTAGAATTAAGTTCATTGAAAATGAAAATTATCAAAAGTGGTCTCACTGTTTTTGGAGCTTCCAATAATTACTTATGCATTTTTGAAGTTATCAGTCATTTTTCTATTGTACAAATAATGGTTGTAATGGATTAATCTTCAATTAATACTCTCTGCTACAGAGACAAGTTTGAAACTAATTTTAATATAAAGTTTACTACAAATGAAAATTTCCAGAAGTGGTTTCATGCGATTTGGAGTTAAAATGATTTAGTTATGTATTTTAGAAGTTATTCATATTTTTCAGTGTATAAATAACTGATCTCGAATTTACTAAAGTGATTATTACTTTTCTTACCGAGGTATACGCTAGCCGCAGTCAATGACTAGCGGGCCCGTGAATAGTGCACTTTCTATTTAACTCAGATTAAAGAAAACGAGCGCTGACAGGTGGGGTCCACTGTCAGCGACCTGGCTCATGGAACTTGGTCCACGCGCGCCCGTGCATGGTGCACGGGGCTTACGGCGATGGGCCCACTCGTCAGTCTCTTTCGCATCTCGCTTATCCACTCGGCTTTCTGTGCAAGGTCCCACATGTCGGCGACACATTGTGACGGCTAAGACAGCGTTTAAATGCTAATGATTGGCGCTTAGTCCTAATGACGTGCTACAGTGTTGGTCCGCGTACGGCACGGCAATCGCGTTGCCGCTTGCGGCGGCTCGCGGCGCTATGCGCCACGGCGAGCTCGCCGCTGGTCGCGTTAGCTTGGCAATAGCTCGCGCAGCCAGGTAGTGGTCTTAGTGCTAGAGGTGGCTCGTGCGCGGCTAGCCTGGTGAGCGGCGGCGCCCATCACGGCAAATGCACAAACGCGAAAGGTAAAGCTCCGCAGCTCATACAAGCATGTGCCCAAGTTCTAAAGGCTACAAGGAGGTCACCTGAGCTAGGAGAGAGCTTGAGGAAGCGTGAAGTAGCTGGAGACTTGGTCGCACACGAGAAGAAGAAGGCGATGACACGGCTCGGCGAGAGATGAAGATCTGAGCAAAAAGAAGCAGGGTGAATGCTCGGGTTAGCTCAAGGGGCTTAAGAGCAAGCTATAAGAGCAAGGAATTTGAGAATAGCCTACCAATTTGAAGTGGGAGGTCAAAGAGCTTGAACTCTGGCCGCAAAAAGGCAACTTCGATTCACCGCGATCCTGTCGAGTACTACCCAATTGAGTTAGGGGTTTTTTTAATCTCAAGCCTAAAGGCGCGACATGACACGCTAGGTTTCGGACAAAGCTCACCGGAGATGAAGAACACAAGGGGATGCCCACTGGAGCGTGCTCTGGAGCTTCAAGGAGCCCGAGGTATGAGCTCAAGCGGGCTTCCCTCCCCTCTGTCAACCGAGGAGAAGTGAGGGAGAAGGAAGGGTCGCGAGGGGGTGTTATGCCCGGGCGATGACGGCAATGGAGGCGGCGTGAAGAGGAGGTGGTTCCGAGTGGCCAACGGCGGGCGGATTGACGGCGTCGAGTTGCGCTTCGCGCGCCGGGCAACGGCGGCCGCGTGGAGCTCAGCTCCTCGCGAGGTAGACGGCACCGACCGGTGGACCCAACCGTCGATGCACAGGAGCCGTGGCTCGGGAGAGAGAGTTTCAATCGGGACCGTTAGATGGCGAATGGACTGACGAGATGAGTGGGGGCATTCGGACGGTCGACGGGGTGATGAGATCCGACCGTTGATCTTCAATCCGACGGACGCATGTGAGGGTGCGATTAGGCGGTTGGGTTGAGTCCAGTCGCCGAGTCGGACTCGAGTCCGAGGAACGGTGCTAGCCGATTAGGGTTGAGTTTGACTGAGAATTAAATTAGATTTACTACTTTGACCAGAGCTTTATAAATAGAAATAAATTTCATAAAATCCTCAAATAATTTGTGGGGGTTCCTGGGAGTATATAGTTCCCATAAAAATTATAAAACCCCACTATTCATAAAATATTTTCTGATATTTAAATTCAAACTTAATGTATGTCTTTTAAGTTGGTTTGAATTTTCATTAGGTTCAAACTAGTCCCAAAAATTTTGGAAAAATTATATTTATTCATGATAATTAATTTAGTATTTGAATAAGTTGGTTCTAGTTGATGATCAGAACTTTTTATTACTGATTTGAAGTGAAATCTGAATTTTGATGTGTATGTTCACCTCAAATTAGATTTTCGAAGTACAATATATTATGAAATGATTTGAATTTGATAATGCATGTTAGTGAAGTACATATTAATCCAATTTAATTAGTTGGGGCTGTGACAAACCTCCCCCCTTACAAAAGATCTCGACCCGAGATCTGGGTGGAGAAGAATTAGAAAGTTTTCATTAGACGTTATAATTTATGTTGTCTTGATTTCCTTCAAAGATAGTGTTGACAGGTTATAATTTACATTAATATGTTTTACCTTTCCTTTCTTGATACAAAGGCACTTCATGCAGAGAAGAGTTCTGGATATGCTGCTCGCATCCGGTCTTCACGTTCCCAAGTCGCTTCATCTTCCGTGTGGTTGCTCCATTGAACCTTGACGAACTTGATGTTACGATTCCTAGTCTTACGCTCGGTTTCCTCAAGGATACGAATCGGACTCTCTCGATAAGATAGATCGGGTTGCAAGTCGAGTTTATCCAACTCGGTTGCTTCCGTTGGGACTCGAAGACATTTCTTGAGTTGGGAGACATGGAAGACGTTATGCACGTCTGAGAGTGATGGTGGCAACTCCAACTGGTATGCCACTGATCCCAACTTAGCTAGAATACGGAAAGGTCCAATATAGCGAGGTGCTAATTTACCTTTGATTTGGAAGCGACGTACTCCTTTCATAGGAGAGACTTTAAGATAAACATGATCGTCCACTTCGAAACTCAACTCGCGACGACGACGGTCGGCATATGACTTCTGACGTGATTGAGCCGTCCTAAGTCGTTCACGAATGACACGAACTTGCTCTTCAGCATCTTCCACCAAGGTTGGGCCATAGAATGGCCTCTCCCCGGCTTCGGACTAGTTCAACGGTGTTCTACAAGCTCTCCCATACAATGCTTCGAAGGGTGACATTTGAATGCTTGATTGGAAACTATTGTTGTAGGAGAACTCCGCGAACGGTAAACATTTTTCCCAACTATCGCTATAGGACAGTACGCAAGCCCGGAGAAGGTCTTCCAAAACTTGGTTTACCCTCTCAGTTTGTCCATCTGTTTGCGGGTGATAAGCGGAGCTAAAAGATAGACTGGTCCCCATCGCTTTATGTAAACATTCCCAGAAATAGGATGTGAATTGAGGGCCTCTATCAGAAACTATCACCTTTGGAACACCGTGGAGACAAACAATTCTTGCAATGTAAAGCTCCGCTAACTTGTCCCCACGGTAGATGGTCTTGACAGGAATGAAGTGAGCAACCTTCGTCAAACGGTCTACAATTACCCATATAGAATCAAATCCAGCTTTAGTTCTAGGAAGGCCGGTGATAAAATCCATGCCAACTTCTTCCCATTTCCACTGGGGAATTGGCAGGGGATCTAGAATACCAGCTGGCTTCAAGTGCTCAGCCTTAACTCTTTGACATAGATCGCACTCGGCCACATACTGCGCAACGTTTTGCTTCATTCGGCTCCACCACAGTTTCTTTTTCAAATCTTGATACATTTTTGTACTCCCGGGGTGGATAGAGAATTTTGAGTTATGAGCCTCCTTGAGAATCAATTCTCTCAAGTGGTGATCAAACGGTACCACCATACGGTTTCCAAACCATAGAGTACCTTGTGCATCTTGCTTAAAACATTTAGCCTTGCCTTGTTTCATTAGTTCTAAAATTTTAGCCACTTCTGCATCAGCTTTCTAGGCTTCCCTAATCTGGTCCTCAAGTGTGCAAGTCACACCGAGGGCTGCAAGCGAACCTTCTTCAACTATCTCGGTGTAGGCTTTGCAATGCAAAGACATAAGCTCAGAAAAATGAGTTCTGAAAAACAGCTGCATTGAGATTTTACGCTCAATGCGTCGGCCACTACATTAGCCTTCCACGGATGATAATGGAGTCCCATATCATAATCTTTAATCAACTCAAGTCATCTTCTTTGTCTCAAGTTCAGGTCGGCTTGGGTGAAAATATATTTAAGGCTCTTATGGTGGTGTAGATCTCGCAACGACACCGGTGAGGTAATGTCGCCAAATCTTCAAGGCATGAACTACAACCGCGAGCTCTAGGTCGTGTGTGGGATAATTGGTCTCATGGGGCCTCAATTGCCTTGACGCGTAGGCCACCACTGGCCGTCTTGCATAAGCACACAACCGAGCCCATGGCGAGATGCATCACAATGAATATCAAAGCTCTTGTGAATGTCAGCGAGAACAAGCACGGAGCTTCACGGGCATCCTTTCAAGGTTTGGAAGCTTTGCTCGCATTCTGCATCCACTCAAATTTCTTTTCTTTCTTTAGAAGTTGGGTCATAGGCTTCACGATTTTTGAGAAATTCTTGATGAACCTACGGTAGTATCCCGCAAGTCCAAGAAAACTACGAATGTCGGTGACGCTCTTAGGTTGCTTCCATTCGAGGACATCTCGCACCTTACTAGGATCAACAATGACACCGCCTTAGATAGGATATGACCCAAGAAACTAACCTCTCAAGCCAAAACTCACATTTCTTGAATTTGGCGTACAACCGATGGTGGCGAAGCTTTTCTAACACAAGTCTCGGATGTTGCTCGTGCTCAAGATCGACTTAGAGTAGATAAGGATATCATCAATGAAAACCACTACAAACCGATCTAAGTATTCCATGAACACCGAATTCATGAGGTTCATGAAATAGGTCAGCATTGGTCAAGCCAAAGGACATGACGTGTACTCGCATAAACCGTAAAGAGTAGAGAAGGCGGTCTTGAATGTCCTCGGTTCTAACTTTAACTGATGGTAGCCTAACCTCAAGTCAATTTTAGAGAACACCGAGCTCCACTAAGCTGGTCAAATAGGTCATCGATCCGCGGAGCGATACTTGTTCTTGATGGTGACCTCATTCAACGGACGGTAGTCAACACACATCCGTAAACTCTTGTCTTTCTTCTTGACAAAGAGAGCCGGGCATCCCCAAGGCGAGGAGCTAGGCCTGATGAAACCCTTGTCTTGCAACTCCTTAAGTTGTTCTTTCAATTCAGCTAGCTCATTGGGCGGCATCCGATACGGCCTTTTCGAGATGGGCGCGGTACCGGGTGCAAGCTCAATGACAAACTCTACCTCTCGGTCAGGGGGCATGCCTGGAAGCTCTTCAGGAACACATCAGATACTCCTCACTATTGGTACCTCCTCTAGCACGAGAGAGGTACTCGCCTCTAAAGCATATAGGTGAGAACTACCCACTAAAGGCGCAAAGACGACCTGGATGCCGTCCTCGCTAGTCACTGAGATAGACCGCTGGGCACAATCAATCTTCCCCTGATTCTTAGATAACCAATCCATCCCTAAGATAACATCAATGCCCACAGAACTTATCACTATTAAGTTTGCTGAAAAGTTAACGTTTTGTATTTCAATTTTCACATCCCTGCAGACTTGATCGGCGTAGAAAACCGACCCTGGGGACTGAATATGATAAGGTGGGTGTAGAGTATGTATCTTGAATTGGTTAATTTCGGCATACTCATTTTTAATAAAAGAATGAGATGCTCTAGAATCAAATAGAACTGATGCAGGACATGAATTAACAAGTAGTGTACCTAGCACGACGTCAGGTGCGTCGGTTGCCTCCTCTGCTGAGACGTGGTTGACACGACCACGTGCATGCTGGGGTGGAGTAGGTGCTGCTCTCGTGGTGGTGGCGGTGGCCTCGCCGAGCCGGGCTGGTGGTCTTTGGAGCAGAGTACGTCCGGGCATCCTCGCCGCTTGGCGAGGCAACTGCTGGCATAGTGGCCCTGGCGGACACAGTGGAAACAAATGACGCCGGGCTTGTGTGCCCCGCCAGTCTGTGGTCTCGCCCCGCTGTCTTCTTTGGCTGCCGGTGGTGAAGGTCGTGGAGGTGCCACAGAGACCTCGATGGTGCCGAAGGCCGGGCACGAGGTGCCCGAGGTAGTCTGGCGTGGCACAGAAAATCGCCACTCGCCACTGCCGTCTGAAAGGCCTTCCTCCTCTTCCTCGACTCATCCACTGTCATGCTCTCATGCTCCACCACTATCGCCTTGTTGACCAGATGCTGGAAACTCCTGAAATCATGTGCAGCTAAGACAAGCCGCAACTCCTCTGACAGCCCATGGAAGAACCTGTTCCGGCGACGAGCGTCTGTCGAGACGTCGTCCGGAGCATACCTGGCCAAGTAGTTGAAATCATGCAGGTACTCAGTGACTGTCCTCCGCCCCTGTCTCAAGGCAAGGAACTGCTGCTGCTTGATAAGCAGCACTCCCTCCGGTATATGGGCCTCTCGGAACGCGTCCCTGAATTCGTCCCAAGTCGGGACGTGACCAGCGGGCTGCATGGCGGAATAACTATCCCACCACGCGCTCGCCGCACCTGCCAACTGATAGCTGGCAAACAAGACTCTCTCAACTCCGGTACACTGCGCAATGTTCAGCTTCTTCTCAATGTTGTGCAGCCAGTCCTCTGCCTCCATCGGGTCCTTGCCGCCCGCAAATGTCGGAAGGTTGGTCCGCTGGAACTCGCCGAGACCTCCGGACACTCGGTGCGGGCAGCTCCTCCGCCGAACGGGAGTGGGCGGTATTACGTCGATCGCCTCAAGCATCCGGTCCGATCCATCCGTTGCGCTCAATCATCATCATAAACTCGACCATGGATGGCGGCGGAGGAGCACCTCCTCGGCGGTCCACCTGCGGGACGGCGAGAGGGCTCGCCATGCTCGGGGCAATTTCTTTGGATGACCGTCCTCGATCGTAGAAATCGCTTAGAGGTGCTAGACGTGGTGCCCTAGATGGGGATGGGAGCCTCTGCGCGCAGGCTCCCGATCGCAGAGTCGGTCTGTCATCCTGTATTAGGCAAGGATGGTTAGTAAGTAAGATAAAAGCCATTACTTGGCTATACCGCACAATCAATATCAAAGAGCAAGAAAATTGTAACATCAAATGGAACACCAAACATTAATCAACATAAACCAAATCGATACACTCAGTACATAGCGCCAGGTAGCTTAAGATTACAAATGAAATAGTAGTGTTTGCAAATAAAACATAACGATTCAAAGATCTACTACCCTATTACATAATCCTAAGGATACACGCTCAAACATAGAGCTCCCTGCCCTAACAGCCTAGATATTATTCCGGTCAAAGTTCACCGGAAAGTCATCGAGCGGTGGTATCCGAGGATCTGTGTCTTCCGGTCTCCGGGTTGGTGAGGCGTAAGGGGATCCTACGCCGATGATATGGCCTCCTACTTGGGAAGACGATAGTCGTGGCCGCGCGAGAAATGTACGGTGAAACCTCATTAGCGCCATACAGCACATCCGGACGAATTAGCCTCATGTCATGCATAAGCTGTAAATGGTCCTGAGCTACAATGAAACGACGACGCGTCTCCCATAACTCATGCATTACGCAGCGATGCATTTGGTCCATTATGTGAACCAATCTCGCCAACTGCCTGACTTGGGGGTCCTCCCCAAACTGGATCCTAGCAAACGAGCTCACGTCCCTAGCGCGTGCGCGCATCGGAAAGTGATCATATGGGGGCTGGGCTAACTCGGTCAGGTCGTAGCGAAGACGACTCATGGCCACTAAGGCCACTTCTTGTAACGCCATGGCCTCAGAGGTACCACGCGCCTGGAAGCGGTAAGGTATGCTCCCCGTGACTTGCCTAGCAACGATATCTATCACTGCCATAAATTCCTCCATTCCTGGTCCTCGATCACAGCGGTAGATGGAATAAGTGGGCTGATATGTGAAGTTCGCCCTCCACATCATGTCTCGTAGCAACGCCGGGTATCCATCCACTCCTTCAGCTTGAGTTTCCCGGACAAGGTACTGAGGGTTCATCTAAAGGCAAGAAGGCAAGGTAAGGGTAAGTTAGTTTCATAAACCAAAATAGGATCAGGAGAGAAAAGATACTAAGATGGATAAGGAATAAAAGATATTCTTATCTTAAACTTTCTGAAAGTAATTTGATAATTTCAAAATATTTTGACTCCAGAAGGCTTACTAACTCTAACGCCAGTGCTACCTCTAACCTACAGTCAGTATGGCTCTAATACCAACGCTGTGGGGACCCCGGTAATTATCTCCATAAGACCGAGATTAGACAAGGTCTTAGGGACATAATTACGGGTCTCCGGTAAATGAATTTCAATTTAACTCTATCCAAGTGAGAGGCTTACCCGAATACTAGAGCCTCAACAATCATGCGTCTTTGCTCCTTGCGGCGCTACATGATTGTCGATTCTCCTTCGATCCAAGCACTACACTTAGTGAGTTAAATGGGAATTCATCAACAACGAGTATGACTTATATTGGCTCCCAAGATCAACGACCAATATACTCATACCCTCATCCAACGTTGATTGCATCCATACAACACATACAACAAGAGATTAAAAAGACATACTGCATAATAGATAAAGTCTACAGTTTATTACATACGGCGATCGCCAAATTCAAAGTAAAGTATCAAGTAGCAGCGGAAGTAAATAGATAAAACAAAAGACCAGCAGTGGTATGCCCATCACCCATCGGCAACCGACTGGGGGTTAAATGATAGCACACTACTCGTTAGTGTCACCCAAGTCAACACTAACAAGATCGTCAGACTCATAATCTTCCTCACCAAAAGGCCAAGAAACATCCGGCCGAGTACAAGTGTACTGCAAGTCTTACACAAATAAAAATAGTTATGCATAAGGGTCATTCAAAGGATAGCTCATATTGGTTTAGTTTTGCGAAAGAGACGCAACGATTAACACCCTACACATACTAGTTTTTCATGTGCCCATTTTAAAATCAGATTTGAAGTAGAAGTAAAGCATATAGTAAAGCATTTCAAGAATAAACAATTGAATCATGTAAAGACCAAAGTGGCAGCCCACTTTGATGTACTAAACACATGAACATCCCGTCCATGACGAATACCAAGTTCAACCACAATTTTAATTAAAAGTCTAACAATAAGCGACCACAAATTTCAAGCGGTCGTCCATAACAGTGGACACGGCTATTCGAATAGATTAATACCTGCAGGTGTACTACTTTACCCACACGACTTGATTAGCCCGTAAGCCTCCAGAGGCCTGCGAAATAGCACACTTCCTATGGTATGCCGTAGGTAAATCAAGATCTGATCATTTTCAGAAGAAAGCCCTATTGAGCTAAGTTCCCCTTGTGAGATGGTTCCTTGCCTAGTACAAGCGTCTGATAGCCCTTGGTAGGGGGCTCACAAGTTATATTGGAAATACCGATGCAATCAAAACAAAAGAATTGGTGCTCCCTTGCACACTATAAAGGATTACATCGGCTCCTCAAAGAACATAGGATTTCACGGTCGCTATGCCCCTTACACCACCAAGGACTTAACACAATAAAACCCTCCCCCTACTTAACCATACGGCACCCATACACCGCGTGTGGCAGCACGAGTGTTGCTTGAACAGTAGGTACCCAAAGTTCGGTCCTCAATTGTCCAGACAAGTCCTTCCACTTACCCAATGCTCGTGCACAAAGCACCATCACTAACCAACACTTGTCCGGGCCAAATCTCATTTAAAAATGACAAAGTTTAACTCATAAAACAGCTACAAAGATCTGAAGTAAAAACATAAAGTAAGAGTTGTGTGTATCCCAAAACCGCCGGGTTATTCCCGACGATCGAACTACCGTATCTATACTTGCATGGCTAAGCAATTCTACAACCCATAATTCACACGTCCTATCTTAAGCATATAGGAGTTGGCATAATTCAAGATTAACCTCAAGCATAGGACATATCTAAACTACACATCACAAAAATATTGACATAATCAAAATAGCATGCAAGCAATTATCATTGCACTATCTTAACCAAAACTGGGATCAAATATGATGCAAAAGAAAGTTCAAATGATGCTTGCCTTGTTGGTACGATGTTGCTCACTCTCGGTAGCGTAAGTGTCGATATCAATATGCTCGGGATCTATATAATTATAACATCAAATAAATACCGAGAAAACAACTCAAAACCAAAATGCTAAAAAAATGCATGATTTTTCTACAGTAGTTAGGTCATGATTTTAAATGATTTTTGGTGAAAGAATTATTTCATTTCGATTTAGCATGTGGAAGTTATAATGGTTTGAATTTCAGATTTCAATAAGCCGTCATTATGTAATTTAATTATGAAGTGAAATTTTGTAGAACAGTGGTGAGTACGTGGATTACATAGATAAATAGGCAATATTATTATAAGTTAAAAACAATTGAGTTTTTGTCCTTTTTGGAGTTTTTATGATTTAGTCATTGATTTTCAAAGTTATCAGCCTTTTATAGTATAAAAATAATTGAGTTAAGGAGTATATTCTCCCAAAATAGTTTCTGTGACAGAGGTAACATGGAGACCATTTTTAGAATTAAGTTCAGTGAAAATGAAAATTATCAAAAGTGGTCTCACTGTTTTTGGAGCTTCCAATAATTACTTATGCATTTTTGAAGTTATCAGTCATTTTTCTATTGTACAAATAATGGTTGTAATGGATTAATCTCCAATTAATACTCTCTGCTACAGAGACAAGTTTGAAACTAATTTTAATATAAAGTTTACTACAAATGAAAATTTCCAGAAGTGGTTTCATGCGATTTGGAGTTAAAATGATTTAGTTATGTATTTTAGAAGTTATTCATATTTTTCAGTGTATAAATATCTGATCTCGAATTTACTAAAGTGATTATTACTTTTCTTACCGAGGTATACGCTAGCGCATCAATGACTAGCGGGCTCGTGAATAGTGCACTTTCTATTTAACTCAGACAAAGAAACGAGCGGTGGGGTCCACTTGTCGGCGACTGCTCATGGAACTTGGTCCACGCGCGCCCGTGCATGGTGCACGGGGCTTACGGCGATGGGCCCACTCATCAGTCTCTTTCGCATCTTGCTTATCCACTCGGCTTTCTGTGCAAGGTCTCACATGTCGGCGACACATTGTGACGGCTAAGACAACGTTTAAATGCTAGTGATTGGCGCTTAGTCCTAATGACGTGCTACAGTGTTGGTCCGCGTGACGGCACGGCCATCGCGTTGCCGCCGCTGCCGGCGGCTCGCGGCGCTACGCGCCACGCGCGAGCTCGCCGATGGTCGCGTTAGCTTGGCAATAGCTCCGCGCAGCTAGGGGTAGTGGTCTTAGTGCTAGAGGTGGCTCGTCTGGCGCTGGCCGGAAGTGAGCGCGCGCCCATCACGGCAAATGCACAAACGCGAAGGTAAAGCTCCGCAGCTCATACAAGCATGTGCCCAAGTTCTAAAGGCTACAAGGAGGTCACCTAAGCTAGGAGAGAGCTTGAGGAAGCGTGAAGTAGCTGGAGACTTGGTCGGCGCCGGAGAAGAAGAAGGCGATGACACGGCTCGACGTAGAGATGAAGATCTGTGCAAAAAGAAGCAGGGTGAATGCTCGGGTTAGCTCAAGGGGCTTAAGAGCAAGCTATAAGAGCAAGGAATTTGAGAATAGCCTACCAATTTGAAGTGGGAGGTGAAAGGGCTTGAACTCTGGCCGCAAGAAGGCAACTTCGATTCACCGCGATCCTGTCGAGTACTACCCAATTGAGTTAGGGGTTTTTAATCTCAAGCCTAAAGGCGCGACATGACACGCTAGGTTTCGGACAAAGCTCACCGGAGATGAAGAACACAAGGGGATGCCCACTGGAGCGTGCTCTGGAGCTTCAAGGAGCACGAGGCTGGTCCCGGCGCTACAAAGGAAGTCACGAGCTCGCATAAGCAAAAATGGAAATGGCATGCAAAGGAGGAGCCGAGGGTACCGGAGGTGGGAAGCTTACCAGAGAAATGAGCTCAAGCGGGCTTCCCTCCCCTCTTTCAACCGAGGAGAAGTGAGGGAGAAGGAAGGGTCGCGAGGGGGTGTCATGCCCGGGCGATGACGGCAATGGAGGCGGCGTGAAGAGGAGGTGGTTCCGGAGTGGCCAACGGCAGCGGCGGATTGACGGCGTCGAGTTGCCGTTTCTGTGCGCGTCAGAACGGTGCGGCCGCGTGGAGCTCAGCTCCTGCGCGAGGTAGACGAAGCAGCTGACCGGTGGACCCAACCGATCAGTGGCACAGGGAGCTGTGGCTCGGGGGAGAGAGAGAGTTTCAATCGGGACCGTTAGATGGCGAATGGACGGACGAGATGAGTGGGGGCATTCTGACAGTCGGCGGGGTGATGAGATCGGACCGTTGATCTTCAATCCGATGGACGCATGTGAGGGTGCAGTTAGGCGGTTGGGTTGAGTCCAGTCGCCGAGTCGGACTCGAGTCCGAGGAACAGTGCTAGCCGATTAGGGTTGAGTTTGACTGAGAATTAAATTAGATTTACTACTTTGACTAGAGCTTTATAAATAGAAATAAATTTCATAAAATCCTCAAATAATTTGTGGGGGTTCCTGGGAGTATATAGTTCCCATAAAAATTATAAAACCCCACTGTTCATAAAATATTTTGTGATATTTAAATTCAAACTTAATGTATGTCTTTTAAGTTGGTTTGAATTTTCATTAGGTTCAAACTAGTCCCAAAAATTTTGGAAAAATTATATTTATTCATGATAATTAATTTAGTATTTGAATAAATTGGTTCCAGTTGATGATCACAACTTTTTATTACTGATTTGAAGTGAAATCTGAATTTTGATGTGTATGTTCACCTCAAATTAGATTTTCCAAGTACAATATATTATGAAATGATTTGAATTTGATAATGCATGTTAGTGAAGTACATATTAATCCAATTTAATTAGTTGGGGCTGTGACAACCGAAGGATACCAACTACGGCAAAATGAAAGGCTAACGAGGTTCAAAACGACCGGGTTTCTAAAACTAAAGTACTAACCTGGGAATGAAGGAGGTCCAAGAATGGTCGCAGGAGCTCCGGTGACGGTGGTGCACGCCGGAGATGAGGAAGACGACACTCCCGCCCACGAAAAGCAATCCCCCAAACTGTCAACCTCTGTGAAGGTTAAACAAAACAAGTTAGGGAGGCTTGAGGTGACCAAGAGAACAAAAGGACAGCCAATATTGCAATATTGAACCACTGGAGCTCGGAGGTCGCCTGGGAGCTCCAAGGTCCAGCAATGGTGGTAGAGGCTTTCGGGTGTTTTGAGCACAAGAGTAGAGAAAGAAACTAGAGGTGCAAGAATGGATCCAAAGAAGCTTAAGGGAGAAGCTCGGGCTCAATATATAGCCGGAGAGGAAGAACAAGGGCAGTGTCTACGGTTTCAACAAGCTAGGACACTCGAAATGATAGGACCAGTGTCGAGAGACTTTTGGAGCAAAGGGGCTGCCACACACATTAATGTTGGCAAAGACATAGTCGCTTGTCGGCCAAGAGTTGACAAGGCACTGCTCCCTCCTGCCATGCGCACAAAATTTGATAAGGACCGGCCCCACCAGTCAGCGAGAGAACCAGGGAGGACTGGTCAACAAGTGTAACGGTTGGAATCCGCACTGAGCTCCCACTAGGGAGGTCTGAACGGTTGGATGAGAATCTAAGGGCTCAGATTCTAAATAAGGATTTAGAGGTCCTAGCACTTAGGGAAGGTCTGAGCCACAGATCTGAAGGTGGGCAGCCCACGATCACCCAAGTGCTAGGGGTGAGCGGGGAGGTCTGAGGAGGACGCCCTAGGGTGGTCTTTGCAAAAGATGCAAAGAAGGTCCTAGGGGAGGTCCTCGAGGGTTGTCTTTGCAATTAGAACATGAGGAGGTCGAGCGGGTTGGATTGAGATCCAAGGGCTGCGGGGCTGGCGAGGTTGCATGGGCGCGGGCTGGTGCTTTTAATTGGTTTGACCGAGCCAGTTGGCACGAGCTGCACTGTGCACACCCGAGAACAAGTGAATCGATTTGAGTTTGAAATTAAAAGCTGAGACTTGGGGATTTATTTGAGGTAGCAAACTAACTCCAAATTTTATGAAATTTTGACAGTAGCTTGCTAACCTTGAGATGGACCTTGTATAAAATTTCTAGAGGTTTTTGTGCTGTACATTTTCCTCCAAAAATTATACAATGTGCTGAGCTAGGGTTTGACTGCATGTCAAACAAGTTTGACTGACCCTTAAAAATATTCTAACAATTTCTAAAAATTGTGCAATTTTTCAGAGGGATCACATATCAACCCTAGCACTTAGGAAAAATATTTCCAGAGCAAGATCACAAGATTTGACAAGAGGATTTTTGGAAAGGCTTGTATTTCCATAATTCTTATTACAAGAATTTCCCAACATACTGGAATTACAAGATGTAAGAAAAAGTTTTAATTTCTACCCCTTTTCTTACATTTGAAACACAAGTTGAAAATGGGGATATTACAACCACCAAGCAACCTGCACAACAATAGACAAGCAAATCGAAACCGGAAACAAGTTCTTCACAACTTGACCCACGTTAGTCAAAACATGCATCATGCAACACATATGCACTTACACCCATGAGATTGACCTAACACCCAACACATTGCTGCCAAGAAGGCCAGCAACTTAAGTCAAAACCGGTCAGACCGCCAGCATGGCCGGTCGGACCGTTTCCTACGGTCGGATCACACCAAGGGCGATCGACCACCACCCAAGACTTAGCCAAATTCTAGCTTGAAAATCCGCAATCTCTCTGGAAATTTCAAACGAATAGAACTTTTGTCTGGAGGCTCCAAAAATTATGGGACCAAGAGCAGTAGAACCTCCTCTCTTGCCTACACCCTCTATTTTTGGCCCAGCTTAAAAATCCACAGCCACTTACTCGCCGGTCGACCGCTCGGCAGTGGCCGATCGCCCCATCGCCGGCCGGACCGCCGCCGGCCGGTCGACCGTCGATCTCTCAACCCGAGCTTGACTCGAACCACGCCGGTCGGCCGCCACCATGGCGGTCGGATCGCTGGCTCGACAGAACATGAACTTTGTCGAAAACGCTTGTTTCCGCAAACCTTCAACGTCATTGCTAATTGTCACATCATCCTAAGATCATGAGCATATCCCCATGATATCCACACATATACAGAATAGAACTCAATGTTGTGTGTATCCAACAAGCAACAGTCGTTCTGAGAACATCTATTCATAGGCCACCATGCATCAACCAGGTGTGCTTGTCTTCACGTTTGCTCCTATCATTGGATGGCCAAGCTATGATGTGATAATGTAACCCTTGAGCTTATTACACCCTGATCATGAACCCGATGTGTCTGGGGCCCGCGAGCTATCGACAATTAGACATTCAAAGGGTGGACTACCTTTCCGCAAATAATTGTATTTTGGGAACAATAGTCAATAATGCATGTCTGTTTGTAGGATCGTTAATGACAATCAGAGAGGGTGAATAATTGTAAACCGTAGTGAAATTTTTTTCACAAATTTAATGTCTTCTTATTGTTGAACCTGCCAACACAATAAAACAAAAAAAAAAGAAAGTGGGAAAAATATCTTTCATGGTACTGTAGCAAACTTTATTGACTGTAGCAAATAGTGTGATGTCTTTGTAACTTGAGCATGTCTTTGTAAGAAATAGCATGATGTCTTGTCACGTCTGACATGTGTTATTAGTAGCGATTAAAAATTGAAGACGCCGTTTTCATCCAGAATCAATGCTGCTACTTGCTTTTACTTGTTAATTACAGCAGACCGAACAGCTAAAGGAATTCCACACTATGTATTCTATTTCGGTCACCTGGCTGCTTGATTGGATCTAATTTTGCGCGGTACAAGACAAAGAAGACAGTTGACGCTATTGCTGATCTGACCGAGAGAAGAAGCTGGATGCTTTCGTGTGGACGATGGACCGAAGAATCGATGCGTGGACTAAGGCAAAAATGATGGCGGATGAAAACGACACACACTCAGACGAAACCGACATGCACGTGGACCGAGGATGAAAAACACTACGAGCGATGTCCTCAGCCACGCGTGGATCGAGACAAGGCGACGTGCTACTGCCGCTCGATCGTGCGGAACAAGATGTGCCTCCGCTTTCTTTCTTCATGCCGCACGAAGCCAGCAACAATTGTCTGTCACTCACTCACCCGTAATTTCCTGGAGTTTCTCTGGAGATCACTCAATGCAAAAGATCAAAACAACAAAAGCTTTTCTCATCATGGCGCACAACAAAAGCATCTCTAGATTAACACTTTGTTCTCATGCACGACCAAAAGCGCGCCGCCGCATAAAGAGAACAAAAAACTAAACCCTTGCCAGAGATTTTTCTGAAGCCGCCGCTAGCTCTTTTATACGCGCCCAACACCTACTCGTACACATCTACAGCCATAAGCACTAAAGCCTTCTAGCCCGGCCCATCATGCATGCATAAACAACCCATAATGCATACAACTATTAACACCTAATCACTTCATACACGTCAGCACATCTACTGCATGCATCTCCAGCCCACATGCATGCAGTGCCAGTCCATCAATTCCTGATGCCGCTACTCGCACGAATTCTCCAGCCTTCCAATTTTGGACACCCCAAAATCGCCATGTGCCGTAGTCTCCGAACCGCACCTCCGTAGCTCCAGCACGTATCATCCATCTTTGATCTCTATGCGCTCCAACTCAAGCCCGACCATCTCCTCCAGCATCCTCGATCCTTTAGACCATGACTTCACACCAAGCCACCTCTCGGTCACTGTTGTAGACCACGATCGCATTCGAGTTACCTGCACATGCAAAGACCAAAACACCATCTTTTTCCGACCCAAGTTCTTCCCAACTTGACCGACATAAGTCCACACACGCCACACACCTTAAATAACATCGCACTCCAATATTGTCAATTATTCATCAACTAAAATATCATAGACCTAGCCACATGGTCTAATACTGTTCATGTAAAATAATGAATAGCACTAGTTAGACATATATAGTTTTATACTGGTCTGTGTTATCGCTAGAGAAGTTACTTTGAGCGGTCATTGCCATTAAAAATCATATTGTAGTTCATTTGATGAAGATTGAAGCATACACTACTAGAAACCGTTTATTTGGTCTATAATGTGAACCAATCTAGCCAGCTGTCGCACTTGGGGATCTTCCCTATACTGGATCTCAGTGAATGTGTTCACCTCTGCGCCACGAGCTTGCAGTGGAAAGTGGTCGTATGGTGGTTGAGCTAACTCCATCAAGTCATGACGAAGATGGCTCATGGCCACACGAGCCACTGCCTGCAATGCCATAGCCTCAGAGGTGCCACACACTTGAAAACCGTATGTGATATACTTCTGTCATTTGCTTTATGATGATGTTGGCTCTGACCAAATATTCTTCCATCCCTGGTCCTCAGTCTCGACGGTAGATGGAGTACGTCCGTTGGTATGTGAAGTTGGCCTTCCAAATCATGTCTTGAAGTAGCGCCGGGTATCCATCAACATCTTCCGCTTGGGTTTCCTTGACCAAATACTAGCGACTCGTCTAAGGACAAGAAGAATGGGTAAGTTAGTTTGCAAACTCAATGAGAGTAGGGTAAGAAAATGATACTAAGATAGATGAGGAATAAAAGATATTCATAACTTAAACTTTCTGAAATATTTTGCTAATTTGAAAAATAATTTGGTTTAAAGACTTGCTAACACTAACGCCCGTGCTTTTTCTAACCTACAGTCAGTATGGCTCTGATACCAACTGTAACATCCCAATTTTGGGCTTGTGTTTCAAATGTAAGAAAATAAGTAGAAATTAAAACTTTTTCTTACATCATGTATTTCCTGTCTGTACTAAACAATTATTGTACAAGAGTTATGGAAATGCATTGTCACAAGTCATTGATCCAAATCTTGATCCTTCCCGGGTTTAGATCTGAGCATTGGAACTCCTTGGTAAAAATCCTTAGTCTCAGGACCTCCCTCCGCGTCGATCTGGACCGTTCAGGACCTCCCTAGGCCTAATCTGAACCGTCCAGATCTCCTCCGATTAAGACACTATCGCTTAGGACCTCCCCGAGTAGATCTTGGCCATCCGAGACCTCCTCGTGTAAATCCCAGACCGTCTAGGACCTCATCCTTTGGATCTGTAGCTTTAGGACCTCCTCCTCTGGTCTAAACCGTTAGATTTAGATCTAACGGGCTAGACCTCCTTCCTCAGAGTTAAAGCCTTAGGACCTCCCCTAGTGCTCAGGACCGCCAGATCTCGATCTGACGGTCACGACCTCTGTTAGGCGCGAGGACCTCCTTTGCGTGCGCTGTGCATGCACTGGTCGTGGTCGTTGGATCGATCTCAACGGTCCGCACCTCCCAGTCGGGGAGGAGGTCTTTTGTGCGCTGTGCTTCGAGATCCGTGGCCGTGCGATGAAGGATCGACAGCCCACGACCTCTCCTTTGTCTTCGAGTTCATTTGGACCTCCCGAGAGCTCAAATTTTCTAAGTATTTTGTTATTTCAAATTTCAAAAGTGCATAACTTTGTCATTTTAATTCCTTTTTGAATGATTCCTGTTGCTGTAGCTTTGTTATAGTATGAACTTTAATTTGAGAATGGATTTAGGCACTGTTATATAGTAGAAAACGATAGAAACTGCAAGAACTTGTTTAATATGAAATGGTTGTTTAGAAATTCATTGAAAATTTGTAAAATGCATAACTTATTCTCTGTAACCCCAAACCGAGCAAACTAAGTTTTGTTAAAACCCACTAGGATTGTACTGTAATATAGAATAGGTCTTCATACGATCATTGCCACTTTGAAATTAATGGTTCACTAGTTTTAGAACTTAGAAAATCATAACTAATTCATTTCAACTCCAAATTGTGCAAACTCAGTTTTGCTGTTGTTAGGATAACCATATCTACCTACCATAAAAATTTCAAGTTTCAGATCATTCTAGAAATTTTCGTCATGAACAAGAATCAAATTAATTTAATTATGATTTTTTCAGGCTGAGAGAACTTAGATTAGCCATAACTTTTTCATGTAAAGTCCAAATGAAGTGATTCTTGTTTCTAAAATTGTCTAAAGTCAACCTCTAGCTTCTGTAGAAATTTTATTGGATTTGGATGTTCTTTGTGTTGAGTTCCTTTTGGTGTTCTTCGTTCTTATCGGTTTTTATCGCCTTTTCAAGTAGGGTTCAAGAATTTATTGAACCTGAGCACTCCCCTCTGCAGCAAGACACATCCCAGCAAGGCAAGCAGTTTGATCATGTCAATCCCAGTATTTTAATTATTTATGTTGTTTACAACTTCTATGTATGCATTGCTATCTTGTTTTAACTATTGTCGATAGTTGGCCTAGTAGATGCATTTCCTTAGACAAATGATTATCCTTTACTACCGTGAGCCTAGGTTATTGCTGTGATTTAGAGTTCGTGGATGAGCTCTTGTCACTTAGTAGTTTGCGAATTAATTGCTTAGCCATGCTTAGCTTCTAGAAATGGGCGTTATCGACTTGTCGATAACCTTGATCACATAAAACTTATTATTATGATTATGATTTCCACCTTGTGCCATGTCTACTTATGAAAACTAAAACTGAAAACAAAAGGATTTAGACTTGGGCACAATGGTAAGATGGTGTGATTTTCGTGTGGTCGGAATGGTGCCCGAGTCAATTAAGGACCGAACATCTTGGGAGTACATCATATCCGAGCAATTTGTGCGTGCTAACCACACTAGAGGTATGGGACCTCTCTTGACTTAGTACTTTGGCGTGTATTGGCTTCGGTCGCAGGAGTCGCAGGAGGGATGGAGGTGGGAGCATTGTAGAGTCCGAAGGCTTCCCCGTAACGGTGGTTGTCTTTCGGTGGCAATGTAAGCGTATGGGTTTCGATCCATACGAGCGGCTCGTGGTTAATACACAATATTGGAAAACATCTCGTAGGACTTAGCCGTGCTGCATACCTTTGGAAGTGTGCTTTGTGGCTTAAAGGCGGTCAAGTGTGGGTACATTGGTACACCCTGCAGGGTTAAAACTATTCAATAGTCTCGCCCTAGGTTATGGACACGCTTGGGTAAGCTTTCAAGAGTTAGACTACAACCTTTAATTAAAACTTGATGGGTAGTACGAACTGGGATTAGTGTTATCTTGGGTGACTATGGGGATAGTCACTTCTAGGTGGTTACTTGTATTTATCCTTATTTTCGCTGTTACTTTCAACTTTAAAATTTATTTGTAAACTTGCTTCCAAATGTATTACATTATTGCAAATAAAGTTGGCTTTGTGCAAAATAAGACATACAACCTCCACCTAAATAAGCTTGCATGTAGTTTATGAATAGGTCTGCTATTCCACACGTCGCCTTGCAGTACCTTTGTGTACTCGCTTATCTTGCTTAAATGTATTTGTTGCAGAGGAAGAGGGTGAGCTCGATGGGCCTCACTTTTGTGAGTCGTGTTGTGGTAGCTATGGGCGACTAGCTTGATGGCCGGTCGGTTGCCTTGTGGGTTGTGTGGCTAACCTGGTCGACTTTTGTTCTAGCCATCTTATGGCACCTTTTGCTTCCGCTGTTATTCTTGTATATTGCTCTATTTGGCCGGTCGGCTCTTTTGTAATAACTTACTTTATGTATGTCGTTGTTGAACTTAGTGATGTATGTTGTATGGAAATGATGTGTAATTTTGTGATGATGTGCATATGCTGCAATTCTGGGAAGCATATGTCCATCGAGGCTTAGAATGTTTAATTAGTAATGCTAGAACCATTTGGAGGTTAAGTGTTACTAGTTAAATATTCCGGGTCCTCACAAAGTTGGTATCGAGCCATACTTGACAGAGAAACCCCTAGCTTGGTCGCTTCTAGGATATTTTGTAAACTTACTTTCAAATAGTTTATAAAAACTTAAGTAAGTTCTCAGATTTTACTCCTTATCTATCTTAGCTTGCTCATCTCACCTTATTCCTGGTTAAATTTGGAAAATTGTTTTCCCTCTCATCTTCCTTCGAAGATAGTTGTTATCGTTTAAGTTGGGTTTTGGGAACCAATGAGTTTGGCAAATTGAAATGTTGGCTGCCCTTCTACAAGGTTTTGAAGCTTCGGAATGGTGAATTTCACTAGGAGCTTGGATGCAAAATCTGACAGCAAGCGTCAATTTCCTGACAGCAAGCTCAAAGGTTCTAAAGAAGGTAGAAAATGAGAGGATAATTCAACTAAAACTTGTGGGAATAAAAGGGTGAGGAGTGATATGAGTTAGCTTCGTGTCGACCCTCATTTAGGTGGTTTTACCTTGCTTTTAGTGTATTAAGCCAAGGTTGATTTCTAAAATTTTACCTTCCTAAACTGATTGCTCGCTCTTCCATACGAGTTAGTCATACCAGAATTGCTTTTGTAAATTGAGCTCTTGTGTTGGTTTTATATTGGTTTTGAGCTTCGAGTTCGCTTGGTGGAGATTTTAATTGTTTTTCCTTGCTTTGATTCGGCTTGTTCCTTGTCCATCTAGTACCTATCCCCACCCAACTTTCAGAGGACTCCCTAGTCCTCGGTTTTCTTCGCTCACTCGTTTCTCTGTTTTCGGTTGCGCTTGCTAACCCATCTCTTCTTACCAGATGTCCGGACACCAAAGAAGAAACTAGGTCACCACCGGAGGAGATGGAGATCTCCCTGTCTCCAGATTTCCGAACAAGACTCACTGGCGCCTCCACCCAGGCGATTGTAATGGAGTCTGTTCCCATTGCCCCGGGAAATGGCAACTACCTCCTTTTTGCTGTGACCTTGGTGAGGAGAGCCACGCCGCCGAAGATTGTCAATCGGGCGTGTTAAGGTTTGCTTGCCATGTGGTGAGGAAGGACACTACGGCAGCGAGTGTACCACAGCTTGCCCAAATTGTGATGAGGACCACCTACCCGGGAACTGTTCGACTGCCAAAGTCACTTGTTTTCTCTGTGAGGGAAGCACTCACTCTTCCAAAGAGTGTAGCATGAGCCTGGTGATCGCCAGATCATTAAAACTTCAGCGATTGCTTCTTCGGTCATCTACAAGTATCGCAATCGCCAATGCTTCCGCACTGCAGAAGTTCTTGGATGATTTCTCGTGGAGCTGCAGGACAAATTATCAGTCTATACCTTTCCCGAGTTTCAACTTACGGTCGAGAATTCCATTGTTGCTAAGGCCAGTAAGGAGAAGCCAAAGGATCGTCCCAAGCATCAACAGATGGCGGATGCCACTTGTTTCTTCTGTAACAACAAGGGCTACTATGCGCATAGTTGCCCTAAGAAGAGTGTAACAACCCTCACCCTCTGCGGGCGTGTTTGATCTCGTGCACTGCGGTCCAGAGCAGGTGGCCCCGCACCGCCGAGGTCACATGCTTTCATTGCCTCGTAAAGGGCACTACGCCAACAAATGCCCGGTGAAGAATCAAGATCCAAGACCGCCGTGGTCAAGCCAACTTCCTCTCCGCCAAGGAAGCACAGGAGGCGCCTAACGCCATGTTGGGTACGCTTCTTGTCAACTTTCGCTTTACTACTGTTTTGTTTAAATTGAGATCATCAGCCCACCCTTGCTGAAGGAATTCCAGCCGCTCAACTTGGGAGTGGTTGAGCATGGCCTTCTTGCTGCCTTGGTTGTGCCACCCACCTTGGTGGATCGTATCTAGTCCGCTCAGCAATCGTTTGGCTTGAGTGTCACCTCTCTTTTCCCTATACCGCCCAAGGCATCACATCCAAGTTCTTGCCTCAAATTTCTGTGGCCTAAGCGGCCGTAATCCCTCTTAGGAACTAGCTGTGGAGGGATGACTCCGTATAGCTAGTTATCAAGTCAAGGTCCCATTCGTTAGTGGAGTAACCAGACAAATTGCTCCACCAACTAAGTATGGCCTTGGTTCCTCCAAAAAGCTAGCTGTGGAGGGATGACTCTGCATACCTAGCTAGCAGGCTGAGATCCCGTTGTTGGCGGAATTAACCAGATAAGTCGCTCCACTAACTAACAACGATCTTGCCTCACCACCCACAAAATCAAGAAGGATCTCTCATTCTGTCAACCTTCATGATATCTGGACCTATTAAGCTTCCCCGTGTCGACTAATGTGGCACGCTTTCTACCAGTCAAAACCAAGTTTCGTACAGGCTACTTGGCTGAGCATTATGTCTCGAGGATCGTAAGTTTGCCGAGTACCGATGGTGCTCTGTGCCCGTGTTCAGACTATCCCTCTTTTCCTTCCGAGTGATGCCAAATCTCGGGACGAGATTTTTGTAAGGGGGGAGAGTTGTAACATCCCAATTTTGGGATTGTGTTTCAAATGTAAGAAAATGAGTAGAAATTAAAACTTTTTCTTACATCATGTATTTCCTGTCTGTACTAAACAATTATTGTACAAGAGTTATGGAAATGCATTGTCACAAGTCTTTGATCCAAATCTTGATCCTTAAAAAACATTCCTGTTCCATCTTGTGTTAATCTCCTGGAAATATTTTTCCTAAATTATTGGGTTGGTATGTGACCCCTCTGAAAAATTTCACAATTTTTAGAAATTGTTTGAATACTTTTGGAGGTCAGTCAAACCTACTCAAATTCTGGTCAAACTAGGGACCAGCACCTTGTGGAATTTTTGGAGGAAAATGTATAGCACAAAAACCTCTGAAAATTTTATTCAAGTTCAATCCCTCAGCTAGCAACCTCCTGTAAAACTTTCATAATTTTTGGAGTTCGTTTGCTGCCTCAAACAATTCTCCAAACGTCAGCCTTTCTCAAAAACCAGAAAAATCAAATCGGTTTGAGTCGACTGGGCTCGAGCCCGAGCCTAACTCAATCGCCACGGTTGGACCCACCCACTCAACCTTCTCGGCTCGCTCCTTGTGGGTCGTTGGATCTCCATGCAGCCGCCTGCACCTCCCCCGATCTCGGCGCCTCGGGGTGGTCGTGCCCTTGATCTCCATCCAGCGGTCACGACCTCCCTGGACCTCCCGCGCCGGACCTCCTCTCGCCGGGTGATCCGTGCGTCCCAGACCACCCCATGCCAATCGGGACCGTCCAGGACCTCCCCTTCGGCTCCGTTCTCTTTCCTTTCGACCTCCTCGAATCCTGGTCATCATGATTTCCTCGCACCGTGACCGTGTCGTGACCAGAGCAAGATGGGGCAGTGAGATGTCACCTTTTGCCTCTTGTCAACGGCTCTTTTTGCTGCCATGCATTTATTGCTAGTCAGCTTTAGCCTCCAAAGTCTCCACCCTGCTCTGCCCCTACCTACCGTGCGTGCTTTTTGGCACGGGCATGGACATTGTTCACAGTGAACTTGCCCATGCCATTGCCAAGATTCCAGGCTATGAATAGCCTGAAACCTCCCTTCTCCTTTTTCTTCTTCGTTCTTGTGGCGCTTGAGCTCCCTCAGTTGAGCTGGTCCTCAAACTCAAACCCTAAGAACACCACCTCTCTCTGCCACCTTTGCCGGCTTTGGAGCTCCTTGAAGACCTCCGAGCTCCAGTGGTCCCATCAGCATTCTTGCCTTTTCGTTGTCATCTTGATCACCTAGGGCTTGCTCTAACTTAGCTTGGTTCATTGCAGAGGTGGACAAGTTTGGGAGCTGCTTTTCGTGGTCGGGACCATCTTCTTCCTCGGCTCCGGCGAACTGCTTCACCGCCGGGTCTCCTCCGAATTCCTCTGGACTTTCCCTACACTCGGGTGAGTTCATTTTAGTCCCTAAGAGCTCTAGGTCTAAGTAGTTAGCTTGTAGCGCTTGTGTTCGCTGTTTTCGGTTTTGCTGAAAACTTGCACTCCTAGCCTATCTCCGGCTTGCCGGCGATCAAGGCCGTCACCGCCGTCGAGGGTGTCCCTGGTAGGTCCGCGGCGTTATTGTGAGTGTGATGGTGCCCTTGGTCGGCGCTGGCAAGGTCCCCATCGCCGGCGGCGAGCTATTGTCCGCACTCAGGTTTTTGCCGTGCCGTACTCGGATAGGTTTTGGGGCCTTTTGATTAGCATTTAAGATGTCCTAGGGCCCAATCATTAGGGTTTTAATGCTGTCCGTGATTGCCCTTTTATGCTGTCGGGTCAGCATAGCGCGTGTGCCGCTTAGTCCTAGGACCTCCCCTGGACCTCCTCGCCCGCAAAGACCTCCCTCCTCGGGTTAATCATGGCCGTCTTAGACCACCCCCAAGTCAAATCTGTACCGTAGAGGGTTTTCCGTGTAAATTTCTAAGTCCCAAGAGCTCCTTGAACTTTCTCCGCCGTTAAAAGACCTCCTGGGATTAGCTCTTAGCCGTTAGATCTGGCTCTGTGTAAAATATTGCGCGTTTGGACCTCCCCTTGGGTTGATCCTAACCAGCTAGGACCACCCTGGTTAAATCCTAGCCGCTAGGACCACTCCTGCGCAAAAGGACCTCCTCTGGGTCATTTTGCCAAAACCACCTCGGACCTCCACCGAGGTCCTCTTTGCAAAAGACCTCCCTGGGCATTTTGCAAAGACCACCTCGGGTCCTCTTTGTAAAAGCCACCTGGTCTTTTACAAAGAAAACCCCGCCAGACCTCTTAGGCTCAATCCTAGCCGTTCACGACCTCCCCGGGTTTAGATCTGAGCATTGGAACTCCTTGGTAAAAATCCTTAGTCTCAGGACCTCCCTCCGCGTCGATCTGGACCGTTCAGGACCACCCTAGGCCTAATCTGAACCGTCCAGATCTCCTCCGATTAAGACACTATCGCTTAGGACCTCCCCGAGTAGATCTTGGCCATCCGAGACCTCCTCGTGTAAATCCCAGCCGATCGAGACCTCCCTCTGGAGATCTTGACCGTCTAGGACCTCATCCTTTGGATCTGTAGCTTTAGGACCTCCTCCTCTGGTCTAAACCGTTAGATTTAGATCTAACGGGCTGACCTCCTTCCTCGAGTTAAAGCCTTAGGACCTCCCCTAGTGCTCAGGACCGCGGATCTCGATCCGACGGTCCACGACCTCGCAGGCGCGAGGACCTCCTTTGCGTCGCGGTGTGCATGCACCGGTCGTGGCCGTTGGATCGATCTCAACGGTCCGCACCTCCCCAAGCGGGAGGAGGTCTTTTGTGCGCTGTAGCTGAGATCCGTGGCCGTGCGATGAAGGATCGACGGCCCACGACCTCTCCTTTGTCTTCCAGTTCATTTGGACCTCCCGAGAGCTCAAATTTTCTAAGTCTTTTGTTGTTTCAAATTTCAAAAGTGCATGACTTTGTCATTTTAACTCCTTTTTGAATGATTCCAGTTGTTGTAGCTTTGTTATAGTATGAACTTTAATTTGAGAATGGATTTAGGCACTGTTATATAGTAGAAAACGATAGAAACTGGAAGAACTTGTTTAATATGAAATGGTTGTTTAGAAATTCATTGAAAATTTGTAAAATGCATAACTTATTCTCTGTAACCCCAAACTGAGCAAACTAAGTTTTGTTAAAACCCACTAGGATTGTACTGTAATATAGAATAGGTCTTCATACGATCATTGCCACTGAAATTAATGGTTCACTAGTTTTAGAACTTAGAAAAATCATAACTAATTCATTTCAACTCCAAATTGTGCAAACTCAGTTTTGCTGTTGTTAGGATAACCATATCTACCTACCATAAAAATTTCAAGTTCCAGATCATTCTAGAAATTTTCGTCATGAACAGTAACCGAAATTAATTTAATTATGATTTTTTCAGGCTGAGAGAACTTAAATTAGCCATAACTTTTTCATGTTAAGTCCAAATGAAGTGATTCTTGTTTCTAAAATTGTCTAAAGTCAACCTCTAGCTGCTGTAGAAATTTCATTGGATTTGGATGTTTTTTGCTGTTGAGTTCCTTTTGGTGTTCTTCGTTCTTATCGGTTTTTATCACCTTTTCGCGTTAGGTTCCGAATAATTTATTGAACCTGAGCACTCCCCTCTGCAGCAAGACACATCCCAGCAAGGCAAGCAGTTTGATCATGTTAATCCCAGTATTTTAAGTATTTATGTTGTTTACAACTTCTATGTATGCATTGCTATCTTGTTTTAACTATTGTCGATAGTTGGCCTAGTAGATGCATTTCCTTAGACAAATGATTATCCTTTACTACCGTGAGCCTAGGTTATTGCTGTGATTTAGAGTTCGTGGATGAGCTCTTGTCACTTAGTAGTTTGCGAATTAATTGCTTAGTCATGCTTAGCTTCGGTAGAAATGGGCGGTTATCGACTTGTCGATAACCTTGATCACATAAAACTTATTATTATGATTATGATTTCCACCTTGTGCCATGTCTACTTATGAAAACTAAAACTGAAAAACAAAAGGATTTAGACTTGGGCACAATGGTAAGATGGTGTGATTTTCGGGTGTGACTGGAATGGTGCCCGAGTTAATTAAGGACCGAACATCTTGGGAGTACCTGTTATCCGAGCAATTTGTGCGTGCTAACCACACTAGAGGGTATGGGACCTCTCTTGACTTAGTACTTTGGCGTGTATTGGCTTCGGGTCGCAGGGAGTCGCAGGAGGGATGGAGGTGGGAGCATTGTAGAGTCCGAAAGGCTTCCCCCCCGTAACGGGTGGTTGTCTTCGCCGGCAATGTAAGCGTATGGGTTTCGATCCATACGAGCTGCTCGTGGTTAATACACAATATTGGAAAACGCCTCGTAGGACTTAGCCGTGTCGGCATACCTTCTAAGTGTGCTTTGTGGCTTAAAGCGATCAAGTGTGGGTACATTGGTACACCCCGCAGGTTAAAACTATTCGAATAGCCTCGTCCTAGGTTATGGACACGCTTGGGTAAGCTTTCAAGAGTTAGACTACAACCTTTAATTAAAACTTGATGGGTGGTACGAATCGGATTCGTGCTATCTTTAATGGTGACTATGGGGATAGTCACTTCTAGGTGGTTACTTGTATTTATCCTTATTTTCGCTGTTACTTTCAACTTTAAAATTTATTTGTAAACTTGCTTCCAAATGTATTACATTATTGCAAATAAAGTTGGCTTTGTGCAAAATAAGACATACAACCTCCACCTAAATAAGCTTGCATGTAGTTTATGAATAGGTCTGCTATTCCACACGTCAGTCTTGCGAGTACCTTTGTGTACTCAGTTATCTTGCTTAAATGTATTTGTTGCGGAGGAAGAGGGTGAGCTCGATGGGCCTCACTTTGTGAGCTGTGTTGTGGTAGCTTGGGCGACTAGCTTGGCGGCCCGGTCGGTTGCCTTGTGGGTTGTGTGGCTAACCGGTCGACTTTTGTTCTAGCCATCTTATGGCACCTTTTGCTTCCGCTGTTATTCTTGTATATTGCTCTATTTGGCCGGTCGGCTCTTTTGTAATAACTTACTTTATGTATGTCGTTGTTGAATTTAGTGATGTATGTTGTATGGAAATGATGTGTAATTTTGTGATGATGTGCATATGCTACAATTCTGGGAAGCATATGCCCATCGAGGCTTAGAATGTTTAATTAGTAATGCTAGAACCATTTGGAGGTTAAGTGTTACTAGTTAAATATTTCGGGTCCTCACACCAACGCTGAGAGAACCCCCAGGTTATTTCCGTAAGACCGATTAACTCCATTCAAGTGAGAATACCTGACCGAACTAGAGCGATGGTAACCATGCAAACTGCTCCTCTGCAAGTTCCACATGGTGATCGGTTCTCCAAACGATCCAAGTACACACTTAAAGGAATTAAGAGGGAATTCAAAACAGCAGGTATGAGTCTTGTGTTGGCCCCCAAGATTAGCGACCAACACACTCATACCCTCATTCAACGTCAATCACAGTCATACAACATTCATGCATTAATAATCCAAAATACATACAACATAGTAGTTAAGTCTACAACTATTACAAAGCGACCAACCAGCCAAATTCAAATAAGAACATTAAGTAGCAGCGGAAGCAATATAAATAAACCAAAAGGTCTAGCCTGGTGTGCCCCATAACCCATGGCAACCAACTGGGAGTTAAAGAACAACACTATTCGTTAGCGTCGCCTAAATCAGCGCTAACGAACTCCTCGGGTTCAAAGTCTTCCTCACCTGAATTTGCAGAGCCGGGTTGAGTACAAATGTACTCGCAAGTCTTACACAAATTAAAATTATTTATGCATAGAGGATATCAATAGAATGGCATTAGTGGCTTAGTTTTGCCGAAAACGCAATAATTTTCACCCTACACATATTAGTTTTAAATTGCCATTTTGTAAACAAGTTTTTAAGCAAATGATAAACATGTGACATAGCTATACATTAATAAACAATTGAATCAAACAAATACCAAGTTGTAACCAAGTCAATTTTAATTCAAAGTCTAACAATAATGACTCCCGAATTCAAGCGGTCGTCCGTAACCGTGGACACAGCTATTCAAATAGATTTACACTCTGCAGAGGTGTACTACTTTACCCACACGACTCGATTAGCCCGTAAGCTTCCGGATAATGACACACTTCCTAAGGTATGCCGGCCGGGGAAATCGAGATTTGGTACTTTTTAGCAATAAAATCCTATTGAGATAAGTCCCCCTTACGAGATGAACCCCATACTTAGTACAAGCTACGGATAGCGCTTGCTAAGCGGGCACACAAGTTGTGTTAGAAATACCGATACAATGTAAATAAAGAAAAATAGTGATCCCATGCACATTATAGAAATTACATCGGCTCCTACGGACAAATGATCAAACACAAGTGTCCTCACACCACCTGGGAATTAACCCAATAAACCCCCCAACCTACATGACCAAGCCGGTTCCCAACTCCAGCGTGTGGTACCATGAGTTTTACTTGAATTAACGATGTCACTAAAGTTCGGTCCTTGTTGGTCCGGACAAGACGACCACAAACCTGAGTCTCGTGCATAAGAGCACCCACTCTAACAACCACTTGTCCAGACCCAAATCACTTTTGAAATAAACAATATTTAACTTAAGAAACAGATACAAAGATCTGGATAAAAATGAAGATAAGAAAGTTTTGTGTCTCCCATAATTGATGGGTTACTCCCGTTAATCGATCTACCGCAAACTGGACTCGCATGGCTAAGCAACCCCATATATATAATATATACCACACAACCTAACTTAAGCATACAAGTATACGATTAAATCAAGGATAGCATCGTGAATAGGACATAACTAGCTACACATCACAAAAATATCGATATAACAAAATAGCATGCAAGCAATATTATTGCATTTCAATTAACTAACTTAGCAAAACTGGGATCAACATGATACAAAATAAAGTTCAAATGATGCTTGCCTTGCTAAAATTCAAGTTGTTCACTCTCAGTGGTGTAATCGTCGATTTGTGGCAATTTGGATTTTTTTAAATTTGGCCCTGTATTGCCAGCTTAATTATAAAAATAGCCTCGTTGGCATAAGAATTGCAAAAGTGGCCCCCTACCGAGCACGGAATAACTAGAGCCTGACGCGTGGAGCTTACCGCGCTCGGGGAGCGCGGAAAGTCGGTGGCGCGGCGGCCAGGGCGGCGCGGAACGAGCGCGTGGTGCGGAAGGTGGTGGGGGTCGGCCGCCCGCACCACCGAGCACGGTAACTTCACCGCAGCGCTCGCGGCACCGAGCGCAGGAGCTAGGGCGTGCGTGTAAGATAACAAATGAGTAATCAATGCGCATGCACAAAACAATCGATGAAACAAGTTGGTCTACCATGCGCATGCATGTACCGGTCATCCGACGTGGCCTGCATGGTGCTATGCCAGCCTCCTTCCTGTGCTCCAGTGGCGCGAACCGGCCCGGACCCACTACCTTCCGCACCGCGCCGCGTCTTCCACGCCACAAGCTTTCGTCCCCCCACAAGCATGGCTCCACACGTCAGGCTCTAGTTATTTCGCGCTCAATAAGGGGCCACTTTTGCAATTTTTATGACAAGAGAGCTATTTTTGCAATTAAGCTGGCAACACGGGGCTAAATTAAAAAAAGAATTTCGGCAATTCGGACTCTATAGAGATAATGACATCGAATAAATATTAATAAATAGCCAAAAACTCAAAGTACTCAAAAATACCTGAAATTTATACAGTATCTAGATGATGATTTTAGATGAATTTAGGTGCAAACATTATTTCATTTGGAGTTTATATGAGAGATTTATAGCAGTTTAAAAATTAGATTTCTGGAAAATGCTGAAAAATTCACTTCTCTTATTGTTCATCTGATTTTAATTATTTAGTAAAAATTTGTAGGATAGTGGTGGATATAAAGATTACATGGTTATAAAGATAATAAAAATTTATGTTCAATAAAACTTGAATCATCTTAATTAGAGTTCATATGAATTTTCTATGAATTTTTTAAGTTAAATCAATTTCTAGTGTAAAAATAATGTCTTACCGAATTGGATTCCAAACCTGAAATTTTCTAAGGTAGTAACATATTCAAAACTTATACCATGGTGTATTACATTAAAAATTCAAGCTAACAAAATTGGTTTCACTACATTTGGAGTTAAAATGAATTAGTTATGAATTTTCGAAGTTAAAAGCATTTTCTAGTGTCACAATAATTCGGTTTTTGGATCAATTTCCATCAACTATATTTTCTAGGACATAAAAATATTTCGAACCTATTCCAAATTAACATACAGTAAGAATGTAAATTATCAAAATTTGTTTCACTGGATTTGGAGTCAATTTGAATTAGTTATGAATTTTTTGAAGTTATTTGATTTTTCAATGTAACAATAATGGTTTCCCAAATTTTCTAACGTTTTTAATACTTTTTCTATCGATACCTATTCTAGCTTCAGTCGCTAACGGTGGGGTCCAATGGATACTATCGTTTTTCATTTATACTCTTAATTAAACCGAACTGACAGGCGGGGCCCGTAGGTCATAGACTCAGTCTTATGAACTCAGACCACCAGTGCATAAACACAGTGCACAGGGCACTTAAGTGACTTGGGCCCACATGTCATACTCTACCGTGTTTCATTTATCTTCTCCGAATTCTGTTTGCGGGACCCACGTGCAAGCGAAACATTACTACTCTAAGACAGCACTTAATTGCTAAGCAATCATTAGCTGTTAATTAACCGAGATTTTCCCTAACCTCCTTGCTACAGTAGCGGTCAGAAGAACCGACAAAAACCCGAGTTCATTGCAGGGCTTGCCGCCAGCAACGTGGTCCACGCCGGCGTGAACCAAGACCATGACTGGGTTCCTAATAATTGTGCGCTTCTAATGGTACCGGTGGCGACCTCTACGGCGGCCAATAGCGGCGACGCGCTGGAGATGGGTGGTAGTGAGGTTCGGCCAAAGGTGCATGTAGCGATAAAGCTCCGCATTGCCCAGATAAGCGGGTGCCAAAGCTTCTACAAGGTCTAGTGATGCTACCTGCGTACCGGAGGGGAGTGGAGATGACCGGAGCTGCCTTGACAACGGTGAGGTCTATGGCGGCGAAAGGGCTCAACATGGAGAGGTCGCTTTGTACAAAGAGAATACCCATGAAGCATCGAGATAGCTCAAGTAGGGTTAGTAGATAGGGGAAGAGCGTGGAATTGGGGAATGCCTTACCACGTCGGAGCTGGAGATGAAGCTAGGGTTTTTGGCCGACAAAAGAGAAACTTTGAATTCCAGGGACTCCTGGTGCATGGTGACGCACTAGAGAGAGGATAATACCCACCGGACATGAAGTTGGCATGGTTGCGGCTTTGGGTGCGCTCTAGAGCTGAGGATGGCACGAAGGTGTTCCCGGAGCTACAAGCAAAATCATGAGCTCGCATAAAGTCGAAATGGAGCTGGCGACGAACGTAGAAGAGAAAGGATGCCATGGCAGGGAGCTTACCCGAGCTGGTTCCCCAGGAGAGCGTCCTTCTCTCGGCCGTGAGGAGAAGTAAGGAGAATGCTAGCATTTGGAGGTAAGTTAAAGGTGACTGATGGACTAATGGAGGCGATCGCCGAACGGCCCCGGGAGTGGTCCGGCGGCGGTGGATTGACGGTGTCCCTAGCACGTAAAGAGTTCACGGCCGCGTGGCACTCGCTCCTACACAAGCCAACGGACAAAGAAGACGACCCGACAGGTGGGCTCGGGCGCCGACTCAAGGCGTGTGAGCGGACTTCGTTCGCACTAGGTGCGCTTAGGTCGCTTCGGCCGAATCAAGTCGCAAGGGCCTGACTCGAGTCCAAGGTTTGACTGGGATTTAAACCAATTCCTCTGCTTTGGCCGTGTGCTAAAAATAGCAAATAAAATCCTGAAATCCTGAAATAATTCAGAGAGGTTCCTGGGATGATATACTACTCATATAAATTCTTAGACCTCATTGTTCATTGCTTAATTACTTTTTTCAAAATTCAAACCTAGCTTAGGTTGTTGAAATGAGTTTCAATTTTGTGTGGGTCGAATTGAGTCCCATAAATTTGGGAAAATTATATTTACACAAGATAAATATTATAGTATTTAAATAAATTATTTCTCAGAGGTCTTTTGTAACATCCCAAAGTTCTGTTACTAAAATAAAAATTAATAAAGTTATTATTTTATTAGACTTTCTTGCTGTCAAAGAATTTTCTTGATTTTCTGTAATTTAAAAAGAGTTTTCTTGGTTAAAAGAAATAAATAAAATATATAAACAAATAATCAATTATTTAATTTATTAGTTTTTAAAGTAAAAAAAAATTATTGAATTTTCTAGGATTTTATTGTATTTAAAGTGAAAATGACATTTTAATTAATTTCTGGAATTTTTGGAATTTAAAAAGGATTTTTCTATTTTCCAAAAATAAAAATAATTACTGTACAAAAATAATAGCTAACTTTAAGTTGGAATTATTTTCATTAAGCTCAAAATAATTCAAGAAATTTTTGTGAATTTTTGTAGAAACTTTTGAACTCTATTTGCTACTTTCTAAAAGTCTATTTGATTTATTGCTTTTTTTGAAATTCAAAAATCAAAATTCCGAATCTCAAATTTACACCAAATCAAAATCCAAATTCTAAGTCTCAATTCAAATCCATGTTATAAAATCAAATATCTTTGCGGCCAATTCTGGATTCAAATTCTTGTTTTGAATTGATCTCAAATTCAAATATTAGCCGAAATTCAAAATTCAAATTTATATTTGAAATTTCTCCAAAATGAAAATTTTAGAATCTCATTTCAAATTCTGGCCGAAAATATGTTCTTTCCTTTTCTTCTCTCTTTCCCTTTTTCTTTTGCTTCCTTCCTTTTCTTTCTTCCTTTCCTTTCTTTTCCTTTCTTTCCTTTCTTTTCCTTTCTTTCTCAATTCTCTCTCTTCCTTTCTTCCTCCCGTGGTGCCTCCTGTCTAGCATGTCCAGAACCATGGCCGAAACACACGCACGCCATGAGTGCTCCTCTGAAGCTTTCAAAAACCTCAAATCTCACCCCGATTTCTCATGCATTTGTGAGCATTTAACTCCCTTCATCACACCTCCTCCATTTTCGGCCATCAACTCTTTCCATAATCACCTCAATCCCGCAAATCGCACCACTGTCTGCTGATGGTCTTGCACATCATTCTCCCTCCTCGGTCCCTCCCCGGCCCTATAAATAGCAGCACCGGGAGCCCCTTCTCTCCCTCATCTCATCCCTAGAGTCTCCCCTCCTATCTCCCTTCCTCCACGGCACAATCAAAGTTTTCCGTCGCCGGTCGAACGCCGTTCATCAGCCATTTGCACTGCCTACAGTGGAGCCCTGCCACCATCAACCACATCCCTAGCTTCTCCTCGCGACGTTCTACATGGTGCTCTTGCTATCTTGGCCGGAGCATCACTACAGCTCCACCGCCGCCTTGGACCGAAGCTCTCCGCCGTCATTGCCCTCGTCGCCGACCATCTGACCATGTCTACTTGCCACCAAGGTGAGCACCATTATCCCCAACCTCCCCTCTCTCCATTCCACCCTCGCGTGGCCAGAACACCACTGCTTCACCGCAACACCGCCATCCGAGACACAGGCCGAAGCTCTGTAACATCCCATTTTGGGCTTGTGTTTCAAATGTAAGAAAACCAGAAGAAATTAAAACTTTTTCTTGTATCATGTATTTCCTGTTGTGCCGAGCAATTCTTGTACAAGGGATTATGGAAATACATTGTCACAAGTCTAGTTGATCCAAATCATGATATTCCAAAAACAATCTTGTCAAATCTTTTGATCATCCTTTGGAAATATTTTTCCTAAGTCTCTGTGATGGTATGTGACCCCTCTGAAAAATTTCACAATTTTTAGAAATTGTTTGAATATTTTTAGAGGCAATAAACCTGATTGACTCTACCAAACATTAAAACCGAGCCTTGCAGAATTTTTGGAGATTTATTCACAGTATGAAAACCTCTGAAAATTTTACACAAGGTTAGTATCTGAGTTAGCAAGCTCCTGTAAAAATTTCATAATTTTTGGAGTTAATTTGCTACCTCAAATAAATCCTTCAAAGTCTCTGTTCTTATTTCAAAGTCAAACCTGGTTTTACTGTTACTTGGGTTCGAGTCAGACTCGGGCTCGAGCCAATCGACTCGGTCCATTCAACTAGCTGCACCACGCCCGTTTGAAAATCCCGTGATCGATCTTGACCGTTGGATTTGAATCGCACGGCCCGCGCGCGTGTAAATCTTCGGACCTTCCGGTTGCTTGAAGGAATGTCAACCGTTAGATCTCCATCCAACCGTCGAGATCCTCCGCAACTTTCGGACCTCCGGCTGTTGGTTTGAATCGAGCCGTTGGATTAAGATCCAACGCCGCGGTTCCTTCGTTGTAAATTGAGTTTGCGACGTGGGGCAATCGAGCCGCTCATTTCTCGATCGAGGGCTCGCAATCTCCCCGCTGTGTTTTAAACTCGGGAGGCGTGGCGCTATCTCACCGTCCGTGTCTCATCCAACGGCCGGAAATCATCGAGCCTTTGCGTTGGTCATCTTCTACCTCCTACTGCGAGCACAGGAGGGGAGTAATGGCGTGTCGCTTTCATGCTCCCTAGAGTCACCCTAGCCGACGCTTAGGGGTATGGGAGGTACTCGAGCCAGCCATACCCTATTGCACCATCTATTATCTTTTCTTGTCACGCACCTTGTGCTCTGTGTTTTGCCGCCTAAAGATTGGTGGTGCAAACCCTAATGTTTCAATGGCCTTATAAACACTCTCATTACCTCCGGCATTTCTTTAGACCACCATCAAGCCCCATTCACAATATTGGAGCTTAACACCTCAAAATGGCAAATCGCCATTGTTGACCAGCTGAAGCTTCTCTCGTGTTCTTGGTGTTCCAAAGTGGTCCCCTTCACGCTTTCTTTACCCTAACCTTATCTATTTACTTCCTTGAACATTTCCTCACTTAATTTTGGATTTGATTCTCGTGAATTGTCCAATTTGGGGTTTGTTCAAATTCGCCAAATTGGTCATCTTCTTCCTCACTGTGATTGCTCCATTTTCTAATTACTTGCTCATGTAGCTTCAGGACCTTAATGAAGCTATTTTGATGCTTTGGTATCACTCATTTGGCTCGGGGGTCATTTTCAAACCTTCTTCTCCAAGTCCGCGAGCTTCCTCGTGATCAAGCATCTCCGCCATCTTTGAAGCTTCTCGTCACTGAGGTAGCTTCTTATTAGCCCTTAGAAGCTTTGGCACCCGCTTCCTTGGACCGCAGCTGAGCTTTTCGCTATTTTCGCACTTAGCAGTAAAAGCTCCCATTTTCGTTTTCCGCTAGCTTGGCGTTTCTAGTCCTCACCGCGCGAGAATGCTACCATTAGATTCGTAGTGATATTGCGAATCCATTTTAGTACTTGGCGCCGCGCCGCCATGCCAGTCGCCGCGTTCGCGTGGAAATCGCTCGGGTTTTGCCTACATGTGAGCTCCTGCTGTCATTTAATTAGGACACATTAATTACCAATCTTTAGTTAATTAATTGTGTCTTAATCATTGTCGCTGAGCCACCGACGATGGGCCCAACATCCTTGAATCACCCTCGTGCAATCCGCATCGTTCGACATCATTAATGTTTAATCGTTGATTAATTAATGCGCGGCATTTAATCCCCGCTGAAATCACCTCCGGTCGCCGACTTGTGGCCCGAGGTTAAAATCAAATTTCGTAAGTCATTAGTGTTTACTTGATGTTAATCATTAATGGCATTAATTTGGTCTTAACCACCACTTTCGGCCGACAAGTGGGCCAGCATCGCACGTAAGTTAAACGCCGCAATCATGACTCTAGGTCATCGATATGCGTCCCACGTGTCAAGATCTCCTTGAACTGCGTTAAATAGCTACCGCTCATTTTTAGATCTGCGCCCGATCTTTGTGTGCGTCGACCTCCGGATGCCTTGATCGTTTCGACCGCCGATCTTCGATCAACGGCCGAGACCGTATGCAACCGCACCGTCCGAATGCATACACTGCAGCGCCGTTGGATCTTGATCCAACGGCCTGCTCCGTTCGATTCGCGCGTGAGCCGTAGTATTTTAGATCAAGGGTTGGGAGTTGTCCACGCTTTATTCTTTTATTGGAGTTTGTCTGTATTTCTAAGTGTTTGTTTAACAACCAAAATGATATAAAAACTTTAGAAACTCATAACTAATTCATTTTAATCGCTTTTAGATAATTCCAACGGTAATAAATTATGTTGTCACTTTAGTTTATTATAAAATGGAATTAAGCATGTGGCAAGAGCGTAAAATTGTGTAACTAGGAATAACTTGATTTCTGTCATTTTGAATATTCCGTAAATAGTTTTAACCTTGGAAAATGCATATCTTTTTCTCATAAATCCAAATTGTGCAAAATCAATTTTGTTAAATTCGCTCATTAGTATACTTTCATATAAAATAAGAATTGAGCATGTTCACGCTTCAAAATGGCTTGCATTAGATTTATAGCCTAGAAAAATCATAAGTAAATGTGTATAACACCAAATTTAGTGAATCCAACTTTGTGTTATTAGGATGTCATAATCTACCTACTATAAAAATTTCAGACCCTAGGTCATTCTAGAAAATTTTGCCATGAACAGTGCTAATTATTAATTAGTTTGTTGTATAAGTGAGAAAGAGCATTTTGCTCATACCTTTTGCATGTTAAGTCCAAATTGCATAATTCTTGTTCCTGGCCATTGTCTTAGGTCATTCCTAGCTGTTGTGTAAATTTTATTCGTTTTGGATGTGTTTTGTCGTTGGAGTTTCATTTGGTGTTCTTCGTTCTTATTTGCTTATCGCCTTTTCGCAAGTTAGGGTTCAAGACAATATTATTAATCTTGATATTGAGCCACAAAGAGCCCATCGATCCTCGCACTTCACCAAGCAAGCAGATGTAGCATTCATTTGATCATATTGTTCCTACTATTTTCAAATTCTAATATATTGTTTGCAACTTCTATGTATGCATTGCTATGTTGTTTTAAACTATTGTCGATAGTTGGCCCAGTAGGTGCATAATCAGTAGGAATTGTTAATCCTCTACTACTGAAGCCTAGGTTACTTGCTGTGATTTTGGTTCGCTGGATGGACCCTGGTCACTTAGTAGATTACGTGTCATTATGCTTAGCCATGCTTAGTTATCGGTAGAAATGGGCAGTTATCGATAACCTTGGTCACACAAACTGTTATGATATGTATATTTCAGCATTGTGCTTTGTCTAAATTGCAAAACTAAAACTGAAAATGAAAACAATTTAGACTTGGGCACAATGGTATGATGGTGTGATCTTTTGGGTGTGAATGAAATGGTGCCCGGGTCAATTAAGGACCGAGCTACTTGTTACACCAAACCAAGCATTGGTGCGTACTAACCACACTAGAGGGATATGGGACCTCTCTAGCTAAGTACTTTGGGTGTGTTAATTAATGAGTCGCGTGGTGGGTTGCATGTTTGATTATATGCAACATGGACACGCTTGTAGGAGAGGAACACCAGCCGAGGCGGTGTATCTTGCTCCACGTATGGGTCCTTGTGATCCATATTTCGCCTGCAGATCACTAAGGGTTAACCCCCATACGTGCGCCTCTTGATTAACGATTCCATTGGAAATGGTTCAGAGGACTTAGCCGCGTGCATACCAAAGGAAGTGTGCTTAATAGCTTGGCAAAAAGGCGATCCAAGTGTGGGTACATTGGTACACCCCGCAGGATTAAAACTATTCGAATAGCCTCGCCCTAGGTTATGGACACGCTTGGGGAAGTCTTTCAAGAGCTAGACTACAATTTTTTTAAAATTAAAACTTGTTGGGTGGTATGAATCGTGATTCATGTTATGTTGTGGTGACTTTGGGAAAGTCACTTCTAGGTGGATACTGCTACTTATGATTACTCACGTTATTTAAATGCTTAAAAATGATTTTACAAACTGCTGCTCAATCTATTACAATATTGCAAATGAATCTTGCTTTGTGCGCCAAAGAACCATATAACCACATTCCTTTGAATACACACTTTCATGTAGCTATGTATAGGCTTGCTACTGTAAGTCTTGCGAGTACATTTTTGTACTCACCGCATTGCTTGTGTTGTGCAGAGGATGATAGTGAGTCCGATGGACCTCACTTTTGTGAGTTGTGCCGTGGGCGCCTAAGGGCGTTTAGCTTGGCGCCCATCGGTTGCCCCTGTGGTGTTATGTGGCTAACCGTCGTCTTTTGGTTTAAGCCATCTTATGGCAACTTTGCTTCCACTATTACTTGTTTGGTACTTATGTCATTTGGCCTGGCCGTGTGGTGTAATAACTTGTATTATGTATGTCTTTGGTAGACTCGTTATATTCATTGTATGGAAATGATGCATGCTTGAATTTGATGTATGTGTGCCGCTTGTTCCGGGAGGCACATGTTCATCGAGACGCGGATTATTCTATTTGTGGTACTAGAACTAGTGGAAGGTTAAGTATTACAAGTTTAATAAACCGGGGTCTCACAAGCTCCTCCCTCGGTGGTGCTCTCCGCCACCATCTCCACCACAAGCATCGCGACTCCACGTTCTACATGGTGCTCTCCTTTCCTCGCCCCACCGCGCCAAGCACCGCCGCCTGCGCGCGCACCGCCAACTCGATGCCATCGCCGTCCACCGCCGTGACTCGCACGGCCGAGCCACCACCACCTACGAGTAGAGGAGCTCAGTGGGATTCCATTTTGGCCATTTGCCGATCATCTCGCCGCTTACCTCACTGGCTCCGTTGCCTAGTCCTAGCACTAGGACATTCTTTGTTTCAGTTATGTGAAGCCCTGTGGAATTGTTCTCTGTTGATGAACACTTGAGCCTATGACGCCTGGGTCCCACAAGCCTTTGACTGATCCATTCCTTTCTTGCTTCTCTAGTATTACACTAGTATGTGGACCCATCTTTCCTTTCTCTCAATGCCATGCATCCTATGCTCATTCAAAGCATCAAAGCAGAAAACCGAAACAAGAATCACCGAAACAATGCTTTCCAGAACAGTAATTTTCGGAATTTCCATTATTCCATGTGACATCAAAACTTCCGAAAAATTCGTTCTCCCTCATATAAACTCTGATTCCATCGATTAAAAATCCTAAATTCATCTAAAATCATTATCTTCTTTCCAGTATTTATTTTATAATTTTTGGATTTTATTTGGATTTTATTTGAATGTTATTTGAATTTGGCTCGTTTACACGTATAGATTTCGATGACTTCGGACAACTGGATTTCGACACCGTTTGAGAACAACGATTAATCAAGCAAGGCAAGTTATACCTTTGACCATTTTGACCCTATTATTTTAAATTATGTAATTCTATTTTAAATCATTATTGCATGCATAATTCTATTCAGTTATTTTAAATTCTTATTTTAAAATTCATAGTTATGCCTAAATCCTTTGTACAACCAATGTTGATATTGAACCAAACATATGGTCACTCTAGATAAAACCTAGTTGATACAATAGTATGAACTAGGATCATTTGGAAAAAAAATTATGCTTAGCTATGCTTTGACATGAAATATTTGATTTGCGGAGTTTTCAGCCAAAAATCAAATATGGTTTAAAAATGTGTTTATGGCATTGGTGTGCGATAGATATTTACAAACGGTTTGAAAAGCGAAAAATGAAAATTGGTTTAGACTTGGGCGAAATGGACGCTTGGTGGGTGCAGGTTTATGCACGGACTTAATCCGGGTAGGATTGAGGCCCACGGGTTATTTTGGAAGATGCCCAAGTCAGTTAAGGACCAGTCTTCGAGCTGCATCTTGCTAAACCACACCGTACTACCACATGCCCTGAGTGCGCGGGACCTAGCTAAATAATTTGTAACATTCCATCGTAGTTGTGCCATGTTGATGTGTGGGTATATATTCCCACATGGCGCAAGAGATGGCTTGAATCCGACGGGTGTCCAGAAGGTGGTTAGCCCAATGGAAGCAAAACCTTAGCGAGGTAGGACTACGGTGGGATGGCACATTGTAAAGGCCTTGACACATGCTCTAGACTGCTTACCTAAGGTAGTGAGCAGTGGTATCGACAGATGTCAAACAAACTAGAAAAGTCGTGTAATGTGGGTAAAGTTGTACAACCTCTGCAGAGTGTAAAACTATTCGAATAGTCGTGTCCACAGTCATGGATATGCTAGCAAAGCCACTCAAAGTTAGACTTTGGTTTTGTTTTAAAAATAAATTTGACAAATGATTTTGGATAGTTTATCCAATTGAGAAATTGGGCGGTTAGCCATGTGATAGGAGGGTATCTATCACCATATTTCATATGGAGGTTATCCTACTGTAAAACTTGAGAATTTATAAAATAAATTTTAGTTATAGAATAACTGTTTTGAAACTTAGTACAAATATTTAAAGAAAACATTGCTTTATGCAAATTCAACCCTATAAGCCTTCCTTTGATAATATCCATACATGCATTAACTCTGTTATTGGGTGTAACTTGCGAGCACGGAAGTCGTGCTCACCCTTGCTTAATGCAAATAAATTTCAGAGGAGAAGGACTTTGCTACCGGTGTGGATCTCGACGACTAGGCCACTACCCCAGTCGATTGCTTGTGGTAGATCAGCTGGACTCCACTACTTCTTCGTCTTTCACTGTGTTTATTTATTGTTGGCTTATAAGCCTTTCTTCTAATAAACTCTGATTATTAATAAAGTTGTGCGAATTATGGATGTTACCATATCTGTTTACTGTGTGAACTAGCTACTGATCATGGGACTAGTTTAGAAATACACAGAGGATTTGGGGGTGTTACTCCTGGGTCCGACATCTTTATAAGTATTTATTTTTGTTTTATTTTCGGGAGTTGATTCGAGTTGTAGATTTAATCTTTCATTTAGATTTTCCAAGTGCAATAATTAATGCAAATACTTCAAAATAATATGCATGCTCATGAGATACATAATAATTCCATTTATTAGAATTGGGATGTGATGTTGTTCACTCCGCTTTTCTCCTCTGCAAGACCGGTTCTTCAAAGTGTAATGGGTGAGATCCCATTAGTGCATGTATTCGAGGATGTCAGAATGGTTGGTAATACAGTCTGTGCAAATGGGCTGAAGAGCAGGGATGGCATTGCAGACCTGGAGAATGACCTCATACGCAAGGACATGTTGTTTGCAAGTATGGAGGATATGAATATTTGGCTGCAGGAATACTCAATGAGGCACCATCGTCCATTTGTAGTACAGCACTCCTATGTGAACAAGAGGTATACCCTGAGGTGCAAAAGGGGTGCGGATGGAAGATCTGGAGGCGTAAAACTAGAGACAAGTAATGGAAAATAACGAATGTGGAGTAGCCTCACTCTTGTGGGACTGAATGAGTGTCTGGTGAGCACCTTCCAGTGACCCATGGCGTGACAGGACTTAGCACCAGAAGCGGAGACTGGGCTTGCAACACCTCTAGAATTGCCCAAGCACTGGTGTGGCGGCACGGTTAGGCCACACTAGTGAGCATAGCGTGACAAACTGGTCCTATCACGCCAGGACCCATGGTGTGACAGGACTTAGCACTAGAAGAGGGGACCGAGCTTGCAACGCCTCTAGAATTGCCCAAGTATTGGCGTGGCGGCACAGTTAGGCCACGCTAGTTACCATAGCGTGACAGAGTGGTACTGTCATGCCAGGACCCATGACATGGCAGGACTTAGCACCAAAAGCGAGGACCGGGCTTACAATGCCTCTGGAATTGCCCAAGCACTGGTGTTGCAGCATAGTTAGGCCACGCTAGTGACCATTGCATGACAACGTGGTACTATCATACCAGGATCCATAGCATGACAGGAATTAGCACCAGAAGCATGGGACCAGGCTTGCAACGCCTCTAAAATTGCCCAACCACTAGCGTGGCACAACACAGTTAGGCCACGCCAGTGCCCATAGCGTGATAGGACCCACCCCCAGAAAAGGTCAAAACACTCTATCGCTAGCTTTTCAGATCGACAAAACCACACTCTACCGCACCAGCTACTCACATGGAAATAAGCACACTGCCATCAGCTTTTCAAATCGACATGACAATACTCTACCTCGCCAGCTTTTTAGATCGAAAAGAGCATACTCTGCTATGCCAACTTTTTAGAGGGATATGACAACACTCTGCCTTGCCAGCTTTTCGGACCACAAAGACAACAAACTTGGATGCAAACTGGTCAGACATAAATGACCATGATATCCCACGCAACCTTTTCAGACCAAAGTAACATCATACTACGACGCTACCTTTTTAGAATTGAACACACTCTGCCACGCCACCTTTTCACACCAGTTTCTTGTGTGTTCCCCCTCCACCATGAGCATTAGAGCCTATTCGTTTATAAAAAGAGGTGGAAGAGATCTAGGGGAGAACACTACACAACCACACCTAACATTTCACCAAAATTTGGTTCACACAACTGAGGAAGGAGATGTCGGACTCGTTGGTGAACTTCTACGCGAAGATGCTGCAGAAGCGTAAGTGGCTTGTCAAGAGGGCTAAACCCTACCCGAATAATTCTCTGTTGCAACACACAATTCTCTGCCGTGGCACACAATTCTCTGCCACAGCACACAATCCTCTGCCGTGGCACACAATTCTCTACCGCGGCACACAATTCTCTACTGGGGCAGCCAATCCCCTGCCGTGGCACACAATCCTCTGTCATGGCACACAATCCCCTGCCGTGACACACAATCCTCTGCCGTGGCACACAATTTTGTGCCGGTGCAATCCCCTGCCGTGGCACACAATCCCCTACCGCGGCACACAATCCTCTGTCGTAGCACACAATTCTTTGCTGTTGTAACACTCCAGCCCAACACTGAGCCTGGAATGTCACTAAACTAGCCTAACAATTTAATTTACATCAACCTATAATAAAATTACAGAAAGCAATTCATTAACAAAGCTCGTCAACGGGTCACAATAAAATATGAATAAGGACTTGACAATCATAAATAATTAAACCCTAGAAGCGTAGCAAGATTATAATCCAAAATTGGCACAAAACCAAAAGGACAAATTCAATGGAATGTATAAACAAGTCCTAATCAATCATCTAGGATTATTCAATATCTTTCATGTCCTAAAAGATATTAAATCATAATGAAATAAGGGTTTCTCATGACACATGATCAAATAACTGAGTGTACGCAGTGTTCCAAGAGCTAACCCTTCCCAAGACGCGTCGTCAATGATCATCTAAAAACAATAGTAGAGCAAGGGTGAGTCCACGACTCAGCAAGCTCAATAGTAAGCAATGTGCAATGCTTAATCAGTAATACACAATATCATTATTAACATTAATTGTTCGTTTTTCTTTATTCTCATGCTTAATCATTCATTTCTCTTTCATTATTCTCATATTCAATCATCAACTTCCTTCTATTCCATGCATCTCTACACTACATGTCCACATGCACTTCTTTTGCGTATACCGATATAGCATGAGTGTTCACCCGTCGATGACACACTCTCAAGCCCGTCCTCCTCAAGGATCGGGGACCTCCTCCACTCCCGTGGAGTTATGATCAACATGATCACTTTCTCATATGCAATGATGCTTATGAATGCATAATTATCCATAGTTTCATCAACATTATCATTGTCCAACAATATCATATCCAACAATAAGGAATAATTACTGGCCATTAACATTACTTGCAATTAAATAAGTAAAAGCATAACAATTTAATGGTAATAAATGGTAAAACATACAGTGATCAACCAACGACCATTGTCTACCATGCACTTGCCTCTTATCCTTGTGACGCTGGAGAGCGAAACGGCGGCAACGCACACGAGACCACACTCCCTAGACAAACAAATCCAAAACGCAACTAAAAATCATACATTACAACTTCTACACTTTATTCTAACCGTACTCGCACGCCTACTCCAAACCGACCTTTTAACCCAAAACTATCAGACACACTACTCACTGTCCCAGCACTAAAATTATCATAACTTTTGTTCTACTCGCCCCAAAAATTATGTTATTGGGCTCTCTGGAACGCTTAGGAAATTATCTACACTTTTCATATAGATCATAAACTCTAATTAACTCATTTACTTATTTTAATCTCTATGTTTTACTAAGATGCTGCCAAAAGACGACAACTCCCTAGACAACAGCCTTACAAAATTCATAACTTGAAAATTACTCGTCCGCTCGATATGATTAAATATTCTATGAAAAGCTACTCCAATTCTCTACAATAACTAGCAGATGACATCCCAAAATTCGCCATTAAGGTACCCCAAATAATCGTACAATAGAACAGCAGACTAAACAGATCTACTGTTCGATTTCCCCGACTAGAAATATGCTAATTCTTTCACCTAATCTCATTCCTTTAATCCCTAATTAAGATAAACAAATCAGGAAGAAAAGAAAACAGATCGTTACCCACATGAACACCCAGATCCCGACTTCTTCCTCCTAATTTCCTTTTCTCTTCTCTTCCCTTCTTTCACTTTCTCATTTCCTCTTCTCGCTAGCTTCCTTGCGGCAACAGCAGAAAATCCCATGCAAACCAACTAGCTAGCAGTCTGTCTCTCCCTACTGTTGCAACATTGATGACAAGTGCAAACAAGGAAACATGGGAGCCAAAACCTACGTACGGCAAGAAGAAAAGGCACACGCCCACGCACATGCAACAAGGTCGACGGTGCACTAGGCGGGCAGCCAGGTCGTCACACATGCGGCAGGCAGCCAAGTCCTCACGCACGGGCAGGATGTTGCAACCGAGCGGGCAACACGGCAGGGCAACACATGCGCGGGTAGGCACTGGCATCACGCGCGGGTAGGCGCAGCAGCAGCGAAGCGGGAGCCGACGGCTGGCGCTCACTCGCGTGGCAGGCGAGCGAGGTAGATGGCGCTGGTGATCAGGCAGGAAAACAGCGGTTGGTGCTTGCGAGTGAAGATTGGAGGCGGCGGCTGGAGGCAACGCACGGAGGAACAAAAACTGCTAGGTTTCTGGTTTCTCTCCCTATGTTTCCCTTTTTACCCCGGCACGAATCAACTCCTCCCGCATGATTCGTTCTAGGAAACGACTCCTCTCTAAAAACTCCAAAACATCATGTTTTCACATATCCCTTTTTATCTAATTACGCACAGGTTCTCAAAAGGGTTATTTTCATAATAACTCACTAATCCCTTTCGTTCTCTTTCTAAAGAGTTTCGGGGTATTACAGCTGTGGCAGCTGATTCTTTGCCGTGGCACACAATGCTCTACCATGGCACACAATCCTCTGCCGCGGCACACAATTCTCTGCCACAACACATAATTCTCTGCCGTGGCACACAATGGTAAAATCAGAAGGTAAGGAAATTGCAACCTATGGTAAAATCAGAGAGTAAGAAAAATGCAACCCATGGTAAAATCAGAGAGTAAAATCAAGTCACAGACGGTTTTTAATACAAACTGTCTGTGATGAGATACTTATCACAGACGATTTGTATTAAGAACCGTTTATGATGAGATACTTATCACAGACTGTTCGTGATATGAATTGTCTGTGATATGTCATCACAGACAATTTTTGTATGAAACCATCTGTGATTCGCAGCGCAGGAGTTCGAAAAATTTTGAACCCGTGCGCGGGAGGCAAAATATTTTGAGGCTGTCCTTATATAACATATGTGATGATCAACGGGAGTAGAGGGTGTGGTCGAGAAGGAGAACGGCGCCAAGTGCTACGCTGCCGTCGGCAAGGAAGCCGAGCTCGCCATGGTAGGATGGCGAGTTCGACTAGAGATGGACACCTCGCCCTCTCTCCGTGTTCTTTCCTTCTTCCTTACATTCCCTGATTTCCGTGATACATATCACGCACTGTGCCGCTCTCCATATACTCCTTGGAGAAGATTAGGCTCATAGGGTCCAACTCCAACTCGGCTAGGTCAGCGAAGAAGTCATCGTGGTGGCTGACCTTGGGGATCATCGGCCTATAGCCCTGGCTAAACATCTACTGCATGAGATCATTGTGATCATCTACTGTAACTGAGGTATCATCCACGCCTTTCTCCATTTCTGACCCTACCACTGCCTCCTCTTTCACAGCCATCGGAGGAGTGTCACTGGTGCTTGTGGTGGTTGTGCTTGTGGTCATGGTGGTGGTGGCCGTGGCAGCGGCGGCTTGATCCTTTAGTTCTGCTTTAACAATTGGTTTTTGTTGGATATGTGAGGAGTTGTTCTTCGAAGCTGCTGCTACTGAGCTAACTATCACAGACGGTTCTTGTTAAGAACCGTTTGTGATAGTTTTTTTCACAGATAGCTCAAAAACCATCTATGATAACGCCTATTATCACAGACGTAAAAATTCAGACAATTCGAAAAACCGTCTGTGATGATGGTTCCGAACCGTCTGTCATGAGGCTTTCTGTAGTAGTGGGGCTTTACAAGCCGCAGCTCGCGGACCGGTCCTTAACTGACTTGGGTGACTTCTAACGAAACCCTAGTCTCGATCATAGAAATAAATCGATCCCGTGCATCAACTTGCACCATCCAAACATCTATTTCGCCCAAGTCTAAACCAATTTTCATTTTATTTTGCTTTTCAAAATATTTGCAAAATGTTCCATGGCAAACCAATGCCATAGACTCCTTTTTAAACCAATTTGAATATTTGGCTAAAATTCTCCAAATTTGATATTTTTTGTCTAAGCATGACTAGGCATATATTTTTCCCTAAGTGTTCTAGTTCATACTATTGCATAAACTAGATTTTCATCTAAGGTGTTAAGGTACGTTTGATTCAATGTCAAAGTTGGCTATACAATGGTAATGGGAATAACTGTGAGTTTAAAACAGGAATTTAAATTAAATTGAATACAAATAAGCATGCAGTAATAATTTAAAATAGAATTTAAATAATTTGAAATGACGGGACCAAATATGACCAAAGTATGTAACTTGCCTTACTCAATTAATTGTTGTTCTAAAACAGCGTCGAAATTTGACTCTCCAAAGTCGTCGAAATCTATACGCGAAAATAAACCAAATTTAAACATAATTCAAATAAAATTAAAATAAACTCCAAAAATTATAAAATTAGTACCAAAAGAAATATTAGGAATTTAGATGAATTTAGGAATAAGAATCGATGAATTTGAAGTTCGTATGAAGGAGAACGAATATCCGAAAGTTCGATTCTCACATGAAATGATAAAAAAAACAGAAAGTATATTTGTACTGATAATTTACAAAGAAGAGCAACTGATTGTGTGTGTATGACATTTTGGGCCCACATGCTAGAGAGAGAAGGAAGATTATATGGGAAGGTTGTGGGTATGATGTCTTGGCCCACATGTCATTGGGAGAAAAGGGAAATCACAGAGCTTCACAACATAGCACGTAATAGAGAGCTTCTGGAGTTCACGGCCATGGCGGCAACGCCGGAGAGGGAAGGGATGACGACGGCTGGGAACCACCAAAATGGAACCCCCACGGAGTTGACGACCCCGCAGGTGGCAACAACAAGGTCGGCGGCGGTGGCGGCGCTCCGGCGACAATGAGAAGAAACTAGCGAGAGCACGACGTAGAACGCGAAGCGACAAATCCAATGGTGGTGACGAAGTTGCCAAAGGATCAATGACGGCGATGGAATGTGAGCAGGGAGGAGCTTCGGCCGGCGAACTTCGACGATGATTTGCGGCGAGGCGAGGGCGAGAGAGGGAATGGGGTTTGGGGCGAATGGAAGAGGAGAGCGAGGAACACGTGGTGCTCCCTTTATATAGCGAAGGCAGTGCTCGAATCGACGAGGAATGCTCATGGAATAAATGGACAGTTTCGGTTGCAAATGAGAAATGTAAAATTCAATGCAAGCGGTGGAGGAGGCGTGCAATTGATGATATGGTAACGTGGGTGATGATGAGAGGCTCGAAACTCTTCAGATGGAATTGATTTTAATGCTACGAGTGTGTAGAAAAGAGGAGAGAGGCGGTGGCGTCCATGGATGCATGCTAGAGCTCGGTGCTCTTGGTGGCTGGGGCTAGGGCGCGTCCGAGCAGGGGTGGGGGCGACGGCGGCGGTGGCCAGGGCTAGGGGCGGTCGGTGGTGAGGTTGACGGCGGCCGACGAGGTCGGCAACCATGGAGACGCTACCGGGAGGAAAATAGAACAGAGAGAAGAAAGAAAGCAACAGTGTACAGAAGAAGATGAAGGAAGAGAGAGAAAAAATTCGGAAAAATCCAAAAATAAAATAAATTTGAAAATCTCAAGAAAATTACAAAAAAATCCTCAAAACCTGAATAGATTGAATAAAATAATTTTAAATTTATTTGAAGTTTATTTTAATCATATAAAATATTTTTTATTTTCTAAAATTTCAAATTAAGCTTATAATTAATCCAATAAATTGCAAATGATTTCTTTTATTTTTAAAGCTCCAAAAAGACTCTAAAGATTTGGGATGTTATTTTTGAACTTAATAAAATTATTTCAATTTTAAGTTGGTTTTTATTTTTACATATAAATTATTTTTAATTTCTGGAAAATATGGAAAACCTTTTTAAAATTGAAAAAATTCCATAAATTAATTAAATTTTCCTTTTTAACTTTAAATCTAATAAAAATCCAAGAAAAATCAAAAAAAAAATTAGTTTTGACTTTTAAAATTTAGGAAATTCAAGAAAGTTAGGAAAACTCTTTTAAAATTATGAAAATCCAATAAAACAATAACTTTATTAATTCTATTTTTGGTAACAAACTTTGGGATGTTACATTAGGCGTCACAAAACTCATATGTGTTCATCTTTTTGTGTGCATGCATTCCAGAGAGGAAACAATGCGCGAGTTCTCTTTGGAACTAGGCCAACATCCCAGTAAAACTCGGTTCAATCCATCACCCTCAGAGCATCCTCATCATTCCCTTAATGCAACACATCCCTCCTCTGAAGCTCTCCACCACCGTGAAACTCCGCCAACGTCAGCCTCCAGGTTGTCATCGCGGTCCATGCTGCCTTACCATCGCTGATTCTCCCCTCAATACAAAGTGCACCAGTGAGTTCCTAGAGACCTCCTGATGCTGATGCCCCAGTTATCTGTGCCCCTCACTGCTGTTTGCATGGTCACTGCCTTGGACACCCATGGCACCATCATAAAGCTTATCACGGACACCGCTATGAGGACCCTTGGTCTTCACGCCTCCACTACGCAAGACCACCTCCACCTCCTTGAGCTTATCCCACGTCTAGAACATGTTTTTTGAAGCTCCTATGACGAGTTCTTCTCGAGCTGTTGCGGCCTCGCTGGCGGACGCCAATGCCTGCCCACCACCGTGCAACACTTTGGTCGCCACCACCTCAAAATCTCGTTCTCCCACTGGCAATTCTATTTTCAAACTCACCCTTCGCCACAATCGCTGCCAGCGACACCTCCAAAGCGTGCGTCCATGCCTTTTCCACTCCCTCCTCTGTTCTCTCCCACTGACAGGTTGTTCCCATGAAATAGATTAGATTAGAGCTAATTGAACTCCGTTAAAGGTAATCAACTACTGATACATGGGCCCAATCAGCCATCGGCACATGCCCCCCTTGACACAGAACACACTGGTGAGTTCCTAGAGACCTCTTAATGCTCATGCTCTAGTTAATTGCGCCCCGCACCGCTGTTTGCATGGCCACCACCATGGACGCCCATGGCGCTGCCGCAAAGCTTGTCGCTGGCGTCGCTTCGAGGACCCTTGGTCCCCGTGCCTCCACTGTGCTAGACCACCTCCACCTCCTTGAGTTTGTCCTGCGACCAAAGCGCACGGCCATGCCTCCCTTGTTCCCTCCTCGATTTTCTCCCACTGACAAGTCGGCCCCTGGGAAGTGATTAGATTAGCGCTAATTGAAATCAGTTAGAGGTAATCAGCCACTGACACTTGGGCCTACTTTAATTAATTCGATTTCCATTTAAACCCGTATTAAGAGAATGAGTCACTAGTTGTCATCATGATTCGGATGACACATCATCTCATCTATTGAGTCAGCGCTAAACCATCGTTGAGAGCTACCAGGGGGATTTGATCTGGTAATGCAAGTATAGTATGGGGGCTGAATCGGACCGGCTACAAAGTACAGGTATCAAATATGGACTTTTTCTTGGTAATAATAATTCAACAAATAAATTTGGCATGTACCATCGCAATCTCTCATGACTTGCAAAATACCATCACGAACGCCACGTGCTGCCAATGGCCATCACAAACGCCAGTGAGGGTTGTCATCACTGGCTACTGTTTGGATATGATTTGACCATACTGTCCTCGTGAAAACGGTCACATTCACCACGCACCTTCTCCTCCTTCCTGAGCCAAAACCATCATCTCAATCCTGCCATGGCTACGCCATCATGCTCGCCCTAATCTCCTATTTGCATTTGCCCGCAGGTCACTCGTCCCCTGTCTTAGTTTCGTCGGAACGCCGAGTCGCCGTCATCTTCCTGAGCTCCAGTCGCCGCTTGATCTCCATCGCTAGTGAGTTCCTCGTGAAACTAATCACGTCACGATGTGTTCCCGGACCTCCTCTATCAGTCTCCTCAATTAATTTCATTTTCTCGTAGCCGTTTGTCGGAATCCAACCCATCTCCGTCACCTCTGTCCAAGTGCCACCATCATCAATTGCGCTGCCATCGGTAAGCCCCTGCCATGATCGACCCCATCATCTTCTTCCCCAAGTCGCATTCTACCCCATGCTCACCTTGCCTTGGCCAGAACGTCGCCGCCGCAATATGCCTCAGTTTTCGTCCGCCTCTGGTCCGCCACCGCGCACAGACAACATGCTACAGAAGCTCACGACGCACGTGCGCCTTGACTATCTTTCTTTTGGTTTATCACGACTGATAAAAGATCCTTGTGAATTTGATTTGTAGGTTGGCTGGAAAGGTGGCGGGTTGAACCTACTCATTGGTCCCAAATCGCCCTAGCTTGAGCTTGTCGTGGGTCTTCATCTCTCATCCCACGCGAGGGATGTGGGCAGCGAGGGGCAACTTTGGAATTTTGGTTAATTTCTCTCACCAAATCGCACTCCTAATGGCAGTTGAGGACGGAACCCTCACGATAGTGGTATTTCCAAGAATTACAAAGTTCGCGATGGCATTTGACTACTCATGTCCATTGTGATGGTATTTTCCAAGTCGCCTGCAATTGAAGTAACATCGAACAAATTTACAGTTTTTTTGCTTATTTGGCATTGTTTGGCGCGGTGAAAGATATAGACCCGTCATTATGTGTTAATGGAGTATTTTGGTGATTAATGACAAATGCACTTGTGAGACTAACACTTTTATTGTTATATCATGTTTAGTCTCAGCTTGGATATAAAAGCAAAATTCCAAACAGATATGTATTCATTTATGACAAATCTATTTGTGGGATTAACAATTCTATTTATTATCTATTGCTTAGCCTCGTTTGGATATAAAGATGAAAATACAAGAGGTATGCATTCTACTTCTTATTATTATATCTTGTTGCATTCCTCGGATCCAAAATATATATTAAACTCCACCAAAAAGGTTAACTTGGATATGTGCATATGTTTTCATTACACATTTGTGTATGCACACATTTAGGGGGAGTTCATTCTATATTTTATGGATTCATTAGTATTGATCCATATTCTCTTTTCCACATAAATTAAAGATCCTTACTTTGAGATATATTCTTGAATATATTTAACTTGTGTAGTTAATATATTCATATGAGTATATGAGAATATATGAGACTTGTGTAGTTTATAGTTGCTCATATATCTTTGAATATATCTAACTTGTATAGTTAATATATTCATATGGTATATATAACTTGTGTAGTTTATATATACTCATGTTTATCGCTATTCAATTACTTGCTATTGAAGTGGTTATCATCAATTACCAAAGAGAGAAAGATTGTAGTATCTTGTCCCACCATTATAAGTTAATGGTATAATGTGGTAATTAATGATAATCATACTGTGGAACTAACGTTTTTTATGAGTTGGTGAAATAGGTTATGTTCCATGAGGTTGAAGACTTTGGATGACATCATGTGTTGATTGTCATCAAGTCAAGGATCGGGATAAAGAAAATCATCATGTGTTGATGATGTTCGAGTCAAGATCCCGAAGTGAAGAAGATCATCATGTGTTGATAATAGTGAAGTGAAGAAGAGGAAATCATCATGTGTCGATGATGTTCAAGATAAGAAGATGATCATAAGTTGATCATCAAGACAAGATAAGATCCATCATGTGTTGATGGAGGACAAGTGAAGCTTTATCATGTGTTGATGCATATTCAAGTCAAGAACCCAGACTTGAAGCGAGGATGTGCGTCATAAAGCTTCAAGTGGTTGCTCAAGGTAAAGGTATGGCTAGCTAGGCCGAAGGATGTGTTCCTAGTCGTTTACCGGTCTCGGTGTTTGGTTGGGAGACCGGATTGCTAGTATAGGTTGTTGTACTATTAAGAGGGATCTTTGACTAGTAGCTTGAGTTTGTCATGTGTTGATAGCTCATTATGTTTGCTCTAGCTCATCTTAACATGTTGCCAATATTTGTGAATGTGTTTTACAAATAGTTGTGGCTCATGGATAATCCTTGCAGCATGTGATTTTAGTTTGCGAATATGTTTTGCAAACGGTTTAAGTCCATGTACCTTATTCCTTGTGGTGTGATTATATAAGTTGGCAAATGTATTTTACAACTTGTTGAGAATCCCACTTGAACCCTTGTTTACATTACACATCAATTTGGCAAATGTGTTTTGCAAATTGAGTTAAAGTGAATGCATGTTTTCTCTAGAAACGGTAATACCGACATGTGTTGCGTGAAACTATCGCTGTGTGGTATGACCGGTGGTTCCTTGGTGGAACTACCGTACCTGTTGAGCATATGTTGCTCTGAGGTGGTGCGGTAGTACCGACGTTGTTTTGGGCGGAACTACCACCTGTGTGGTAGTACCGGAGTTCCTTGGGGGAACTACCGAAGTGCGTTTAGGACTTGGTATTCTCTGGTCGCTCTTGTACTTACGGTAGTACCAAGGCCTTTGTGGCGGTACATATTTTCCAGAGAGGCATTTGTTGCTCTCTAGGAAGGACGGTAATACCGGAACATTATGTTCGGTAGTACCGCACCTCGGATGTACCAATTTTTGTGCAATATGGAAATTCCAGTAGCATTGCATTTTGAACTTGGTTTGCTTCGAGGTGGCGCGGTAGTACCGGCGCTTTGTGCGCGGTATGACCGGACTCGCGGAACTACCATTCATATGCTGGCGGTACGTAAATTCCAGAACGTATGCATTTTGGTCCTTAGCCGTGTTTTTTAGCATGTGTTGCTCTGTCGGTATTTCGATAGTACCGCAATGTGTTGTGTGGAACTACCGATTATCAGAACTACCGCGTATTAGTTGGCGGTAGTACCGCACCTCTCTCCAACAGCTAGTTTATAAGCTGTTACTGTGCTAATCCTTTGCTTCCAACGGCCAGTTTGTGTGTATGGACTATATATATACCTACCTTGGTCGTATAAGGGAACATTGATGGTGCCATTATACATTCTCTAGAGCTAAGAGCAAGCCTTCTCTAGCATTTGTGCATGTGTTGCACTTAGTGTGGCTAGAGAGCAAACCCTAAGTGCATGTGTTGCCTTAGGTAGTGGATTGTGTATCCACTTGAGTTTAGACACTTGATTGGTTCAAGTGGAAGTTGTAGACTTGTTACTCTTGGTGTTTGCCGACACCTAGACAGCGTGGTGGCGTCGTGGTCCAGTGATCTTCTCAAATGAGCCTTGTGAGAAGGCCCGGTGTTTGTGAGTGGTTTGGTGCTCGCCATCTTCGGAGTGGAGTAAGAGCGACCCTAGTGGAGCGAGGTGTTGATACCTCGGAGGAAGGCTTAATTCGTGGAGCCGGCCCAATTGGTTTGGGTTTCCCTCAACGTGGATTAGGGGAGACCAGCAAGTCTCCGATCACCACGGTAAAACATCGACGTGTCAATTGTGGTTTGCATTCTTGTGCTTTACTTTGTGCAATTTACATTCCTAGAATTAAATTGCTTATTCATTGTATATGGATGCTTCATGATATAATCTTTGATTGCTTCTTGTATGTTCTTAGTTCATAATCATTAGACATATCATTGTTGGTGCACTTAGTTGAACCTAGTTGATTTAGGTTTTAATTGTGCAAAACCATTTTGATATTAGCTTCCGCATTAGAAATCGGTTTTAGCCAAAGAAGTTTTAAAACCGCCTATTCACCCCGTCTAGTCGTCCTCCTCGATCTTACACGTGGCAATAACAAAAATAGTACCCTCCGGAGCGAAAGTCCAAAAATGGCACCGCGGATGTGCTGGTAGGTAATATGTGTCGCTTGCCGCACACCCGCTGCCCGACAGCGGCTAGCCGCACGCCCAGCTCCCAAACCCCCCTGCCGCGTTACAGCCAAGCGGATCCGGCCCCTACCACACCGTGGTAGCCCGAACCAAAGGCTGCCGCGTTCTTGGTGCCCGAATCTGAGCCTGACACACTGTGGCTGACTGGAATCACCCTGTCACACGCGCTCAGACATATGGTCGCCTTCATGTCCCCCCTGCCACGCGCCCACAGGCCGAATTCCCATGGAATTAGGGTTTCCACCCCCAATTAGGGTTTCAAGTGGAATTAGGATCAAGATTGAAATGAAGAATTGCAAAAAAAAAAAAAAATCTTAGGATTCCAGCATTCAAGAAAAGATTTTGATTCTCATTGTTTTTGCCATTTCGCGGTGGAATTAGGGTTTGCACCCATGCTGCTGTAAGGATTGTAGTGTTTGCACAACCAGTTTCGATCGAAAAAGAGAATAAAATTTTAAATAGATGAAATATTTAGGAATTAAATTTGAAAGACTTTGTAATGTAGCTGCGAATGACATGGCACTCAGGGTTTGGTTACGTGCAATAGAAACGACAGCATGCATGAATCATCAAACCGATCTACACCTAGGATACATGTGTGCCATTTTTGGAATCGGGAAAAAACGTGGATCGGAACAAAGCTAGTTTTGACGGCTCACCAGTGCCTTCCCCTTATCTCCTATAGACCCGCGGGCGCGACCAGTCCTGAAGGTAGCCCTATACTATGAGACGAGATGGAAGATGAAATGATGTTAGTAGAACATAAGGCCAAATCAATAATTAGGATGCAAATTGAAGATAACTTACCTCTTTGATCCGCAGTGCGCCCGGGCAATGGGGAGCGCTAGGACGATCGGCGATCTCACTAGCAGGAGCCTTCCCCTTGTCCACCGCGTGCTTGGCCCGGCCATCCTCAGTGTGCTGTTTGGGGCTCTTGGGCTCCATCGCCGCATTTCCTTTGTCTTCCCCGCTGTCGGGTATGTATGGTTTCCAACGATTGAAGGTCTCAGGTTGCAGCGTGTAGTTGAACATGTACTTCTACTTGATGGATGTCACATCGTACTTGTCCAAGTCATCCATCTATTGGAAGAAGAAGAAATGCTCCTCCGACTATCATTATGCACAGATAAAGTTAGCGGTATGTAGTACACCCGGGGGGCGCTCGTCGGGTGTATGGACTGAATGATCCAAGTTGGGTTTTCGTAGTTGCACTGCGGGCGTGGAAACTCCAATGGTACCAGCGCATCCTTAATCGAACAATTCGGGTAAGTTCCCGCCTTCTCAGCAAGCCACTTGTGCTTCCGCATCATCTCCGCATAACTTGAATCTCCAAGGCTAACCTAATGTTCTCCTTTAGCTTGCTCTCTTCTCCCTCTTTCCTCTCTGTTGTGCGAAACAAGTTGGAGTAAAGTATTGGCTGTGGTGGTGTAATATTCTCCTCCAGCTCTCTTCTCTCTCCTTTTATAAGCGGATAGGGTGTAGTGCTAAGAGTGTAAATTATGACAAATGGCAGGGTGGGATGGCTGGTAAGTGGTGTCTACTCACTATGAAAGGTTGGTATGTGTTGTATTTCAATTTGAGAAGGTGTAGTGGCAGGGTGTGGTCAATTCATTCTAAAAAGGTGGGACGGCTGGTGAGTCGTGTCTACTCATTGAGAAAAGCTAGTTTGGTTGTCAATTTGGTCTAAAAAGATGTCTTGATAGTGTGCAGTCAATTCTGTTTGAAAAGGTAGGACGGCTGGTGAGTGTTGTCTACTCACTGAGAAAAGCTGGTTTGGGTTGTCAATTCAGTCTAAAAAGGTGTTCTGGCGGTGTGTGGTCAAATCGATCTGAAAAGGTGGGACGGCTGGTGAATGTTGCCCACTCACTAAGAAAAGCTTGTCCGGGTTATTAATTCGATCTGAAAAGGTATCCTGGCAATATGCGGTCAATTAGGTCTTAAAAGGTGACGTGGCAGGGTGTGGTCTATTCATTCCGAAAGGGTGTGATGGCTAATGAGTAATGTCTACTCACTGTGAAAAGCTGGTCTAGGTTGTTGTTTCGGTCTTAAAAGGTGTCGTGACAGGGTGTGGTCAATTCTTTTTTAGAAAGGTGGTGTGACAGGGTGTGGTCAAATCGATTTATAAAGGTGCTATAGGCTAGGAGTGTGGGTTGTAATGTTATGGTATTGTAATATGAATTGAACTTGGCTTGATAGATTAATTTCACTTTGGTATTGTAATGTTATAGTATTGTCACGTGAATTTTGGTATTGTGGTATTATGGCATTATCATGTGAATTTTGGTATTGTAATGTTATGCAAAATATGGTACTTAGACTCAGATTGTTATTGTATTGTTCTAGTGTAATGTTCTGGATCTATGCTAAATATTGTAATGCAATTGTCTCTTATCATGTTATGTGTATAAAAATCTAGTTGCTGAAAGTTGAAGACCTCTTGCAATTCATACAAATCTGGTACAACATAATCATACAACATCCTGGATATATACAGGTATCCTAACAAGGTGCATCCTAACAACCTCATCCAGTGCATCAGGTGGGTATTGACTGAAATACCTAAGCCACATCTAAGGGACACCACAGGTCTTCTCTGGGATAGGTAGACCAAACCAATGCGCCAAGCAGGCCTTCTAGTATGCTGACCTAGGGTGTGGAACAATTGCAGCTCCCGTAATCGGCAAACCGGCCAACAAGGACATATCCTGGAGTGATCTTCATCTCTCCCACCATAAGTGGAAGGTGTGTATCTCGGGTCTCCATCTGTCAACAAGTGTCGACATGAGACACCTGTCCAGTGTGAAGTAGCGGCTGATATGGAGTATCCTGGCAAAGGGCAACAAGCTCATGTCCCGAAGGATGGCAAAGGGCAACAAGCTCATGTCCCGAAGGAGTGGGATGTAGCGAGGGCCAAGGGGCCAGTGATGCCTAGCTGACCTGATGGTAAGGGGTGGAGGACCATTCCCGGTGATCCACAACTTGCTACTATGATGTTCATTGTAAAATTGTTTGAGTAGCTTTGGTAGAGAAGGCTTAGCCTCGGTCCCTCTGACCATGGTCTATAAGAGATTAAATACCAAGTCACTTTGGAACAAAAGGATTACCAAAATACATGGATGAAGCATTAAAACAAAATGAAGTACAGAACGAACGTACGTAATATTGAAACCAATGACCATGAAAGGCGCAAATACTACAACACTACCATTACCATAACATGACGGTATTACCCTTAGTCCAAATTTTAGAATTACAATGTGCAAACATTGAAACTAAAACGATACAAATATGAATGGAGGTGAAGTCTTCCGTGACTACGGACTACAGACGCCTAGACGAGCTCAGTCTATTGGGGCAATCCTTTACGGGGTGGCCAAGGGTCTTGCATATCTTGCAATTCCTTGGGCAAGTCTGGTCACTACGCTGGTTGTCATCCATGTCATTTTGGAAGCGCCGTGTCTACCATCATCCCTTCCTAGTTGCCTTCAAGGCTTTGTTCAGGCGTCATTTCACCATCTTTGACCAAAGATCTCTATAGTTCATGTCCACGCCATACGAGTTGAACTTAGCACTCTATGTACCAAAAAGATGGTGCTTTTCGTAGTACTCAAAGATGTACGGTGTAGATATCTTCTTGACTTGCATGTATGCCATGTACACATGCGAGCATGGCTTGTGCAGGAGCTTCAGCTTGTTGTAGGCACTTGTAGCCACATCACTTAGGGTGCAAGCATGTTTCCTATCCCCCTGGCATGACTATTCACATATTTCTACCTCAGCCGGATCTTGTACTCCCTCCTCAGTCCATCGATCACCCGAATGTCATGCATATGAGTTTTCTGCACCTTCTTATCCATATATCTCTGCATGTTCTTGGACCACTGCTTTCCTTTATCCAGTTGCTGCCTCGCTGCGGTGGCTCCATTTTAGAAATAACCGACTGTGTGAGTCCAGGTATCATCAACGATTGCAGTGATAGAGAGGCAACGCACACCTTTCAACATGTTGTTGTACACCTCAGACATGTTGGTTGTCATAATACCGTATCTCGCACCGTCATTGTCGTACAACAGTGACCATTTCTCCAACTTAGGAACATATAGATTAATCCACTTGGAGAAACCGATGGGGATCCTGGATGCCCCTTTCACACCCTGTTGCCCCTCCAATGCCTTCGAAGGGGCCTCCCTTGTATGCCTCATAGTCCGCTCTTCAAGCTTTCTCCAGTTGGACCCATACTTCCGCCAATGGTTTTGCATGCACAACTTCTTGAATGTCTTCATTAGGTCCTGACTTTGGAACCGTCTGAAGAAGTTCGACGCAAGATGCCTCATGCACCACTGGGTTTTCACATCATTCCATTAGAAGGGGATTGTGTCCCATTCTTCATGGTGTTGAGACCGGACAATAACCCTGCATTGTGGTTTGTGATAAGGCATACATTGGATCAGTCTTCCAAATCGTCCACTTGACATTTGCGAGGAACCACAAGTAACTATCTGTGTTCTCATTCTCTACAATGGCAATTGCAACTGGAAGAAGCTGGTCATTTGCATCATCCGCCATCACAGTGTGAATGATGCCCTTGTACCTCCCAGTAAGGAAATTACCATCTATTATGAGCACCAGACGACAAAACTTGAAGCCCTCTATGGCTTAGAAGAACGCCTAGAACACAAGGTCCAGTGTGTAGCAGTTAGGGCCTCCATCAGGATCTTCTCTTTCCATCTTGTTTATGTATGTGTCTAGGTTTTCTTCAACAATCTGGTGAAGCATCCTTGACACAAGGTTGTACGCCTCCTCATATATTCTGTACATAGACTCGACCACCTTCTGCTTGGCTCATCAGACCTTGCTGTAGTTGACTGTATAACCAACCAGATTTGTAACTTCTGACAATAGCATCTTGGGGGGCGGACACATCCTCCACAACTAGGTGGCTGACGAGGCTTGCCACGTATGCGGAAGTCATATTCCGATGTTGCTGTAGTGGCTCACTCAACTCGCAAGTGTGGTTGATTACCACTGTGACTGTGAAGACTGTGCCATAGCCCTTTGCCTTGTGAGTGCTGAGCTTGCCAGGGCAGCTTTCCACTACACACTTTACTATATAATGGGCTGGGTTGGACCGATGCACCCGGTACACATGGCTGATGGACATATCGTACCATGCTATAGCTTGCTGCATGACCACCTTGCTTGGGAAGTATTGCCCAACTAATAGGGTGTCACCATCAAACCCCCATTGGGACCTGTTGTCCTGCGGTAATACGAACGACTGTACTGTGAGATCGTCCAGTCTGGATGACATGTAAGGCACCTTCACTGACACAATTCCGCCGACTGGAGCACCAGCCCCTACACCCTGGGGTGTGTTCTCCTCGCTACCATCTGAGCTCAGGTCAGTGTCCTCATTAGACTCTGACTCGACCGGCTGGTTCAGTAGAAACTCGCGGCAGTCAATGTGGGCCGGCCACATTCTCCCGCCCCCTCATTTTGCACAAAATTCACCGCAAGTCTTCTATCATAGTCTTCCTCCAAAACAACACATTTCGTGCTCTCGTCTTCACACATCGCCTGTGCTTCCCCGCTCCCACTGGCCCAGCATCATCAATATTTGCTAGCACCCTGTGCACGAATTGAATGTACACCATTGTTCTCCTGTATATCGTCGCGTTGGGCTTGGCAGCAATATGCATGTACTAGCCCCATGCAACGCTACCATTCACCTTGTGTAAGTCCCATACGCTCTGCCCTCCCCTATTTGTGCGGGTGATTGCCACGATGACAAGCTTCTTTGTTGCTATGTTCGCGTCGAACTCCCTCCGGATGCAACTCCTCAGATCATGAATATTCATCACATCCAAACCCTCCGCCTGGACCATCTTGAATTGGCATCTTGACATGTCCAACCGATCTGGTCTGCCCCGTACGAGACTGTCGCAATAAAATACAAGCAAGTCTTGTATGTTAGATATTACCTATGGCCACAACAACCCAATACACCTAATACACTTGTTTCAAGCAATTCACCATTCCTTTCTGCGTACGAATAAAACTACTTACCAAGCAATTCACATATTTTTTTTTCTATATTCGTGCTAAACAAATTCCCAACATTTAACATATTTTTTGTACATGAACTGTACCATTAATTTCAAACAACATCCCAAAAATAACTACACTTTGTCGATCATTATCTAAAAAAGTACTAAATTTCATGAAAATATGTGCAAAACATTTTATTCCTACACAATTACATAAATAGATTACACAACTTAATCTACATTTTCCAATATTGTCATATTGTCGACTATCTTACGAATCACAAGCGCCAAAAAATGTCATAACCATCAACGGACATGTTTAAATATTGTTCCTTCAATGGTGCTAAACACATTCGCAGCATGTGCCATAATTCCTAAACAATCCATAAAATTTATTCGTAATCCTTTTCTACTTATACGACCTAATCAATGTCAAGCTAACAAACTACTAAATTAATGACGACTATATTAATAACATTGTGAATAATCTAATTAAACACTAATTACATAGTTATTAAATATAAACCACATTGTTATTTTCACACAATACGTGCTACACAATTTATTTCTACGCACTACTATATTTTTGCAAAATATGTGCTAAACATTTTAGTCTACAATACTAAATCTATACTTTCCTACATCGCCAAAAACCACAATTCCTAAATAGTCCATAGTATTTAATCGGAACACCTAATTAGTGGCTAGCTAACAAACTACTAAGTTAATGACGACTATATTCCTAACATTGTCAAGAATCTAATTAAACACTAATTACACAATTATTTAGCATAATGCATGTGGGGAAAAAAATTACCTCTTCTCGATGATCTTCGCTTGATGGAGAAAATTTTCAACTACTGTAACCGCTAAACACCACTCTAAACACTCAAATCGGCAATGCAAACCGAAAAACTTTGGTCGAAACCTCGATCTCCCTTCAGTCGCTCCTCTTTGTCTCTCTCCTCTCAACCGAATTTGTGTTTGGGAGGTGAGAGCGACGACCCTAGGCATTAATAGCCGCAGGCATGGAGGGGCTCCGAGCGGCAGGGGGTAGCGAGGTGGCAAACGCGATAGTGGAGGGTAGCGACAAAACATGGCCTGGGCAGCGACGGGATGTGGCATGCACGAGGGGCATCCGGGCGGTGTGTGCGTGACACGTGCCTTTAGGGTAGTGGCCATGCGACATGCTCCTACAAGGGGGTCCAATCGGCCTAAGCGGGGCAGGGGCGGGTCTGCTCAGCCATAGTATGGCAGACCGGTGTCGGGCGGTGCACGCGTGGCACATGTCACCTGCCGGTGCGTTCGCAGTGTTATTTTTGGGCTTTCGCTTTGGTAAGGGCTATTTTTTCTATCGGGGCGCCAAACACCAAACAGTGCCAAATATTAACTAAAAAAATAAGGGGGTTACCCCCATGCAGTGGGAGTTTTGTCCTTCACGCCACATCTCGTGCGGAGAAACTACCATGTAGAACCACCCCTCCAACCATCCCACCCGCACTCCCTACTTGCACCCGCGCCGCTGATTCCCCTGCTCACACCCACGCATCTTCTCTCCGGGTGCCCGTGCCACCGATTCCTATGCTCGCACCCATACTACCACTGCAAGCACCCACGCCACCGCTATCGCTCCAAGTGCCCGCGCCCACACCCACATCGCCGGTGCTGCTCCACGCGCCCTCCCCTTCTCTCTGGGTGACGCTGTTGCCCCTACTCGCACCCACGCCCCTTCTTTTCGGGTGCCCGTGCCGCCGATTCCCCTTCTCGCACCCGCGCCTCCCCCACGTCGCCCCCCAACTGCCCGCAAACCAGGATCAAGGATGCCCCTTTCCCCTCTCTTCCTGATCCACGACACCCCCAAATCCTCACCCCTTCCACTCTTCTCCCTTCCCCTCATTCATGTCATATTCTGGTGAGGACGATGTGTTGCCACCAGATTGGGGTTCATTGATGGAACATCTGCGCAGACATGATGTCATACACCAGGCGGATCTGTCAGATCAGGGCAGTGGCTTGCCCGCCATGTGCTCCTTTTTCTCGACCGCGACATCCTTTAGTAGCAATCCCCACATAGCCGCTCCTTACGCTGCTCCTCTCTAGTTGTATGCCGCTTCCCACACGCTATACTACAGGTGCATTTATGTAGCTATTTCAGTTTTCTGATGTGTTTGTGTGAATTGGCTGGCTTCCTCCACACACCGATATACTAAATGATTGGTCTATATTCCTTAATATTGCCACCTTGCAATAGGCTATTATGACTAATTGGCTATTGTGATCACTTTGTAAGTTTTGGTTAGGTCGAATTAATTTCTATGTTGCAGATGGATATGATTTTTTATTATTTTTTGGCTTCTGCCATAGAAGGTTTTACTAGCATGTTCTCACCTTACCCAAGTTGCTTACATCGTCCAACTCTTGGGCTTCGAAATGTATAATTACTATATGCCTTCCGAAATATACTCCATACATATTTTTTTGATTGCATAGATGCGGGTCTACAAATTAAATTGTTCTTTAGTTGCCTAATGTGTCCTTGGGCTGTTCTTACAGATCATTTGGATGTAAAGTCCTTGAGCTTTTAAGTTGTTCGGCATCCATGTAAATCCTATAACTAATAACGAACTGAGCAATAGAGACATTCTCAGACCTTCCTTTGCCAAGAAACCCATTGGAGTTTAGTCTTGATCACATGGATTTTGGTAGTGTTTCTCAGTAGTGATGACTAGGTGTCTTTTGTCAGTTTCTATGTAAGATGATTGTGCCAATTATAAACTCTATAACTAGACAATTTATCTCCAAATGAATCTTTTGTCATAGTTACTCTGATAAGGCATTTACTGTCATAGTGATTTTTTTTGCGTTATATTAAATCAGCAATTTTGTTAGTCATAATGGACTGCTCTATGTGATGATGATATAAAACAAAGCTATGGATTAATTTCCATGCGAGCCTTTCTCTCATAGTTACTCTGATAGGCTGCCACATCAACAAAAACTTTTGAACTTTCGACCTAAACAAAACTTTTAAACTTTTGACCTAAACAAAAACTTTTAAACTTTCGGCATGCAAATCATTACCTTTTCAAAGGAGCGGATAGCTGCTCACTTACACCCAGGAGTCCAAAATCAGCTACCCTGTTGTTTTTTGGACGAAAACCTGGCTCGAACACCACACCGTGTATTGTCAGAATATTGTTATCTTCTCCAGCTTGGTTTCCTGACCAGAAAAAATACGATTTGTTTGAGCCAATTATGGATGATTTTTAAATTTATTTTGGCTTTATAAAATTGAGCGTCAAATTTCCCCCACTTGAAGGCTAAAGACCAAAACAATACTTATGTTTTTTTTAAAAAAAAAACTTTTTTAATATGTATGTTGGGAGTTTTGCGTAGTGACCATTGTGATAATCACTTGTTAGATAATAAAGTGACGTGTCATGCAGGTCATAACCCGCTTTGTGTTTAGTATTACTAGTCAAATCAATTTGTTTGAACTCTGTTATTGATTATTAGGCGTTAATATCTTGTGCACTGGCTTGGTGGTGCCTATAGTTTCTTAAACTTCTTTCTACTAGATTAAGGTTTCAAGGTATTATGTGTGTTCTCTGATATTTGAATATGTCAACTTTTTTCCAGTCAAGTTGAATGCAAACCGTGTTGTAATTGGTACCTAGGATTTGATCAATTCATGAACTTGGTGGTGGACAACACCGTGGAGGTCAATGTAAATGAGAAGACTGATATTGTGATGGTGGTAAGTATTCTACCATCGATGGTTTATTTAGGTTTTTACCATGATACTTATCACGAAGCAGTTATTAACTTATTAATCAATGTGCATAATATTCTGACAATCTAAAATCATCTATAGGTTGTCAGGGGAAATAGTGTTGTCATGATCGAGGCACTAGAGTTGGTTGCCAAATCATAGTCAATTCCCAAACATCTTTCTGATTCAGTAGTCATAGAGCTGGTACTGCGAAAACTTATGTATATGCAATCGATGTATCGATGTTCCTGTTGTACCTTAACTAATGTTTTCGAAGCATTATGAATTGAATGTGGAAGGTTGACCTTATATTTTGTTTGCGAGACATGTTTCATTTGTTTTGATGTTAGGCATACCTTGATATTGCATATTACTTGTTGTCATGCTCTTATTTTAGTGATCCATATTACTACTAGGCTATCATCTTCACAACATGCCTGGCTCCCCTATGCCGGCTCATGGTTCAATAGGGAAGTAGCAACGACTCACGAGGAAGAGGTAGAGACAAATGTGTTCATTCCTTGCCGTGTCACCGTCTCGAATTCACCGCACCGCGTCCTCTTCATCCTAATCCTCCCCTCCGCCGCCTCCTACTCCATGCCGATCGAGTAAGCCTTGACGCCTCCTCACTTACCACTGCGACGCCATCACCACCTCCTCCCCTGTCCTCCTACCCTCTTACCATGATGTGCCTGGCGAGGGACGTAGAAGCCAATAGCTATGAGAATCGAGTCGCGGCTTAGGTTCAAAGTGGAAGAAGGTGGCAGTTGACGCATAGCCTTCTTCCTTGCCAGCTAGCAATGGCTGGAAATGGGCAGCATGTCGATGAAGGAAGTCGACAGCAACTTCAACTTCCAAAGGTAAACAATCTACGAGCTCAAAATTTTAATTTCTAGGTAGTAGTAGCAAGATGTGATACAATAGATGGAATTAATGTTTCTATTTATATGAGTGTGAAGGAAAAATAATATTTATTATATGGTTTAGAATCCTGTCTACTTATATGTATTAGTCTTATTTAGGGTTCCGTTGCAACGTACCACCACCCTACTAGTAAGCTAAAAATTCACAAATTTACTCTAATCCAAACACCCTCTGCACGATCTGACCTATTGAGTTCTGAAGTCGAACCCGAAGCTCCCTTCCTGGCCACTTGACAAAGACGAACCCCAAAACCCGGATTGGCATCCTCTGAAATGGAATGTCACAGTAAACAGTGCCGTGATATCCGGTAAATCTGAGCCGTCGGATCCGTGAAGAACGGTCCGGATCAAGAGCTACAGTGATGCTACAGTATTCATAAATAGTGGTATGCTATATTATTTTTGCTACAGTGTTGCTGCAGTATTAGAAATACTGCAGTATTAGAAACGATGCGATTTTTTTTTTGAAATAATATGTTTTTTAAAACAAATTACAAAACTAGGTTATCATCTCAAAAAAATGCAAAAATAGGCTCTGTCGCTTGATTCATCGCGACAGAACCCCGATTCACCTATCTGGTTGAGGCGAGTTCTCATCGCCGATTCAATCGTGATAGGAATCTATGAATTTTTAAATATAGCAACTAAACTCAAAAGCTTACCAATTTTTTTGTGGAGCATCCTGACAGAGTGTTATTGCTTCTGTAATTTTTTCATAATTTTATCCATTATTCGTTGGTCTCTAAAATTTATTTAAGTATACTATTTGTAGAATTTTTAAATATAACAGATGAGGTCCAAAAATTATGAATTTTTTTGTGAACGCTCCTTACATAGTCTAATTGTTTCTGTAAATTTTTCAAAATTTTATATGCTTTTAAATTGTCTCTAAAAATAAGGGTATACAATCAAGTATACTGTATCGGAAACCTAAATTCAGAATTTTAGAGACAATTTCAAAACCTATAAAATTCTGAAAAAATTACAGAAACAATTACACTATGTAAGGAGCGTTCACAAAAAACATTCATAATTTTTGGACCTCATCTGTTATATTTAAAAATTCTACAAATAGTATACTTAAATGAATTTTAGAGACAAATTCATAATGGATAAATTTATGAAAAAATTACAGAAGCAAGAAAAGTCTATCAGGATACTCCACAAACAATTTTGTAATTTTGTGAGTTTATTTGCTATATTTAAAAATTCATAGATTCTGTCGCCGATTGAATCTGGCGATAGAACTCGCCTTATCTGAGGGTTCTGACGCGCCATTCAGCGGCGATAGGAACCTGTCGCCAGATGAACTAGCGACAGGAACCTATTTTTACAATTTTTGGGAGCGATGACCTAGTTTTGTAAATATTTTTTAAAAATATATTATTTCAAAAAAAAATTCAAACGGTGCACGGCTCAACCTCATCCTCTCGCTTTTGGTCCGATGTAGACAGGGAAGTATTTCCACATCCTCCACAGGGTAATTTTCTTTGTTTGGTACCATTTACAAAAATATTTACTTGTAATGTTCATGCATTAGATGTTGATATACATGAATTTTCCGTCTTATGTTGCAGGTAAATATTATCTTGTTGATGTCGGTTATCCGAATAGGCCTGGGTACTTAGCGCCATACAAGGGCAAAAGGTATCATGTTCCAGAATTTTGAAGAGGTGTTGGTCCTAGTGGCGAGAAAGAGAAATTCAACCATTTGCATTCGAGTGTTCTCAACGTAATTGAGAGGTCATTTGGTGTATGGAAGATGAAATGGAGAATTCTTCTTAAGATGCCGAGCTTTCCTATGTCCAAGCAAAAGATGATTGTTGCAGCAACCATGGGAATCCACAACTTCATACGTGAACATGCTTCGTGGGACATGCATTTTCATAGGTTCGATCGGGATCCTAATTATGTGCCCACAATACCATCAAGATATACTAAATATGTCATTTCTCAGGATGCATCGGATGCATCAACGTCGCAAAGTAGTGCTACATCTATGGATAGTTTCCGTGATGACCTTGCTAGTGCAATTGCTCATTCAGGATGATGGATACATTACTTGCGAATTTTTGTGGTCTTTTGTTATGACTCATTTATCATTTTAATACTTGTACAAAATATCATTTAATAATCATTTGAACACTTTTACGATATGAATGCGAAATCTCTAGCTTCATCTATCGCAGCGACAACAGTACAAAATTTGCTTATACACAGTTGTAATCCATTATGAAGTGTAAATGCAATATAACCTGGCATTGTGTAAAGATACAACGTATATACATTCACATGGTCTAAACAAATTTAAGGAAAAAAATTCTATAATTTATGTACAAATACATAGGAGAAAGACACAAATACAATTGAATTATTACAACCAGAGGTAACATAGTCTATTTGCCTCTAATCCCCCTCATATGATTTTGGGAGCCAACCTACCAGCCAAACACTTTTAACAGATACTCAGTTCTCGGAGAAGTGGATTCTCGAGAATTAGGAGCGAATCAAAAATGAGAATCGGAGAATCGGGGAATAGGTTTCTTCATAATCATCTCCTGGATGTTCAATGAAACCTTATGCAACGAGCCTTGTTTCTTTTCATTTCTCTTTCGAACAAATATCCACTTATGCCCTACGGGGTGCACAAGGGAAGGCGTACGGCTTACAGGCCCACACGCCCTTCTTTTATTCGAAGAGAATAATTCAGTTTCTACTGCCTTATTTCAATCTGATTTTTTCTTTCATTCAGCGAGCGATACAGGCTCTGAATCAAGATTGATGATTTTGGCAAGTTTCTTTGCAAAGTATATGTCGACATTGGCTGTTGTCATATTCAAAGATTCTCCCGAGGTCATAAATTTTATAGCTATTTCTTCAAGGGGTGATTCTTCTAATGCTTTTACTTGCTCACCGCTGCTTTCTATTGCGGGGCAAGTCCCTTTAGTTTTTCAGTTCCGATGTGTGCGCACACATCCATACTGATGTCTCCCTTCATGGGGATGTTCAATTTTAGTATGCCTTTTCTGAAGGTTCCATACGATACAGTCTCAACGGCTCCCTTTTGGTTCTGGGCACTTGGTGATTGGTCGTGTCAAGTCCTTCTTATCCTTTTTCACCAGCGTCCCGGTTGCTTCAGATTCGAGGCCGGAGTTCTCGTCCTTTTCGAGGCCTCGGGCGGGATTAGGATACCTTCATTGGTATTTCAACCCTCTCCGTGCATTGCATACGAGCAAATGCTACTTGGTCACGCTCTTCAAATCACTAAAGTGGTCTGACAGTTGATTTGCTAATATTTGCAAATCTATTATCTTCTGGACTTCAATTGTCTTCTAGACTTCAATTCAATTATCTTCTGGACTGCAATTATCTTCTGGACTTCTCTATTTGCTTCACTAGTGCGCGGGTCATATGCATAGATTTTTAATTATCTTCTGGATTTCAATTATCTTCTAGACTTCAATTATTTCCCAACATTATCATAAAAGGGTTGATTTCCTCCCCCCTAATGACGGGAAACTAACCTCATCTCATGTACTATCAGTGAATCGGGCATTGTTCAAATCTCCAGTCATCGGGTCCAGATACCTGATTATGGATGCTGTCTCATAACCAACGTATATCCCAGACTTTCGGAGAGGGCCCATTGCAGTCCGCTGTGGTGGTGGTATAGGTACATAAACCTTGCAACCAAACCTTCAGAGATGAGAAGTTTTCGGTGCTGACCCTTGCGCTAGTTGCATAGGTGGATGGATGCTATAGGCCGATGGTCTAAAATTGATGAGGGCTGCTGCGAGCGGAGATGCGTGTCCCCAACATGTAGTTGGTAAATTACAATTCTTCAAAGTTCTGCTAGTCCATTCTGGGTGCGGACAAGTGGTACAAAATGCTCAACTTTAATTCTCATTTTCATGCAATAATCATCAAATGCTTTCGGAGTAAGTTCTCCAGCGTTGTCCATTCAGGTGGACTTTTCATGATGATCAGAGAAAATATTTCTAATTTAATTATCTGCGAGATTTAGCTATGCAGAAGCTTGATTTCTCATAGACAATAAACATACGTGCGACCATTCCGAGGAAGCATCGATGAGCACTATAAAATACCTCAAATTACCCTTACAGGGGCTATATAGGACCGCAAAAGGTCTCCCTGGATACGGTCTAGGAATGCAGGGACTTCATCCTTTGCTTTCAGAGCAAAAAGGTCTAGTAATTAATTTCCCAATGGCACATGCGGGGCACACAAAAATCTTCCTGATTCGAGAAATTCTTAACATTTATATCATGTCCATATGAATTGTTAATTATATTTCTCATCATCCTAAGACCTAGACGGCACAATCTATCATGCCAGAGATAGAAAAGTTCAGAGCTTCTAAATACGGTTTTCAGGACAGTATCGGCTGTAGGTGCCTTAATATTAGTGTAGTATAGCCCAATTTCATATGAAGGAAGATATTCTAATGCTATTTTTCACTTTCTTCACACTTTGTAATGAGCAGATATTCTGTACCATACTCTTCTTCAGTCTCTACATGGAAACTGTTAGCGCAAATATCCTTGAAAGTTCTAGTCGATTCTAGGTACAACAAGTCTTCTTCAATGACCAAAGTTGTGCCCGTTGGGAGTATAATTATGGCCCTTCCTGAGCCTATTATACAAGTATCATTTGCTGCGATCGTCGTAAGACTACCAGCATTCTTGCTGATCGACTGAAAAATTTTGTTTCTCTCAGGATGGTATTCGTTGTGCCGCTACATGCTAAGCACACTTCCTCCATAGGGCACCACACACGTTCTAATATAATGTACTTTATTAATATGTAGCAGAAAGCAAGCAACACATAAATAAAATACTTCAGATATCAGAACGTAACTTGCTATTATAAAGACGGGAAAATAAGTCTTGCAGGGCTCATAATAAGAATTTAATGCTTTGCTCTCCTAGAGCTTGCAACCATTATTCAATAATTCAAAATTCTGCTTCAATTACAAACTACAAGTTTCTATAAAAGGTCCGAGTGCAATGCGTGCCTTTGGATCTAATAAGCGAAGTATTCGAGAACTTACGCCTAAATCGGCTCCATGCGCGATCTTCTCCTCTTGGGCAGCTACGGCTGTGGCCGCTGCGATGTCCAAAGGAGGGATGATGGGGCTGCTACTAGGCTGTTCACATTCATAAGTGTAGCTAATGGATGTGGATCCTCTGTGCCTGCAATGGCGAGGTATGTCTCATGCTATCATTTGCCCTTCTTCTTAGACTGTAAAGCATCAATAATGTGTGACGCACGACCTTACCCTTCTTGCTCCTCTCATTTGTGAGAGTCTTCATCACCTTGTAGCTGCTAGCAGTGGCTTAATGGCCAACATTGCTACTAGATGGCTGCAAGATGAAGTTCTTTCCTAGAACATCACCTTGAGCTTCCGCAACTTGCATGATGTCAATTAATTCGGCATACTTCATGTAGTCGTCTTTGACGATAGTTGCATGCGGATTATACCGCGTTTGGGTGAAAGGTAGAGAGTCTTCTCGATCTTCTGCTCATCCGTGATTACATTACCACAGAATTGAAGATTGATACAAATTTTATACAAAATCGCCATCTTTGGTCGATTCTTAATTCTGATTCGTGATGCGATCATCTTCACATTCGTGCAAAAGTTCAAAGGATTCGCTAGTAATCTGCATAAAATGGTTGCAAAATTCTCAGAATGCTCATCGAACTTCAGGTTCGTATTCCGGTATTTTTCTATGCATTTTTCATGATTTACTGCTATCTTCAATGATTAAAAGCAATATAAATAATTACGATAATCAAAACAAGAAATCTGATAATAAATTGCATAGAAATAACAATAACAAGAATAAATATGCTTCAAAATTCAAAAAAATGCGAAAAATTGGATTCCCTAAGCCCTTTTCTGCTGAAAAGTATCTTTTCGGCGAGAACTGCAAGTTTCAGGGGCTAGAACGCGAAACTCGATTCGAGAGAAATTGCGCGTAATTTTCCTATTTTCGGAGGCCTTTCCTGCAAAGTTTCCTTTCTGCATGAAAATTTCGTGCGATATTGGAAAACCTCAAGGTCCTTCTTACAAAATGCCCCCCCTTTTCTTTCGGTTTTTTCAGTGAACCCTTTTTCTCTCTTGGCGGCGGGCCACCCTTTTCTATTTGGGCCGCTTTCTTTCCTTGGCCCATGGGCCCACCCACGGATCAAAAGGGAGGACTCGCTGGGGTTTCATGACCCTCCATCCGTCGTGGCGGCGGCGGCAGCGGCGCGCGGGCGACTTCGATGGCGGCTCTGCGTCGTCGGGTTTGCGGCGGCGGTGGCGGCGGCGGCGTGACGCCTGCCAGTGGCGAGGCGGCGATTCGAGCGCCCTCAAGGAGGCGGCGGCGCGCGCGCGCGCGTCCCACGCAAACGCGGCGGCGCGCGCGCGCCGTCGCAACGGGAGGCGACGGCCGGGCCATCGGCGGTTCTGCGGCGGCTACTGGCCGTCGGCGGCAACTCCTCCTCTCCGTCCCTATTTTTTCTCTTTTCTTGGCACTCACGGGCGGCGTGGTGGGAAAAACGCCAGCGGCGGGAAAAAGCGGCGCGGGCGGCCGACGCGCGCCGAAGCGGCGGCTCCGGCTTGCGGCGGCGGTCGCAGGCCGTCGGGATCACCGCTTCAAGGCGTGAGGTGCGGTCTTTGCGGCGGTACCGGTTTGGCCGGCGGGGTGGTGGTGCTACGGCGGCTTCAAGGTGCGGCGAGCGGCCGGTGCCACGGCCTTCAGGTGGCGGCGCGCTGCGAAGGCGCGCGGAAGGGAGAGTCCGTGCGGGCCGAGTCGCGGCGATGGCGCACGCTCTTCGTGGTAGGCAACGGCAATTTTTTCTTGAAATTACGTTCATCCATGTGTGTATGCAATGCGGTGTGATGTAATACTGATGCAATTGACATCGGTTCTTTCATGCAACCACCGACGGTTTTGCTGGCGACTTCAAGTTAGCTCGCGGTAGGTTAGAACAGATTGCAATTTTCAATCTACGGTACAATCGACATCCGCTCTTTCATGCAATCGTCGATCGGCATTGTCTTGGCGACTCCAAGTCGGCTCACGACAGTTAGAACAAATTTGCAAGTAGAAAATAATCTGAAAGCAACAATCGAGGAATTGAAAGCAATCTAGAAAACGATTCAATCTACGAGTGTCGTTCATCGACGATTACCTTTTGATGCGAGGAGAGTCGATCGTCGCGATAACGTGTTGAGGAACCGTCATTGGCGAGTCGGTCGGCGATTACATCGTGAACAAGCGTGAGAATCGTAAGAACAATGCATGAACAACAAGCGAGAATAAGAGATAGAACACGAGATGTAGGGACTTCTTCTTCTCTTTATTCCTTCATCGGTCCATCAATCAATTCTGATAAATAGCACTTTATTTATAAAATTCACGACCCTTCAGGGTTAGGGATGAGGCGCGCCTCGGTGGACTTCCGGTCCTGGCCCGGTTTCTAACAGGCCTAAGATTCGTTTCCCCCAAACCCTGACCCGACCCTTCCCGGCGACCCCATCCCCCGCCGCCGCCGCCGCTGCCGCAGATGGACTTCCAGGTCGTCGTCCTCGCTGGGGGAACCTCCGAGAAGCTCTCGCCCCTCGTCTCCAAAGTCTGTTTCCCCAGTGCCTCACCCCGCCCCCCTTAGCCCCAATAACCTAGCTAACCTTCTTCTTCTCGCGCAGGACGTCCCCAAGGCGCTGCTCCCAGTGGCGAACCGTCCCGCGCTCTCCTACGTGCTCGACCTCCTTGAGGCCAGCGACCTCAAGGACATCATCGTGGTGAGGAAGCGAGGGAGCGAGCTGTTCTATTTCTGCTCGGGCTCGGCTCTAAAATTGAACTTTTCGCTGATGCGCGTCTGCGTGTGGTGCAGGTAGTAGAGGGGCAAGAGGCGGCGCGCCTGGTCGGTGCGTGGGTCTCGAGCGCTTACCTGGATCGCCTCCTCGTGGAGGTGAGTTCGAGGCCGATTCGGCGTTTGCCCGCTTGTAATACAAGACTCTGGGTTCTGCTATTTGTTATTAGAAGCACCTGATTCCGATTCAATTAAATGCTTCTTGGTTTCTCAGCTGTCATGTAGTTCGAACTTTGCAGTTATGGGCTAATGGCTCCCTCAATTTTACTTAATTTGCAAGATTTTTTGTGCATCTCTGTTTCTTTTTGGTCGATTTTGTAGTTCTGTGATTTGTGAGCACAGTTTGCTTGACTGGATGGACAGATTTTGTGAAATGGAGGTGCTATTGCCTATTGTTCTTTCCGTGTCTTGCTTGTTAACATGATCATTTTCTAGTTATCTTTGCTCTAGATCAAATATTGGAGATTCGTTATAACAATTTGATATAAAATGGGCTACTACAATATGTATATGTTTCTTACCTTTTTTTTTCATGCGATCTCCTGCATTTTCTTGACTTGGAAACGCCTTACAGTAAAATGAAACTAGTTGAGTATTACATATCAATCCAAAGAAAACTGATCCATTAAAATCAGAATAGTTTCTGTTCAAGTCGTTGCCCTGCCTTATTGTCTTTTATCATCACATGAATGTTTCAGCTTCTAATGGGACCCATGAATGTTTCAGCTTCTAATGGGACCCCAATCACCACAATGTATTGATGCTTGTTGCAAAGTGCTAATAAAGTTGCTAAAATCCTATAATTTTTTGTAACTTGAACTGCTTAAGTTTATCTCTGGTTGTTATTTGATTTTCTTTGCACGTGTATTTCCTTTTAATTCTTAGCTTCTTCTTGGATTTGTTTAATTGCACTACTTGCTTAATTTCTCACACAGGTCCATGATGGCTGAGGGACTATGTTGTATGGGGACATATTCTCCGCTTTTTCTGGAAGTAACTCCTTTTTATCCTGTAGGTAGTTGCAGTTCCTGAGGACATTGGAACTGCTGGTGCAGTACGAGCTATTTCAAAGCGACTGACAGCAAATGATGTTTTGGTAATGTTTGTGCTGTCACCCAATTTCAAGAATGCAAAATATGCATGCTGGGAATAATCTAGATGCTAATGCATTGGTCTTGTTCCATTAGGTGATTAGTGGTGACCTGGTAACTGATGTACTTCCTGGGGCTGTTGCTGCTACTCATAGAAGAAATGGTGCAGCTGTTACTGCTTTACTATGTTCTGTTCCTGTTAGTGGTCCTTCAGATGCTGCTTCTTCAGGAGGGAAAGATAAAGCTAAAAAACCAAATCGATTGAACATATTTGGGCTGGACATGACAAGGCAATTCTTGTTACATATTGTGTCAGGTTTGCTTACTGTCTTTTGTATCATAGTAGGGTAGTACCTGCTATTCGTGATTCATATGCCTGTTAAATATCACTTGTAGGAACTGATGTTGAAAAAGATGTCCAAGTTTATAAGAGAAAAATCCGAGCTGTAGGTCAGGTAAGTCGCATGTAACCATGTTTCAAATAAATTGAATTTGTTTCCTCACAGAAATTTTTATTTTCAGTGCCATGCTTTTTATGTACTGTGGCATTATCATATGTCACTGTAAACAAATGTGCCAAAATTAGGTTCGGTATAATTGGGTTTTTTGCAACTTGGTTTTAGTAATTAATAATGATTTAGTCATGTGTAGACAAAAGTGTCAGGAACTAAGTACCTCTATTCCTTAGTGGGCGACTTGGCGTGGTTGTTAGGTTCTAGCAATGTACTCCACTACTATTTCAGCAATTTGTTAACTGATTTTCAGGGTATCAATTTATATTAGTTGTAGTGAAGAAGTGTATGCAACTATTTAAAACTACTGAGGCATACCCATTTTATGAGGACAGCATTTATATATGCTGTCAATGGTTGGGAATGTTTCCATGCTATGAAACATTTGGGGACATCAATGTTGATTTTGAAGGGATAAAACTATCTGTTATGGAGTGAAATGAGGACAGCTTATATACGTGCTTGAATGAATCAGGTAAGAATAATTTTTTGGGTGGGAGAGGTTTATTCCTATTAGCTTTGTGCACTATGCTTGCCAATTGCCACTGTAGAATGATTCAATATTTACAGTAATAAGCCATTTGAACAGACAGACGCATGGTAACTATCATTTACAGTGATAAGTCACGCTCAAATCATGCGCTGCTACATATTGTTGCGAGGCTTGTGCTGATAATTTGCACCTCATTAGAAGCATTGCAAACCTTCCTAAAGGCTGTTTTTAACTAGAATGCCATCCAATATGTAAAACCCACACCTCCTTCTGTTGTTCTGTCAATGTTTTTTATGTTGGCTGTTTGTCATGTTTACTTTGCTGTGTTCTCAGATGGTGCACAGTATCAAGAGTGGTAGTTTCTGGGGGTTTAGCTATATTCTGGGATTCTGGTTGGAATTATCTTAGGGGTGCTGTTGCCTGGGAATTATCTTTAGTAGCTTTTTTTTTGTCCAACTGTGCTGTATCTTTCTTAGCTGGTCTCCCCAACAATCTCCTTTCTGTACTAAATCTCGAGCTTTCTCAATAAAGCTGGGCCGAAAAGTTCTTTGGTCCAAAATTAAAACTATGTAATTTGATTCAACAATTTGTAACATGTTACATCCATAGATTTTTCTTACCTTCCATCCTCAAAAGCAATTGAACAATACTTTGGCTTCTTAAGTTGTAGTCAGATATCTCATTGCACTAAAGATCTGTTTGGATCATATCCTTACCATTGCGAGACACCAGTACATGATTCCTGTTGACTCAACTTTTAGCTTGTCTCAAAGCTTGCTTTATCTTGGTTTTTTTTAAAAAAAATTAAACATCACTTTTAACGAATGACTTGGGCTGATCTCGCTAGCATGCCTTTTTTGAGGCTGAAACTGTGGTGTGTTGCATGAGGCCCATTGTTTAGTGCAAGGCAATATCAAACTGTGATGACTGATGACACAATCCAATATAATCTCAAGTTTCACAAAAGCGCACCATAGCCAAGACAGGGCTGGAAAATTTAGGTGATAGGCTATATGGTAATAGATGAATGTTATGGGACCAAAGAAATATTTCATTCGTGCCATTTCTGGTTGTTATGTGCATACTACAAGGGGTGCACCGATTGACTCAAGCAAGGCAGGGCAACTTTTCATATGACATGAGCAGAATAAACCCTTGTTCCTTTGTGGGATTAGTGCTGTTCTTTATGACCTTAGTGGCTTGATTTTTTCTGTATATTCCTTTGATAGTTTAATTGCAAATTTAAAATTTATTAAGACATAACTTGTGAGTTGTGATGACCATGAATGGTGGAATGAAGTGGATCGTTTTCTGTTTTGTCTATAATTCATTTTGTTAGTTGGTCATCAAGGTTTTTTAGTGATAACAAAGCCTTTTCAATTGTTTCTATCATGCTTTGGTTTAACTTCAGTTCTGAAAAAAGTGTGGATTTCGTAAATTGGACTATAAACTGAACTAAATATCTGTCCTATCTTCCTTTCGCTAGATGGAAATTCGAAGTGATCTGATGGATGCTCATCTTTATGCTTTTAAGAGGTTGGTTAATTTTCTTTCATCTTGTTTTATGTCTCATTACTTTATAAGTTCTCACATTCGGTAATCTGTTGCTATAAATATACAATTGGTCACAGGACAACATTGCAGGATGTACTGGAACAGAAGGAAGCATACCGTAGCATTAGACTTGAAGTCCTCCCATACTTAGTGAGGAGTCAGTTGGTATGCTCGTGCTTATTGCATAATAATTTCTTCCTAAGCTCTATTTAACAGTTGCCAAATTTGTACAGAGATCAGCTCTGTCAGGTGGTGACGAGACAACAGTTGATGAAACTGGGAATGGTGCAGTTCTGTCCAACAGTAATTTACAGTGTCTGTCACAGCATCGTGTAATTGCACCATCTGCTTTCAAGCAAGATATACTATCAAGTTCAGGTGGGGGAACACATAGGTGCTGTGTTTATATTGTTAGTAAAAGCAAGTACTGTCACCGCGTGAACTCCATTCAGGCGTACTGTGATATTAATCGAGATGTACGGTTCTCATCTTGCAGTAAATTTCGTTTGTGTGCTGCACTAGTGTTGAAACTTGCTTGAAAGTTCAACTAACCACCATATCACAGGTTGTAGGGGAAGCTAGTCACCTGTCTGGTTATTCCTTCTCTGCACAAAACAACATCATCCACCCATCTTCTGTGCTTGGATCGAAGACTACAGTGAGTCTAATTTCAGACTTATTCCACTATTAGCATTGTGAGATGGTTGCCTGAAAATGCATAAAACAAATGTTAAGATGCAATATAGAATGCAAGTATGTTAGATGCTACCAAGTCTTATATATGAAAATTTCTGAGAGTTGGATTGGAGATTATACTGATCAATCTGATGACTCAAATATTGAATTGTCCATTTCAATGAACCAAGTGGCATGTGGAATAAATTTTATGACATGGTATGTCATGTATGGGATTCCATACCAGCGTCGGAATCGGAAGACACAGCCAGCAGCAGCAGGAAACGGAGTCGATTGGGATTATTAATTTAGTTTATTCTTGTCCAGAAAGTTGGATAATTGAGTCGTAGTTGAATAGGAGTATGAGTTGGCCTCAGATTGAGTTAGAAAGGGACTCTGTATTAGATTGTTAGGAAGACCTCTATATAATGAGGTTAACGTTATCAATAAAGTTAGGCAAGAGTTAATTCTTTTCTTCCCAATTTGCTCAATCCCTTCCCAGTCTATTGCGCATCTTCTAGCACCTGCTTCTTCCTGACCGCAGCCACGGCGCCTGGTCGTAAGCTGGGGCCAAAGCCGCCTACGTCGCACAGCTATCCGATACGATCCTTAGGGCGTGACATAGTAGTCAAATTTAAGCCTTACCATTTTACCTGTATGACTTAGGATCAGTGCCTTGTTATATATGATACATGAAAACTGAGGAAACAGTAGAATTTTCACTGATGACACATTGTTTCTGTAACATCTCCAGCAAAATATCACCTTTCTTCTATTGATAATTGTTTTTACAGAAAACGAATGCTAAAATGCAAGTAGGTTAGATGCCTATCATTATTGCTTCTTTCTTTTGTGTTCTGTATATACATATCATATTTACCTTTCTTCCAGTTCTTATAGTTTCCTTAGCAAACTGGATATCTTAGGATGATCTGTTGTAATTTGTTTCTTTTATATTCTTTTGATAACCAGTTCAATATTTTTGGTGGATGATCTTGGTTGGTTTCATGAACAAATTTTAATGCTGCTTTAGTTGTGCAGGTATTGAGGAGCCTATGTTTTGTAATATTTTGATGGTAGATTAATGACAAGTAGTATTTTCCCCCATTCTATTCTGCCTCAATGCTTTTACATGGTGAACTCTGTTTAAATGTTAAAGTTCTATTTTTGGCTTATTTTCCTTGTTATTTATGGTTTATCTAGATCGGGCCACAATGCATGCTTGCTGAGGGTTCACAGTTAGGTGACAAGTGTAGTGTTAAGCGATCTGTGATTGGCCGTCATTGTCGAATCGGTTCGAATGTAAAGGTAATAATAGTATTACTTTGTTGTTCCATGCTAATTTATTACAAATTTTTTCAATTCAAATGATGCTTGCCTACCTTAATAGCATGTTATATGAGGTTTTGTTTGTTGGCACCATTTGCTTAGGAACTGGTATGTGCCAACCTAGTGGAATTCAGCATGCTGGCACCTTTTTATATCATGGTTACATTGTTGGGAAGTTAGCAGTCAATTTTACTGCAAACATTCAAATCAATTACTTTTGAATATGGAGATCTAAGTTTCTTTTTTGTTTAAACATTGTGTATCATAGTTCCTTGCTTTCCTTCTTATAAAGAAATTATTTCATTCCCTTGTTACAGATTGTCAACTCTGTTGTGATGAACCATGTGGTTATAGAGGATGGCTGTCACATCCAAGGTTCTGTTGTATGCAATAATGTGCAACTCCAAGAACGTGCTGTTTTGAAAGATTGCCAGGTAATTTTTCCTCTTGTACTCCAATTGTACTTGAATTCAGAAGTGATTTAAAGTTGAGGAAAAAAACTTCATTGATGTCAAGTGGTAACATTGCAGTTGATGCTGGCAATCGTGGTTCATAAAATAAAGAAACAAATTTGAATTTATTGTTTTATACCTTTGAAATTATTTATGATATAATATTATTATCATTGAAACATTTTCAGGTTGGAGCTGGTTATATTGTGACTGCTGGCAGTGAGCACAAAGCAGAATCCCTTGCAAGAAAGTAGAGTGAATTTTGATAGATTTTGTGGTGGATCTTGAAAGATTGTGTGCATACCAGATGCATCCCTATAAGAAGAGTAAAAAGGGGGATAACAGTTCTGTGTGGAGAATTTTTAGAATTTCTCTTATGAGATAATACCGTAATTTTGGTTCCAATGTAACATTTCAAAAAATAAAAATAAAAAATGTGTGCTCGTCTATTCTGACGGGCTGAGCTTGAGCTGCAGTTAGGGACGCAGTTTCGTGGTGTGATTTAAAACAATGGTTATTAATTACGCCTTCTGTTTTTTCACTCTGTTTCTGCGATTGGTTTGTATGTCGCTTTTGTTAGTTTAGTTGATCTAGTAATGCGGTTGGGTTCTGTGTAACTTTAACAGTGTTTGCTTCCCGCAATATTGCTCAATTGTAGATATGACACTTCAATCTGATTTATAAGATCTAGGGTAGGGTAGAGCATTTAAATAGCAGTAACAATATATTACATGGATCTAATATCTGTATTACCAAACTTGAAACAATCTCACACAACCGGCAATGTGATTTGAATCGTGGCCAGAGCAAGGAAAATTAATCCAAATAAACACAAAAGAAGTAACTTCTAAGGTTGTAATTCAAAATGCGAACACATGAGATGAGGCGATTATGCAAATTGAAAGTACATGTGATAGTTATAGGTGTGAAGTTTTCTCAGGGGCTGTTTGGTTTGAGGCCTATGCATGCCAAACATTGGGTTTACGAAATTTCGGTAACTTTGACAAAATCTTGCGCTCATTTGGATTGTTACCAATGTTTTACCAAACTTCGGTAAGATTCTTTTTTTCAGTTGATCTCTAGTTCATTTTGGTACCATATCCAAATTTGGCATATATTGGTAGGGTTTGCATGGCTAATGAACCAAACAGCCCCTGTTTGGCTGTTGTCCATACGTGGGACGGGGATGGGATAGACTAGGAAGATGTACAAGGATCGTTCAACATTCAACCTTGTGCCCTTTCCTCAACCATGGATTTCAAATTTTCATCACTCCATCCACAGTTACCAAATGCAGATAAAGATAGCAGACTTTGAAGGCAACATATCTCATGTGCATAGCCTAATCGGTACACATATGGACATACACAATGAGAGTCATCCGATCCGAAATAGGCGTCCGAGATCGAGGCGGGCCAAATCCCTCCTCTCACTTAACGCTCTTTGTGAACCCCCCCCCCCTGCCCAATTTGTTTCTTTTGCAATTACACCCCCCGCTCCCCTCGTCCCAAATTGATCCCTTGGCAGCAGCGCTCACTCTCGTCCCAAATCGCCCAAGCTAGGGTTTGGGAGAGAGGCAAGTGTGGTGGTGGCGCTAACTGTGTCTGCCGTCGGTGCGCCGTTCGTACCCCCCCTGTGCTTCCGCCCCTCATGCCAGCCCCATGCTCCTACCCCTTATGTCTCCCGTGCTCTCACACCCCCTACGCCCTCTCGTGCGTCGAAATTCGTGGCTGATACAAGCAACAGCATATTGCACGCATTTGAGTGTCATGCTCACAATCTCAGTTTCAATCATCCATACATGGACAACTAAAATTCATAACAAAATTTGACCATATGAACCATGCAAACCAAGAAACAAAAAAGCATGCACCTGACGATTTCCCATGAACGGATACTGTTCATACTCTCAAGAACTTCTCATTGATAACCACATTGAGGCTAATGCTTCCATTCACATTTATACAACAAAAAAACATAGTTCATACAACTGGGTACAACTGGGTAGTACAAATGCAGACTACAGGCTCACGAAACTAACCGAATGCTACAATGTACATTTTTCACAATTTATGGAATCACAATTTCACTTGAGAATACAACCCCACAATTTGCAATGATGCATTCATATAACACGGAAAAAAAGATCCACGGGTGCAATGAGATGTTGTCATTCAATTCACACACAATCTTACTTACCTAATCAAATCATGGCTGAGGAAACAATGCAGTCAGCGGACATACAGGCGAAGTGGGCTCCTCCGAGGTCGCGGATTCAAGTACAGGGACGCGGCGGGTGGCAAATCCGAGGGAGAGCGAGGGCGGCACCGAATGGAGGACGACCCGCCCCGTCGGGTGGGTGGGGTTTGTGGTTGACTACGCTCGAACTCCGAGGTTGTAGCTTTGAGCGCAAGTGATGCGGCAGGCCAGATCCAGGGGAGAGAGCAAGGGGCGGTGCCGAACGGAGGACGACCTGCCCCGTTGGGGTAGATAGGGATTGTGGTCGATAGCGCTCGGGCTCCGAGGTTGCGGCTTCGAGCACAGGAGACGCAACACCGGACGGAGGACGGCACATGGGGGACTAGGGAGTGAGGGCGGCGCTAGGGTTTCGTGGGGCTTCGGGATGGTTATGGTGGAGAAGGAGGCGACCCCCTCCCCCCTGAGTGCTCGTGCGGGGGCAAAACGTAAGATCGCGTAAGTGGAACGGGCGTGTGCCTAGCTCGATCTCAGATGCCCGTTCCGGATCGGATGGCTCTCATTGCGTATGTCCATATGTCTACCAATTAGGCTATGTCCGACTTTGAATGTCTCCAACTAGCCATAACAAACTCTCATTCTATACATCAAACAACACGGGCATGCATGCTTACCATGTAACAGATCTTACCGAACTACATATGTAACAGATCCTACCGAACTACATATGACCACTGTTTCATGATTCGTTTGTTTGTCTGCATGGTTAGCAATGCGGTTCGGCTCTGTCTACCGAACTACATATCCACAATGCTGCAAATATGTCACATCAAACTGATTCATTACTTGTAAGATAAGAGCTGGATCTCGCTGGAAAAAAAAATTATGTCAAGAGTTGGATAGTGTTGGGGCTAAACATTGCAATTAACAAAAGTTCAGCACCTCTACTTGTAGTGAACCAATGAGGATAGCTTCAACCAACAAATAAGCAGCGGAATTAACAACAAGAACATGCACAAAGTGACGCAGCGATTTACGTGGAAAACCTCCTCAATGTGAGGAGTAAAAACCACGGGGCTTGCACAGCCCACTCCCAAATCTTCCACTATAATCAACAATGGGTACAAAGAGTATTCTCTAGAACATCTAGAGGTACATCACAGAAGCAACAACATCATCAAGATATAATCTTGGTATCATCATCAACAACCATACACAACTAACAAGAGGTACACTAACAGCCAAGTAGAGAAAATACAGTTTCTGCCCCCTTCGGTTATCAGCTCATATCTCACAAACCACAGATCCAAACTGCATAAAACTTGGCAGGAATGTAGATCCACGAGTCCCTAACATTCTGTCCAAATTTCAGCCAAATCGAACAAGGTTTCACTACTCAAACTGAACTTCTACCAAATCTGCTCAGTGCTGAATCTGCTGCTACCCGAACTGACAAAACCCCTCTCAAATCAGGTGCTCCTCTCAACCAGTCAGCAATCCAACCGTACAAATCGAAGAGCATCAAGGCAAGAACATACTGACCAAGTTTGAGCCAGATCGAATGATGTTTGATACTCCGATCGACGTCTTGATGAAGACTGCACAGAATCACCCGAGATGGAACAGAGCTCATCTTCTTCTTCTCCCTCTTGTCTCTTGTTTGTTGTGTGCATATGCTTCTGACTCCCTAAGCCTCTCCTTCCAGCAGCAGCTCAAGGAAAGAGCTAGGTTTTTCTTTCTCTCACCAAGGAGAAGGCATCTCAACCGTTGGTCAATAGAGCAATCAACGGTTCACAAGCTTTCAAGCTTATAGGCTGTTTTTGGGCTTCTTCTTCATGTGGAGGAACTCCAGCCCAACAAACTCCCCCTCTCGACATCATGGAGGGTCTTACCACCTTGCTTCAACCATGCCAACAAATTGATGGCATGCCTTGAGCTTCTCTCTCGTCACTACCTTGGTCAACATAAGCACCATTGTCGTCAGTGTGGACTTTCTCAAGCTGTATTTGCTTAGAATTTAACACATCTCGGATCCAATGGTAACGAACATCAATATGCTTTGATCTTGAGTGGAAACTTGAATTCTTACTCAAGTGGATGGCACTTTGGTTATCACAAAATAACACATACTTATCTTGATCAAAACCAAGCTCACTAACAAAACTTTTCAGCCATAATAGCTCCTTGCTCGCCTCTGTCATTGCAATGAATTCACTTGATTGTAGACAATACCACATTTTTGCAACTTACTTTTCCATGACACGACTCCCGAATATGTAATCAGGTACCCTGAAGTAGATTTTCTGCTATCAACATCTCTGACCATATCTGCATCTGTGTATGCAACTAACACGGGCTCTCTTTTCCAAAGCAAAGCTTCATCTTTGTGCTGCCCCGGAGATATCTCATGATCCATTTCATGGCTTTCCAATGCGGCTTTCCAGGATTTGATATAAATCTGCTCACTGTACTAACTGCATGAGTAATGTCCGGCCTTGTACACACCATAGCATACATCAAGCTTCCAACTGCCGAGGTATATGGAACATTCTGCATTTCTTTCTTCATCTCATTAGTAGAAGGACATTGCTTGGTGCTCAACTTGAAATGAGCTGCAAGTGGACAGCTCACGGCTTTTGCATTGTCCAACCAAAACTTCTTAAGTACGTTCTCAATGTACTCTTGTGACAGGTACAACTTGTTGGAATTTCTATCTCTCTCAATTCTCATACCAAGAATTTGCTTTGCTGGCCCCAAGTCCTTCATAGCAAAGAACTTGCTCAACTCTTTCTTCAGCTTTGCAATTCTAGAGACATTCTTGCCAACAATTAAGATATCATCAACATAGAGCAACAAGATGATAAAATCATCACTTGAGAATCTCTGAAAGAACACACAATAGTCTGTGCTACACCTATTGTAGCCTTGCTCCCCCATAATAGATTCAAACTTCATGTACCATTGTCTTGGTGCTTGTTTCAGGCCATAAAGACTTTTCTTTAGCTTGCACACATAGTCTTCTTTGCCCTTCTTAACAAACCCTTCAGGCTGCTCTATGTATATCTCTTCCTCCAAGTCTCCATGAAGAAAGGCTGTCTTCACATCCATTTGCTCAACCTCCAAGTTGTGACTAGCTGCAATGCTAAGAACCACCCGAATGGATGTCATCTTCACCACCGGAGAGAAGATCTCATCAAAGTCAATTCCTTTCCTTTGACCAAATCCTTTCACAACTAGTCTCGCCTTGTATCTTGGATGTGACATGTGCTCTTCTTGCTTGATTTTGTAGACCCACTTGTTCTTCAATGCCTTCTTGCCCTTTGGCAACTTCACCAGCTCATATGTATTATTCTTATGCAAGGAATCCTATCTCCTCTTGCATAGCTTTCATCCACTCCTTCTGCTCATCTTCAATTGCTTCTACAAAGCACTCATGTTCTAAATCATCAGACAATAATACCACATAATCATATGAGAAATACTTGCTAGAAGGTCTGCAAGCTCTGGTGGATCATCTGAGTGGAACTTCTGGTATTGGTGGTTGTTGATCATGATCATCAAATTCAGCATCAAACTCATGCTACTAGGGAGCATTCTCACCACCTGTACCATGCACATCGTCTTGTGCATCATCTGCAACATCGCCTTCAGCTTGTTGTGGAGTTGGAGCTACAGGTACTGGGTCTAAATCAACCATGTCTTGCTGTTGAGAAACTTGCACCTTTGCCTTCACAATATCCTCAATCGTTTGGTCTTCAACAAACACAACATCACGGCTTCTGACAACTTTCTTTGCTATAGGATCAAACAGCTTGTAGCCGAACTCATCCAAACTATAGCCAAGGAGTATGCACTGTCGTGTCTTTGCATCAAGTTTAGACCTTTCATCTTGAGGAATATGAACAAAGGCCTTGCATCCAAACACTTTCAGATGATGATAGGAGACATCCTTGTTGTACCACACCTTGTTAGGAACATCTCCCTGCAAAGGATAACATGGTGAGAGATTAACAAGATAAACTGCAGTCATCAAAGCCTCACCCCAATAAGACTTTGGTAGCCTTGCATGTGACAACATGCATCGAACTCTCTCCACCAATGTCCTGTTCATCCTTTCAGCAACGCCATTTAGTTGTGGTGTCTTAGGAGGAGTAAATTGATGCCTAATTCCTTGCTCCTTGCAATATGCATCAAATGACCCAATGTATTCTCCTCCATTATCAGTACGAATGCACTTTATCTTCTTCTCAGTTTCTCTCTCAACTGAGGCTTGGAATTGCTTGAATGTACTCAGCACTTGATTTTTGGACTTCAAGGGATAAACCCAAACTTTCCTGGAAGAATCATCAATGAAAGTGACAAAATACTTAGCACCACCAATTGACATTACCGACATCTTGCACACATCGGAATGCACCAAATCAAGTAACTCTGGCTTCTTGTGAGGAGGCTAACTTTTGAAAGCAACTCGGTGCTGCTTCTCCACTAGACAATCTGTACAACTCTTCAATTGCACACTTGAAATCCCTGATAGGAGATTCTTCTTCACTAGCACCGCCATGCCCTTCTCACCCATGTGCCCAAGTCTCTTGTGCCATAGAACACAAGGATCATCCTGTACTAATGTATTGACAGAAACACAAAAGAGTTTGGCATGAACATGATACAGGAGAGAAACCATTTTATCCCTTGCAAATACCATGCCACCTTTGGTGAGCTTATACTGTCCATTTTTAAATCTGCTGAAATACTTCTCATTATCAAGCAATCCTACTGAAATTATGTTGAGCCCTAAGTCTTCAACATGTCCACAGACTTGAGAATTAGTAGTGTACCATTAGCTGTCTCCAAATGCACATCTCCCTTTTCAATGATTTGAGCACGATCATTGTTTCCCATCTTCACAATGCCAAAATCACCAGCAACATAATTTGTGAAGAGCCTTCTATGAGATGTAGCATGTATGGTAGCACCACTATCAGGTATCCAAGTCATGTCATCATCACTCACAAAGTTGATGGTTGCATCATCAGAAACAACAGTGATCCTTTCTTTAACAGTGGAACCAATCTTGCCAACATCATTTTCAGCAATGACTACCATCATGTCCTCAACCGCTGAAGTAATGCGACCAACATCACTGTCACTATCATTGTCTTGTTTCTGTGCCTTCTTCTTTTTCTTCTTGTTTTCCCGCTTGAGCTTCTGGCAAAATTTTCTAATATGTCCCTTCTCATGGCAGTGATAGCACTCAACATCTGAAAATTTTCCTCTTGACTTGCTTCTACTTTCAACTGAATTCCTCGGACCTCGGCTTTTGCTTCTCGCCCTTGACTCGGTGAACAACACCTCGGGTTGTGAGGAGGAACTCTCCCCTTCAGCAAGTCTTCTTGACTCTTCATTTATCACTTTGGTTTTCACAAGATTCCAAGAGACAATACCATTTGGAGCTGAATTGCACAAAGTGACTTTGAGAGATGGCCAAGTATCCAGCAAAGAACCAAGTAGTAGCAAAGCCCTGACCTCATCATCAAATGAGATGCCCATGGAAGATAGCTGATTTATAATGCCTTGAAATGCATTCACATGATCAGCCACAGAAGTGTCATCTCGGTACCTCAAATGCATCAATTGTTTGATCAAGAACATCTTATTGGCACCTTCCTTCCTAGCATACAATTCTTCCAATTTCTTCCATAAGGTGCGTGCATGTATCTCATCACTGATATGGTTCAACACATTGTCATTGACCCACTGTCGAATGAACCCACAAGCTTGACGGTGAAGTACCTTCCATTCATCATCAGTTTTGTCATCCGGCTTCTCGGTGGCAAATATTGGCTTGTAGTACTCTTTCACATAGAGCAAATCCTCCATCTTACCCTTCCAAGCTTGGTAATTTGTACCATTCAGAGATATCATCCTGCTGGTATTCACCTCCATTTTTCACTGCAAGACAATCACCAAAGCAAACACGAGCTCTCATACCACTTGTTGGGGCTAAACATTGCAATTAACAAAAGTTCAGCACCTCTACTTGTAGTGACCAATGAGGATAGCTTCAACCAACAAATAAGCAGCGGAATTAACAACAAGAACATGCACAAAGTGACGCAGCGATTTACGTGGAAAACCTTCTCAATGTGAGGAGTAAAAACCACAGGGCTTGCACAGCCCACTCCCAAATCTTTCACTATAATCAACAATGGGTACAAGGAGTCTTCTCTAGAACATCTAGAGGTACATCACAGAAGCAACAACATCATCAAGATATAATCTTGGTATCATCATCAACAACCATACACAACTAACAAGAGGTACACTAACAGCCAAGTAGAGAAAATACAGTTTCTGCCCCCTTCGGTTATCAGCTCATATCTCACAAACCACAGATCCAAACTGCATAACACTTGGCAAGAATGTAGATCCACGAGTCCCTAACATGCTGTCCAAATTTCAGCCAAATCGAACAAGGTTTCACTACTCAAACTGAACTTCTACCAAATCTGCTCAGTGCTGAATCTGCTGCTACCCGAACTGACAAAACCCCTCTCAAATCAGGTGCTCCTCTCAACCAATCAGCAATCCAACCGTACAAATCGAAGATCATCAAGTCAAGAACATACTGACCAAGTTTGAGCCAGATCGGATGACGTTTGATACTCCGATCGACGTCTTGATGAAGACTGCACAGAATCACCCGAGATGGAACTGAGCTTCTCTTCTTCTTTTCCCTCTTGTCTCTTGTTTGTTGTGTGCATATGCTTCTCACTCTCTTCCTCTCCTTCCAGCAGTAGCTCAAGAAAAGAGTTAGGGTTTTTCTTTCCCTCACCAAGGAGGAGGCATCTCAACCGTTGATCAATAGAGCAATCAACGGTTCACAAGCTTCCAAGCTTATAGACTGATTTTGGGCTTCTTCTCCATGTGGAGGGACTCCAGCCCAACAGATAGAACATTTAAATTGCAGGAACGATATAGATTGCATGTGATCTAATACCAGTAATACCGAACTCGAAACAAACAATGTGAGACAACGGGCAATGTGATCTGAATCGTGGCCTGAGCAGGATAACTGTATCTGTATCCAAATAAACATAGCAGAAGGAACTTCCAAGGTTGTAATTCAAAGAAGCACACACAATGAAAGAAGAAGATTACGCAAATTGAAACTACACATAGGCAAGTTCTCTGTTTCCTTGAAGTCAATATATGGGATGGGATAGACTAGGATGTACAAGGATCCTTCAAATTTCAAACCTGGGCCCTGCCTCAAGCGTGAATCTCAATCCATCCAAAGTTGAAGGAGTTCCCAATTACAGATAAAGATTTTGCATACTTTGAATGTTTTAGTATGTTGTACAACATCAATCTCTAACTAGCCATAACAAATCTTTCTTTCCTTATATCAAACCACTCGGGCATTGGCATGCATGCTTACCATGTAAACAACAGATCCTACCGAACTACATATGTAGTAACCTCGATCGGGCATACATATAGTTCGTTCATCCATCCATACATACTATAGTTTGTTCATTGCATTGCGTTGCATGAGCAACACCATGGACGAAGCACGGCGTCGCCGGGAGCACGCCACGGTGATACGCGACCTCGGCGTGTACGACGCCGACTGGGCGCTCTACAAGGACATCGAGTGGTCCGACATCCAGCCGGGGCAGAACCGGCTGCTGCTCACCAAGACGAAGGTGCGCGACGGCCCTCTACAGAAGCTCTTCCCGGAGTTGGAGCAGCTCGGCGAACACGGCCAGAACGCCCAGGCCGAGGTGGACTTCACGATCCTAAACGCGGATGGCATCGAGAAGGGTGCCGTCCTCCGGTACCTCAACTCCAACAACGCCTTCCGGATCAGGGGGCCCGGGTGGGGGCAATTCGTGGAGGAGAACGGCCTGCGCCGAGGCGATCGCCTCGACATCTACACGTGCAAGCGCGGCGACGGCGAGCGATGCCTCCTCATCTTCAAGAGCGAGGGCAGCGGAGGCGGCGGCGGCAGCCCTCGGGCACGAGCCCCGCGCGACGGCGCTAGCAACGGACGTAAGCGTTGCCACCGGAGGGCAGCTGTAGGCGACGCTGTTGCGGACGGCGTCGGTAGTGGCGATGCCGATGGAGGGAGCGGCAAGCGCAGACGGAGCCGCGATCACCAGCGAGATGCGAACGGCGCCGCTTGTGACATCCAACATTCGGCAAACACAGGCGACACCGGAAGCCGTCGAGGAGATCGCAAGCGAGCAAGGAACAGTGCTGTCAAGGAAGAAGACACCGGAGATCACCGCGATCAGGGCGGCATGGATGTGCGGTTTCTGAGCAACGCCAGCGTGCACGCTTGCACCGGAGACTTCCACAATGGCTGCAACCGTGTAGCTCGAAGCAGCGACACGCAACAGTGCTGCAAAACCGAGACGACAAGCCAAGAAGAAGCTCCGCAATGGTGGGCGGATGCCACCAAGATGGAAAGAGATGCCGCTAGAGGACTCTTGAAGTTGAAATGGTTAGCCACTGCTGAGCGTAATCAAGATAGTCTTTGATCAGTTCGTATAGTTCATGGCTACTTGTAATTTTGTAATCAGGATAACTATCGATCGGTGTTCGTATAGGTTTATGTTTATTTATTAAACCAAAGGAGATAAACAATAGATCATGTGGTAGTTTAGGTAGGAAATTACCAGCGTGTACCCCTGCCATCTTCCGCATTGGCATCGATAATGCAGTGGCAGGTGAGGCCCTCTGTGCCATGTTCATGTCATCAGCCACATTGTTCTAGCCATCTAATAGCTAGATAAATACCAGGCAACCTAGAGCATGATTGAACCTATATGCTAAAAGCCGGGTTGATGAAATCTCAGTCGCAATAAATTTCACATATGCTTACTGCAGTTTCCTGATTATATTTACTGACAACTTGAGCATTAGGTTTCCTAATTCCTATAGCTGCTATGAAATCTCGGTGCTTTTGTTTCCTATAGTAGCGACCTAAGTCGGAACCTGAGAAGAACTGCGTGATTCTGTTGTTGTAAACCTTGAAGCTCCATTAGAATAGTAGACCAGGTAAACTATATTAGTTTAATCAACTTAAAAAAGGAAAATAAAAAAAATCCTACATTTGTTTTTTTTAAAAAAATAAAAGTAAGCCACATACTACCCTGGGAAACAAAGTTAACGGTGGTTTTAGAGCCAAGTTAATGTGTGGTTCTACAATATACTCCCTTCTTCCCTCTGTTTCACAATATTTGTCCACACCTACCATGTGCAGACTAATGAAATACTAAATCTACGAAAAAGTTAATGAGAAATGATCATACGTACCCTCATTAAATACTCCATATGATATTTCTTAGACGTCGCTTTAGAATACGTGCAGTTAAACTTTTCAAACTTTAACTACTAATATACACAAAAGTATTTAAATTTGGTGACTTGAAAATGATATTAGTATATTTGTCGTGGAAAATACTTTCATAATATTATATTTTTTTATAATTGTTACTAGCAACTAATTAGAAAAAATAGTGATAAAGGTGTGTATTGGAGATCATATCAATGCCCAACCAAACAATAATTAAAAAACAAACGGACATATTAACAAACTACAACTACCTATGCTTTTAAGAGTATTTGCATATGCTGTTTTGGGAAAAATAAAATAAAATAAATACCAGGATACGATGGGAGCGGCAAATCTCAGCTGGCGCCATGAATAATGAAACCCGTACGCACGGATCAGCTGCGGGCCGACACTCCGGCCCAAGGCCTTCTCGGGCCGAACCTAAGCCCGACCCATTCTGATCTATGATTCGTAACACCGTCAGATCTCAATCCCACCATCCATACCCGTCCGCGCTCGTCAAAACCCTAGCACCGCTACCCTATATAAGGATCGCCTCTCCCGCCTCGCCGCATTTCCCACACCACCCAAACCCTACCCACCCACCCTTTCCGGCGGCGGCGGCGCAGCGCGCGAAGATGGTGAAGTTCCTGAAGCCCGGCAAGGCGGTGATCCTCCTCCAGGGCCGGTTCGCCGGCCGGAAGGCGGTGATTGTGCGCGTGTTCGAGGAGGGCACCCGCGACCGACCCTACGGCCACTGCCTCGTCGCCGGTCTCGCCAAGTACCCCAAGAAGGTGATCCGCAAGGACTCGGCCAAGAAGACGGCCAAGAAGTCGCGTGTCAAGTGCTTCCTCAAGCTCGTCAACTTCACCCACCTCATGCCCACCCGCTACACCCTCGATGTCGACTTCAAGGATGTCGCGTCCGGCGGGCCCGACGCCCTCACCACCCGCGACAAGAAGGTCGCCGCTTGCAAGGCCGCCAAGGCACGCCTCGAGGAGAGGTTCAAGACCGGCAAGAACAGGTGGTTCTTCACCAAGCTCCGTTTCTAGGCGCAGAGTGCCTAGTCTAGTACCCTTTAGTTGTTGGTTATTGGTAGCAATCGCTTCATTAAGCTATCTCTGTTTTGGTATTGTCCATGAAGACTTTAGTATGGATCTTGGAGGAGGGTTTAATTAAGACATGTTGATTTTTCATGTGTTAAATCATGTTAAGGATAGATCTGGTCGAAATTTTGTTGAGAACTACTGCTTGAGATATGCTGTTATATTTACCCCCATTATTATCAAATTGTTTAGTCTTGCGTTGATTGATATGTGATGCGCCTTATCACTATCACAAGTCTTGATTACTGTTTAGCGCCATAATATGCAGCTGAATTAGATCTCGTATTGTTTATAATAATGCTTTTCCCGTGGATTATTTTTTGTCGTGTGATTTAACTATAACTTTAGGCAAATTGTGCTAGAAGCCTAAGAATCTTTTACTGGTGCACGGTGGAATTAGCTCCAGGGACAAAATTATTAGTGCATATAGTTCAGGATACCTTGATATAACTAGAATTGCATCTCCTTTCAAGGACACTATATTGTTTTGTATTTGTCTGTTAGCTACTTAGCTGTGCTATAAAATTTTCATAATTACTGCTTGATATATGATGTTTATTTCCATCTGTTGTGCTCAAATGGCTTAGTCCTGTAGTGATATGTGATGCATCTTGTCTCTGCCAGTATGTACTGTTGTTTACTGTTTAGGTTCTTGTTTTGCATCTGAATTAGATCTAGTATTGTGTTTATAAATTATAATCTTGCTTTTGTCGTGGATTCTGTTCGAGTGATTAATTTACAATCTTAGGGAAATTGTGCTAGGATCCTAGGAGCTGGATTCGCTGATGTTGGGTTATTTAGTTCGAGGGACAAAATTGAGTTGTGCTTGGTTACCTTGCAGGATACCATGGTACATACTGAACAAGAATTGCATCTCCTTTCATGCTTTGTAGATATATATATTTGCATTTGCATATGTGCCCTACAATATGATTTTGTAATGTCTGCTGTTGTGTAATGTTGTTGTGCGAGTGTCTTGCTAGTTGCTAGTTTAGAAATATTGAAAACTCCTTAAACAAAATTCTTTGAGACTGTTGCCTGTTTACTTTCGATGAGACTTGGGAGGTTTCTTTGCTTACTATTGGCAATCAACCATTCTGAATGGTTGTTCTGCCAATAGTCATGTGGAAATAATTTTTAGTGTTGATATTGGAACATTCTATTGATTTTAGGTACAATAATATTATTGCTTGAGCAAGACTCTAGGAACTAGGGTAGTAGCCTGAATGTTGATCCCTAGGTCCTACCTTATATTGCTTCATTGTTGAGTTAGGATAGGAAGTATTAGTTTTATTTTTAAAGGCTAGTCCAGCTTGTGTTGTTTGTTACTCCATTTGATTGACTTAAGTTTATGGTACTTCATAAGATGTAATAATTGTTTTAGATATTGCAGCATAATTATCTACCTCTGTAAGTATGGCAATAATAATACAAATTTAAGTATTGACCTGTTGCATGTGTAGTACTCTATATTAGTTGCTGAGGGAATGCAATTGAATCAAATGCCAAATGAGTTGGAATTAATTGTTTTGGGCATTCTGAAGAACATGTTGCAGACTGCAGTAAGCGTATATCTTTCCAGTTTCTTAAACAAGCCCTTGCACAAGAAAAATTGTTATTTTAGGGCTTGAATTATGTGTTGTATTTAATTTCTGCTAGTGCTGTTCATTTGTTTTAGCATATTTGATGTCTGTTCCTGTTATGTTATGGACTGCTTAAATATCTTGTATTGCTTGTTCTAGTATCCAGATACTAAATTGGCACAGAATTTGGAACAGAAATTAATTTAATTGATCGTTTGGTGATGAGCTTTCCCCATTGAAGTGTGAGCTGTTTCATTTTTTTAATCTGCATCAACTGGTTTTGTTTAGCCGATGGTTACTTTTGTTGTGTTTACCCTATACTGCTTCACTCTTTTTTTTTTTGCTGTTGCCGGTCTCTTCTATTAAATTGTTTGTAGTGTTTCGCTGATGATTCGTTTTTTTTTTATGTTGTTCCTCAAGTAATGTGCCTGATCAGTGTTCTTACCGCAGAAAGAACATCTTCCTCATCTGTGCCTTTTTGTTTGTGATCAAACAGAAACTTCCTGTTGTTTATGCATCTTGAGATGATCACTTGGAGGAAACTGTTCTATGCAGTAATTTACACTGACTATACTTATTGGTTTAGCGTTATCAGCACGATGTTACTATTACCCTGACTTATCATCCGAGGATTACTTTATCGATTCAGACCAATTGTCCTACTGACCGGAGCAGTCATGTTCAGGTTTTCTGAAAACTTGTGCTAGACTGGCGACTCCCGTCGAATGTGGACATCTTGCCAGCTGGGGTGTGCATCTTTCCGCCAGGAACCTGGAGACTACGTAGGAACGTAGGATGGCAGAAGTTGCATTCTGTTCTGCATTACTTTACTGTAGAAACCATCCTCAGCTCCGATTACACCAGGGATACGGCGCCTGATGCTTGATGATTCTTCAGTCTGCACAGCGTGAAGAGGCGGTTTCTGCTTGTTACAAATAATCGAAATTCGGCCGAACCCCGCTCAATATGTCACAGCACGCGATATCAGCTCGATCTTACAGAATTTTTTGCAATTTAGCCTTTTTTTTCGTAAAAATCTCACATTTATACCCCTGCTAGTCTTATTTCCGGTTTTGGACCCAGGGGGTCAGCGCCGTGAGTCACGGCGCCGAGAAACACTGACTCGGCGCCATGAGTCATGGCGCCGAGGTACCAAACCCTAGCCGGCCGAGGCGGCCAGCGTGGCGGTACCTCGGCGCCATGACTCATGGCGCCGAGTCAGGTTACCTCGCGCCGTGACTCATGGCGCCAACCTCAGCGCCACGCATCTCGCGCCGAGCTTTGAATTATATACCGCCCGAGCCTTGCTCTATTTCTTCCTCTCTCTCTCGGGTTTTGACTCAACCCAACCCACAAATTTTCGAATCACCAATTTTCACCGTGGAAACTTCGAATTGATCCATACAACCGAGAGTAAGGTATCCTCTTTGTCCTCCTCACTTTTACGCATTGATTTGGTCTATATCATGTGTGTTATGCAAAATTAGGTTAGTCATGACCTAGGGTTTGAAGCAATTAGTCTCACTTGTTTTATTGATTCAGTATTGTGTATTATGGAACCTTAGTTACGTCGGTCGCCTCTGTTTCTCCCATCGTTAGGATGCCGAGGCGTGGTAAAGCTAGTAAACCAAGGTAATCTTTGTCAATCGTATTCTAATTTGTCGGTAATATGTAGTTCATATTATTTAAGGTTCATACAATTTGTTGTATTTCGGATTAGGCAACACCGGTGGGCAATGCGTTCGCGCTTGCCATCGCCTAGTGGCGTTCCAGTGCCCATGTGCTCTGCGGTGATGCTTGTAGGTGGCGAGATCGATGAGGAGGACACGTGAGCAGAGGTATTGGATGTGTCACAATTATGCCTTTGACCCTACACCTCAACAGATCCGCATTGGATTGTTGGTGAGAAATTAGTGGCTTTTTCTTTGTTCTTGCGATGAATCAATAACATTTCATTACGTGCTTACTGCACCCATGTTTTGCAGGAACCTCCACCGCTATGTGACTTTGAGCGGTGGATCGACACTCGAGATCAAGGAGGAGGACAAGCGACATATGGAGGGATCAAGAAGTGGGATGCGGAGCGCGAGGAGTCATGGAGAAGACACGCAAAGAGGAGGCAGCAGAAAGGAGCGCGAGGAAGAGGTGAAAATGAGGCGACGCACTAAGCGTAGGGGAGAGGAGAGGAGGTTTGAGCGCGTTCGCGTGCTAAGGCCGCAATGGAGGAGGATCCGGATGCTTTGAGGAAGGGAAAGTGGCCTCGTTGCACTCGGTGAGTGTGCTAGACTTAGTAGTTATGGTTTAATAATGAACAATGGTCTCATTTGCTGGACTTGTTATTTTGTTGTACTCTTGTCATGTACTGCACTTTTTCAGTATGTGCATGTGAGTATATTGTTAAACTTGAACATGTGAGTAGCATGACTTGTTTTTTTTTGTCACTATGCCTATATATTTCGGTAACTTTTGGTCGCCAGCCAACAGTAAGCACACGTTCCTTTGGTCCCAGCATATAATCACTACTCTGCATATAATCACGGGAAAAATTCGCCAGAGTTTCCCCTGTTTTCTGACCATCCACATTTAACAATATGACACAAATATATCATACGAGCATATATTCATCACAATACCACACGAATAGTAGAAATAACAATCCAAAAGTCCAAATAGTCCATAAAAGTCCATACAATGTACATAAACACAGTCCTCATCGCCTCCTAGCCTTGCCCTTTCCACCAAGAGCGTCGGTGCAGGAGTGTAAGGGTCACGCGGACGTCGGTGCCTACGCGGTGGAGGCTGCGAAGGCGTGTCGAAGGAGCACCACGAGCCGAGACGGTCCAATCTCCTCGGCCTCGTCCTCCTCCTCGCCACCAATCTCCTCGGACTCGCCCTCCTCCTCGCCACCAAGTCCACGAAAAGTATCCTGGTCGTGCGGGACGAGCTCGCCTCCGGAAGCTGTACCTCAGTGTGAAGAAGTGCCCGTGCCTACGGTTTGGTGCCGCGTCCGGAAGATGTGTCGTGGCACGTGGGCGCCCATCGGTGCTCGCGTCCCGCAACCACAACGAGCAAGGCGGCTGCGTAGCCGCCTCGCAAGTCTCTGCGGTTCATCATCATTTTGTTAGTCCACAAATGTCATATTTGGTTACAAGTTTATATTTTGATTGCCATGTATTGAAAGACTTACTCCAAGAAAGTTGTGGAGTGTCGTCTCATCCACTCGCCCTCGGAAACGCTCTAGGTCAAGCACGGATCGCCTCAACGTGTTGCCCGCACACATTGTTAACATATGGTTACTCGGTTAGTGCGATGCAAATAACATTAGCGCTATGATTGATTGCAAGAAAAAGGTTAGAAGTGACATTACCACTGATCTAAGATTGGCCCACCTCCACCAACGCCCTCCCCGAGTCGCGGTCGTGGGAAGTGTCTTCATCGCAGAAGACTCCATGTCGGCAGAGTCCGCTTGGGTCCATTGCACCTTGACTTTGTCCGTGTCACACCAAGGTACCAAGAAAGGTATGCACGGAAGTTGTAGTTCGTGTGCGGTGCTCATTGGCATAGACGTTCTCATGGAGGAGTCCCCACACGCCTATGTGCTCACGGTGCAACGCCTCGAAGTCTGCGTCTTTTACGCTTCGACGATCGATCCCGCAATATATACATCATCGGTGCAAATATAGTGAATTAGTAGTTATGTATACAAAGAAGAGAAAAAAAAGCGTCGCCACTTACTTGTGCAACTCCACGACGCCGAGAACGGATCCACCGCCACTCGCCGAGGCCAAATCGGCGTGCAACTCTATGTGGCGGTGGTACTCAACAGCGTAAAGCGGTCGGCGGACACCTCATCATGTAGAGGTCCTCGCCCACGCCGCACATCGTGCTCGACCCAAGCCGACCACCGGCCGCCTCTGTAAGGTTCCCAAGTGACTGCGTACAAAAGATTGTATCGAAGACCGAATGGAAATGTGAAATGAAAATGCAATGAACTCACCATCGGCGTAGTAAGTGTGTCAAGCTCGTTGGCGTACTCAACGTCTGCGCGCCCGCCGCAAATGGAACTCGAACTGGTCCCAAAGGTGGGCAACCGCTTGGTCGGTGTCGAGGTTGGCCATCGCAAACCACGGACGAGGAGGAAGAACGTCGGCCGACCAACCGGTACACGAGACCACATCCAAAGCCGGAGAAGGTACACACACCGCCGATCGACGCAGCGTCTTTGAGCGGATCGCGACAAGCCGAGCACAAGTGGCGGTAGAGGAAGGACAAAACTCCGAAGCCCACCGTAGCCACCCGCCATGTCCCGGTCGGTCAAGCAAGGAGGTACATCCATGACGCGTTGTCTCCGTCGCGTCTCGAAAGAGAACACACCCAAACAAGTGTAGGATCCAAGCTCTGCAGAGTAGGTGACCGCCTCTCGCCGCATTGTCCGCACCGAGCAAGCCGCATGCGAGCCAACCGATAAGAACCCCGAGGTGCGGGAAGCGGTGCCTCGAGGAAGCTCTCTCCCAAGGAAGGCCTCCACTGCTCTCAACCGTCGGACTGACTGTCCCAGAATCGGACGGCCCAACACCGAGACCAAGAAACTTCGCGCCCCGAGCGTAACATTCATCTCACCACAAGGTAGGTGGAAATCGTGAGTTTCGCATCCACCGCACAAATATAAACGAGTACTAAGGTCGCCTACATAAATAAAGTGGTAGTGCATGGGTTTGTTAGTCAATGTACACATCAACCAAAGCCGTGATCGCCGCGGGGTTGATGACGGGCAACCCACGACGAACTCGAACGACACGACGCCCGTGCCAGCCCTCAAGTAGAGGAGTGTACTGCTGTCAGACGCATGTCCTCGAACCCGTCATGGGTTCGAGGACGAAGAGGCGCCTCTGCAAAGATTACAATTATTTAATATGAATCCATCGAAAAATGAAATATGGAGACATACAACCATGTGTTGGCATTACCCCCTCGGCGGTCGACGTCCCGGTGGTGCTCCTCGTAGTACGGATCCGTGAGGTGGAATCTGCGCCATCCTCGCAAACATAAATAGCGGATGTTAGTTACAAGATAAAATGTAAAATTGAGTACAAGAGTGAAATAAATACGGTTACTAATTAATAAACCCTTCATAATTATTTATTTGCACCGACTAAGTGGCGATGACAAGTACGAGAATTATGGCCAAGTCTGCGCATTTGCCACATTGGTTATGCTCGGTGCGTAAGAAAGGGGTTGCTCTTCCTCGCCTTGTCCTTCCGTAAACTTGATCCATAACCATCTTGTGTCTACTCCTCTTTCTACTCCCACGCCTGCTCCAACGACAACTGGATCGGCTATGTACTTGGACCGAGTAAGGTGGCCACCGCCCTCGTCCCGTAAGGCTCAAAACGGGAGACCATGTAAGAACAAGGGTATCAACGCTGAACTCCCTAGGTATCTCGCTCTCGCACGCATAGTTGCGATGATTAGTCGCCGCAACATAGTGAGAACATGGAAAGTGGTATCTTGCTTTGTTCTCCCACACGTGCAAGAGAAATCAATGAGCACGACAATATGACTCCTTGACGGCGGGACCTCACCATCGCCATTGTACCACCCTTTCAATGACCTCATACTTGCCCGCATTATGATCAAAACATGACACCTCATGTGTGCGAGCCCTATCCTTTGCCCTCTCCGGATGCTTTTTGGGTTTAGGTGCCCATGTCTCATTACTACTCTGTCGTGCCATTGCATCCAAGTGCCTATCGTTGAACCACGCAACAAGCTTGTAGAAGGTGAATGATACGATTGCATTGACGGCATGGCACGTATACCCTTTAGCAAACTATTAAATGATTCACCATGTTGCTAGTCCGAAACTCATACCGCCACCACCATGGTCGAGGCCCTAGTCCATTTCTCGGTTCCTCAAAGCCTCTCAACCACCGTCTACCCTCCGTGTTTGTTCCAGTTTTGAGTGTTCGACTTCTCTTGAACAACGACACCTCAAGTGGCGTGCAACCTCCTCGAAAAGAGGAAAGTTATCCTTTGTACCATCCTTACGGAGTAAATTCTCGGCGAGGTGCCGAGTGCACCACCGGTGATGGATAGGTGCGTACCCCGGAATCTGCTCTGTCTGACACTAAGTATGCCCCGTGTCCGCATCAGATATGACACCAACCTCCCTGCTAGGGCCAACAACATGTATCCGAACAAGCCGCAGGAACCATCCCCAACTATCTTTGTTCTCCCTCTCCACCAAAGCAAACGCAAGAGGGACCAATGTGTTGTCTGCGTCAACGGAAATGGCTATCAACAATGTGCCCATGTACTTGCAAGAAGAAAAGTACCATCAATGGAGAAGACGAGACGACAATGCTGAATGCCTCGATGCATCATGGAAAACACGAGAATCGCGCGAAGAAAATCGCCTTCCATCCTTCCATTCATTTGGTTTGGGGATGTACTCGTAATGCATGCTGGATTAATCGCTTTCATTGCATTGAACAATGCCGCAACCGCCGTACTCTCCTCCCAATCCCCATATATCATCTTCCGGGCTCATTGCTTTGCCCTCCATGCTTTTCCATACCTTATGTCGATCCAACATCTTCGTGTCATCTCTATAATTGTCCTCACCTTCAAATTGGGCTGCCCTTCAGATGTGAGTATAGTGATCTCGCAATGAGGGTAGATCTCAATCGCGATGCTTCATTTCAAGTTTGATTCTGCACAAGTGTGTGGGCCAACGATTTTGTGATCTTGAACTTGCCTGTGTCCTTCTGTTTCCTAGCACACACCCTCCAATTACAATCGGCCTTCTCACACACCACTGTGTAACGCCGCTGCACATAGGAATGCCTAACTTTGAAAGGCCTTTTGCGCTTCACAGAATACTCCTGTAACCACCTTCTCAATGTAGGCAAGTCCTTGAAGACCAAACCCTTCTTGATTTCCATGCTATCCCCGGCTTCAGGAGCCTCTAACAACTCGTCGTCTCGCATACTCGCATAAGCACCTTGGGAATGACTAAGGCTGCTGAATTCTTCAATAGCTGGATCACGATTAGGGCAGAATTGTCTGATGAGCTCAATATCTTGTTGTGTCAATGCAGCAACAGGCCGGTCTTCATCGGAATCAACGGCTCTAGCCGTCCCATAAGGCTCCTCATCATCATCAATCGAACATCAACGCCGTTAGAGGCCCTCTGCACTGATCCATGTTGCTGAAGGTGCCACAGAGGACGATCATCATTTTCGTGAACATCTCTGCATCACAACCACACACACGATAAAATTGAGACAAAGGAATAGATTAATGAACGGTAAACTAAAGTGGTACTACGACACTTACTTGGATGGTTCCGAGTCAAAGGGATCTCTGAGGGGCGCAGGATGAGAAATTCCAATCTCATTCGGGCGGATTGAGCATCGGTACCACAACCGCTCGTTCACATCCGCATCACAATTGGGTAACGGGGGTCCAAAGGGGAGGACTACCTAAATCGTGAATGCCCATGAGGGGTGAATGCCCATGAGGATTGGGATCAATGGACAACTTCCGCACAAACAAATCCAAACATTGATATTGGGTCCTCATCACCGATCGACATAATTTTGCCATCGATCCTCGAGTCAATTGAGACCATCCGCCTAAAAATAGAGTCTCTAGAACCAAATTGAAGTACACCCTCAATCGAGATGTCATCCTCATTACCATGACAACATAGAACCTCACGAGCTCTAGCGACCAATTCACCATAAGACTGACGATCACTAAGCAAAGGGTCACACTTTCCATCCCAACAAATGACACATTTCCATAACCATCTTTCTCAATCTCCTCCATGGTGCAAGGTTACTAGATTGTCCATCTAATCCATACAAAATGCAAGTGGTTGTTAATGTATTATAGTAAAGTAGTATACTAACTAATTCCATACGTAACTAACTTAAGTTGATAACTACCCAAGTAATTTGCTACCTACCAAACTAAATAACTATATCTAACTAACTAACTATATGTAACTAAACAAATTAAAATTTCTAACTATGACTAACTATATCTAAACCTTAACTACATTATATGTTACTAAATTTGCTATGTCTAACGATATATCTAAACCCTAACTACATCGATCTAACTAAATTTCTAACTACAATTTCTAACTAAATTAGCTAAATTAGCTATGTCTAACTAAATATCTAAACCCTAACTACATCATATCTAACTAAACTAACTATATCTAAACCCTAACTAACTACAATTTCTAACTAAATTTACTAACTACATTTTCTAACTCTAAATAAAATTTCTAACTACAATTTCAAACTACATTTCTAACTACAATTTCTAACTACATTTCTAACTAAATTTACTAACTACATTTCTAACTAAATTTACTAACTACATTTCTAACTAAATTTACTAACTAAATTTTCTAATTAAATTACTAACTACATAAAAAAAAATCACCTCTTCGGCCGGCCGGCAGGGAGAAGCTGCGGCTTGGCTCGGTGGCGGCGGCGGCGTGGCGGTCGCTCGGGCGGCGGCGGCGGCGGCTGGCTTACCGGCGGTGCAACGGCGAGTGGCTCGCAGCAGCGGCGCAGGCTGGCTTCGGCCGCGGCGGTGATCGCTCGGGCGGCGGCGGCGGCTGCTCGCTCGCGGCGGAGGCGCGGCGGCGGTCTGCGAAGCGAAGGAGCGGCGGCAATGGCTGGAGGGAAGGAGGAAGGGGCGAGGCGGCGAGAGAGAGAGAGAGAGAGAGGAAGGAGGAAGGGCGTGCGGTTATTTTTTTTGAATGCTCGCGCCGAGATCAGAGTGGCGCGAGGTCGGCGCCATGAGTCACGGCGCCGAGGTAACATCTGACTTCGGCGCCATGAGTCATGGCGCCGAGGTCCGCCGCCACGCCGCCGCCTCGGCCGCTAGGGTTTGGTACCTCGGCGCCATGACTCATGGCGCCGAAGTGTTACTCGGCGCCGTGACTCACGCGCCACCCGGGTCCAAAACCGGAAATAAGACTAGCAGGGGTATAAATGTGAGATTTTTACGAAAAAAGGGCTAAATTGCAAAAAATTCGGTCGATCTTATGCTTTTGCGATGACGCAAAGTTTTCAGTGGCCCAGCCAATTATCCTCCCCTCTTTCTTTTGATCAATGCCAATAGTCTCTCCATTGCAAAACATCCTGAATACTAAACTGCCAAGGATCTGGACTAAGAATGCATGTACCCAAGTAGCGCAGGTACCCTGAGTTGTAGATCCCTGACCTGTCCCTGCCGACCATGACGCGCCCCGCAATGGTGCAGGTGCATGCGGGTCGAGACCGCCCCACCCCGCTTTGCCCCGATCATATGAAATTGTTATTTTTTTTTATATCTACTAGTTGATTTTATAAGCTATAATTATGAAGTTCCAACAATTATTTGACCTGTTGAACACATTAATTACTATCTTGACAAGTTTGTCTTTAAATATTTATGTTTCACTACGTCAATAATTTCATCAAACTCAAGTTGATAAGAATATATATATATATATATATATATATATATATATATATATATATATATATATATATATATATATATATAAAGGCCCGTGGCTCGAGTTCACCTGTGCCATCTCACGCCGACAGAGCTCGGCCGCTCGATCCCGCCCCGGCAGCGCGCTGGCTGAACGCGCGCCGCTCGGCGTCCACGCCGCCCGAGGCGGCGCCTTCCTCACGTCTCCTCTCGAGTGCGCCTTCTGCCGCTCGCCTCTTCCCCGCCGCCTCCCACGCTTCCCTCCGACGCCTCCTCCTCCGGCGCCTCCTCCTCTCTCATCCCCGGCAAATCCGTCTCCTCCTCTCCCTCGCTCGAGCCCCGCGCCGCGCCGGCCAGCCGCTCCCCCTTTCCACCTCCTGTTCCGCTCCCCCTGGCTCTCCCTCCGCCCGCCGCCTCCCACTCTTCCCTCCGGCACCGTCCCTCCCTCCAGCGCCCTCCCTCTCCCTCCTCTCTCAACTCCGGCAAATCCGTCTCCTCCTCGCGCTCGCTCGGGCCCCGCGCCGCGTAGGCCAGCCGCTCCCCCTTTCCACCATTTCTTCTCTCCCCATTTCTCTTTCCTCCATTTTTATCCCTCCTGGATCTTGCTCCGGCCGCACTTCCCCATGGCGCCGCCTCTCTCTGGTGTTGCCGCCGGCATCGACTCTCCCTACGTCGGCGCCGCCGCCGCCAGCTACGGCCGCACCCGGCCCGTGCGCGCGCCTCCTGGCTCCTCCCCTGCTGCGCCCCCCTGTGCTTGCCCGCCTCCTGCCTACTCGGCTTGGCCTGGACGCAGTTCGGCACGGCCGGCTTGGCCTCCGGCCGCCGGCCGCCTTCCCTGGTGCGGGGGTGGTGGCCCGAATCCGGCTTCTCCCATGGATTTTACCTCCCAGCTTCTTTTCCTTCTCTGTTCATTTTGTGTGATTTTAGTGCTTTATGGAAAATGTATGTCGTCATGTTCTGATAGCCAGCTAGACATGCTAGAATTTTGTAGTGATATACGTTGGATTGGAGCATTCACTGCATAACTATAGATCCGTTTTTTTTAATATGTGCTGTGCGATTGGAATACCGAATTGGATATGTGCTATCAATGAAAATAAACATCCAAAAGCATGATTCATTTGCTCTAGGTCATGGGTTATTTGTTTCCAGTTTTAGGTTAAACTGTGGTATGCCTACCCTTTTTGGCCTGATGATGGAATGTGTCACCTTAGAAACTGTAGTGTCTGTGAGTGCCCGTGTGAGTGCCCAAAGAATGAGTTTCCTGAGCCATTCATAAAGCCTTACAGTAGTCTTTCTCCGAATAATTTGATCTGTCAAGAAGGAAAACCAGAGCCTACTGTTGATAGAACCCTTAACTGTAGGGATACGGGTAGGCTACGCTAGCAACAATTTAAAAATTCTACCACGTAAACCAGGAAGCCAAGCAAGATAGATGATCATAGATTATTACCACCGCACGCGGTCAATGGAAGTAGAGTCGAGCGACCTAGTCCGACGATGAACGCGCCGATGTAGTGGTCGTAGATGATCGCCCAACGCCCTCGTAGTCGATCGTCTCCTCCAGCAGCCTCCACGCCTCCTTGTGAAGATCGTGGATCGTCCTCGCCGCAACAAATGACCGCAGAGCGCCTCTCACGGTATCCACACGCCCCGAGAAGGAACAACCGCACGCGGCGTGCTAGCACCAAGTCGTATGGGAAGGTCTCTCAAGAAGATGGCGGCTAGGGTTTCGGTGGAAACAACTCACATGTCTCTCTTGTCCATCACGTACTAGCCTCAAGCATCTCCTTATATAGTGCCCCCGTGTCGGATTCTATCCGAACACGTTTACTTAATCGTATTAAATCGGTTTGTTCCATCCCATTAAGTGCGTGACCCGTCAGTTTATGTGTAATCGGTTGTGACTGAAACCCTTCCGACCACGAGTCGTAGCGGTCCCTAGCGGACATAGCGATTCCCGAATACACACAAATTATATCGGACGAACCTTAATGCAATATGATCTACGACTAGGTCCTCATCACTTACGACCGTGTCCTATCTTTATACGACCGGTTCGCATTCGGTCACGACACGATTCGTAACTCCTTACGATCGTTTTCACCACTCTGTGATTTCGCTCGATCGGTCTACGACTTGCTCGTATCACCATACGACTTGTCTGGATCTGATCGAACTAAGCGACTTACTCTAGTATTCTCCCTTTACCTCACGATATCTGGTTTGAACTCCAGGTGAGATAATGTGTCATCCATGGACTGTTCAATATTTTCTCGATCAAGTTGTCGGATAACCTTATGTGGTCGAACACTTCGACTACTAGTGGCATGGCCATGCACTTTCTTTATCCGATTACTTCGAGGGGCCTAGAGATATCTCTCCTGTTATGTTAGGAGGGGCAAATCCCATATTCAACCAGTCACATCCCTCCGCACGTTTCATAGCATACCCAAAAGCTACCTTTATAACTACCCAGTTACGAGCAGCGTTTGGCAACCCCTAAGAGTGCTATTACACATGTAGGGAACCATGCTAATCTCAGGTCTAAGGATTATACATCATCATTGCTTGAGACCAACTAATGACACATAGAATCATAACAATCTTCATAGTGTCTCAAGGTGGGTCAATCCAACCCCATGTTCTCTAACATGTGTTTACATTATTGATTCGATATCCCTATATCCATGACCGGTGAAACATGATCATCAATCAATACATGTACTTGTCGTAGAGTCACTGGTGTTCCGATCAGTGACATTCGACTAGGGATACTTTTAGAACGACATCATATAAGTCGAAGTGTTTCACCAACAAGTCACATACTCGTTGATCTTCAGAACTAATGATTCATCCAAGGAACAGAATAACATTTATTCAAGAACTCATAAACATAGACGTGATACAATCATCTCCATGATTGCCTCTAGGGCATATCACCAACATTAACACCAAGGTTTTCAAAGGATGGGTCGAAACTGATAATCCATGGACAAATGATGATAAGACAGATAATGGTACATTGTTTTGCTTCATTTTAGTATATTGTGCTCCCTTTGTTTCTTCTTTATTATCATCCGTGATGATTATCGAACTTTTATCCCCATTTCAACTGAGATGACTTATGTGAATCTTCAACTAAATCCTAAACATTACACTGGTTATACTGGTGATTCAACTAGAAGGATATGTGACTCTATCTGCAAAGAAAATTGTCCAAAATGTAAGCATGTGCTCTCAAATTTCGTTTTCTCTCATGTTCATTCTGATATTTTGTTATGTTCACTATGCCTAATGTCTAATTCTTAGTATGCAATTGACCTGTTTATTTTTGTTAACTTGCATTATATAGTCTATTTACTGTCTGGTTGATTACCTTTGTTTATAAGTACATTCTGGTTAGCACACATCATATCAAATGAAAAAGTGCTAAGTTGATTGGTCGCATCCTTCTCTTGAAATGTACATCAGTTAAATTCAAGATCGATTGTCTTCTAAAATTATGCCATGGTTTGTTTATTGTTATTATATGGTATAGGTCTGCCTGCCTGTTAGGTTTCAATTCGATGTCTAGGTTGTGATAAACAACCACGTACATGGGCTGATCGGATATCACATTGTTAAATCTGAGGCTAGAGATAACGTAGCTATGTACACACGCTATATTTCCTTTATATTATTGCACACACTAAATTACGCGTCGGTCACGCAATTGTAGTCATACTTTCAATGATTAAATTGCTTTATTGTGAGATACTACTAGATGGAATACTCCTATGTACTCATCCTTCTCCTAGAAGAGCTCGATGTGAGTATCTCTAATCCTCCTTCTCCTTCCATTCTAATATGTATGTTACTATTGTGTTACTTGACGATCTGTTTTCGTTATTGTAGAATTGGTTGTCTTTTTAGATATGTTAGAGTTTTCCATTGCACATTTTTCCCTCAAGATCTTCCGCCACCTCTCTTTCCTACCAAAGGTTATCCAAATTTACATACTGGCCTTTAATATTACAATATCAAGAATTGATGACTAATGATTGCTGAGATTCTAAATTTGTATTGCTTTATTCAGAGGTTTTACACTCTTTTGCTTCATCGGTCAGTGTGAATGATGCAGTATGAAAGATGTATTTCAACAAATTTCTCCCACTATTCACTGCAGATGGTGATGATGGTACCTATGCAGAAGCAGTTGCATTAGATTTTGCATGTCTGCAGGTATATGTTGTATGTTATCATTTCTTTTACTTATGTTACATCTAATTACTACTTCTAGATATGCCCTTTTAATTACTAACTGCTAAATAATTACTGTGAAATCACTGTATACCAGTGAAATATATTGCTCCTTTTCTTTTAGCCTCTCTCAAGAAGAATTCATTATGATAAATATGTTGCTGAGGTGAAGTTCAAAGATGCTCCTTAGGATTATAGCCCACTGATACATGCTAAGGTTAGTTTAGTTAACATCTCATACGTTGCTTTCCCAAATTGTCTTCGTTATCTTACAGTATTGATTGATTTACTGAAATTATGTATAGCATTTTGAACAATAGTTTGTGTTTCCATGTCCTGTTTATATTGATGTCGAGTTTGAACAATAGCCATCAAGTTTATATATGATACACCGAAGAGAAGCTCAACTTTCCCATAGGGAAATGTCAGATTCATGTTGTGCTCCAACATAGCACTACATCTAAAATTACTCTATTTTTAATTATCTGTTGTTGACCAAGGATCTTTGAACCTCACCTCACCTCATTACTATAGATGCCTTTCTGTCTGTTACTATAGAATAGCTCAAATTTATTCTATAGTAACACTACATATTTGGCTGAGGAACCTTTTCATCAGAAACGTTCTCAGTTTTGTCTTTCTGTCTGTTACTATAGAATAGCTCAAATTTATGGTCTAATGGAACATGCTCCCTTTATTCACAGGTGGCTGTACTTTATGTAGTGTTATTTCAGAGGGTTTTAATGGTTTTTGTCGGTGTTAGCATTTCAATATTGATGTGTCAACTAAGTTCCCTGGTCATGACAATATTAAGGTCATGCTTCAACATATTTGCATATAATAGTATTAGGTTATGTAGATGGCTGCCTTGGAGCTACCGCACCTGCTGATTAATTGAGCTCACAATGTTGCACTGAAATCATTCTTGCACAGGACAAACAAATATGGTGGGGAAAATCTATCATCAAATGAATTAGTGTCCATACTCAAGTCAACTCAAATGTGTGTAATATGCTTTGGTGTGACAATTAGGTTATATAGTTAATTTGAATTAAATAGCCTTCTAATCAGGTTGAGCCTTTCTTTTTCACCAAGGGGTTACAAAAATAGCATTATAATGGGCTGAAGCATGCAAGGCTGCTCGGTATGATCTTTACAGCTACTGAACAACCGAAGATATGGTCCATCGATCTATCTCAAGTGATGGATGCTGAAAACTACCGGGATATATATATATATATATATATATATATATATATATATATATATATATATATATATATATATATATATATATATATATCCCACCAACCATCTAACTGTCAAGATGCATGTTTGATTCTCTTTCTATGTGAGACTAAAATATAGACCAAAGTAAGGCATCTCTATTCTCTTCTGGATAATTGCCTCATGTTGTTTATGCAATCCTGCTTGCTGTTAGAATGTGCCACCCTGTCATATTTGATATTTTTTTTGCCCTTCGTTAAGATGACATTATCTTTTTTTTACAATTCTGTTAAATCAATAAGTAGCATGAACACTGTTTTTACCTTCAAATTAGGCCATACATACCCTATAAAAAGACTCTTAGCAATGTTCTCGAAATTTAAAAAGATATGACGTGTTGTTATGTTCACAATTCTTTACTTGATTGTTCTCATTTATTTAACTATATCTTTTCGAAACTCAACAAGGTGGTCTTCCTTGATGATGACATTTGTCTCCGGGTTACTCCGCGCCAATGGCGCGGGCTCCCTTCTAGTATATATATATGAAGATGCATCAAACTTAAAAAGCCGCCTAACTTGGTGGAGAATGTTGACTAGTCAACCTGCCAAAAAAAAAACCTTGTCGTGCTTTAAGATTAGTATAGGTACATGCAAGATAATGTTTTGCATTTCTAAGAGATTTTGATCTATCCATTTATTGAAGAGTAAGTGGGCTTTGAAACTGTGAACACTCGAAACTACTGGCCAAATTTACCGGAAAGTACCTATTTCTCAGGTGACTAAATTATTATTATCTAAAAGACTTCTTTCACCCCTTGACCCATCTCCCTCCTCGTTTGATATATATTTCCCTCACCTCCGAATCCCAATCCTCATTGCTCACCGCTGCCGCCCCCACCCTCCTTGTGTGGCACCGGTGCCATCCATCTCCTCTTTGGCTGCCTCTCCATCACCTCCCACCAGTGTACATACATTCTTTGTCGTCTCTGCTAGTTCACCGCCCTCCTTCAAACTGGATCCCACTATGATGCTAATCAAACCTTTAGATGAGATTAAAGCCGTAGGTTGTCTGATCTTTTACGATGGTAATTCTCAAATAGATACGAAGAGCACGAATTACTAGACACAATTCGCGCTAAGGTAGACAAAATCCTCGACCAATGTACACCACAACATGTGAACGAGAGAGATAGGATCGATTGATCTAACGGATGAAAACCGACACCGCAGTCGGATCCCACATGAACACTAGATGGATTCTCAAGAACTCGCACACAAGCGATAACAGGAATAGACCCTTATGACGACACGCCAAACAACTCAATTCATAATTTTAAAACCAACCTGTGCACATGAAGTTAAATAAACACACAAAGAATTAGTAGAGAATATCTGAGCCGCATCACACTACCTTGGAGCTATTAGCTCCCTCTAGGCGTCGGCCACTGCCCACCGCACTCCTCTGATCTTGTGCCCGCCAGATACGAGGAAGGAGCATGAATCACGAGGCGGATCCAACGGTGAGAATAATCAACTTGTAGATAAGGAATTTTCGGGCGACTTCAAATTTTCAAATCTGGTAGATATTTGGGTTTATCCATATATGGAACATTTTCTTTTGAGACCCCGAAACTCTGAACATTGAGTTTGTTATCTTATCAGGCACAGAACGTTGTGTGCGTATTAGTATTAGAAAGGTATTAGTATTATTACACTACAAGGATTGTTCATTGTTGAGTGTGTCATCAAACACAGAACGTTGAGGCAATAGTGAACCATTGCAACGGTATTATTCTACTCCGTGTCCCTGTAACGCTAACACTGCAAATAGAGCTTCCTGCCATCCATGGTGTTGAAACAGTATGTCGTGCTTTGTTGACATAATGCAGACTTGCAGAGTGCTAACCAAGACAAAAATAACTACATGGATTATTCTTAGTAAGCTTAATCTCTGTAGAAGCTCGGATACTCTGTTTTGGTTTGTAACTGTGCCAACCAGGGTTTGATTACTGGCCGAAAACCAACTGATTTTCGGCAAAATCGGTTCTACCGGGTATCACGGTAAAAGTCCAAACCGGTAAGAGAAATTTGGCTCTTTTTATTTTAACTTTGAAAAATTTAAATTTTGATTTGAAAATTTCGGCTGAAATTTACTGATAATAGACAAAATCGGTTCTACCGGTGACCTCCAGTAAAAATAAAATAAAAACTGGTAATCAAAACCCTGGTGCCAACTGAACCTGTACCTGGAGCCCAGAACTGCTGGAGTGACAGTGCCTGTACGGCTCTACCTGAACCTGTAGTGGCACACAAACTTGCACATATTCAGCCTTGAAAGAGGCTGCAAACCTTAGATGGTACAAAAGCCTGATCAACAGCAGCAAGTAAACTGTACTCTAAACAGCATGAACTAGTTTAGTCGCATCTAGCCACCACTCACAACCAGGGAAAACTCTTTCGTTTCAAAATTTTTGTTAGGCGGCGAAATCACCGAAATTTCAGTTGAAACTTTCGTGAGCTTTCAAATTGGTGCTTGAAATTTTGATGAAATTTCATCGAATTTTGTCCAAATTCAAATGTTGCAAAATTTAGGACCTAACTTGCCCAAATTCAAATATTTCTGATTTTTCTTGAATGAATCATATTTATTTCGGAAGGGACGAAATCACCGAAATTTCCAAAATTTTGACAAAATTTCGGTGAAGTTTTTAACCATGCTCACAACCGAGCTGATGTTACCCTGAAAATTCCAATCCATTACTCAAACGTGTGCAAAACCTACTTAGATTTTGGATTCTGTATAACATACGCACAAGTATCAAATTTTGTTTCCTTGTTGCTTAGGTAAGTTTCGTAAAGATAAATTATACACAAGTAGGGTTCCAGGAAGTATATGCATATGCATATCCCATAGTAATTCTCAAAGAAGGCAAAAAAAAAAAACAGTGTCTATCATCGGTTACTATAGCATCTTAGCAGAAGGGGCAATTTCACGAAAAATTCCTGTACAGCTAATGCTCACCTTTCCGTTTATTCGATACACTAGCCCCTGCAAAATGAACTTAATTTGCCTAGAATCCTTAACTCAGACACTACTGATTATTGCATCCAAAAACATAGAGCTCAACAAAAACTCGTCACGATTCTCCAAATTGTTGCTTTCACGCACATTTCTTTTGATATCTTGTCTGGTCATTTTGAATTGATCTTGCTACTCTTTGCTTTATCACACCTCGACGCCGCCCTGGGTGATCCGGTCGTCGGGCGGGCTGATGGTGATCCAGAGCAGCGAGACGGTGATGGAGATGAGCCCCGCCCAGACGTAGACGATGGTCGGTGTGCGCCCACGGCGGCCCATGAGGCCCTTGGCGAAGGGGTAGTAGTGTGCCAGCACCCAGAAGCTGAAGAACCCTCCGCCGACCAGCTTGCTGTACTGCGGGATCTCCGCGTACACGGTGCGCGACACGCCGACGACGATCGCGATGATGTTGATGCCGATGACGGCGAGCGGCGGGATGAAGAGCGACGTCCACTTGATGAGGTACAGCTCTGCGAAGGGGTCGTCGTCGTCCTCAGCCGCCGCCTTGGCCGTTAGCGTGAACGATATCTCGATGCCGGCGATGACCTTGAGAAGGCCCTGCAGCACCGCGGCCAGGTGCGCGGACGTGCCGCCGATGACCCAGAACTGCTCGTTGCGCCACCACTCCTCCAGCCCGATCCCCGACCACTTCACCTCGAGCAGGCACAGCAGCATGAGCGTTGTGGTGATGAGCAGGAGGTAGCAGAGGAAGGTCGGGTCGAGCGTCGCCACGATGAACTGGCCGGAGAAGAGGGAGAGCGCCGGCAGGAGGCAGTACATGATGAGGAAGAGGGAGGTGAAGGGGTAGATGCCGACGTTGAGGTACGACATGCGCTGCAGGAACTTGAGCCGCCGGGAGGCGAGCAGCGCATTGTTCTTGGAGAAGAAGATCTCCACGGAGCCCGTCGCCCACCGCAGCACCTGGTGGAGCCGGTCGGTGAGGTTGATCGGCGCGGTGCCCCGGAACGCATCGCGGCGGGTGATGCAGTACACGGAGCGCCACCCGCGGTTGTGCATGCGGTACCCCGTCACGACGTCCTCCGTGACGGAGCCGTAGATCCAGCCGACGCGCAGCCCCCACTCCGTGTTGTCCTCGTACCAGCACGAGATCACCGACACGGACTCCGCCACGGTGGACGCATCGAGCGGCGGCCGCGGCATGAGCAGCGCGCCGGGCGGGCGGCCGTTCATGACCGACGGGTGGTCCTGCAGCGGCCTGCCCTGGTACTCTGCGACGGCGATGGACTCGACGAACATCTTGGACTTGCCGAACTTCTGCGGCGCCTCGTGGTCGGGGTGCTCGGAGAGCGGTCGGAGCTCCTCGTCGGCGCCGTCCCCGGGGCGCGCGTGCGGGTCGATGGGCACCTTGTTCTGGCCATACACGCCACGGTACTCGTTGGTGCGCGGCGGGTTGAAGCCGTAGATGGCGTAGCGGCGGAAGAGGCAGCCGGTGCCAACGTACATGGGGCCCTGGAGCCCGTCCAGCGCGCGCATGTTGCCGTCGAAGAAGACGGTGTTGTGGTTGGCGTAGCGGTCGGAGGGGTCGATGCCCTCGAAGCGCTGCGGGAACTGGATGTAGCAGATGCGGTCGCCGCCGCGGTCGAGCATGTAGCACATGGCCTCCCGGATGGCCTGGCAGTTGTAGATGTAGTGGTCGCAGTCGAAGTTGAGCATGAAGGGCCCGTTGGACAGGATCGCCGACGCGCGCACCATCGCGTTCATGGCGCCCGCCTTCTTGTTGTGGTCGTACCCCGGCCGCTTCTCCCGCGACAGGTACACGAACATCGGGATGCGCACGTCGACGTTGGTGAAGTCCAGGTACGGGTGCTCCCCCGCCTCCCCGTACACCACGTCGTAGTGAGGGTTCTTGATCATCACCTGCGTATACGCAGGCAGTACACGCGCACATGTTACATGCATGTGTCTGCTTTGCGCGCCAAAATTTTACAATTCGAAATGGTTGGTGATGGAGACCTGGACGATGCTGGCGTGGTCGCCCTTGGCGTGGTCGGGGGCGGAGTCGAGCCAGGTGCCGGGCCAGTGGGTGCCGTCGGCCATCCAGGTGGCCTTGACGGTGGCGGTATCCGCGGGAGCCTCGGACGAGGAGGCGGCGGCCTTGTCCCGGGCGAGCTTGCGCTCGCGGGCGTTTATGGCGTTGGCGCGGCGTCGGATGAGCTCGGGGAGGCCGTTGATGCGGACCTTGAACTCGTCGTACTCGCGCTTGATCCAGCGGCGGTCCTTCACGAAGTCCGGCCGCTTCTTGCCTTTCGTGGGGTCGCCCTTCTGCGTGAAATAGGCCTCCGGGTTGCGCGGCTCGATGGCGTGCTTGCGGCAGAAGGGCACCCAGACCTTGGCGAAGGCGCAGGCGTCCGCCATGGCCTCGAAGGTGAGCAGCGCCCCGCCGTCGTCGGAGATGTAGACGAAGAGCTTCTCCACAGGGTAGTCGGTGGCGAGGATGGACAGGAGGCTGTTGGCAGTGACGAGGGGCGGCTCCTTGTAGGGGTCGGCGGTGGAGATGAAGACGTCCAGCCCCGGCAGGTCGGAGCGGCCTGTGGGGTTGGATGGCGTCGCGGACTCGAACTTTTCGCGGAGCGCGGCAAGGTCGGCGGCGCGGTTGATGGGGTTCAGCTTGGGCATCTGGTCGAGCAGCCATGAGAAGGCGAACCAGAACTCGCACACGATGGAGATCCCCCACAACCACAGCGCGTCCAGATTGGGGTTCGTTGCACGCCATATCAAGAACAGGAACAGCGAGATGAACCGCACCATCACGAGCAACCTGTGGGTGTAAATCTCGTGTAATTGACTAATTGCTGCAAAATTTGATCGATAATTGTAGTACTAATGTACTATGCAAGTTGATTCCTCGATACGAACCTGTAGGGGCTGAGAATGCCCGGAGGAATGGGCACCTTCCGGCTGAGCGGCTTCCAGGGCTTGTCGACTAGGTCCTCCATCTTGACGGCGCCGCCGCCGCCCGCGCCACCGACGTCGTCAGTAGCGTACGCGCTGCCATCCTGCGGCCAGTACGCGTTCCCGATGCCGTACGTGCCCTTGGTCTCGAACAGCCACCGGTTGTGGTCGAAGTCTCCGGTCTGGCTCCGCAGCAGCAGCGACTTGGACGGCGACGGCACGTGCGCCGTGGACAGCCGCCGGTCCATCTTGCCGCTGCTGTCGACGGCGCCGTCTTCGCCGCCGGCTCCGCCCCGGCGGTTTACGAGCTTCGAGGAGGCCGAGGCGTAGGGCGGCAAGGGAAGGTCGTCCGGCTTGGTGGCACCCCCGGAGGCAGAGGACGGCGCGGCGCCGTATGGCTGGTTGTCCGGGGTGGGCGGCATGAGGACGGTGTAGTTGGCGTAGTCACTGGGGCCGCCGGACATGGTGGAGGAGAACTCCGGGGCGAGGTCGATGTCGTCGTCGTTGGAGAGGCTAGCGAGGCGCCCGCTCGATGTCCGCCGCGAGAACTTGACGGATGGCTTTGGTGCCAACGACGAGGAGGACGACACGGGGGTATCTTCTTCCTAGTTAGCTACGGCCTTCTTGGTGCCATGCTCCTCGCCATGGTTGCAAGCTGATTCCACACTGGAGAGAGAGAGAGAGACAGACAGACAGACAGAGATGTTGCATGTCTTAGAGGGAATTGCGAGAGGACATGCATGACATGTGGATTGGCAACACTTTCGGAGACCAGTGCTCTATATATGGTTAATGAGTTTTAGCCCGCGAAATCGAGGCTAAGATTGGGTAACCCCACGGACAAAGCCATATTCACTCGAATAGTGTGGTTTTTGCCAATTTAATCAGTGATCACTCTGTTTGATGAATTTTTGGTCATACGATCAAATTCAGCTCCCTCCTGCTTCAGAATAATTGGCACTATTTGACTTTAACTAGTCAAATTTGGTAATCCTAGACCAATAATATTTTTAGATTGGTCATATTAAAATAGTATTGTTAGATTTATAGTAAAAGATACTTTGATAATATTAAACTTCTCTAATATTTTATAAATATATTATTGTAAAATTAAGAGTTAAAGTTTTACTTTGAAAACCATTAAAAGTGGAAGAGAGCCGAGTACTCTAAAACAGTGGGAGTAGTTCCGTGGAGCAAGCGAGATAAGAAGAATTTGCATGCACGGGTGCAAATAAGCATGCCTCCTTTGATCTACCGTGCTCCCTCCGTTCAGTTTAGACCAAGAATGCGTCCGGAGTCTAACCTTTGAAAACTTTCTACTAATGTACACAAAAGTTTTCATATTTGTCATGTGAAAATAATATTACTAGATTTTTCGTTGAAAATACTTTTGTATCATTATACTTTTTATTGGGGGAAGGTCTCCGCGCTCCCCTGAGTTGATAGCCACGTCACCGCGAAGACGGTGCAAGCAGGCCTCGACAGCGCCGATTGTGGGGACATGATTGCATCTAGACCCTATGTGTATTCCGAGCTAATCCTTGATCAGTAGCTAGTTCACATAGTACAAATATCAACAAATACAACATCCATACAACAAATACATGAACATGGTAAATGAGCCTTAGGGCCAGAGTTTACATAACAGGCCGACATACCAAATAGTGCAAAAGTTCAGAGTAGTAGCGGAACGTAAACAAAATAGCAGCAGAAAAACTTCATAAGAGCATGGCCTCCATGCATTGCCACAGGCAATCGACTGAGGCTAGGACTTAGTTAATGCCATCCCCATCATCTCCGTAGCTGAATGCATAGAAATATCCATACGTTGGGTCTTCGGCTTCATAGTCTGAATCCACGTGTTTGAGCAACCATGAGTACAAAAGTACTCAACAAGTCCGTACCGTAAATGCAATTATATATATGAAGGGCTTTCCAAGGGAGGGTTGTATATTTATTTTAGCACAAAGACAGTTTACTCAAATACTATAATTATTTTTCAAACCTATGACTTAGCGAGTGTTACTTTAAATCCAAAGGCAATTTTGTATAAGCAATGTTATCACGACCATTCTTAAACCAACATGACCATGTCCCTAGCGACCATGCTTAAACCAGCATGTCACCAATTCACCTGGTATGTCTTAATTTACCAACGACTATGCTTACACTAGCATATACCGTTCACAGCAACTGTGCTTAAACCAGCACATCGCAAACCACAAAGACCATGCTTAAACCAGCATGCCCAACTCTGACGATCATGCTTAAACCAGCATGTCCCGTACCTAATGATCGTGCTTAAACCAGCACGTCGCACAACTCATCCACCGTGTTTACCCCAACATGTTTTAGTTCATAATTTTAAGTTAATAAAACTAACCGGTGGTGGCGAACTTCACATATTTGCCTATAACCGAAGGCATGATTATTCGAATTGGTTAAAAGATACTCTGCAGGGGTTGTACAACTTTACCCACAAGATAGGATCAATCTCATAATGTCGAACATGACACGCTTCCTTGGACATGCGACGAAGACGATCATAACAAAGCTTTTCCCCTACCTAGCTTCAACATTAGACCCACTCCAGCGGGGTATACCCTCAACGCTGGGACGTGATGAGGACATCACTCCTTCGGATACACACACTACACAAAATCCTACGGATCCAGTTGTGAAACTACAAGGCCCTATGACAAGAGCTCGTGCACATCACTTAAATTATGAGGTGACCTCGTTTCTAGGTGCTAATAATTTATCTATGCAGAATGGTATACTACCTAATAATTGTGATCTGTTGTTACTTAGGAATAATGGATCCCCAAGGTCTACGACCAGGTTTACAAGCCCTACGACCAGCCCTGCCAGCGCTACGACCAAGTCTCAAGATCTTCGACTAGGTTCGCCAGCGCTACGACCAGACCAGCCAGCGCTACGACCACATCTCAAGCTCCTCGACAAGGTTCGCCAGCACTACGACCAGACCAGTCAGCGCTACGACTAGGTCACACGCTCTACGACCAGTCATTAGGTGTTGCGACACCGTTTTGGGCCTAATAGGGCCTTGTAAGCGTGTCGGGGTCAATGCCTAGGTTGTGTACGCCTCTCCCCATGGTCGCACAACCCTAGGTCAACCCCCTCACGTTACCCCCCTATATATATATAGCAGCCGCCACAGTTTAGGGTTGGGTTTTCTTAGATTATTACGCCACTTTGCGCTTTCACCGTTTATCGGTTTGAGAACCCACATTGTGAACTTCATTCATATTCGCAATACAATTCAGATTGCATTTTCCTTGTTCTTGTGAGTTGCTTGATTGCTTGCGGGAACAATAACCCTCGTGGTAAGGTCGATCGCGTCGCGGCGTGGTTGATAACGACGATCGTGCGGGTGTAGCGAATTGCGAGGTGACGATCTGGCGGTCGAAATCCTCAAAGCGTCCAACGTCCTCACGACGAAACCAATCGAACCTATCGGAAGATCGGGACACCGTGACTCATCATTTGGTATCAGAGCGAAGGTTGCCCGTTAGGTAATCTCGTTTATCCCCTTTTGTTAGTTGTTTTCCATCACCTATAGTCCAGAAAATTGCCCTACAAAATTTTTTAGATCTTAGTCTTTCCGCTGTCCAAACCACGTTGTGCCTTTCGCAATTTTGTTTTCAGTATTCGCGTTGTTGAGTTCGAGTCCATCGTCGGTGTCTTTGTTGCTGGTCTAGTCGTCGTGATCTAGTTTCTAGCGTCCAGTCTTTGCTGTTTTGGTCATCGTGTATCTCGACTTGTCCTTTGTTGCATCCGTTGCAATTAGGGTTTGTCTGCTATAGCCGAGAATTGAGTCACCCCCCATCCGACCACTTACTCGTGACACCACCCCCATCCGACCACTTACTCGAGCCAACATTCCCATCCGACCACCTACTCGGATTCGACCACCCAGTCGGATTCGACCACCTACATCGAGTTCGACCACCTCGTCGGATTCGACCACCTACTCGAGTTTGACCACCTTCTCGGGTTCGACCACCTGCTCGAGTATTCGCCCCCGACAAGTCTATCTGTTTCTGGTTGCTCTCGGACACCCACACACTCATCATATCGTGTTCGACCCAACAAGGACCGAGAAGAAATCCCATAGCCGAAACAGAGATAGCCAAAGTTCAGAGAGAGAGAGAGAGTATCTTTTTATTACCTTATTACCCCTGCTCTCCGGAAAAAGTTTGTGACCTATATCTATCCTTAGGCCTGAAAAAGGGTTTTGAAGAGTTGTGAGTCAAGGTCACTTGCGCAAAAAAAGGAATCCTAGGTTGGGTTTCGTTAGTCAAAAAAAAAAGAAGAAGAAAGAATCAAAAAAAGAAAAGAAAAAGAGAATCAAAAAGAAAAAGAGACCACCTCAGTTGGCTCACGACCACCCTCAGTTGGTCTACGACAACCCACCAGAGCTCCACGACCACCCACAGAGATAACGGTTGCTTTGCAACTTTGTTCTTTTGAGCTTGTATCTACCCTATCTTTCGGCTTGCTTGAGCTAGTGCTAGGAGCGCGTTTGGACCAGCAACTGTGACGAGTACTGTGGACTTTGATTTAACATTGCTAATATGATTTCATTATTGCTGCTCCTTGCTACTAAACATTGCTTGTCCGAGCTCCACGTACTTTTGGCCCTCAGATTTGGATCCTCGCATTCGCCTCCGCGTGATCCATACATCCCACCCTCTCCGATCGGACCACCTGCTGCAATTTAGTAAGAAATTCATAAGAGCTTGGTAAGGCGCTTGAGAGTGTGTGATTCCACCTTCCACCACCTAGTAGTTGGTAGGGATAATACATTTGTGTTGTCTTTTGTCTCCTACTAACAATGGCGGTGAGGAATTGAATGTGCAAGATTGTGTTGTGAGGAAGAGCTTAGAAGGGTGTTGGATGAGCACCGTCATGCTATTAATGACGACATCGAAAGGAAGTTTGCAGAGACAAATGCTACACTACAACGACTCAATGCTAGCATTGCAACACTCAATGCGCGTATTGATGGTATGGCCAATCAACCGCCGAACAATGGTCGTGTGGATCCTCAAGGTGCAGTCCACGACCATGAGATCCACAACGATAATGAGATGCGCAACCGCGATGCCCTTGATGCATGACAACGGAACCAATTGAACTTCAACCGTCAAGGTATGAGAGGTAATAACTTTCCGCAACATAATGCACGTGATAATGATGATCCATATGCTAAAGTCAAGTTCACTATACCATATTTTGCGGGTGCTTATGATGCTGAAGTATATTTAGATTGGGAGATGACGGTAGAACAGAAATTTAATGCTCACTTAGTTCCCGAAGTGCATAGAGTTAGGCAAGCTACAAGTGAATTTAAAAATTTTGCCATCATTTGGTGGAGTAGAGTATGCAATGATGGATTAGCGCCTACTACCTGGGATGCTTTAAAGGTTGCTATGCGTAACAGATTTATTTCACCCTCTTTTAAAAGGAACTTGCGTAAGAAATTGCAGCGCTTAAACCAAGGCAATAGATCTGTAGAAGAATATTATCAGGAGCTACAAATTAGTATGTTGCGTTGTGATATTATTGAGGATGAAGAGGCTGCTATGGCACGTTTTTATGGAGGACTAATACGTGAAATTCAGGACATAGTTGACTACAAAGAATATGATAGTGTTCCTAGATTGTTCCACCTTGCTTGTTTGGCAGAAAAAGAATTGCGGGTCGATGAGAGGCCAAGGAACCATTTTGGAAGCACGTCTACACCACGATCAACATCGGGCGCGTTAAAACAGTCCAACCTTCAGCTCGCGATCCGCTGCCCCTCCTCGAGTAGGGCGCGTTCAGCGGCACCTCCGACACCAACACATGCACCGAGGTAAACAAATCTACTAGTGTGCAGGCCCCAGCCAAGAGTTCTTCTTCGGTTGCTTCCACAGGTCGTCGATGGGATTATTTGCCATCGTTGCAAGGGAATGGGCCATGTCATGAGGGATCGCCCAAGTCGTGAGCCTACCTTGCCACCAAGACGGAGGTTATGTAAGTGCTAGTGATATTGAGGATGAGTATGTGCTTGCGGCTAACATTGCAGTGGAGGAGATGAGAGCAGACGGTGATGCCGATGATGTGGAAGAACAAGTAGGCTGCTGTTGACACAGAGGACTCATGTGAGCCTTGTTGCGCAGCGAGTGCTGAGCGCACAACTGGAGAGAGCGGAGCAAAATCAGCGGCACAACTTGTTCCAATCTAGATTCCTCGTAAAGGAGAGAGCCTGTAGAGTCATCATTGATGGAGGGAGTTGCAACAACCTTCCAAGCTCCGAGATGGTCGAGAAGCTTGGCTTGACCACACAACCACACCCACGTCCCTACTACATCCAATGGTTCAATTCGTGTGGTAAGTTAAAGGTAAACAAAGTTGTGAGAGTACAATTCTCAGCTGGTAATTACAAAGATAGTACCGACTTTGATGTAGTGCCTATGCAAGCATGCTCGTTGTTGCTCGGTAGGCCTTGGATATATGATAATGATGTTTTGCACCATGGTAGAGCTAATACCTACTCATTCTCACATAGGGTAAGAAGATTAAGTTGTTGCCTTTGACACTGCTGAAATTGTGAAAGATGAAGTAGGCGTGCTAGTAATGAAAGAAACACCAATGAACATAATTCTGAAAATCAGCAAGTAGCGAAACATGGTTACCCACCTAAAAAGGAGAAAGTGGCGCCTAGTTCCAAGGCCGAGGGAATTAAATTGAAAGGGTGGTCATGCTTGCCACTAAATCTGAGCTTGCTGAAATTTGTGATAATGAGCTGCTATGCTATGCTTTGATATGCAAAGATGCTTTATTTTCACTTGAAGATATATCTAGCTCTTTGCCCCCTGTTGTTGCTAATCTTTTGCAGGAGTATGTGGATGTATTTCCAGCTGATATACCCCCGGGGTTGCCCCCTATTCGAGGGATAGAGCATCAAATTGATTTGATTCCGGGAGCGACTTTGCCAAACCGTGCTGCATATAGGACCAATCCAGAGGAGACTAAGGAAATTCAGCGACAAGTCCAAGATCTTTTGGACCGTGGGTACGTAAGAGAAAGCCTTAGTCCTTGTGCTGTTCCTGTTCTTTTGGTTCCTAAGAAAGATGGAACTTGGCGTATGTGTATTGATTGTAGAGCCATTAATAATATTACCATAAGGTATCGTCATCCTATTCCTAGGCTAGACGACATGCTTGATGAGTTGAGTGGCGCTATTATTTTCACAAATATTGACTTGCGAAGTGGCTACCACCAGATTAGAATGAAACTGGGAGATGAATGGAAAACTGCTTTTAAAACTAAGTTCGGACTATATGAATGGTTAGTGATGCCTTTTGGTCTAACTAATGCACCTAGTACCTTCATGTGATTAATGAACGAGGTTTTACGTCTTTTTATTAGGAAATTTGTGGTGGTTTATTTTGATGATATCTTGATTTATAGCAAGTCACATGAGCTACACTTGAATCATATACGTGCTGTTTTTAATGCCTTGAGAGATGCACGTTTGTTTGGTAACCTTGAGAAGTGCACCTTTTGCACCGATCGAGTTGCGTTTCTTGGTTATGTTGTGACACCACAGGGAATTGAGGTGGATGGGGCAAAGACTGCAGCCATCCAAAGCTGGCCGACGCCACTCTCGTGTCACAGTGCGGAGCTTCCATGGACTTCTTTGGATTCTATCGGCGTTTTGTGCGAGATTTCAGCACCATTCTTTGCACCATTGAATGAATTGACAAAGAAAGGAGTGCCATTCCAATGGGGACCTGCACAAGAGAAGGCATTCCACTTATTGAAAGAGAAGCTCACCCAAGCACCCCTACTCCAATTCCCTGATTTTGGTAAGACTTTTGAGATTGAATGTGATGCTAGCGGGATTGGGATATGTGGTGTATTGATTCAAGAAGGTAAACCAGTTGCATATTTCAGTGAGAAACTAAATGGGCCTAGTCCGAATTATTCTACCTATGACAAAGAACTGTATGCTTTAGTTCGTGTGCTTCAAACTTGGCAACATTATCTATGGCCCAAAGAATTTGTTATACATTCAGATCATGAATCGCTAAAATATATTAGAAGCCAAGCTAACCTAAATAAACGACATGCTAAATGGGTAGAATTTATTGAGTCGTTTCCATATGTCATAAAGCATAAGAAAGGTAAGGACAATGTGATTGCTGATGCGCTTTCTAGACGTTATACCATGTTATCTCAACTTGACCATAAGATTTTTGGTTTAGAGGCCATTAAGGAGTTATATGCTACTGATTTGGACTTTAAAGAAGTGCTTGAGCTTTGTAAAGGAGGGAGAACATGGAATAAATATGTGATAATTGATGATTTGATCTATCGTGCTAACAAGCTATGCATTTCAGCTAGCTCCGTTCGTCTTTTGTTGTTGCAGGAGGCGCATGGAGGAGGTTTGATGGCGCATTTTGGAGCAAAGAAGACAGAAGATGTGCTGGCCGCCCACTTCTTTTGGCCAAAGATGAGGCGCGATGTTGAGTGCTACGTGGCTCGCTGCACTACATGCAACAAAGCTAAGTCCCGTCTCAATCCACATGGACTTTATATGCCTCTCCCTATTCTTAGCGCCCCTTGGGAGGATATTTCTATGGATTTTGTTTTAGGATTGCCAAGGACAAAGAGGGGGAGAGACAGTATATTTGTAGTAGTGGATCGATTTTCTAAAATGGCACATTTTATACCTTGTCACAAGAGCGATGATGCTACAAACATAGCTGATTTATTTTTTCGAGAAATCATTCGCTTACATGGAGTGCCCAATACTATTGTCTCGGATCGCGACACAAAATTTTTGAGCCACTTTTGGAGATCACTTTGGAACAAATTGGGGACAAAGCTGCTGTTTTCTACTACGTGCAATCCCCAAACTGATGGACAAACGGAGGTTGTCAACCGCACGTTATCCACCATGTTGCGGGCTGTTTTAAAGAAGAATTTGAAGATGTGGGAAGAGTGTTTACCGCACATTGAGTTTGCTTACAATAGGTCGGTACACTCCACCACCAAGGTAAGTCCGTTTCAGGTAGTGTATGGTTTTAACCCCCGTGCTCCTATTGATTTACTACCTTTGCCTACCTCTGAACACATTAATTTAGATGCTAAGAAGCGTGCTGAATTTGTTCTTAAGTTGCATGAAACAACTAAAGAAAATATAGAGCGTATGACCAAAAGTATAGGGTTCTTTGGAAGTAAAGGTAGGAAAGAAATAAAATTTGCACTGGGTGATTTAGTTTGGGTGCATTTGAGGAAAGACAGGTTTCGAGTTAAGAAAATCAAAATTGATGCCTAGAGTGATGGACCATTTAAGATAATTAAGAAGATAAATGACAATGCCTATCAATTGGAGCTACTGCAGATTTTGGGGTTAGCCCACATTTAACATTTCAGATTTGAAGCCATACGTGGGAGAAGCGGATGAGTTTGAGTCGAGGACGACTCCAATTCAAGAGGGGAGGATGATGAGGACATCACTCCTTCGGATACACACACTACACAAAATCCTACGGATCGATTGCGAAACTACAAGGCCCTATGACAAGAGCTCGTGCACGTCACTTAAATTATGAGGTGAGCTCGTTTCTAGGTGCTAATAATTTATCTATGCAGAATGGTATACTACCTAATAATTGTGATCTGTTGTTACTTAGGAATAATGGATCCCCAAGGTCTACGACCAGGTCTACAAGCCCTACGACCAGCCCTGCCAGCGCTACGACCAAGTCTCAAGATCCTCGACTATGTTCGCCAGCGCTACGACCAGACCGGCCAACGCTACGACCACATCTCAAGCTCCTCGACAAGGTTCGCAAGCACTACGACCAGACCAGTCAGCGCTACGACTAGGTCTCACGCTCTACGACCAGTCATTAGGTGCCGCGACACCATTTTGGGCCTAATAGGGCCTTGTAAGCGTGTCGGGGTCAATGCCTAGGTTGTGTACGCCTCTCCCCATGGTCGCACAACCCTAGGTCAACCCCCTCATGTTACCCCCCTATATATATACAGCAACCGCCACAGTTTAGGGTTGGGTTTTTCTTAGATTATTCTGCGACTTTGCAGTTTCACCGTTTATCGGTTTGAGGAACCCCACATTGTGAACTTCATTCATATTCGCAATACAATTGATTGCATTTTCTTGTTCTTGTGAGTTGCTTGATTGCTTGCAGGAACAATAACCCTCGTGGTAAGGTCGATCGCGTGCGAGCGTGGTTGATAACGATAGTCGTGCGGGTGTAGCGAATTGCGAGGTGACGATCTGCTGGTCGAAAGCCTCAAAGCGTCAATGTCCTCACGACGAAACCAATCGAACCTATCGGAAGATCGGGACACCGTGACTCATCAGGACGTGCCTTACACCAGGTCTAACCCAGAATGATTCCTTACACCAATTCACATTTTCAATGAGGGACCCTCCGTTGTTAGGGAGTCTACGACGCTTCTTTTATGCATAGTAACTAGGGGCGCAAGTGTTCATGCCAAAGCTAAGTAAGGTAATTGGCCAGATCTATCCTATACTAGACATGTGGTTGTACAACTTAGGAGATGTGAATGGAACACATGATTCGGTCCTTAATTGACTCAAGCGAGACAATCTGCCAATTCACTATGTGCACAAAGCGCCGATCTCAATCATCTACTCACCCAGGTCTAACCCATTTATAAATACATTTTGCTATTTCTAGTGGTAAACCATGTCACTACACTACGGTTCAATGTATCCAAGTTCTCGTTCTAGCAATGTTTGTGTCCTATTCATGTTCAATCACTAAGCAGTGTCTAGCACAACTAATAGTCAAGTCTATTTATTCAACGAGAGAGTTTACTTCATGTAATACATATCCTTAGGGTGAAAAAGTATCAGGTGGAGTCAATAAGGGATTCATATTGATAGTCAACTTTGGTGTAACCAAGCCTCAACATTTACCAGAGCATTTTGTAAATGATAATAAGCATGCAAGTGATAGTTTAAATTGAAATACTTTGCATTTGAAATGTAGGTTCAACATGATCAATGGTAAGGACTTGTCTTGCTCAAATGTGGATGGGTCTTGGTCTAGACTTGAAGCAGTGATGAGGTCTTCGGTGATGATTGAATCTATTTAACATAGAAATGACAATTTCAAATAAATACCCATAATAAATAAATTTCAAATAAATTCAAATGAACTCAAAAAATTATTATTTTGGTACTAGTGTAAAGATCTTGAATTAGTGTAAAGATCTTGAATTTAGAAATAAAAATAACTTGATTTGGATTTACAATGAGGGAGAACAAGCTCTCCAAAGTTTGACACAAGAGAAAATCTAGAAATTTGAAATTTTTTGACAGGTGGGGCCCACTGGGATTTTTATTTTTATTTTCTTTTATTTTTATTAAAGAGAATATATTATGACTGATAGGCGGGGTCCACTGAGGTTTTTATTTTCTTTTCTCTTTATTTTTAATCGAGAAATCCCGAGAGGCTGACATGTGGGGCCTCGGTCCATTAGACAAGGCCCACGCAATAATGCATCAGGCCTGGGGTCCACTGGTCAAAGACCGCGGTCCACGGACTCGATCCACGTACTAACCGTGCTAATCCAATGCTTTAACTAAATTATTAAACGTTTTGGGCCCACTTGCCATAGACGCATTAATTAGGTACTTAAGCTACCGGATTAAACTTAATGACGCCACACGGCGGCCATGTTAGTGTCCATGTCAACTCCTTCCTCAGCAAAGAGTAGAGATAGGGGAGCATCCATGGGCGCTTGGTGAGGAGCTCTCCGCCGGCGAGGCGGGGCTCGGTGGACTCCTGAGACCAACAAAATGGAACACGGCGGCTTGGGCGAAGCTAATCGCTGTGGTGGCGCGATGGGAGGTGGCCCGAGGCGGTGACGTGATGGCGAGGCAGTGGCGATGCCACTATTGCTATGGGGCGTTCTAAACTATGGCACTTCTGAAATCTATCCTATGCACGAGCGGGATACTCCAAGTCGCGGCGAAGCCATCTGCATTTGTAGCGTGCAAGAAGGCGCACGGGAGCTTCGCGGCGATGGCGATCGGCAGAGAAGAAGATGGCCAATGCGGCGGTGGTGATACTAAGGCTAAACCTCACCACTAACTAGCCTAAAAGGTTCGCTTGAGCATGGCATGCGATATGACGCGAAGAAGAGGGAAGAAGACTCACCGGAGATGAAGTGAGCTGAAATGGGCTCGACAACGATATTGTTTCGACGGTGAGGGCAAAGAGGCTCTGGCGCTCTTGTGCTCCAACTGGAAAAAGGAAGGGAGCATCAAAGAGAACATGACAAGGCAAACTCAAAGTTGTTTACCTTCAAGGTCGAAGCTCACCGAGGCGGCGAGGAACGAGTGGCGATGACTTTGGGCAATGATGGCTTGGGAGCTCGGTTGTGGCCAATTACCATAAATCCTATTTGATGTGTAGTCGGTTGGGTTGAGGATCAATGAGGCCACTAAAAGTTGTGAGTTGATTGACGATCCGACCATCCCTACGACCACACAGGATGTCAGCCTTCCAGAGGTAGGTAACCGAATATAAATGTATGTTTCTGATGAATGGTTTCGTCGCCTAACTAACTTTAATGGTTTATTTAGCCGGTTGTCGTACACTCCAGCAAGGTCGCTAAGGACCTGCCAGTCGCTACAAAAGCTACTGTTTTGGAGGTCAACGAATCTACACCCACTGATCTGGCAACCAGGAATCTTATTGTAAGAGCCCAATTTTCAAATTTCAGTAAAAATTAAAATTTATGTATCTTTGTAGAATTTTCTGAAATTTTAAAAGCTTTTTATAAATATTTTAAAGTCAAAATAAATATATTTGCAAAATTAAAAGCCAACATAAAGTTGAAAAATAATTTTATTAAGTCCAAAATAAGTATGAAAATTTCTGTGAATTTTTCCATAATTTTTGGAATTATTTTACTATTTTCTAAAGCCAATTTGAACTACCATAATTAAAACAAATAGAAAACCAAAAGAAAATCCTCAAAATGGCTTTGGGCCGAAACCTAAAAGCCTCGGCCCAAAACCATTTCCGCACGCAGCCCGCACCGACCCATTCCTTCGCACCCGCGCACCCCTCTCCATCCACCGTTGGATCAAAATCCAACGCACACGCCGCACACACGCGCCCCCAACCCATCTCCATCGCTGGATCTTGAACCAACGGTTAGGATCTTTTGTAACCTCCGCATAGTCCGAATAACATAACCAATGTGAGCCGTGCGATCTTAATCTAACGGCCAGAATCACCCACCTTCTTCCACGTCGCCCTAATGATCGTGACCGTTGGATTAAAATCCAACGGCCCGTGTTCTTTCTTCCTCCTCTCATTCTTCTCCGCGTCGCTCGTGCAACTGCCGCCATGACCGAGTCGGGGAAGCTCCGTTTTCATCGGCCGTTCCTCCCTCTCTCTTCTCATAGTCGTGCGCAACTGCTTCCGCGCCTCCAACCGCCCCACTCCCCACCTTCTTCCCTCTTCTTCGCACCGGTTTTACCCACGAACGCCGAAACCGCCGCCGCACGGCTCCACGTTGCCCCGCCGCTCCCGGCCACCCCTCGCCCTATAAAAGGGAGTCCCAGGAGCGTCTCGTTTCACTCAACCCGACGCCCCCACTCACTCTTCCTCTCTCGTCGCGAGCTCGTCGTAATTCCAGTTTTCGTCGCCGTCAGCCGCAAGCCGCCGCCGCCATTTGCATCGTCACCGTCGACGCCGCGTCCTCGCCGCCGCCACCGTCGACATCGTCACTTCCTCGCGCGCCTGGTGCTCGCCTCCGCTTCGCTAGGACGCCGCCGGAATCGCGTTGTCGTCAACACCCGTACCGCGCCGCCGCCTTCTTCTCGCCGCCGGCCACCTCCGACGACCCCTCACGTCCAAAACTGGTATCAACAAGTTCGCAATATCCTTCTCTAGCTTTTGGTACCATCCGCCGCCGCTGAGCCGCCGTCAAACGCCGTTGTCGTACGCGTCCGGAGGTCGCCACCGTCAAGTTGACGTGGCATGGCCACCTCACGGCCACGCGTACGCCACATCGGCGCCGCATCCCGCGTGTCCGCCACCTCACCGCTTGCGTGGCGCCACATCACCCCGCGCCGCCAACTCAGCCCATAAACCAGTCCACTGTGGACCGTGTCTATGACACATGGGGCCCGCATGTCAGAAATCATTTTAATTCTTTTTATTTCGAAAATCTGTGCGCTGATGTCAGCGTTGCGCAATAAGTAGATTTTTCAGTAGAAAAATAATTGGAAAAATTCAATTAAATTTCAGATTTAGGTTTAAAACTTCTAAAATTCATAACTTTTGCATATGAACTCCAAATTGGGTGATTCAAATAGCAAAATTTATATAAAATTATAATCTAGCTAACTAAACCAAAATATTTCAATTTGGAGTTATTTTTATCTATGTTTTTGAATTTATTTGAATTTGAATATGTCGTATTTTCGCGTTTAGACTTCGACGACTCTGGAGAGTTCGACCAATCTGAAGATTTAGAATTCCAAGACATCAACGAAGGCAAGTTACACTATTGACCATATTGCCCCCAGTATCTTAAGTTATTTTCAGTTTTTAAATTCTTTATCGCATGCATATGTTTGAATAAATACTTTAATGTCCTGTTTTATGTATAGTTACCCCATGTTTATTGTATGGCCAATTTGAATATTGTATCTGACTACCTTGACACCATAGGCAAAATATTATCAAAACTAAACATATGCTTAGCCAGACTTAGTTTACACATACAGAAATTGGGAGGGTTTCACCAAATTTCTTACAAATTTGATTCAAACTTGACATTGTGGTATTGTTTTACCACATGGATTTATAAAAGAGAGTTTTATTCAAATAAAATAAAAAATAGGTTTGGACTTGGGCGAAATGGTCGGAATGGTGGGTGCAGGTTTATGCACGGGATTGATCTGGTTAAGATTAAGGCCCACGGTTTGTAGGAATGACGCCCAAGTCAATTGAGGACCGGTCTTTGAGCCGCTTATTGCTATGCCATATCGTACTACCACATGTCCTGTATGGGCAGGATTTGGCTAATTAATTTGTGATGTTCTAGTGTATTTATGTCATGTGATTATGTGGGTGTCGATTAGACGTTTTATTCCCACTTGGCGCAAGAGGGGGCTTTCGGAGGACGGTTAGTCCAAAGGGGCGAAACCTTAGCGGGCATGAATACACTAGGGCAGAATATTGTAAAGGCCTCATGGTAATTGCTCAGTCACACGCCTACGGAAGCATGAATTGGCCGACATAACGAGCATGTCATCTCGTGTGGGTAAAGTTGTACCAACTCTGCAGAGTAGAAACTATTCGAATAGCGCGTCCTCGGTCATGGACATGCTAGCAGGGTCACTTAAAGTTAGAATTATTTTTGGTTTTTAAATGCTTTATTAAATGCTGAGGATGGTCAATCCTTATGACAAATTGGGCGGGAAGCCAAGTGTTAGGAGGGGATCCTTCACTAAATCATTGGAGGTTATCCATATTGTAATATTGACATTTTAAAATATGATTTTAGTCTTGGTATAAAACTGCCTTAGAAATTACTACGATTATTTACACTGAAAATGCTGTTTATGCAAAACAACCCCTGCCATACTCACTTGTTACCTTATGCATGCATTTTAATTCAATATTGGGTGTAACTTGCGAGCATGGAAGTTGTGCTCATCCTTGTTGAATAAATCTTATTCAGGAGAAGATTTCTTCCCCGACGGTGAGGATCCGGACGAGTAGGCCTTTTGACCCAGACGATTGCCTGTGGCGCATCGTGTGGCTCACCCCTATTATATGTTTCCACTGTGTTTATCATTTGCTATTTGATACTGTTGTTTAGACTCATTTGTATTAAACAATTATTTACTTAATGTCATTTACGATTTTGTGATATGAATGTGATATCCATTTTGTGAGACTGTGTACACTGGAAATCCTGGACCGGTGTTTGAACACAGAGAATTCGGGATCCTTCGCTCCCGGGTTCGACAAAAGTGGTATCAAAGCCATATCGATTGTAGGTCAGGGGCCCACGGTAGAAATGGTAAAACCATTAAGGACTATTTTCAAAAATTTAAAATTATTTACATGTCTTCCAGAGTCTGACTCTTCCTTTCTCTGTTAAAAGATTTCTAAACTGTAACATCCCAAGTTTCAGACTTGTGTTTCCAATGTAAGAAAATGAGTAGAAATTAAAACTTTTTCTTACATCTTGGATTTCCTGTATGCTTTGGTCAATCGTTGTAAAGAGGTTATGGAAATACAAAGATCACAAGTCATTTTGGGCAACATCCCAGTCTTCCAAAGCATTCTTGTTAAATCTTGTGATCATCTCCTGGAAATATTTTTTTCTAAGTTCTAGGGTAGTGGTGAGACACCTCTGAAAAATTTCACAATCTTTGGAAGTTGTTTGAATCCTTTTGGAGGCAAGTCAAACCAATTTAAACCCTGGTCAAACCTTGGTCCAGCACCTTGCAGAATTTTTGGAGAAAAATGCACTACATAAAAACCTGTGAAAATTTTGCACAAGGTTGATATCTAAGTCAGCAAGCTCCTGTAAAAATTTTAGAATTTCTGGAGTTGTATTGCTACCTCAAATAAATTCCCTAAGTCTCAGCTCAATTTAAAACCCCAAAACCTAGGGTTCACTGTTCCTCGGGTGCGGACCAGACTCGGGCTCGAGTCAAAGCCCGGTCACCCGACTCGGCCGAGCCAAGTCCACCAGTGACTTTGGGTGCGTGTGTTCTGGCCGTTGGATTAGGATCCAACGTCCACGACCTCCCCACCATTTCTAAGTCTGGGGTGATCTCGGGTGCTCTGGACCGTCCGATTTTGATCGGAGGGCTCACGACCTCCCCGACCTCCCTCCGCTGTTCTTCTTCTTCCTCCTTCCTCCGTATGCGAGTGTGCGCGTGCGCAGGTGAGCAGGGCGTTGTGTGGTCAACTTGTGGGGCCCGGCAATGGCTCTGAGCCTCGCTTTTACCCATGTCAGGAACAGTGCTACCCTGACCTTACCTGCTCTCTCCTCGTTTTCTCGCGCGGCAGCACCTTTTGTCCCGTCGCCATTAAGCCTCCGTCCTCGTGCCCCGTTGGACTTCTGGCTACTTGAGCACCTCCGAGGTCCTCCTCTAGCCCCTTCACACTCCCAGACACCCCAGCTTCCTCTCGTTGTTAGTTGGGTGCAAAACCACCGAGTGCCTCTCACCCCACCATTTTCGAGCTTCGGAGCTCTTCACGGCTGGCAGTGTTCCAGTGGATCTCTTGCACTAATCTTTACCCCTCTGAGCACCTCTGGTCGTCGTCAAGTTGTGCCCTAATCCCATTTTGGTTTGCCTCCCCAGGAGCAGCTGGATTTGGATTTTCGGGTTTCGCGGCCGTAGGTGGAGCTTCGTCGTTCCCAACTCCGGTGAGTGTCCCCTGTGCAATTCCTTTCTCCTTGACCACCCCTTGGTCATCGCGAAGCTATCCTAACCTTTCTTTTTGCCTCTGTTGACTCAGAGCACTTTGTCGCCGTCATCTTCTCCAGCTCCGGTGAACTGCTCCGCCGCTGGGTCTCCTCCGATTTCCCTCGATCCTCCCCTGCACTCGGGTAAGTTCACATTAGTCCTTTAGAGCTTAAGGTCTAGCTAGCTTAGCTCGTGGCACTTGTTTTCGCCGTTTTCGGTTTTTGCCGGAAACTTGTCCTCCGCCCTTCTCTGGCTCGCCGGCGATTTAGGCCCGCTCCGCCGTCGAGGATACCTCCATTAGGTTCGCAATAGTATTGCGCTCGTTTTGGTAACTTTAGTTAGCTTCGCCGTGGCCGTGGTCGTCGGCGGTGTGCCGGCGAGCAAATCGCGGAGTTCTGTACTTTGTCGGGTTTCCAACAAGTCCCCAGACCTCCTCGGTTGCATCTCAACCGTTGAGGACCTCCCTAGGACTAGATATGGACCCTTAGATCTTTTCCGTAAAACCCTTAAGTGCATGACCTCCCCCTAGCTTAATCCTGACCTTTGAGACCTCCTTAGGTCGAATCTTAGCCGTTGGATCTGGCTCTGTGAAAAATCTTAAGTGCTAGGACCTCCCCTGGTTAGATCCTAGTCGTTCAAGACCTCTTTAAACTCAATCCGAGCCGCTAGGACCACTCCTGCGCAAAAAGACCTCCTCGGGGTCTTTTTGGTAAAAACCACCCCTGCATACCACCCTTGGGGTCCTCTTTGTAAGAAACCACCCCTGGTCTTTTATAAAGAAAACCCCGGACCTCCTCCTCGAGTTGATCCTGGCCGTAGAAGACCTCCCCAGGTTTAGATCTGAGCGTTAGATCTTCTTTGCTAAGTCCTTAGTCCCAGGACCTCCCTCCGCGTTAATCTAGACCGTTCAGGACCTCCCCGATTAAATCTGGACCGCTGAAGACCTCCCCCATGAGATCTTAGCCGCCCAGGACCTCCTCGTTTAAATCCCAACCGTCCAGGACCACCCCGGGTAGATCTTGACCGTTCAGGACCTCCTAGGGGGGATCTGAGCCGTTAAGATCTCGTCTGTTCAAAAGTTGACCTTAAGACCTCCCCTTGGAGCTCTGGACCGCCCGATCTTGATCTGACGGTCACGACCTCCGTTAGACGCGTGGAGCTCGCAGGGCGTGCGCTGTGCATCAACTCGTCGGGGCCGTTAGATCTAATCTTAACGGTCACGACCTCCTCCGTGCGCTTGGAGATCTTTCGCGTGCGCTGTGCATGCACTGCTCATAGCCGTTGGATCTCATCTCAGCAGCCACGACCTCCCTGTTTTCGTTAAGTCTGTTAGACCTCCCGAGAGCTCAAATTTTCAAAGTATTTGGATTGTTCAAATTTCAAAAGTGCATAACTTTGTCATTTAGCTCTTTTTTTGAATGATTCTAGTTGCTTTAGCTCTCTTGTAGAATAAACCTTAATCTAAGAATAAATTTAGGCACTGTTATGTAGCAGAAAATGATATAAACTGCATGAACTTGTTTAATATAAAATGGTTGTCTAGAAATTCATTGAAAATTTGTAAAATGCATAACTTATTCTCTGTAATTCCAAACTGAGCAAACTAAATTTTGTTAAAACCCACTAGGAATGTACTGTAATGTAGAATAGGTCTTAATATGATCCTTGCCACTGAAGTGAATGATCTACTAGTTTTAGAACTTAGAAAAATCATAAGTAATTCATTTCAACTCCAAATGAAGTAAAATCAACTTTGCTGTTCTTAGGATGACCTTATCTACCTACCATAAAAATTTCAGGTTCCAGATCATTCTAGAATTTTTTGCCATGAACAGTAGCCGTAATTAATTTAATTAGAATTTTTCAGGCTGAGAGAAATTGATTAGGTCATAACTTTTTCATGCTAAGTCCAAATGAAGTAATTCTTGTTCCTAAAATTTTCTAAAATCAACCTCTTACTATTGTATAAATTTCATGGGATTTGGATGTCTTTTGCTGTTGAGTTTTGTTTGGTGTTCTTCGTTCTTATCGGGTTTTATCGTATTTTCGCGTTAGGTTCCGAAGAGTTTATTGAACCTGAGAATCCTCCTCTGCAGCAATAGCAATTCCAGCAAGGCAAGCAGTTTGATCATGATAATCCCTGTATTTTCAAGTATTTATGTTGTTTACAAATTCTACGTATGCATTGCTAGTTTGTGTTAAACTATTGTTGTTAGTTGACCTAGTAGATGCATTTCCTTAGGCAAATGATTATCCTCTACTACCATGAGCCTAGGTTATTGCTGTGATTTAGAGTTCATGGATGAGCTCTTGTCACTTAGTAGTCTTGCGGATTAATTGCTTAGCCATGCTTAGCTTCCGGTAGAAATGGGCGGTTATCGATTTGTCGATAACCTTGATCACATAAAACATATTATCACTTATGACTTCAGCCTTGTGCCATGTTTACTTGTGAAAACTAAAACCTAAAAATAAAATAATTTAGACTTGAGCACAATGGTATGATTGGTGTGCTTTTGGGTGTGACTGGAATGGTGCCCGGGTCATTAAGGACCGAGTTACTTGCGCCACCGTACTGAGCATTTTGCATGCTAACCACACTAGAGGGTATGGGACCTCTCTTGACTTAGTACTTTGGCGTGTATTGGCTTCGGGTCGCAGGGAGTCGCAGGAGGGATGGTGTTGGGATCATTGTAGTGTCCGAAAGGCTTCACCCGTGATGGGATTTGTTGTCTTTCGGCTTACAATGTAAGCGTATGGGTTTCTATCCATACGGGCGGCTCGTAGTTAATGCACAATATTGGAAAGTATCTCGTAGGACTTAGCCGTGCCGGCATACCTTCGGAAGTGTGCTTTGTTGCTTAAAGGCGGTCTGAAGTGTGGGTACATTGGTACACCCCTGCAGGGTTAAAACTATTCGAATAGCCTCGTCTTAGGTTATGGACACGCTCGGATACGCCCCGTGAGAACTAGACTACAACCTTTTAATTAAAACTTGATGGGTGGTACGAATTGGGGATTCGTGCTATGTTGTGGTAGCTATTGGGATAGTCACTTCCAGGTGGTTACTTGTATTTATCATTATTTCGCTGTTATTTCTACAACAAAACAGATTTGCAAATCTGCTTTTCAATGTATTACATTATTGCAAATAAAGTTGGTTTTGCGCCAAATAAGACATACAACCTCCACTTAAATAAGCCTGCATGTAGGATATGATTAGGTCTGCTATTCCACACGTCAGTCTTGCGAGTACCTTGTGTACTCATTGTTCTTGCTTAAATGTAAATTGTTGCAGAGGAAGAAGGTGAGCTCGAAGGGCCTCACTTTTGTGAGCTGTGTTGTGGTAGTATTCGGGGCGACTAGCTTGGCGGCCCGGTCGGTTGCCTTGTGGGTTATGTTGGCTAACCGGTCGACTTTTGTTCTTAGCCATCTTATGGCGCTTTTGCTTCCGCTGTCATTCTTGTATATTGTGTTATTTGGTCGGTTGGCTCTTTTGTAATAACTTTACTTTATGTATGTCGTTGAACTTAGTGTCAAACGTTGTATGGAAATGATGTATGATTTTGTGATGATGAGCATGCGCTGCAATTCTGGGAAGCACATGTCCATCGAGGCTTAGGATATTTAATTAGTAATGCTAGAACCATATGGAGGTCAAGTATTACTAGTTAAATACCCCGGGTCCTCACATAAACTCTTGTCTCTTCTAAAATTGTAGATGGACGAGAGACCGACCCGCATCTCCCACGGGATCTTCGCTGGAGAATGGGCTGATATACTGTGGAAGATGATGCAGCACTTGAGCTTCAAGAAGAGGCCCACATACCAAGGATACAAGTACATCATGGGACAGTAGGAGCGCTGGAGAGTGGAGGTTATCCTCTACTCCAACTTGGCGCCAGATACGTCATTCCACATCTTCGATGCCCCAATGCGTCGGGAGACTTTCACTGACGACATTCAGGACGCAGCGAGAGAAGCCGTTCGCCGACTTCGTTATACCTATGACGCCCACCTTCGGGATACCGCATTCCAGTACTATCCCATGCACATCCCCACCCGGCTAGGCAGTGCTTTCAGCTCAGTCGAGAATGAGGATATGCCGGAGATCACCCATCAGGTGGAATTAGCCAAGGCGATGGATTACGCCTATGGTAATACCCTGGACGAGCTGTATCTAGTCCAGGGGAGATTAGAAGCCGCGGAGGAGAAGCTAAAGGCAGCAAAGCGGAATTAGCTCTCTACAAGGCAGGCCAAGGCAGTACTTGCAACTCCCTTGACTACACCCCATCCACCCCATAGATATTGCTTTTCCCTTTAGTTCGTTTGTTAGCTGCGAATTATGAGCTACTAACCTTCTGTGGTAGCCATAATCAAATAAATAAAATAAAGAACTACTTTGAAAAAGGAAATTTGATTCTTTGTCTTGTATTTGTGTGCTTTTTGGGCTAATATAAATTTATTTCCCCTTAGTGCTATCTTTCTTCCCTTTCCTAAGTCTTATGAAAAAATTCAGCAGATGGTGGCCACCCGCACTGGAAGTGGCAGCGTTCAAGGTCAGGGCAACGAGAACGCCGACAATCAGGAGCAGCATGTCCAGCAGCCTCCCCCACCGCCAGCAGGGGACGGATTGGCAATGATGATGGCTAACGGACCCATCTCATCGACTTGGCCCGATCGCTCAAAGAACTCTCGAACATCCAAGCCGCAGCAGCAGCAACCGCCGCAACTCAGGCACCAGCACACCCTCCTCAGTGGGTGACCATGTCGGAGTTCATGCGTATGCGTCCTCCAACCTTCTCCAGCAGCACCGAGCCGATGGATGCTGATGATTGGCTTCGCGCCATCGGGAAGAAGCTGGACATCGCGCAATGCACCGACCGCGAGAGGGTCCTGTTCGCCTCTCACCAGCTCAACGGACCAACTTCGGAGTGGTGGGACAACTTCTGTATCTCCGACGCGAATGCCCAGGCCATCTCGTGGGATGAGTTCGTAAGAGCCTTCCGTCATGCCCACATCCCTGCCGGCATGATGACATTGAAGAAAAAGGAGTTCCATGCCCTTCGTCAAGGCAATTGCTCGGTGAGCGAGTACCTTCACCGATTCAACCAACTGGCTCGCTACACACCGGCTGACGTAGCCCGGGACGAGGAACGACATGAGAGGTTCATGGAGGGACTTAATGATGATATCTCCATCCAACTGATCTCCCAGAACTTCACCGACTTCCAACAGTTGGTGGACAAGGCGATCCGCCAGGAGGCTAAGCATCAGGAGATGGAGAACCGCAAGTGGAGGATGGCCGCTCAGAGGTTTAATGCAGGAGGCCTTCCCAAGCCTCGATTCATTCAGCCGCAGCCACCGCAGCGTGGGAAGTTCCAGTCTTCCACCTCCCGAGTTCTAGTGCAGAACCAGCGCCCCAACACCTCCAACTTCCGCAGCGCATCAACTGGAGGGCATTTTCAGCAGAAGAGCTCCGCTCCCTCAGCTGTAGGAGTGACCTGTTTCCACTACAACGAAATAGGGCACTACGCCAATAGATGCCCCAAGAAGCAGCAGGCAGCGGCATCTTCCAAGACAGCACCAGGAGCCACAACCACTGGCGGCACTGCAAAGCCGTCGAGCGGTTTATCAAGGGCGTGTGAACCACGTCCACGTGGAAGAAGCCAGCAAAGACCGGATGTCGTGCTTGGTATGTTTCTTGTCAATTCAATACCAGCTTCAGTTCTATTTGATTCCGGAGCTTCGCATTCATTTGTATCAAATAAGTTTGTGGGCAAAAATGGGTTACCTATATCTTCCTTGACCAATCCTATGATAATCCATTCCCCGGGCTTAGAAATGAGGACTAGTTCTCTATGCCCGAACCTCACTCTTGAAATATCCGGAGTATCCTTCCTAGCAGACTTGATAGTCTTACATTCCCAAGGGTTGGATGTAATTCTTGGAATGGACTGGCTAGCCAAGAACCATGGACAAATAGACTGTGCCAATAGGTCTATCACTCTCACAAATGGAGAAGGAATTTCAATCGAGTTCAAGCCCAAGACCTGCACCAAAGGAAGTTCCATCCTTACCAGCATGAAGGAAGTGAAACTTGAAGACATACCTGTAGTCTGAGAATATGCTGATGTCTTTCCTGATGATTTACCTGGCATGCCACCAGATAGGGACGTAATGTTCTTAATTGACTTAGTCCTAGGGACAGCTCCAATATCGAAGCGACCCTATAGAATGCCAGCCAATGAGCTAGCAGAATTGAAGAAACAGATTGAAGAATTGCGAAGCAAATGGTACATCCGACCCAGCTCATCACCTTGGGGAGCACCAGTATTGTTCGTCAAGAAAAAGGACAATAGCATGAGGATGTGTGTTGATTACAGATCACTTAATGAGGTGACGATCAAGAACAAGTACCCGTTACCCAGGATAGATGATCTGTTCGATCAGCTGAAAGGAGCAAGTGTCTTCTCGAAGATTGATTTGAGATCTGGTTATCACCAACTGAAGATCAGACCAGAAGATATTCCGAAGACATCCTTTACCACGGATATGGGTATGCGAGTTCTGATGATGTCTTTCGGTTTGACGAACGCCCCTGCTTACTTCATGAATATGACGAACAAAGTATTCATGGAATTCTTGGATAAGTTTGTGGTTGTTTTCATCGACAACATACTCATCTACTCGAAGGATGAAGAAGAACATGAGAAGCATCTCAGAATGATTCTAGACAAGCTCAGAGAGCACCAGCTTTATGCCAAATTCAGCAAAAGTAAATTTTGGCTAAGTCAAGTGGCATTCCTTGGACATATTGTGTCAGTAGGAGGAATTGCAGTAGATCCTGCCAAGGTTGAAGCGGTGTCAGAATGGAAGCAACCCAGGACAGTCACCGAGGTGAGAAGTTTCCTTGGACTAGCGGGTTATTACCGCAGGTTCATTAAAAATTTCTCTAAAATTGCAAGACCCATGACCCAACTTCTGAAGAAGGAAAAGAAATTTGAATGGACAGATGCCTGTGAAGAAAGTTTCCAAGACCCGAAGAGGAGATTAGTCTCAGCACTTGTGCTAGTCCTACCTGATATCCGTAAGGATTTCGAGATTTTCTGCGACGCATCCCGACAAGGTCTCGGATGTGTGTTAATGCAGGAAGGCAAAGTAGTGGCTTATGCATCCAGGCAGTTGAGGCCACATGAAGGGAATTATCCGACACATGATCTTGAGTTAGCAGCGATTGTGCATGCTTTGAAGATATGGCGGCATTGTCTCATTGGTAATCGCTGTGAGATTTTCACGGATCACAAGAGTCTAAAATATATCTTCACGCAGGCAGAATTAAACCTTCGGCAGAGAAGATGGCTAGAGTTGATAAAAGATTATGATCTTGGGATTCACTATCATCCGGGCAAAGCAAATGTAGTTGCAGATGCCTTGAGCAGAAAGGCCTATTGTAATACCATGATGGTGCAGAAGGATCAACCAGAACTACATGAAGAATTGAAGCGTCTAAACTTGGAGATTGTCAGTCAAGGTTGTGTGAATGCTTTGGAAGTACAACCAACTCTTCAAGGTCAGATCAGAGAAAAACAACTAGAAGATGAAGACATTAAGGAGATCAAGAAGAATATGCGAAGAGGCAAGGCTCCAGGATTCGCTGAAGATGAACAAAGAACATTGTGGTTTGGGAACCGCATTTGTGTACCTAACCAACAGGAGGTAAAACAGTCAATTCTGAAGGAAGCTCATGAATCACCTTACTCCATTCACCCTGGAAGCACCAAGATGTACCAGGATCTGAAGGAAAAATACTGGTGGGTCAGCATGTAGCGAGAAATTGCTGAGTTCGTCGTCCGCTATGATGTGTGTCAGCGAGTTAAGGCAGAACATCAGAGACCAGTTGGATTGTTGCAGCCACTACCAATTCCAGAATGGAAGTGGGAAGAAATCGACATGGACTTTATCACCGGACTCCCTAGGACTCAATCAGGATATGATTCTATCTGGGTGATAATTGACCGGTTGACCAAAGTAGCTCACTTCATTCCCGTCAAGACTACATACGAAGCGACCGGTTGGCGAAATTATATGTGGCGAGATTGTTTGTCTACACGGGTACCCAAGAAGATCGTGTCCGATGAGGTTCCCAATTTACATCAAGATTCCGCAGAGATGCATGAAGCCTTAGGGACCAAACTCAATTTCGATCTGACCTATCATCCTCAGACAGATGGCCAGACGGAACGCACCAATCAAGTCCTCGAAGATATGCTCCGAGCCTGTGCCCTGGAATTTGGACAAAGTTGGGACAATAATTTGCCGTATGCAAAATTCTCGTATAACAATAGCTATCAAGCCAGTTTGCAAATGGCTCCATTCGAAGCTTTATATGGCAGAAAATGCAGAACTCCACTTCTGTGGGATGAAGTAGGAGAACATCAGCTCTTTGGACCTGAGTTAATCAAAGATGCTGAAAGTAAGGTAAAAGCCATAAGAGAGCATCTGAGAGTCTCATAAACCCGACAAAAGAGTTATGCTGATAACCGTCGGAGAGATTTGAACTTTGAGGTAGGAGACTTTGTCTATCTCAGAGTTACTCCACTCAGAGGAGTAAGAAGATTTCGGACAAAAGGAAAACTCGCACCTAGATTTGTGGGACCATACAAAATTCTAGCCAAAAGAGGTGAAGTGGCATATCAGCTTGAGCTACTAGAAGCCTTATCAATAGTGCACGATGACTTCCATGTATCCCAGTTGAGGAAATGCCTGCAAGCGCCAGAAGACCATACCTTCCTGGAAAGCTTTGACCTTCGAGAAGATCTCACCTACGTGGAGCGACCAATTAAAATTCTGGATATCGCAGAACGTGTTACCATAAGCAGAATCATCAGATCATACAAGGTGCAGTGGAGTCATCACCCAGAGAGTAAAGCCATATGGGAGAAAGAAGAAGACCTCAAGACCAACTATCCCGACCTGTTTGCTAACCAAGCCTGAATCTCGGGTCGAGATTCCCTTAAGGGGGGTAGGTTTGTAACAACCCAATTTTCAAATTTCAGTAAAAATTAAAATTTATGTATCTTTGTAGAATTTTCTGAAATTTTAAAAGCTTTTTATAAATATTTTAAAGTCAAAATAAATCTATTTGCAAAATTAAAAGCCAACATAAAGTTGAAAATAATTTTATTAAGTCCAAAATAAGTCTGGGAATTTCTGTGAATTTTTCCATAATTTTTGGAATTATTTTACTATTTTCTAAAGCCAATTTGAATTACCATAATTAAAACAAATAGAAAACCAAAAGAAAATCCTCAAAATGGCTTTGGGCCGAAACCTAAAAGCCTCGGCCCAAAACCATTTCCGCACGCAGCCCGCAATGGCCCATTCCTTCACACCCACGCACCCTCTCCATCCACTGTTGGATCAAAATCCAACGCACACGCCGCACACACGCGCCCCCAACCCATGTCCATCGCTGGATCTTGAACCAACGGTTAGGATCTTTTGTAACCTCCGCATAGTCCTAATAACATAACCAATGTGAGCCGTGCGATCTTAATCTAACGGCCAGAATCACCCACCTTCTTCCACGTCGCCCTAATGATCGTGACCGTTGGATTAAAATCCAATGGCCCGTGTTCTTTCTTCCTCCTCTCCTTCTTCTCCGCGTCGCTCGCGCAACTGCCGCCATGACCGAGTCGGGGAAGCTCCGTTTTCGTCGGCCATTCCTCCCTCTCTCTTCTCATAGTCGTGCGCAACTGCTTCCGCGCCTCCAACCGCCCACTCCCCACCTTCTTCCCTCTTCTCCGCACCGTTTTACCCACGAACGTTGAAACCGTCGCCGCACGCCCCCACGTCGCCCCGCCGCTCCCGGCCACCCCTCGCCCTATAAAAGGGAGTCCCAGGAGCGTCTCGTTTCACTCAACCCGACGCCCCCACTCACTCTTCCTCTCTCGTCGCGAGCTCGTCGCAATTCCAGTTTTCGTCGCCGTCAGCCGCAAGCCGCCGCCGTTTGCACCATCACCGTCGACGCCGCGTCCTCGCCGCCGCCAACGTCGACATCGTCACTTCCTCGCGCACCTGGTGCTCGCCTCTGCTTCACCAGGACGCCGCCGGAATCGCGTTGTCGTCAACACCCGTACCGCGCCGCCGCCTTCTTCTCGCCGCCGGCCACCTCCGACGACCCCTCACGTCCAAAACTGGTATCAACAAGTTCGCAATATCCTCCTCTAGCTTTTGGTACCATCCGCCGCCGCTGAGCCGCCGTCAAACGCCGTTGTCGTACGCGTCCGGAGGTCGCCGCCGTCAAGCTGACGTGGCATGGCCACCTCACGGCCACGCGTACGCCACATCGGCGCCGATTCCCGCGTGTCCGCCACCTCACTGCTTGCCTTGCGCCACATCACCCTGCGCCGCCAACTCAGCCCATAAACCAGTCCACTGTGGACCGTGTCTATGACACATGGGGCCCGCATGTTAGAAATCATTTTAATTCTTTTTATTCTGAAAATCTGTGCGCTGATGTCAGCGTTGCGCAAAAAGTAGATTTTTCAGTAGAAAAATAATTCGGAAAATTCAATTAAATTTCAGATTTAGGTTTAAAACTTCTAAAATTCATAACTTTTGCATATAAACTCCAAATTGGGTGATTCAAATTGCAAAATTTATATAAAATTATAATCTAGCTAACTAAACCAAAATATTTCAATTTGGAGTTATTTTTATCTATGTTTTTGAATTTATTTGAATTTGAATTTGAATATGTCGTATTTTCGCGTTTAGACTTCGACGACTCTGGAGAGTTCGACCAATCTGAAGATTTAGAATTCCAAGACATCAACGAAGGCAAGTTACACTATTGACCATATTGCCCCCAGTATCTTAAGTTATTTTCAGTTTTTAAATTCTTTATCGCATGCATATGTTTGTATAAATACTTTAATGTCCTGTTTTATGTATAGTTACCCCATGTTTATTGTATGGCCAATTTGAATATTGTATCTGACTACCTTGACACCATAGGCAAAATATTATCAAAACTAAACATATGCTTAGCCAGACTTAGTTTACACTTACAGAAATTGGGAGGGTTTCACCAAATTTCTTACAAATTTGATTCAAACTTGGCATTGTGGTATTATTTTACCACATGGATTTATAAAAGAGAGTTTTATTCAAATAAAATCAAAAATGGGTTTGGACTTGGGCGAAATGGTCGGAATGGTGGGTGCAGGTTTATACACGGGATTGATCTGGTTAAGATTAAGGCCCACAGTTTGTAGGAATGACGTCCAAGTCAATTGAGGACCGGTCTTTGAGCCGCTTATTGCTATGCCATATCGTACTACCACATGTACTGTATGGGCAGGATTTGACTAATTAATTTGTGATGTTCTAGTGTATTTATGTCATGTGATTATGTGGGTGTCGGTTAGACGTTTTATTCCCACTTGGCGCAAGAGGGGGCTTTCGGAGGGCGGTTAGTCCAAAGGGGCGAAACCTTAGCTAGCATGAATACACTAGGGCAGAACATTGTAAAGGCCTCATGGTAATTGCTCAGTCACACGCCTACGGAAGCGTGAATTGGCCGACATAACGAGCATGTCACCTCGTGTGGGTAAAGTTGTACCAACTCTGCAGAGTAGAAACTATTCGAATAACCGCATCCGCGGTCATGGACATGCTAGCAGGGCCACTTAAAGTTAGAATTGTTTTTGGTTTTAAATGCTTTATTAAATGCTGAGGATGGTCAATCCTTATGACAAATTGGGCGGGAAGCCAAGTGTTAGGAGGGGATCCTTCACTAAATCATTGGAGGTTATCCACATTGTAATATTGACATTTTAAAACATGATTTTAGTCTTGGTATAAAACTGCCTTAGAAATTACTACGATTATTTACACTGAAAATGTTGTTTATGCAAAACAACCCCTGCCATACTCACTTGTTACCTTATGCATGCATTTTAATTCAATATTGGGTGTAACTTGCGAGCACGGAAGTTGTGCTCATCCTTGTTGAATAAATCTTATTTAGGAGAAGATTTCTTCCCCGACGGTGAGGATCCGGACGAGTAGGCCTTTTGACCCAGACGATTGCCTATGGCGCATCGTGTGGCTCACCTCTATTATATGTTTCCGCTGTGTTTATCATTTGCTATTTGATACTGTTGTTCAGACTCATTTGTATTAAATAATTATTTACTTAATGTCATTTACGATTTCGTGATATGAATGTGATATCCATTTTGTGAGACTGTGTACATTGGAAATCCTGGACCGGTGTTTGAACACAGAGAATTTGGGATCCTTCGCTCCCAGGTTCGACACTTATCCTCGACCAACTAGTCGAGGATATTGCTTATGATTTTGAGTCAGTGGATGTGAGGGATCTACTCCACCCTGCCGGTTAAGAACCGGTGGAATTGGTTGAGAAGAAGAGGAAAGCCAGCACAACGGATTTTACTCTGATGCGTTACAAGGTTAAAATAAAAAAATCAACCAGGTATATGCAAACGAAGAATTCATGTAAATACATACCTTGAATATTTTTGATATGTTAGAACCTTGATCTTCCTTACTTTTTTCTTGTGTAGATCTTTTGGTGTTCCAGTCATCTCCAACCAGAACACTCCTTAGGAAAAGGTTCCTGGGAACGAGGTGGTTGTAGAGGTTCCTGACCAGGACGCTCCTCAAGCTAAGATTGCAGAGGATGAAATGGTTGAGGAAGCCCCCTGTAACATCCCAATTTTGGACTTGTGTTTCAAATGTAAGAAAATGAGTAGAAATTAAAACTTTTTCTTACATCATGTATTTCCTGTATGTTCTAAACAATTCTTGTACAAGAATTATGGAAATACAAAGTCACAAGTCTTTTGATCCAAAACCTTGTCTTCCAAAAACATTCATCTCAAATCTTGTGATCATCCTTTGGAAATATTTTTCCTAAGCTCCTGGTTGGTATGTGACCTCTCTGAAAAATTTTACAATTTTTAGAAATTGTTTAAATATTTTTAGAGGGCGGTCAAACCTGTTTGACTTTTAGTCAAACCTTAAACCAGAGCCTTGCAGAATTTTTGGAGAAAACTTTACTGCATAGAAACCTCTGACAATTTTACAAGGTTAATATCTGAGTTAGCAAGCTCCAGTAAAAATTTCATAATTTTTGGAGTTGTTTTGCTATCTCAAATAAATCCCCAAAGTCCCGGCTCAATTTGAAACCGAAAACCTATTTTCACTGTTCGTTGGGTTCGAGTCAGACTCAACTAACTGCACCGGGCCTCCTTTCAAAAGCGCGCTTTCAATCTCAGCCGTTGGATCCTTATCGATCGGCCCAGGTTCACGTGAACATTCGGACCTCCGAATGCAATCTCTCATCGCGGCCATCCATTTCTGATCCAAGGGTTCGCGATCCTCTCTGTTGATTCTAACCTCCGGAGCTTTGGGCGAACCCCAGCCATTGGATTAAAATCGGATCGTTCGCGTAGCCAGAAATGTTCGAACTTCCGATTGTTTTGTTCGATCTGAGTCGTTGGATTAAAATCCAATGCTCACAATCTCCTCCGTTGTGTTTAAACCTTAGGAGCTTCGAGAGATCTGAGTCGTCCATTTCTAAATCCAACGACTCACAGCGTCCTTGCCTTTTTCTCTGGTCATCTTCAACCTCCGCTGTGCGTGAACAGAGAGAGGTATGGCGATGTCAAATCGTGTTCCTCTGGCAACGTCTCTCTGGTCGGCATTAAGTGCTTGCAGGTGCTATCGGCCGAGAGGCATGCCCTACTCCTACATCCCCATCATTTTTCTTTTCAGTCCATGTTTGTGTCATGGACTTGGCTCACCCGCGAGGCTCCTTTTGCCAAACCCTAATCCTTAGCTATATAAGGTCCCAAAACCCCTTCCTGGTATTCCTTTACACTATCCAAAGCTCCTTCTTCATTTTTGGAGCTTAATTCACCAAAAACACCAAATCACCATTGTTGGCCGTTGAGCTCCTCTGAGGATCATGAAGCTCCAGTGGTTCTTCTTCAAATATTCTTGTACCCTTTTTAACTCCTTAATACCCTAATCATTTCCCCTCACTTAATTTTTGGTTTCACTTTCAGGATTTGACAAATTTGGGGTTTGTTCAAATTCGGCCGAAACCATTCTCCTTTCTTCCTCAGCTCCGGTGAGTGCTCTATTTCTCAATTGCTTGCTCATGAAGCTTAAATGGGCTATTGTGTAGCTATATTGACCATCAGTGGTGTTCATTTTGGCTCAGGTCTCTAATTTCACATCTTCTTCTTCGGGTCCGGCAAGCTCCACCGTGGTCAGACCTTCTCCGACCATCTTTGAAGCTCATCTCGGTCAAGGTAGCTTCTTATTAGTCCCTAGAGGCCATGGCACTCGCTTCTCTGGACTGCAGCGGAGCTTTTTGCTATTTTCGCTTTCGACAGTAAAAGCCCCATCTTCATTTTCCAGCTCGCCGGTGTTTAGGGCCATCGCCGCCGGCGAGGTCACCACCATCGGGATCGCAAGCCTATTGCGAATCCATTTTAGTCTTTAGTTTGCGCCGCCGTGGCTAGAGCCGCCGGCGGCAAGCCATTCTTTTCGCTCGGGTTTTTGCCAGACGAGACTCCCTCTGTGCCGTCGTCGTTAAGACACAATTAATGATCTAATTATGGTTAATCATTAGAGATGATTAGTATGTCTTAATATGGTTCATTGTCTCACTGACATGTGGACCCTCTCATTAAACCCCTCCCGGCGCACGTAATCTCTCGGGGGCGTGCGTAGCGTTTGATGATCTGGGCCGTCGATCTTGTGATCAACGACCCAGATCTAGAGAAACGTTCGACCGTCCGGTTTCCTAATAGCTCTGGATCGTCCATCGCTTGATCTGCGGCTGCGATCGCGAGTGCATTCGGACTCCCCGAAGGGAGGTGCGGTCCGAGCCGTTCATCTTGAGATCTACGGCTATGGGTGGTCGAGGCATTCGCTCGGTCCGAATGTTTCCCTCCACATGAGCCGTTGGATCTTGATCCAACGGTAGGCTTCTTTTGGAATCGCGCGCGTGCGCTGTTCTCCGTGCGCGTGGCCCGTTGGATTTCGCATCAACGGTCCACGAGCGTCCACGTCATTTATTTCTGTTAAGATTGGTTATATTTCAGTAAGCATTTTCTTATCAACTAGAAATTGTAGTTAAACTTTAAAAACTCATAACTAATTCATTTTAAATCCTTTTTAGATGTTTCCAACTGCATTAAATTCATGTTTCACTATAGTTTAATTTAAAAATACATTTAGACTTGTTTTTGCAGCAGAAAATGTCACCAGATTTATTAATCCATTTCTGCTATTATTTAATGTTCCTGTAATTCTAGAAAAGCTTAGAAAATGCATAACTAACTTGTTTTAATTCCTTTTTAATTGGTTCCAGTTGGGATAAATTCATGTTCAACTGAAATTTAATCTAAAAATGCTTTAAAATAAGTTTCGGTAACAGAAGGTTTTACAAACATTAATAACTTGATATCAGCCATTTTAAGAATATTCCAGAAATAGAATTAAAACTTGTAAAATGTATATCTTTTTCTGTATAATTCCATTTGTGCAAAATCAATTTTGTTAAATTCCTCTATTAGTGTACTTTAATTCAAAATAGGTTTTGAACATGGTTTTATTTCTGTAAAGCAACTTGTGCTAGATTTACAACTTTGAAAAATCATAAGTAAATCTTTATAACTTCAAATTTAGTAAACTCAACTTTGCTGTCCTTAGGATGTCATAATCTACCTGCTATAAAAATTTCATACCTTAGATCACTCTAGAAATTTTTGCCATGAATAGTGCTAGTAATTAATTTTGTGAATTAATATGCTGAGAGAGTATATTTTGGCTATAACTTTTGCATACTAAATCCAAATTGCATGATTCTTGTTCCTAAAATTGTATAAAATCATTCCCTAGCTGCTGTATGAATTTCATTAAATTTGGTTGTCTTTTGCTGTTGGAGTTATTTGGTGTTCTTCGTTCTTATCGATTTTATCGCCTTTTCGTGTTAGGTTTCGAAGATAATATCGATATTGAATCTGAGCCACAACCATCAGATCCTGCACTCCAGCAAGGTAAGCAGATGTAACATCATTTGATCATGTTGTTCCTACTATTTTCAAATTCTAATATATTGTTTGCAAATTCTACGTATGCATTGCTATGTTGTTTTAACTATTGTCGATAGTTCACCTAGTAGATGCATTATCAGTAGGCAAATATTTATCCTCTACTACTGAGCCTAGGTTTATCTTGCTGTGATTTTGGGTTCGTTGGATGAACCCTTGTCACTTAGTAGTTTACGAGTTTACTGCTTAGCCATGCTTAGTTATCGATAGAAATGGGCGGTTATCGACTTGTTGATAACCTTGATCACACAAACTTATTATGATCTATATATTTCAGCCTTGTGCTATGTCTAAATTGCAAAACAAAAACTGGAAATAAAAACAATTTGGACTTGGGTACAATGGTAAGATGGTGTGATCTTTTGGGTGTAATTGGAATGGTGCCCGAGTCAATTAAGGACCGAACATCTCGTGAGTACCTGCTATCCAGGCATTTTGTGCGTGCTAACCACACTAGAGGGAATGTGACCTCTCTTGACTTAGTACTTTGGCGTGTGTTGGCTACGAGTCGCAGGAGTGCGTGTGTGTGTGTTGCGTTGTGGTAAAATAAGATGGTTGTGTGTGGGAGCATTGTAGTTGTCAAAAGAGCTTTACCCCGAGGGGTAGTTGTCCTTTTGGCTTTACAATGTAAGCGTATGGATTTCTATCCATACGAGCGGCTCGTAGTTGATTCACAATATTGGAAATGTCTCGTAGGACTTAGCTGTGCCGGCATACCTTTGGAAGTGTGCTAACCTTGTGGCTTAAAGGCGGTCTGAAGTGTGGGTACATTAGTACACCTCTGCAGGGTTTAAAACTATTCGAATAGCCTCGTCCTAGGTTATGGACACGCTTGGGTAAGCTTTTCAAGAGTTAGACTACAACCTTTTAAATTAAAACTCGATGGGTGGTATGAATCAGGGATTCATGCTATGTGTAGTGGCTATTGGGTTAGTCACTTCTAGGTGGTTACTTGATAATTATTGTTACTCGTTGCTATTTCAATGCTTAAAAACTGAATTGTTAAATTGTCTTCAATCTATTACATTATTGCAAATGAAACTTGCTTTATGCGTCCAAATAACCATATAACCCACCTTCCTTTGATACAGCTTTCATGTAGCTATGTATAGGCTTGTTACTCGTAAGTCTTGTGAGTACATTATTGTACTCACCTGCATTGCTTATTGTGTGTAGAGGAAGAAGGTGAGCCCAAAGGGCCTCACTTTTGTGAGTTGTCTTTGTGGCGATGTGTGGGCGATTAGCTTGGTAGCCCGGTCGGTTGCCCTGTGGTGTTATGCGGCTAACCGGTCGTCTTTTGGTTTAAGCCATCTTATGGCATCTTTTGCTTCCGCTGTTACTTCTTAATACTTATGTCATTTGGCCAGTCGGCTGTTCTGTAATAACCTTATATTATGTATGTCTTTTGGTAGACTTGTTATATTATGTTGTATGGAATTGATGCATGCTTTTGTATGATGTATGTGTGCCGCATTTTCTGGGAAGCACATGTCCATTGAGACACGGGTTATTCTGTTTGTGATACTAGAGCCAGTGGAAGGTTAAGTATTACAAGCTTAATAAACCGGGGTCTCACACCCTCGAGCAGGTATCAGTGCCGACATCTGCTCAGGATCCACTAGTGATTCTCACTCCGTCTCCGGAGGTAGTCATCCCCGGAGATCCTCAACATGTTCCACCTCCCACTGGAAACACTTCTTAGGCTAAAAAGTTCCCTTTTTCTCCCCGATTTATCGAGGATAAGGAACTTGACGAGGCCTGGGGAAAGATATCGGACCGTCAAATCGAGATGGGTCTAGATACGATTTTTGCTGAATACAATGACGTGGCAATTCGGGTGAGTATTTTACGACCATCTTCATAACTCTTTCTCTAAACTTTGTTTGAAAACTTAATAAATAAAGGAACTTACTTTTGTAGCATATGGTCAAAATTACGTTATGGTCGGAGGGCTGACCCAACGAATAAAAACCCTGGAGCAGAAACATTCCGAATTGAAAAGTAAGAACTTTTCTCTTTAACTTGTCTTCTTACACTTTGTTATCCTGTTCCTCTTTTGTAAATCAATTTTCTCTCCTTATCGTATTTGATAGATTTGGAGAAAATTAAAGAAGAGGTCGTGGCTAAAGAAGCCATGATAATAAAGCTTAAAGAGGAAAATCAGAATAAAGACCAGTCGATCGCGCATGCGATGACCTGGTAAAAGGAGGTTTTCGACTCATGCAAGAAGAAAATCAAAGGTAACTAGTCGTAGACTTGACTAATATTCCATATCTCCAATTTAAAGTATATGTTAAATTCTTTTTTTATCCACTCGTGCAGAGAAAACTCAAGCACTTGAACGAGCAGAAAAAACTCTTGAGTTTGAGCGTGGCCAAGGGGCTGAACTCGATCGGATCGACCTGGGGTCGGGAATGCAATTGCCCATTTTGAGAGACCCTGCGGAGAGAATCAATTTTCTTGGCCATCAACTCGAAGACCTCAAAAAAGTGATAACAATCTTTTGAGAGAATCATGCCAGGACGATGAAGGAAGCTGTTGCAAATGGAGTTAGTGTTGCCTTGGTGAAACTAAAGGCTTCCGACCTCTCTGTTCGTCTTGGAGCTATTGAAGAAGACTTCGACTGCTCTGAAGATGAAGCAACTAAGTTTCTCGAGCAAGTAAGGCCTCTCGGAGAGAAAGTTCGGAGGAAATGGAAGTCGGATCTCCATCACGCAGCGACCAGCCTGGTGGTTCTAACAAATAGATGGATGTAATATTTAGACTTTTGTAAATAAAACTTACCTTTTATCATCAACAAAGTTCTTGTTTTGTCTTATCAATGTTATTAATTTCTCATATATTTCCTAGCCCCCGACTGCTTACATTAGTAGATGAACTTTACTAAAGAAGCAGTAGACCAAGAAAATAAGTAATAACTACGACCATGGTATATGTGCTGATAATATTTGTAAAAAATGATCTAGTGAACATTAGAAAATCATATGGTCGGAAGCAGTTGATGATTTCGACTAGTCTAGATCTTGTCCATTATCGGATCACTGTGAGATACCATATATAGTCGGATGATCTAGAGGACTTACTTTGACGATAAAAAAGTATGCAAACAATGTATGCAAAGAAAAAGGAAACAACAAGTATCTTTGTTTATATAAATTATCCGAAACTGGTTGTAATGAATTCCAAGAATTGAAGATCTGTAAAATATTTCGCGAAACGTGCTCATGCTAGGTCCGACCGGCGGCGAGGATCGTAGGAAAAGGATCATCGCTAGGAAGCTCCTTCCAGTGGGCAGGACCACATGGAGAGAGGAGAGATTTCGACTAGGAGGCTTGCCATGTCTCGACCAGTAGCCAAACAAGAGTAAAATAGAATGTTGAAATAAAGAAAGTTAATCTTCGAATTCTCGAGAAAAAACAAAACCATATAAATTATCTGTGTGGTGCTCCTTTTACTCGTATGTTTCTTTGAGGAAAGAGTATGTGGTCGTGCGTGGGAATCATTGAAGCAATGATCACTACTAAGACCGATTTGGCGTTTGACAATCAAGTCATAACCAATGAGTAATGGAGATCCCTCTCGGTTTTTTGTAAAGGGATATCGGAGAGAATGAGTGTCTTCTCCAACCAACGTAAACAATAATGATATGTGACCATTAGTAACGAATAAGAATTATAAACAATCATACTCATCTGGAAAAGGAAATGCATCTTTATTGAAATATGAAATGAAAAAAATAGAAGAAATTATACAAAGAACTTTCGCAATTGATCAATATTCCAAGAATTAGACAAAATTTGCCCGTGCGACATAGCTAATCGTACCGAACTTGGTCGGGTTACTTCGACCACGGTGTATGGACCTTCCCATTTGGGTGAAAGTTTGGTGCGATTTGCTTGGCTCTGAATTTTTCTGAGAACCAGATCACCTACAGCGAGGCGCGAGGTTGCACCTTACGACTGTGGTACCTACGCATGGCTTGTTGGTAGATTGCTGATCGTATCAAGGCTTGATTTCGTCGTTCTTCAAGTAAATGGAGGTTATCAAGTCACCGTTCATGCTGATTGTTTTCATTAAAACAATCAGTCCGAGCAGAACCTATTTTTATTTCTGGAGGAAGCATGGCTTCTGCCCCATAAACCAAAAAGAAAGGTGTTTCACCAGTCGCACGACTAGTCGTGGTACGAACGACCCATAAGACAGAAGGAAGTTCTTGAACCCAAGCCCCTGACCGTGTAATTAATTGGTCGAAAACTCATCGCTTAATTCATTACATTATGATACCATTGGCTCGCTCAATTGCTCCATTGCTCTGCGGATGAGAAACAAAAGCGTAATGTATCTTGATACCTAGATCGTCACAGAATTCCTAGAAATTACCGCTTGAGAACTTGGTACGTTATCCGTGATTATACGATTGGGTACACCAAATCGTGTAATCACGTTTTTTGTGAAAAACCTCTTGTCAGCCTCAGTTCTTGTTTTGACAACTGGCTCGACTTCGATCCATTTAGTGAACGTGTCTTTTATGGGCCTGAAAATAATATCTTAGTTTCCTTGAAGCCATAAGGAGACCATAGAGCAATTTTGTACCTGTGGATATCTTTCCTTTGGTTCATGTAAGACTTCACTTACGTAATATATCGGCCTTTGGACATTGTCACATTCTACGACCAGCACACCACTAACTGTTTGTGGCATTGCAGCCACGTAAATCAGCAATGTCTCTCCCGATCTTAGAGAAACTAAGATTGGGGGGCTCGTAAGGTACTTTTTAAGTTCTTCGAAGGCATTGCTTGCCTCTTTAGTCCATTCGAAACTTCCATGTTTCCGGAGATGCTTAAAGAAAGGTAGTCCTTTTTCACCTAACCGTGCTATGAAATGACTTAGCGCTGCCATATAGTCGGTTAGCTTATGAACTTCCTTCTTTGTGGTCGGAGGGCGCATCTGATCGATGGCAGTGATTTTTGCTAGGTTTGCTTCAATGCCTCTAGCCGAAACCAGGAACCCAAGAAGCTTTCCGGAAGAAACTTCGAACACACATTTCTCTGGATTTAACTTAAGGTTATGGCGTCTTAAGTTATTGAAAATCTCATGTAAATCTGGAATGTAATCACCAGCATTGATGTTTTTTACGACCAGATCATCAACTTAGGCTTCTAGATTCCGACCTATCTGCGGACTAAAGGTTTTTTTTGCATCAACCTTTGGAATGTTGCACCAGCATTTTTGAGACCAAATGGCATATTTACATAACAGTAAGTGCCATATGGAGTGATGAAGGAAGTTTTCTCTTCATCTTCTTTACTCATATGAATCTGGTGGTACCCCGAGTAGGCATCTAAAAAACTTAACAACTCACACCCTGAAATAGAGTCTACAAGTTGATCAATGCGAGGAAGGGGAAAGTCATCCTTCGGACAAGCTTTATTAAGATCTGTTAAGTCAATACACATTCACCATTTTCCATTGGCTTTTTAACCTTTACAGGATTGGCGAGCCACTCTGGGTGGTCTACCTCACAAATGAACCCAGCCTTGATAAGCTTGTCAATCTCTGATTGGATTGCTTCCTTCCGATCAGGTGCAAAACACCTCAACTTCTGCTTGACCAGTTTCTTGTCAGGCTGCAAGGCTAGCCTATGCTCGATCACCTCCCTAGGGACTCTAGGCATATCGGATGCCTGCCAAGCGAATACGTCCTGGTTTGCTTGGAGGATGGAGACGAGTGACTCTTCCTATTTTAGGTTGAGTCCCGCTCCGACCAGTATTTTAGCGCCCTTTAGAGACGCGCTTTTGTTAAGTTGTACATATTTTGTCTGGTCGGAAGGTTTTGGTGCCATCTTTGGCCTCGAGTGCTTGACCTGCATGGTAGTGGTGTTAGTTCCCCTGGTTGGAAGTTCGTCGACCAGTTCCAAGCATTTCCGATCACATGCGTAAGCTATTTTTTGATCCTCGAACTGTGATGACACCCTTTGGTCCTGGCATTTTCAAACTCTGATAACCGTAATGCGTGTGACGAGGATTAAAACCTCTATATATTACCTTTAATATATATAAAAGACCATACGTCTCTGTGGTCGTAACCCCCGAGGTGCACGACCTCACTGGTCGTAGAGATTCCAGAGGTTACATAATAGGTACCCTGGTCGGACGAAGGCCTAAGCCAAGCTCCCGACCAGGAGAACTGCTCGTAAAAGGTATGAACTGATACTCGGAACTGATTCCAAGTATATTCTCTACCGTATGACGAATGGAGCACGTGCATATTCCATACCATACGATGTTTCTTATCCAAACATAGTAACGAACAACCTCCATGCGGTTATATGTCTCATATACATATAACCGCCGAACGGTTGGTTCTTTATCAACCATCGCTTGAGTCCGACCAGACGTAACGCTTCACATCAGACGCCTTCTCTGGAAGTAACTGCCGCCTCTTCAAGGGCTATTTAAAGATGGAACCTGGACAGATCAAGAAAAGAGGAAGAAGACAAGTTAGAGCCATCAGACTAAAGCACAAGTGTAACACCCCAGCCCGTCATGAGCCTGGAATGCTACTGAACTAACATTAAATAACTCTAACCAAGGCAATTGCTAATAAATTTTGGCAGAACCTCCCTTGTAAAAACAGTTACACGGGGAAATCCAATAGACAAGTAAATCATAAATAAGTAAACCATCAACTCTAATCCACAATAGATAATCAAATCATGTTAGGTGACTAACAAAACTAGAGAAGTATAAAGTTCCACTACTCATCATTATTACACTTAAGCCATTGCAAGAAACATAACGTAATAACCTTTGAGCAACTCGCCCAATAATAAGAGACATAGTCTGAAGCCTATTCATCTTTATTTGGTTCATGATGTGTGTGTGTGTGTCTATCATTCTACTTTCCCCCATGCATGTCGATCTTGGATCGGGTACCTAAAAACACAATGAAAACAAGGGTGAGTTCAAGAACTCAGCAAGTACCACATAAGAGACGCTACAACATGATTGAAACATCAACCTTCAATTCTACACATTACTCAAAACTTTAACACATGGAGCATGAATGCAGGCATGCAATGCAACCTTTCACTTTTCACTCTTTTGCGCATTACACCTGTAATGCGGGGCAAGCAACCATCGCTGCGAGCCCATGCCTGTGCTCGCAAGCATAGGGACCAATTGCCCTATACTCCACAAGTATAGGGGACCTCAAGCCCACACTCCGCAAGTGTGGGGATCTTTGCCCATCGTTACACGATGGGGATCCCTCCTCAATTGCCCACATTCCACGAATGTGGGGATCTCAATCATGCATCTTTACGTATGCTCCAATTGTACATATAAACCATAACATGGTTGCAAGATGCATGAACAACACTAGTACTGTACATGAAGTGCAACCAATCATATCATAAGCTGGCACCACTTTTAACCATCATCTCACAATATCTGTTGCATGTATCAAAACATTCATCATCTTTAACAAACACAGCATATTACCAATAGCATGTATCAAACACATTTATTATCTTTAACAAACATATCACTCTATCAATCAACCACTGCTAACAATTTTCAATTACTAGCAAACTTTGTCAACCCATCCATAGTTACTCTACTTGTTAGGGTACTTGCCTCAACCGCGTGAGAACGGTAGATGCGAAGTAGGTGCTGCCTCCAGAACCAATCCCCCACCTAAGAATACATTTAAAAGCTTTCTAAGACAATGGAAATATACCAAATAAATCATAATAGCAAGCATGAGATAGCAAAAGCTTGAAACGTGACCCCGACTCCACTTTCCTACATGCCGAATTGACCCTTCTGTAAACAGTCATATTGTAAAATTCGTAAATTTTAGCACAGGGGTCCAAATGAGGTGATCTTGGACTTCATTGAAAGGTTATAAAATTCCCAATCTAATCCTAGTTGGTGGCACTTCCTGATTCGGCCATTCACTGCCCCTAATATGCCTTCTAACAGAACATCGTTTTCGCGTCAGGTTCTCTGGACAGAACACTAAATCTATCATAAATTTCAGATCGTTTATCCAAATTTCGTGTTCTTGTGCTTCCCTGAAAGCGACGACAATTATCTACAACTTTCGTTATACTGATATCCTCTAATTCTCTCCTTAACTGATCGCAAAGGTTAGATTACTAAAACCTGTCCAAAAACTGACAGAGTTGCAGAACAGCCGCACCATTAATTTCATAACTTTCGCTACAGAGGTCCAAAAATTATGATCTAGCACTTCATTGAAAGCTATGGACGTCCTCTACAACTTTATAGGAGATTCCTGAGACTGAAACCGCACTTAACTATAACAAATCGTCCCTCTAACGCGATCTGCCCTGAGGCGACAGAATTGCCGGCAAAGAATAGTTAAGCGCTAAAACATCTAAACGAGGGGAAAACGAGGTTACCCTTGACGAACCGATTGCCGGGAACTTAGGGCACCCACCAGTGAGCTCTCCGCCAAAAGATGATATCGTTCCCTTCCTCTTCTCCTTCCTTGAACAGCCAAACACCTCCAGCGATCACCTTCTCTCCCGAGTCGGCAAGCGAGGAAGACGGACGGGGCTTTGCCGGCAGCGAGGGAGACGCAAGGGGGAGGGAGTACAGCAGCCGGGGAGACCCTGGGCAGGGGTGGTGCGCAGGGGAGAGGGAGGGACGGCTGCCTAAGGGAGAGAGGGGGAGGGGCGCACGGGTGGAGGGGCAAGGAGGGGCAGGGTTAGGGGGGGAGAAAAGGTGTCCCCTTGGTCGGCCACACATGGGCCACTATGGGCCAAAGCCCAGGCCCAAGTTGGGTTAAAACAGCGGATACCCCCCTCTCTAACTGATGAATTGAACATTTCCCAATTGGTCCTTCCCGCAAATCCATTTAATTCTCTTCCGAATAATTAATCTCTCCCGACTAATTACTTCACACATTTTCGGGGTATTACATTCTACCCCCCTTAACAGGATTCGACCCCGAATCTAAACACCAAACTTCCCAAGATAAATCCGAGATTGGAACTTATTAACAAGAATACACACCTGATGTAAACAAGTCTAGGTATAGCTCGCGCATGCGAGACTCCAGTTCACAAGTGGCCTCTCTCTCGGTCTGCTGCGACAAAAAAAACACCTTGACGTACTAACGCGTTACGCCTTACTACTTGTTCCAACCTTTCAAGAGTCACTCGACGGACACGTCTCGAAGGCACGGCCTTACCCGTGGATCAACTGTTCTAAGGAAACTTTACCCTCCAGATTTCTCCAATACTCCCTCAACAGTAGGTCATACAAAACATTCCATGCTACAAGCCAGGACTCCAAATGGTCCTAGTGATACGCTATCTCCTACATCTCTGCGACTTCCAGAAACAACCAATGTACCTTGGGCCAACACTTCCTTCGGTACCAAACCACAAAACCTGGGCATAACACATAGAACCCTTGTTCTTTGTATCTTTCGATCTCTTCACTTTTAAAATGAGCACCTCCTTTAACCCGAGACGCACAACAGAACTTGTTTTAAAACAATCTCGTTTAAAAACAAAACTCAGCTGAAAATAAAAGATTCTCATCGCAACATGCATTATCAACTCCTTACCAAAAGAGTTAAATCCAAAAACCAAAAGATTCAACATGTAATTCTTCCACTCTCCAAGTAAGCAGTTTGCCAATGAACACCACAAAGGCTAAAGCAAAAATCACTCGTATGCCCAATACAACCATTTCCTTTCTTTGTCTTAACCGAAAAGAACCACACAAACCAGAAAGAAGAAACGACTCCATTTATAATTTGGCATCGGTCATAGAGTCAAGCTCAAATATAAACCAAGAGAATAATTCATCATTCGAGAATACAACCTTTTTCTCAAACTTTCTTTAAGAATTTAACTTTCTCTTAAACCATGAGATTCCAAATCATCGCATAAACACACCAATTCGTTTCTTGTAATTTGGCCATCTCAAAGCTATGCTCAAACTGTACGCAAATCCATGCCTAGATAGAGATACTCCTCCGATTCATAATAACATACTTTGTTCAACTTCTCTACTAAAGGAATTACTTTGACAAATAATTCCCAACACACCTCAAAATAGATTTCCTCCGCAATCACGTCACCTTCATCTGTTATGGATAAACAATGTGAAATTCACCACATCCACACTCATTTACTTTACCCAAGGTATTCTATCAAAGATCACATACTATTCAAAATTTGCTTCTGTTCATCCACCTCTACACATAATATGGGGTCTCTAGGGTCCTAGCATAACATGCAAAGCCCCAAAATTAACCTCCAAGTCTTCTACCATGAATTTCTAGCATGATTGATAGGAAATCCTCAAATTCGTTTACTAAAATTTACACAGCTCAATCAATAACCTCGGTTATTAATATCATCATTCCTCACTAATCAGATACCGCCTAAAGCGATTCATTTCACCAACCTTAGACCTTCTCTAACCCATATCCATCAAATTCAGCTACGCAACCACAATATACCCATTCACAATACTTTAACCGATTGATCAAGATTCAATCATACTCAGTCACTAACATCAATAAATGATTATGTTCTTGACCAAACTATCTTTAGAGATAATCTAACTCCCATAGGGTTAATCACTAAGACCAAGTCATGCTTGACAATTACTTAACAATCCCTGCTATCCCATCATTAACACGACTAATAGATTTTTCTACACTGCTACTCTCATTAATTTCACCATCAAAATTCTTCTACACAATATTACTAAGTATCCAATTGCGACACTCAATAAACTGATCCAGATTTCCATACTTGCTATTTGTAATGTTCGATCAAAAAGAACACCAAATCTTGGACTACTTCTCGCTATAGGTTCTACTAGTTGCGACAGCGAAATCTATTAGCTCCAAAGACAAATATTCTTTTTAACTCAAATCCTCTCCAAGGATTATTCTAATAAATCGATTTATTACTCCAGGCCTCTCAGACAACCTGACACCTAAAGGTTCACCAAACCACCTACTAGACCACCACTATCTAGATGCCAAAACACAACCGAAGAGACTTTTCAATACAGTTCGGTTAACCCTTTCTTAGAAGAAGAGGCAAAAAGAAATAAATTCCAGCACAAAGGAAAACGTTACCACTCACAATAGTTACAAGATCAAGAGAAACGATCAGATAAAACTGTTCTCGAAAACCAACAGATATGACCAAAGTTGAGTGCGCACATCCCACAAGCAGAGAATATCAAACCTCAAACGAGAATAAAGCACTGCTTTTAAAATTTGGGAAAACACCTATGGGCAAGAACAAAAGTTTTAGACAAACTTCAATAATCGCGATTCTGAAACTTTACTTCAATCTCAAATACTTCTACTTCCCTCAACTTTCGTTGGTTACAGCATCACCATGCCAATTCCGACAAAGAGTATTTGAAGATCACAACACCTAATCCACTTAGGAACTAATAAAACCTCTCAACACGTCACTTTGCTCTAAACAAATTCAGCTATCACATCAACATGAGGTCTGAAAGATCACAAATGCGAACTAGAAACATATTCAATTAATAAATATCTGGCAAGCGATCCAGTCCCTTTATACAAAATATTCAATATTATCAACATAATCCCTTACCGACAATCGCACTAGAAATGTAACAATACACTCTTAGCGAGACTCATCATAGCCTCTTATCCCATCATAAATTTCTCCAAAAGAAACACAAGCCACAAGGTTGAAACAAACCTATTTTATCTAGTTCATACTATCAAATAATAATTTCGCAAAGCACACTATCAAAGGCCACTTACTCATTCATCCACTCAACCATTAGTGTTACTCACACCCGCTCCAACTATCATTAACAATTGTCAATTGTATGTATCATGTATGCAAGAAGGGTCCTACTTCTATTTGTAGTCACATAACCATCTATAAACACAAAGTCAACATTTAATAGTCTCATCTCCTGTACAACAGGGTTTCACAACATGCTACCTCCACATTCGTTTAATCCAATATACATATTTCAATCTAGCTATTATGTATGATCATCAAATAACCAGTTTATGAAAATTTCCAAATTTGATATCCTCTAAGGCATCGTTCAAACACATTCTTCACATAACCATCACTAATGGGTAGGCTAATCCATTGAGATACATTACTCCGTTTTATCCAATAAATCTACCTGATTCCACAATCCTAACGATTAGACCAAGTCATCAATATACCACACCTCTTGATAACTCTATTGATTCTAACTAAATATTGTCATACTCATCGTCACAGCTCATCAAGAACTACTAGAGGACAACCTCCACTTATTCAACTTCCCTTGATAAGGACCTTAATTACAATCGATCATGCACACACTGCAAACTCAACTTGAAACTCATAACACAACCATTAATCTTCAACGCTCAAAATACCCAAGAGAGATACGTTGAGTCAAAGCCTTCATGTACTAAAGGACTTGCAAAAGGAAACTTTCATTAACCAAAAACATCAAGCGAATAAATAGGTCAAGTTTTCCAATGAGAAAGGTACAACTCCAGTTTAAAGGTCAAACTTGACAATCAACCAAGTTCACCAGCCGCAAGAATAACTCATCGGTTGGGGGAAACAATGATTGCTTTACAGAACAAGTCAAGCCAATGGAAACATATCGACATGAATAAAACTACTAATCGAAGAAAGATTCGTCAAGCCCAACTGAACAAGTGTGACCAAATTAAATTCAAGGAAGAAAACAACCCTTCGAACGATAATCTTTATTATCAAACTACGAACGGGGGTGTAGCCTGGTAAAGCCCAGAGCCACAACACGACCTCAACCTCTCAACATGGGTTATCCCCACACATAATAATCATATAGTCACTTATTGAGCAGTCATACTCAGATCATATCAGCAATCAACAATAAGATAAAGTGGAAACGTAAATGCAATGCTTTGCCCATCCCCATCCTCATGCACGGTGTGTCAAATTTTTAAGTTGATTAGCCATAAGCAATTTTTTTTAATTAATCTAGTCACCATGGACCTACTGCCCGCTCTGATACCAACTGTAACACCCCAGCCCGTCATGAGCCTAGAATGCTACTGAACTAACATTAAATAACTCTAACCAAGGCAATTGCTAATAAATTTCGGCAGAACCTCCCTCGTAAAAACAGTTACACGGGGGAATCCAATAGACAAGTAAATCATAAATAAGTAAACCATCAACTCTAATCCACAATAGATAATCAAATCATGTTAGGTGACTAACAAAACTAGAGAAGTATAAAGTTCCACTACTCATCATTATTACACTTAAGCCATTGCATGAAACATAACGTAATAACCTTTGAGCAACTCGCCCAATAATAAGAGACATAGTCTGAAGCCTATTCATCTTTATTTGGTTCATGATGTGTGTGTGTGTGTGTGTGTGTGTGTCTATCATTCTACTTCCCCCCATGCATGTCGTTCTTGGATCGGTACCTAAAAACACAATGAAAACAAGGGTGAGTTCAAGAACTCAGCAAGTACCACATAAGAGACGCTACAACATGATTGAAACATCAACCTTCAATTCTACACATTACTCAAAACTTTAACACATGGAGCATGAATGCAGGCATGCAATGCAACCTTTCACTTTTCACTCTTTTGCGCATTACACCTGTAATGCGGGGCAAGCAACCGTCGCTGCGAGCCCATGCCTGTGCTCGCAAGCATAGGTGCCAATTGCCCTATACTCCACAAGTATAGGGGACCTCAAGCCCACACTCCGCAAGTGTGGGGATCTTTGCCCATCGTTACATGATGGGGATCCCTCCTCAATTGCCCACATTCCACGAATGTGGGGATCTCAATCATGCATCTTTATGTATGCTCCAATTGTACATATAAACCATAACACGGTTGCAAGATGCATGAACAACACTAGTACTTTTAACCATCATCTCACACTATCTGTTGCATGTATCAAAACATTCATCATCTTTAACAAACACATCATATTACCAATAGCATGTATCAAACACATTTATTATCTTTAACAAACATATCACTCTATCAATCAACCACTGCTAACAATTTCCAATTACTAGCAAACTTTATCAACCCATCCATAGTTACTCTACTTGTTAGGGTACTTGCCTCAACCGCGTGAGAACGGTAGATGCGAAGTAGGTGCTGCCTCCGGAACCAATCCCCCACCTAAGAATACATTTAAAAGCTTTCTAAGACAATGTAAATATACCAAATAAACCATAATAGCAAGCATGAGATAGCAAAAGCTTGAAACGTGACCCCCGACTCCACTTTCCTACATGCCGAATTGACCCTTCTGTAAACAGTCATATTGTAAAATTCGTAACTTTTAGCACAGGGGTCCAAATGAGGTGATCTTGGACTTCATTGAAAGTTTATAAAATTCCCCATCTAATCCTAGTTGGTGGCACTTCCTGATTCGGCCATTAACTTCCCCTAATATGCCTTCTAACAGAACATCGTTTTCGCGTCAGGTTCTCTGGACAGAACACTAAATCTTTCATAACTTTCAGATCGTTTATCCAAATTTCGTGTTCTTGTGCTTCCGTGAAAGCGACGACAATTATCCACAACTTTCGTTATACTGATATCCTCTAATTCTCTCCTTAACTGATCGCAACGGTTAGGATACTAAAACCTGTCCAAAAACTGACAGAGCTGCAGAACAGCCGCACCATTAATTTCATAACTTTCGCTACACACGTCCAAAAATTATGATCTAGCACTTCATTGAAATCTATGGACGTCCTCTACAACTTTCTAGGAGATGCCCGAGACTGAAACCGCACTTAACTATAACAAATCGTCCCTCTAACGCGATCTGCCCTGATGCGACAGAATTGCCGGCAAAGAATAGTTAAGCGCTAAAACATCTAAACGAGGGGAAAACGAGGTTACCCTTGACGAACCGATTGCCGGGCACTGAGGGCACCCACCAGCGAGCTCTCCGCCAAAAGATGATCTTGTTCCCTTCCTCTTCTCCTTCCTTGAACAGCCAAACACCTCCAGCGATCACCTTCTCTCCCGAGTCGGCAAGCGAGGAAGACGGACGGGGCTTTGCCGGCAGCGAGGGAGACGCAAGGGGGAGGGAGTACAGCAGCCGGGGAGACCCTGGGCAGGGGTGGTGCGCAGGGGAGAGGGAGGGACGGCTACCTAAGGGAGAGAGGGGGAGGGGCGCACGGGTGGAGGGGCAAGGGAGGGGGCGGCTAGGGTTAGGGAGGGGAGGAAAAGGGGTGTCCCCCCCTTGGCCGGCCACACATGGGCCACTATGGGCCAAAGCCCAGGCCCAAGTTGGGTTAAAACAGCGGATACCCCCCTCTCTAACTGATGAATTGAACATTTCCCAATTGGTCCTTCCCGCAAATCCATTTAATTCTCTTCCGAATAATTAATCTCTCCCGACTAATTACTTAACACATTTTCGGGGTATTACAACAAGTCTTAGATTCGTGTGATAGGTCTGATATTGTAAGGGAACAAGCAGTGTTCTTAGAGCATAATCTGTAAAACCCAGTTCATATTGAATAAAGAGCAGTCCCATTATTTCCTTAGATTTCCCACGTCACTTTCTCAATTTCTTTTCGTAAGATCGACGTCTTGATCGTCGACAGCTGGCGCCGTCCGTGGGGACCGCGACGTGGAATCTTGGAAGAATTTCTCTGCTCATCAAATCTTTGTCCATTCCCCGCTTGTTATCGCTGATGCGGCTATGGCGGGAAGTTGGGATGAAGAAAACTGGTTCGATTTGGCGGACTACGCCGACCTCGACATGGACGCGTGCATGCGCGCCATAGAGGAAAACAGAATCTCTTCATCATCCTCCTCCGCTGGTTCGCCTATGGCAGAAATCGGCGAAGTCGACCGGATGGATGAAGACACACCGCTACGATCAGTGGCGGTTTCAGAGGAAGTGCTTCCAACCAGTTCGGAACACCCTAAAGCCTCAGCAAGCCCGGGCCTTTCGACCGGCAAAAAAGGTGATGAAAATTCAACACCGCAACCCGAGGTTCAAAAGACCTTTGATGCGATCATGGTGATAGGTACTCACCGACGGCTTCTAGCAATTCCAGGAGCCAACCGACACCTGGTGACGGCGTCAATGAAACCTCCATTGGTCGTAAACCAAGTGGGGATGATAAAGCTCAGCATTCGATCGGCAATTCGCCGGATCAAGCTGAGACCCTTCCAAAAACCTCAGGAGGTGCTGATCACCGACTGCTCTCCGTCGTGGAAGCTTCTCGCAGAAGCTCTGAAAGGCTCTCCATCGATTACGATGGAAACTCATCGGAGGATCACTGCTGGAAGCACGAGGTCAATGCGATCGGAGATACGGATCACAATGTCGTGTATTGTCCTCCATACGTTGCCTCGCCACCACGTCATAATGGAGATGGTACGGGCGGTCAAGCACCAAATGCCGAAGGTGACAGAACTGGTGGATGTTTACCAGTTAATGCGCCTGATCCTTCCCAAACCAATGTAAGGGACCAGGCAAGATCGATCAGGAGATCGGGGGATTCAAGCCATCAAACACCTTCTTCTGGCAGAAATCCCTCGAGACCTTCGATAACAATACAAAACCTGCAGCGAGTCAGAGATATGTTAAATACTTCTGACCCTGCCCTGGCAGAGACTCCAGGTTTTGCCCAACTCGCAGGTCAAGTATCAGAGATTATCCAACAGACGATGCAGCGCACAGAAGCATATCGGGAACGAAGGCACCCGCAAAGTTAGACCATGACTTCATCGCAGCATTCTTCCCGAAGCAGGGGCCTGCATGGTCGTGTTGAAGATCAGTTGACACTACGACCACCTCGACGATTCCGACCAACAAGTCATGAGGGGAGGAGACTATTCCAGGAATCCTCACCCTCGCTTCGTCGAGAGGAGCAATCGCTTGGACCTGGTGATCTTCGACATCACCTAAACCAGGCAAGTGGTCGGAGGCGTTCTACTAACGTCCACGACCGAATCGGGACATTGGAGCACCGACAATCCGTTCCTAGAAATCGGTCTCCAACCGACTACAATCCGGCACATTTTCAAAGAAGGCGCCATGAAACTATATCACAGGCTGTTGAGCCTTCTTAGCAGGGCTCCAGGCTGTACGTTGGCCAAATAGGTTCCGACCGGCCAATTTGGATAAATTCAATGGGACCCAAAATCCTTTGGAATTTCTCTAGATATATACTACCGCTATTAGAGCTGCTGGTGGTGATGAAAATGTAATGGCAAACTATCTTCCTACGGTATTAGAAGGATCAGCCCGATCGTGGTTGCTTAACCTTCCGATCGGGTCCGTGTATACTTGGGAGCAACTCTGCGACCTTTTGATTGTAAATTTTCAGGGTACGTATGATCGCTCTGGAAAGGAAGACGATCTCCATAGAATACGGCAAAAATCAAACGAGACTCTCTGGCAGTACATCAAAAGATTTAGCCAAGTTCGTAACTCAATACCGGAGGTTGCAGAATCTTCCGTTATCCAAGCCTTCAAAGCGGGATTGAGAAATCGAAGGTTTACAGAGGATTTAGCTATACATCCCCCACGAACAACCATCGAGCTCTTCGACATGGCTGACAAGTACGCTACGGCCAGTGAAGCGGTCGAGTGGAACGAAGCCGTTGATCGAAAGGATAAAATTCCCCAACCTGGCTTAGATAGGACGGAAAAGAAGCAAAAGAAGACTCTCAAGAAAAAGAAGCATGGCAGAGCCAACGACAAAGAGGTTCTTGCTGTTCCTGAAAATTTTACCAAAGGAATAAAAGATTATACTGGTCGTGGCAAGGCTAAGACTCCGACCAATGATTACAAGAAAAATAAAAAATGGTGTCCTCTCCACCAGCAAGCAGGACACGACCTGCGCAATTGTCGCGCTTGGCAAAAGAAGCTGGAAGATTATTATGCAGGTAAAGGTCCACTCCCGTCGATCCAAGAGCTCGGGGAAACAAGCTCCAAGAAGGACAAAGATGGTGACGAAGAAATGGAGTACCAAGAACCTCAGCACACTGTCGATGTGATCTTCGTGGATCTTCTTCGTATGAGTCTAAACGTCACCTGAAAGTCATGGAGCGAGAAGTCAACCTTACCGAACCTTCGATCGCCGCTTAAACCTCCAAGGTGGTCGGAGATGATAATCTCCTTCAGCAAAGAAGACTGCCCCATTCCTTCGACTCGTCCAGGTAGGTTTTCAATTGTCGTTGAGCCTACTATTAATAACTGCAAGGTTAATCGGGTCTTGATAGATGGGGGTAGTTCTTTAAATATTTTATTTGCAAGTGCTTTGGAAGACATCCACATTCCCAAATCCAAGTTAAAACCTGTGAAATATGCCTTCCATGGCATAGTTCCTGGGTCTACCGCTAAGCCGATAGGGCACTTGTCCCTACTGGTTACGTTCGGAAAGCCCGACAACTTCCGGACAGAAAAAATTTTATTTGATGTGGTAAACTTCGAGACTGCATACAATGCAATTCTTGGTCGTCCAGCTTTAGCAAAGTTCTTGATAGCCACGCACTACGGTTATCAGAGTTTGAAAATGCCGGGACCAAAGGGTGTAATCACGGTCCGAGGCGATCAGAAAATAGCCTACGCATGCGATCGGAAATGTTTAGAACTGGTCGATGAACTTCCGACCAGGGGAACTAATACCGTTAACATGCAGGTCAAACATTCAAGGCCGAAGATGACACCGAAACCTTCCGTCCAGATAAAAGAGGTACAACTCGACGGAAGTGCTTCTCCAGAGGGTGCCAAGATACTAGTCGGGGCAGGACTCGACCTTAAATAGGAAGAGTTGCTCATCTCCTTCCTCCGAGCTAACCAGGACGTATTGGCCTGGCAGGCGTCCGATATGTCCGGAGTCCCCAGGGAGGTGATTGAGCATAGGCTAGCTCTACAGCCTAACAAAAAACCGGTCAAGCAGAAGCTACGGCGTTTCGCATCTGATCGGAAAGAAGCAATCCAGTCGGAGATTGACAAACTTCTCAAAGCTGGGTTCATTCGTGAGGTCGACCACCCAGAGTGGCTCGCCAATCCTGTAATGGTTAGAAAAGCCAATGGGAAATGGCGAATGTGTATCGACTTTACAGATCTTAATAAAGCTTGCCCAAGGACGACTTTCCCCTTCCTCGCATCGATCAACTTGTAGACTCTACTTCTGGGTGTGAGTTGTTAAGTTTTTTAGATGCTTACTCAGGGTACCACCAGATCAATATGAGTAAAGAAGATGAAGAGAAAACTTCCTTCATCACTCCATATGGTACTTACTGTTATGTAAAGATGCCATTTGGTCTCAAAAATGCTGGTGCAACATTCCAAAGGTTGATGCAAAAGACCTTTAGCCCACAGATAGGTCGGAATCTTGAATCATACGTCGATGATCTGGTCGTAAAGAGCATCAACGTCGACGATCATATTCTAGATCTGCAGGAGACTTTCAATAACTTAAGACGTCATAACCTTAAGTTAAATACAAAGAAATGTGTGTTCGGAGTTTCGTCGGGAAAGCTTCTTGGATTCCTAGTTTCGCTAGAGGCATCGAAGCAAATCCAACGAAAATCATCGCCATCGATCAGATGCGCGATCTGACCACAAAGAAGGAAGTTCAGAAACTAACCGGTTGTATGGCAGTGTTAAGTCGTTTCATAGCACGGTTAGGCGAAAAAGGACTACCTTTCTTTAAGCTTCTCCGGAAACATGGGAGTTTCGAATAGACTAAAGAGGCAAGCAGCGCCTTTGACGAATTAAAACGGTACCTTACGAGTCCCCCAATCTTAGTCTCTCCGAGATTGGGAGAAACATTGCTAATTTACGTGGCTGCAACACCACAAACGGTTAGTGGTGTACTGGTCGTAAAACGAGACCATATTCAACGACCGATATATTACGTAAGCGAAGTCTTGCATGGACCAAAAGAAAGGTATCCGCAGGTACAAAAGTTGCTCTATGGTCTCCTTATGGCTTCAAGGAAACTAAGGCATTATTTTCAGGCCCACAAAGTGGTCGTACCTACTGGATATCCTCTTGGTCAAGTCCTAGGAAACAGAGAGTCATCAGGACGAATAGCAAAATGGGCGATTGAGCTTGGGGCGTCCGATCTCCATTTTGTCCTACGAATAGCAATCAAGTCCCAGGCAATAGCAGAATTCATTGCCGAATGGACAAACCCTGAACCCACCCAAGGGCCCGAGTACGAGCACCACGATGAGTGGACAATGTACTCCGACGGTTCCTTGATGTTGCACGGCTCAGGGGCTGGGGTCGTCTTGATTTCCCCTACTAGCGAACAAATAAAGTACACTATTCAGTTAAACTTTCCTGCTAATAACAATGTGGCAGAATACGAAGGTTTACTGCAGGACTTCGAGCAGCTCGTTCGCTCGGGATTCGCAGATTGTTAGTGAAAGGCGATTCTCAACTAGTAGCGAATCAAGTAGGGAAAGAGTATCAATGCTCTAGTACCAAGATGTCATCATATCTGGTGGAAGTACGAAAACTCGAAAAGCATTTCTTCGGTTTTCAGATCCAACACATTCCTAGAAAGGAAAACTTTCTGGCAGACCAGTTGGCCCGGATGGCTTCCACAAGGACATCCGTCCCGCCCGGAGTTTTTCTCGAGAAACTCGATTCACCCTCGGTAGTCGAGCCTTCCGAGGATATAGATGTTCGCAAGGAGGTTGCACATCTTGATTATGCAAACATGGATGCTCCACAGTCGATGATGGTTGGCGCCATCACGATCACGGTAGAGATTGGATGGCATCGATCTACATTTATCTTCAGCATGACCTAATTCCAGAAGATGATGTAGAGGCCGATCGTATAGCACGAAAAGTCAAATCATACACTCTAATTGAACGTACCTTGTACAAACGAGGATCTCACAGAGTGTTGATGAGATGCATATCTCGCTCGGATGGCATTAAATTGCTAGCCGAAATTCATGGAGGAGTCTGTGGAGCTCATCATTCCTACAGAATTTTGGTTGGTAAAGACTTTAGGCAAGGATACTACTGGTCAACTGCTCTTCATGATGCAAAAGAGCTCATGACGAAGTGCGTACAATGTCAGTTTCATAGCCGACAAGTACATCAGCCGTCTCAAGCTTTGCAAACAATTCCTCTTTCTTGGCCTTTTGCAACCTGGGGACTAGACATTCGGACCTTTCCCAAGAGCACCCGGGGGCTTTGAGTTCCTTTTCATCATGATTGACACGTTCACTAAATGGATTGAAGCCGAGCCGGTTGTAAAAATTACAACTGAAGCCGCCAAGAGGTTTCTCACAAAAGCGTGATTACATGATTTGGTGTACCCGATCGTATAATCAACGATACCGGTGCCCGCTTCTCGGCGGCAATTTTCGGAATTCGCGCGGCGACCTAGGTATCAAGATACATTTCTCTTCTGTTGCTCATCCGCAGAGCAATGGAGCAGTGGAGCGAGCCAATGGTATCATAATGCAAGGAATCAAACGACGAGTGTTCGACCAGTTACTTCAATGGTCAGGGGCTTGGGTTCAAGAACTTCCTTCTGTATTATGGGTCGTTCGTACCACAACTAGTCGTGCGACCGGTGAAACACCATTCTTTATGGTTTACAGAGCTGAAGCCATGCTTCCTCCAGAACTTAAAATTGGTTCTGCTCGAACTGATTGCTTTTCCGAAAGAGATCAGTGTGAACGACAACTTGACGACATCAATTTCCTTGAGGAACGACGAAATCAAGCTTTGCTACGATCAACAATCTACCAGCAAACCATGCGTCGGTACCACAGTCATAAGGTGCAACCTCGCAGCCTAGCTGTAGGTGATTTGGTTCTTAGAAAAATTCAGAACCAAGCGGGTCGCAACAAACTTTCACCTAAGTGGGAAGGTCCATACACTGTGGTCCAAGTTACCCGACCAGGATCGGTACGATTAGCTATGACAGATGGGCAAGTTTTGTCTAACTCTTGGAATATTGATCAATTGCGTAAGTTCTATGTTTAATTTCATGTATTTCATTTCCATTCATATTTGAATAAAGATGCATTTCCTTTTTAAAACGATAAGTATGGTTGTTTATACTTATTATTCGTCGCATCTGGTCATATGCCTTTATTGTTGCTGGTTGGTCGGAGAAGACACTCATTCTCTCCGATATTCCTTTCAAAGGGATCTCAAATACTCATGGTTGCTGACTTAAATGTCACCGACTACACCGGTTTTAGTCGCGATCATTGCTTCAATGATACACACGCACAACCAAATATTCTTTTCTTAAAGAAACATACGAGTATAATAAGTACCAACTCAAACAATTTATATGGTTTTCGTTCTTTCTTGAATTTGAAGACTGTTATTTTATTTCAACATTCTGTTCTACTCAAGTTTGGCTACTGGTCGGGACACGGAAAGCCTCCTGGTCGAAGTCTCTCCTCTCTGCATGTGGTCCTGCCCACTAGAAGGAACTTCCTAGTGACGGTCCTTTTCCTACGATCCTCGCTGCCAGTCGGATTTGAGCATGAGCACGTTTCGCGAGATATTTTACAAATCTTCAATTCTTGAGATTCGATACGACCAGATCCGAATATTTTCTAAACAAAGGTACTTATCTATTCATTTTATTTTTTGCATACATTCTTAATGCATATCTTCTTATCAACAAATCCAGTCTTTGTTATATCTTGAGACTACAAGTGGTATTCGATAATGGACAAGATCTAGACTAGTCGAAATCATCAGCTGGTTCCGACCACATGATTTCCTAGTATTCACTGGATCGTTGTCATACACATTATCAGCACTCCTACCATGGTCATTGTTCTTACTCAATTTCTTGGTTTACTGCTTTCTTTTAGTAAGGTTCATCTACTAATATAAGTAGTCGGGGGCTAGGAGATATATGAGTATTTAACAACATTGATAAGACAAAGCAGGATCTTCATTGATAAAAAGTAAGTTTTATTTTACATAGTCTAATATTACATCCATTTACATGTTGGGACCACCAGACTGGTCGCTACGTGATGGAGATCCGACTTCCATTTCTTCAGCAATTTTCTCTCCGAGAGGTCTTACTTCCTCGAGAAGTTTTGTTGCTTCACTTTCAGAGCAGTCGAAGTCCTCTTCCACAGCTTTAAGACTATCAAAGGGGTCGGAAGACTTTAGTTTTGCTAAAGCAACACTAATTCCATTCATGATAGCTTCCTTCATTGTCTTAACATGGTTCTCTCGAAAGAGTGTTATTACCTCCTTGAGATCTTCAAGTTGATGGCCGAGAAAATTGATTCTCTTTGAAGGATCTCTTAGAATAGGCAGTTGTGTTCCCGACCCCAGGTCGAAGAGCATCTTGTTCAGAGCCTTGACTTTGTCTTCAAGACTCCGATCGAGTTCAGCCCCTTGGTCACGCTCAAACTTGAGGGTTTTCTCCGCTCGTTCAAGCGCTTCAGTTTTTTCTGCACGAGTGGATAAAAAGAAATTAATATACTCTTTACAATTGGAGTTATGGAATACTGGTTAAGTCTACGACTAGTTACCTTTGATTTTCTTCTCACAAGAGTTGAAAACCTCCTTTTGTATGGTCATCGCATGCTCGATCGACCGGTCTTTACCTTGATTTTCTTCCCTCAGTTTTATTATTATGGCTTCTTTGGCCACGATCTCTTCTTTAATTTTCTCTAAATCTATCAAATATGATAGAAAGAGAAGGTTAAGTTACAAGAGAGAAACAAGATGATAAAATTTAGGAAGTCAAACTAAAAGAGAAATGTTCTTACTTCTCAGATCGGAGTGTTTCTGCTCCAAAGATCTTATTCGCTGGGTTAGTCCTCCGACCACAACATATTTCTCGACCATGTGCTACAAAAACAAAAATCTCTTTCTTTGATAAGTTTTCAAAGAAACTTCAAAAGAAAGAGTTGTAAGAATGGTCGTAGAACACTTACCCAAATTGCCATATCATTATATTCGGAAAATATTGTATCTGGACCAATCTCAGCTTAATGGTCCGATATCTTTCCCCAGGCTTGATCAAGTTCCTTATCCTCGATAAATCGGGGAGAAAAATGGAATTTGTTAACCTGAGAAGCATTTCCAGGAGGAGGTGGAACCAGTTGAGGATCTCTGGAGATGACTACCTCCGGAGAAGGAGTAAGGATTACTAGAGGATCCTGAGCAGATGCTGAAACCTGCTCGGGTGCTTCTTTTACTACTTCATCCTCGGCAGCTTTAGCTTTAGGAGTATCCTGATCAGGAACCTCCACGACCACCTCTTCCTCAGGAACCTTTTCCTGAGGGGTGCTCTGGTCGGACACGACTGGAACACCAGAAGATCTAAAAAAAGGGGGAGAGAGAAGGTAAGGAAGATCCAAGGTATGTATATATACGACTTTTTCATTTAATATATATACCTGGTCGTTTTTCTGAATTTACCCTTGTAACGCATCGAAGAAAAGTTCATTGCGCTGGCCTTCCTCTTCTTCTCAACCGATTTCACCGGTTCTAAACCGGTAGGGTTGACTAGATTTTGCACATCCACTGATCGGAAATCAGAAGCGATATCCGCGACCATTTGGTCGAGGTCCCTGATCGCCGGATCAGTAGATGTAGATTCGTCGACCTCCAAAACAGTAGCCCCGGTAGGCACTGGTGGGTCCTCAGTGACCTTGCTGGAAGGTATGACAACCGTCTAAATTCATCATCAAAGATAGTTAGGCGATGAACATAATTTGTCCAAAATATTATTTATGTTCGGTCACCTACCTCTGGAAGGCTAACATTCTATGTGGTCGAAGCGGAGATCGGATCATCAATTGGCTCACATCTTTCAGTGGCCTCGTTGATTCTCAACCCGACCGACTACACATCAAAGAGGATTTATGTTATACCGATCAGAAATAATATGTACGACAATAAGCAGCGGTTGATATTCTTATATTAAGTCTTTCAATTCTCTCTTCAGCGGAAATAGTCGCTAAGATTCGAGGGAAACTAACTTTGTCGCCAGGCTCTCCGGCGCAGATCATTTTGATCCGGCTTCTAATCTCATCAGAAGATAGAGCTGTAAAGGTAAAATGAAAGATTTAAGGATACGGAAATAATCAACTGAGATAGGTAAACTGGTCGGAATCATTAATGGCTTACCATCTTTGGAATCTCTGGTCGTATCATCACGACCAATGTACCAGAGCATCCGGTGTGCTCGGGCCTTCAAAGGACTAACCCGGCGTGTAGAAAAATCTTTTACTACATGCCAAGATGTTAGACCCTTGACACTAAGAAGCTTGATTGCTTCGGCCCATTTCTTTATGTTTCCCTCTTTTTTTGTAGAGGAGCGCCATCTCGAATTCTCGACCGCCTTCTTACCAGAATAATAAAGGCTGTCTTTCTTCGTGATCTTCATATAGAACCAGCTTTTCTTCCACGACGACCACGAAGATTTTGAGTACATAAAAATATACTCATCAGCTTTTCCGTCATGGAGGCAAAAGGTGCATTCTCCAGGCGTCCCAATCGTCTTCCTGGACTTTGTCATCCTATAGTAGTACCTGAATAGATCCAGATCTGCTGGAATCCCCAAGTACGCTTCGCAGAGGTAGATAAAGATACTGAGATTGGCGATAGCATTGGGAGCAAGATTCACCAATTCAACTCCATAATACTCCAAAACTTTAGGGAGGAAGGAGTGAATTGGTAGCCTAAATCCGTATTCAACATATGCAAGAAAAACAGGGATTTCTCCATTTTCACTACTCGGGGAATGTTCCCCAATCGCGGATCTCCAAGAAATCAGATCCCTGTTGGGAAGCATCCCGATCTTCTCCAAGTTCTCGAATTTCTTCTCACTCAAGTTGAAAACCGACCAGTTGGTGATTTAGTCCGACATGGTCAGGTTTCTTTCAGGTAGGGAAAGAAAAGGAGGTCGGGAGCAGTTTTTTACTCGAGAGATGAAGAATGAAAGCAGGAAGTAAAAAACCCTAAGTATACAAAGGGGTTTTTATAGGCTTCATGAACTCCAACCGCAATAAGGAGTTACCCAAAAAAATATAAAAAGTCCAACAGGCATAAAAACACTTTAATTACCAAGGCAAAGTTCTCAACTTTAAAGTGAATACAAACCACTTCAAATGCCCTTGCATTTGAATGAGCGTCAGCCCGATACGACTTCGTCGGAAGAAAAGTGTTCACACGATCTATTCATTTAAAGTTCGGGGGCTAGCTGACGAGGATTAAAACCTCTATATATTACTTTTAATATATATAAAAGACCATACGTCTTTGTGGTCGTAACCCCTGAGGTGCACGACCTCACTGGTCGTAGAGATTCCAGAGGTTACATAATAGGTACCCTGGTCGGACGAAGGCCTAAGCCAAGCTCCCGACCAGGAGAACTGCTCGTAAAAGGTAGGAACTGATTCCAAGTATATTCTCTACCGTATGACGAATGGAGCACGTGCATATTCCATACCATACGATGTTTCTTATCCAAACACAATAACGAACAACCTCCATGCGGTTATATGTCTCATATACATATAACCGCCGAACGGTTGGTTCTTTATCAACCGTCGCTTGAGTCCGACCAGACGTAACGCTTCACATCAGACGCCTTCTCTGGAAGTAACTGCCGCCTCTTCAAGGGCTATTTAAAGATGGAACCTGGACGGATCAAGGAGAGAGGAAGAAGACAAGTTAGAGCCATCAGACTAAAGCACAAGCCTTAGATTCGTGTGATAGGTCTGATATTGTAAGGGAACAAGCAGTGTTCTCAGAGCATAATTTGTAAAACCCAGTTCATACTGAATAAAGAGCAGTCCCATTATTTTCTTAGATTACCCACGTCACTTTCACCTTTTCTTTTCATAAGATTGACGTCTTGATCGTCGACAGCGTGGCTATCAGAAATTTTGCTAAGGCCGGGCGACCGAGGATTGCATTATATGCGGTTTCAAATTCACCACATCAAATGAAATCTTTTCTGTTCAGAAGTTGTCAGGCCTTCCGAACGTAACTAGTAGGGACAAGTGCCCTATTGGCTTGGCGGTAGGTCCAGGAACTATGCTATGGAAGGCATATTTCACAGGTTTTACCTTGGATTTGAGAATCTGCATGTTTTCCAATGCGCTCGCAAATAAAATATTTAATGAACTACCTCCATCTATCAAGACCCGATTAACCTTGCAGCTATTAATAGTAGGCTCAACGACAATAGAGAACCTACCTGGTCGAGTCGAGGATAGGGCAATCTTCTTTGCTGAAGGAGATTATCGTCTCCGACCACTAGGTTTAGCGGCGATCGAAGGTTCAGTAAGGTTGACTTCCCGCTTCATGGCCTTCAGATGACGTCTGGACTCGTACGAAGAAGATCCACCGAAGATCACGTCGACAGTGTGCTGAGGTTCTTGGTACTCCATTTCTTCGTCACCGTCTTTGTCCTTCTTGGAGCTTGTCTCTCCGAGCTCTTGTATCGAGGGGAGTGGACCTTTACCTGCATAATAATCTTCCAGTTTCTTTTACCAGGCACGGCAGTTGTGCAAGTCATGTCCTGCTTGCTGGTGAAGTGGACACCACTTCTTATTTTTCTTGTATTCATTGGTCAGGACTTTTGCCTTGCCACGACCGGCATAATCTTTCCTTCCCTTGGTGAATTTTTCAGAACCGCAAGAACCTCCTTATCGTCGGGTTTGCGGTGTCCCTTTTTCTTGAGAGCCTTCCTTTCCTTCTTTTTGTCTTATCTAAGCGAGATTGGGGGATTTTATCTTTTCGATCAAGCTTGTCGGCCATATCAAAAAGCTCGATGGTTGTTCGTGGCGGATGTATGGCTAAATCCTCCATAAACCTTCGATTTCTTAATCCTGCTTTGAAGGCTTGAATGACAGAAGATTCTGCAACCTCTGGTATTGAATTATGAACCTGGCTAAATCTTTTGATATACTGCCGAGAGTCTCATTGGATTTTTGTCGGATTCGGTGGAGATCATCCTCCTTCCCAGGGCGGTACCCTGAAAACGTACCCTGAAAATTTGCAATCAGAAGGTCGCAAAGTTGCTCCTAAGTATACACTGATCCGACCGGCAGGTTGAGTAACCACGACCGGGCTGATCCTTCTAATACCATGGGAAGATAGTTAGCCATTACATTTTCATCACCACCAGCGGCTCTGATGGCAGTGATGTATATCTGGAGAAATTCTAAAGGATTTTGAGTCCTATTGAACTTATCCAAATTGGCCGGTCGGAACCTATTTGGCCAACGCACGGCCTGGAGCCCTGCGGAGAAGGCTCGGCAACCTGTGATAATTTGGAAAGGTGCCGGATTATAATCGGTCGGAGACCGGTTTCTTAAATTGGATTGCCGGTGCTCCGGTGTTCCGATTCGGTCGTGGACGTTGATAGGACACCTCCGACCGCTTGCTTGACTCAGATGATGTCGAAGATCATCAGGTCCAAGCGATTGCTCCTCTCGACGAAGTGAAGGTGAGGTTTCTTGGAATAGCCTTCTCCCCTCATGACTTCTTGGTCGGAATCGTCGAGGTGGTCTTGGTATCAACTTGTCTTCAACACGACCATGCGGCCCTCTTGTGATACCCTAAAATATATTCGAAAGGATTAGTCGGGAGAAATTAAATAAATCGGGAGAGAGTATTTGAATCGGGAGAAGGGTTCTTTTAGAAAATCATCAAATCAGGAAATGAGAGGGGTTTTCGCGTTTAGGGGCAACTTGGGCTTGGGCCTAAGCCCATGTGGGGCTGGCCGACCATAGGGGAGGCGCCATCCCTCCCCAAACCCTAGCCGCCCCACCCCTTTCCCCTCCTCCCCACTTGTGGCCGCCACCTCCTTGTCCCTCTCCACCTTGGCCGCCTTCCCCTGCTCCTGCACCTCCCCTTGGTGCTCTCCTTGCTGCAGGCCAAGGACACCGTTCCCGCTGCCGGTCTAGTGGAGGAAGAAGGGAGGGCGCCGGTTTGTGGATCGGCCAAGAAGAAGAAGGATGAGGAGAAAGGAGGAGGAAGATCATCTTCTCAAGGTTCTCCCACCTACGTCCTGGTTTCTACAAGGGTAACGAGTGCCGATCCTCATCGTTTGATTAGTGGTAGATGTGTTTTGGTTCAATTTTGATTAGATCGAGTTGCTGCGGGTAGAAATTCGATTCTGTCCAGATTGTTGCGTGGACTTTTTCGTGATGTTAGAGGCCGAATCTGAGTTTCCCATCTCCTAGAGATATGTAGGTCTTGTTCTTAGCTTTCGGTGGCCGCCAAGATCACCTCATTCCGACTTTCGAGTCAAAAGTTATGATAGATTTACTATCTGCTGTCCAGAATCCTGACGAGAATTAGCAGTCTCTGTATAGGTTGATTTATGGCCTAGTTAGAGGGTGATTCAGAGGTCTTTCCATAACAACTTTTGAAGGTGATATCACTAGCTTTCAGGATTGATAAAGAACACCTCATTTGGAGTTATAGATCAAAAGTTATGCACTTTTCATTGTGACTGTCCAGATTGTAGATCAGTCTGTCCAGATTGTATGTTAGTTTTATCTCTAGTTTTGTCCCGTGTGCCACTTTTTGTTAAAGGCAAAATTTGAATGTCGTGCCAACTAGGTTAGTGTAGGTAATTTCATAACCTTTTCAGATTTTTAAAGAACGTCCAATTTGGAGTTGTACAACAAAAGTTATGGATATTTTATTTTAGCGATATTTCTGTCAATTAATTCAGTCAACAGATTTGAGCCGTGGGCCAAATTTTATTAGAGGCAAAATCTGAACTTTTGCCCAACTAGAGTATTGTAGATATGTCAGTTAAGAATCCATGGAAATTGGTCTCACCTCATTTCGAGTTCCAGACCAATAGTTATGTCAATTACCGTGCTGCTGTCCAGAATTAAGTTATGTAAGAAATTGTTGATTTCAGTTTAAGCTTTGTTTTAATAACTAGAGTCATCAGGGAAGCAGTGTTTAACGTCGATTAGTAGTGTTGGGTATATTATGTCCTTATTGAAATTATTTTACTTGTTTAGGAGGTGAAGCCTCGGGTTTATGAGTATCACCTTTGCCGACTAACGCGTCGCATCGCGGAAGGCAAGTACATTGCCACCCTTAATGATTGTGATTGATGAATGTTTATATGGTCATGCTGTGATTTTGTATGATACGAGAGAAGATGGATTGTCTATGTTCTTTCATATGTGTTGAATCCATGTTTTGTTATCATGTCTTTCAATATTAAGTATTTCATTCTATGCATTCATTATGCATGTTTCATCCACAAAGTGGATTGCAAGTCCACCATTCCGAGTGTGGCGGTGTTGGACATTGTCATGTCCGTCCACGGGAGTGGATTTGAAAGGCCCATTAATTCCAGAATGGGCATGTAAGACCCATTAACTCCAAGATGGGCAATGTTGGACACCGTGTATGAAACGTTCTTCATACGGGAAGTGGATCCCGCATTTTGTTAAGATGCGGGCTTGAGTAATTTCACCGACGGGTGCTTCACTTGGCTATACTGATATATGCATGTGTGCGAGTCCATTCCTTTGATTTTGAGCATTCATATCATGTCTTCATATGTAGTCGGTTGTGATGTGATCGAACTGATGATGAGTTTGTCTTATTCATATTGAATGGTTATCTTATTGATATATGTACTTGCTGAGTCGTGGACTCACTCTTGCGTTGTTTGTTTATTTTAGGTAACCCGATGTTGGCTCTTGGGAGGAGTAGACACGCACTACTTGTTCACAACATCAAATTCATGTTCAAGACTAAATTTAGTTCTATCTTACATTCGTTAATGATGAATCGTAATAATTAAATTATAATTGGTGAAGGAAGGATACCTTCTCCACTTTGAGGTTGATTTATTATCGCATATGAACTTTCATTATCAATGAACTGAAATAAATAGATTAGATGGTGAAGGAAGGATACCTTCATCATGTCTTGGTTGTTTTGGTACTATCATTAGTTGATTTTATTGAATTCTTCCATAATATGGATGTATGTTAGATGTTTTAGGTGACATCTTGGCTTCCAATAGCCGTGGTGTTACTGGTTGGTATCGAGCGGGCTTTAGGTCCGTGGTTAATAGAAGAACATTAAAATGACACACTTGTACAGTAGGTGGGGATGGGAATCTATTGCTTCCGCATTTCTATTGTTATGTTTAATTCGTTGAGCAATTGTTGAGTTGTACGTATTATCTTCCTTGTTGGTAATATATGATGCTATGATATTCAATATCTATGAACTAATTCTATGATTGTCATGAGATGATCTTGTATATTCATAATTGAGTATTTTGGTGAAGCGTGTTGTTATCGGATGATAAGAAGTGGAGGTCGTGGTTGTTACTCAGGATTCACGAGTTACACCACTGTTTAGCGATGCGTGGTTAGAGGAGTAGTTAACCCGAGTATCATAGTTTCAGTGCTAAGTGTGAGTTGCTTTAGAAAGTTGTTCTCTTCCTTCATTTCTGAATTTGGCAATTCTTGTCTGTGGAGGTTGATGAATTTCTCACAGGGTTTGTGGTTCATGATAGTTTGTGGTTTTCAATAGATCCTCTTGGTTCTCTGAAACAAATATTGCTTTTCAAGCTGTTGAGTTGCTTTTACCACTTGTGGTCGTTGCCAATTGGCAAGATTGATGTTTTCATGGTTGCTCCTTCTTTCTCATTGAAAAGAATGACTCATTTAGTCGTTTGATAGCTTGGTTAGTGAGAGTTTTCTGCTGTAAGTTTGTTTGCATGGAAAGCTTTGGCTTTATCGTTTCTTTTGAATTACTTGAGCGTTGAAGTTTGAAGTCTCTCTTTTCTTGTAGTAAGGTGTTAGGATTCTTTTGTGATGTTACGCCATGCTTAAAATTAGAAGTTATAACTAAGCGAATAAATTGTTACCTTATGAGTTACCAAGTTGAGTTATTAGCATGGTGCAAATCAATTATTCTTAACTATCATCCATGAAAGTGAAATTGATTAATTTGAAATGTTCTTGTATTTCATACATGGTGTATGTTAAATAAAGATTGTCCATATCTGTTCAGAACCTATAGATCTTACATAAGAGCTAGATTTATCTATTTCATGGTATGCTAAAATTGTTGAAACTTCTATAAAGGACCGGATGGGTGCGGTGTATCGATTCGTGAAACCTTGTTTATAGAAAATTATGTTAGTGAATCTTTAATCATGTTTTGAAATGATTTCTGAATAAAGGTGAAATGTAAATCTATATTTACATATGGTTATGTGATTGCAAATGGAATTAGTACTGTATGTACACACATGATTAATACCATCATCGATTGTTAATGAGCTTGAAGAAGGTGCTAAGCAACACCAATAGTTGAGTAGATTAATTTCGTAAGTAGTCTTTGCTTTCGTGCCTTATGATATGGATATTGCTTAGCATAATCTTGTTACAATAAATTTGTTTCAACCTTGTGGTTTGTGTTCCCTTTGGGAAGTTTTAGGATGGAGTAATAAAGTTTGATGACTCTTGGTACTAGTGTATGTTGTCGATGTTATTAAATAGTCAAAATGTGAGAATGAGGTTAATTCTCGTAGTAATTTGATCACCCATGGTGATATTTTCTAAATGATCAAGTTTCAAGTTTTGTGTTCTTGATCTTTTGGGGTTCGAGCTTTATGTGGTAAATGAAGCTTATCGAGTAACGATATGTTACAAAGTTGCAATTGTTCTTGATGATGCAAGTGCTTGATTTTGAATACTTATTTGTTCTTATCTCACAAGGTTCGATATTCTCTTCTTGAGGCTTATGCGTTCAACTGTGGACTCCACTTATGTTCTGTGAGTTCATTGCTTAATTGGTTTCTTATCTTGGTCCCATGTTGGTCATGAGTGGTGGATGAGTTTTCTAGTTGGTGAAAATCGTTTCCATTTGTCTCTTCTTTTGAGAAAGAATCAACTCATTCTTTTCACGTGGGTCTTTTGAAGTGTTTTCTAATTGTTGTTGTGAAATTGATGTTAATACCCATAGTAATTTGATCGCCTTGGTGATATCGTTCGATGAGAATATTTCAAGTTTAGCTTTCGTGATATTTTCTTTGAGCTATTGAATCACCGGTAGCTGAAATTATTTTAAATAAATTGAGGTATTGAATTGTCTTGTTGCTTCTTAAGAGATTCATGTGATTGAATCTTAACGGATTTTTGGTTTGAGTTGGCAGCGTGAAGCGGCAATTAAAGAAAAAAAATTATGTTGGTTCCCTTAAGAGAAGAATAATCTGCTTGTTTTTCATGAAATCCCGTAATTGGAAAAGTTTCGAGTTTGGTGATTGAGATTATTTGGATCTCATGTTTCTTGTGTAGTTGAACAGTTCGAACAAATATGACGTATTGAAGAATTTCATTGGTTCTTAATTAGTCCTTGTGGTTTGGACTAAAGATCTTATCTTATACGTTGTGTCAAGCGATGTTAGTCAAGGAATTAATTTCGGTGTTAAAGGAAAGAGTGCATTAGGAATATTTGAGAATTTGAGTCAAGTTTTGTAACTTGTAGTTATTCGAATTGTTCATAAACTTTTGCTCTTTTCACTCAAGAGTTGTCGAGTTTCAATCGCAATGCCATTTCTCTTAATGGTGGTTATTTGCTATTCCCTTTCGAGGGTGCGTGCCCTCTGCGTGAACTCAACTTTCGTTTTCGGATCTTCATTGCAGTTATTTCTTTTGGTTTCGTGCTCACTTGTGAGCGACAACATTTCCACATGCGGTGAAACTTGTCCTTGTTCGCCTCTTTCTTTTGAGAAAGGATCAATAGTTTTGTGTTGCAAATCTTTACAAAGCGTAATTTTGGCAATGTGTGGTGGTGGTTAAGTAATTGTAGTGGTGAGATTTTGCTACCAAGCTATTGGAGGAATGGTAGAAGATGAATTTGGTTTTGACTGTACCTCTTGGAGGAAGTTGATTCAGATGGAATGTGTGGCTTGAAGTAAAGCGTATAGTGTTCAACTAAGTAGAACCTATGATATAGTGTAGTTCGAACTTTGGTTCATGTTGAAATGTTGCGGATTATCAAATGTATGGAAACCTTAATCAATTTTATAGAGTAACACAATTGGAAAGTTTTGCGATGTTGTGTGAGTGATTCGTGAGGATGTCAATGTGTGTGTATGTCAGAATTGTGGGGATGTTAGAGATTTAATCCGATGTTTTCACCATGTGTTATAAGAGGAATTCGTTCTAGGGGTCTTGGAGGTTAAATTTGAGCTTTCTATTCTCATGCTAGACTTTTGGTCGCCCAAAGGTTTGTGTGTAGAGGAGATAGAAAACTGAAGTATTCTGAGTAGTGGAATGATTGTCGATAGAACCCTTCGAGGTAGTTCATGGCGGGTGTACGAGGATTCGATGTGTTATTCTTGAAAGTTGGAGGTGATGAGATTGCATGGGTTTTGAGGGCTTTGGTGCCTTCTATCAAATTAATGTCATCGAGTTGAAGGAGTGGTCCAGTGTTGATAGAATCAATAGAGTCTCTCCACAAAGTGTGGATGATGTATTTGGTTTAAGCCTAATTTGAGGATGTTAAATTAAGAGGTTTGAGCCACTGTGGTATGCGATGAATTAATTCCAATGTCGAGAGAAATTTTATTCCTAAAAGGAGAATTGAGAAAAGATGTTTCCTTGGGTATTGAAGCGTTTTCTTGTTACTCATTTGAGCTTTATGTTGTTGGTGGTGTGTTCGCATTGTGATTTGGTGTTGTGTTGGCATGTTTGCTTCTTTCCAATTCGAGCAAAACAAAAGAAGTTTTTGGTTTGAGCATTCAAGTGATCTCCCCTTTGGCTTTCGTGGCGTTTATTCGCAATTTGCCACTTGGAAAGTGGAAAGGTTTTCTTGATGAAATTCGATTTACGGATTTTACTCTTGATATCAGTTGGTAACGTATAGTTGTGATGTGAATCTTTCTTATTCGGATGTGTTTTCTTGGTAAAAGAGGTTGCTTAAAAGAATTCGATTGTATGTTTCGGTTAAAGGAGGTGATCCTTGTTTTGATGAAGAGTTCAATTGAGAGGCGGAATAAGAGTTCCGTGTTCTTTGTGCTTGTCGTGTGGTTCGGTATCTTTGGGAAGGTTAACCCAAAATACATTGGGGTTGTTTTCGCTAGTTGGCATATCGCGGGGTGTCTCGAGTCCATGCGCGGTTTTTTGTTGTGGTCTCAACATCCGAGTGTGAGGCCTCTTGGGAGTTGGGGTTTCGCATGCGTGAGCGTTATCTGGATTTGTTCGCAACAAGTATCTGTTTTCTAGTTGTTAAATTCGATTCTGATTTTCCTTGTTATAGATCGGCAGGTAGAATTCGGGGTCGAATTCTGTTTAAGGGGGGTAGAATGTGATACCCTAAAATATATTCGAAAGGATTAGTCGGGAGAAATTAAATAAATCGGGAGAGAGTATTTGAATCGGGAGAAGGGTTCTTTTAGAAAATCATCAAATCAGGAAATGAGAGGGGGTTTTCCGCGTTTAGGGGGCAACTTGGGCTTGGGCCTAAGCCCATGTGGGGCTGGCCGGCCATAGGGGGGAGGCGCCATCCCCTCCCCCAAACCCTAGCCGCCCCACCCCTTTTCCCCCTCCTCCCCACTTGTGGCCGCCACCTCCTTGTCCCCTCTCCACCTTGGCCGCCTTCCCCTGCTCCCTGCACCTCCCCCCTTGGTGCTCTCCCTTGCTGCAGGCCAAGGACACCGTTCCCCGCTGCCGGTCTAGTGGAGGAAGAAGGAGGACGCCGGTTTGTGGATCGGCCAAGAAGAAGAAGGATGAGGGGAGAAAGGAGGAGGAAGATCATCTTCTCCAAGGTTCTCCCACCTACGTCCTGGTTTCTACAAGGGTAACGAGTGCGATCCTCATCGTTTGATTAGTGGTAGATGTGTTTTGGTTCAATTTTGATTAGATCGAGTTGCTGCGGGTAGAAATTCGATTCTGTCCAGATTGTTGCGTGGACTTTTTCGTGATGTTAGAGGCCGAATCTGAGTTTCCCATCTCCTAGAGATATGTAGGTCTTGTTCTTAGCTTTCGGTGGCCGCCAAGATCACCTCATTCCGACTTTCGAGTCAAAGTTATGATAGATTTACTATCTGCTGTCCAGAATCCTGACGAGAATTAGCAGTCTCTGTATAGGTTGATTTATGGCCTAGTTAGAGGGTGATTCAGAGGTCTTGCCCATAACAACTTTTGAAGGTGATATCACTAGCTTTCAGGATTGATAAAGAACACCTCATTTGGAGTTATAGATCAAAAGTTATGCACTTTTCATTGTGACTGTCCAGATTGTAGATCAGTCTGTCCAGATTGTATGTTAGTTTTTATCTCTAGTTTTGTCCGTGTGCCACTTTTTGTTAAAGGCAAAATTTGAATGTCGTGCCAACTAGGTTAGTGTAGGTAATTTCATAACCTTTTCAGATTTTTAAAGAACGTCCAATTTGGAGTTGTACAACAAAAGTTATGGATATTTTATTTTAGCCGATATTTCTGTCAATTAATTCAGTCAACAGATTTGAGCCGTGGGCCAAATTTTATTAGAGGCAAAATCTGAACTTTTGCCCAACTAGAGTATTGTAGATATGTCAGTTAAGAATCCATGGAAATTGGTCTCACCTCATTTCGAGTTCCAGACCAATAGTTATGTCAATTACCGTGCTGCTGTCCAGAATTAAGTTATGTAAGAAATTGTTGATTTCAGTTTAAGCTTTGTTTTAATAACTAGAGTCATCGAGAAGCGGTGTTTAACGTCGATTAGTAGTGTTGGGTATATTATGTCCTTATTGAAATTATTTTACTTGTTTAGGAGGTGAAGCCTCGGGTTTATGAGTATCACCTTTGCCGACTAACGCGTCAGATCGCTGAAGGCAAGTACATTGCCACCCTTAATGATTGTGATTGATGAATGTTTATATGGTCATCTTTGTGATTTTGTATGATACGAGAGAAGATGGATTGTCTATGTTCTTTCATATGTGTTGAATCCATGTTTTGTTATCATGTCTTTCAATATTCGTATTTCATTCTATGCATTCATTATGCATGTTTCATCCACGAAAGTGGATTGCAAGTCCCACCATTCCGGTGTGGCGGTGTTGGACATTGTCATGTCCGTCCACGGAGTGGATTTGAAAGACCCATTAATTCCGAATGGGCATGTAAGACCCATTAACTCCAAGATGGGCAATGTTGGACACCGTATGAAACGTTCTTCATACGGAAGTGGATCCCGCATTTTGTTAAGATGCGGGCTTGAGTGAACACCGACGGGTGCTTCACCGCTATACCGATATATGCATGTGTGCAGTCCATTCCTTTGATTTTGAGCATTCATATCATGTCTTCATATGTAGTCGGTTGTGATGTGATCGAACGATGATGAGTTTGTCTTATTCATATTGAATGGTTATCTTATTGATATATGTACTTGCCGAGTCGTGGACTCACTCTTGCGTTGTTTGTTTATTTTAGGTAACCCGATGTTGGCTCTTGGGAGGGAGTAGACACGCACTACTTGTTCACAACATCAAATTCATGTTCAAGACTAAATTTAGTTCTATCTTACATTCGTTAATGATGAACTGTAATAATTAAATTATAATTGGTGAAGGAAGGATACCTTCTCCACTTTGAGGTTGATTTATTACTGCATATGAACTTTCATTATCAATGAACTGAAATAAATAGATTAGATGGTGAAGGAAGGATACCTTCATCATGTCTTGGTTGTTTTGGTACTATCATTAGTTGATTTTATTCGAATTCTTCCGCAATATGGATGTATGTTAGATGTTTTAGGTGACATCTTGGCTTCCGAATAGCCAGGGTGTTACACCTCTGCTGCAGGAAGAATGCTGGGATGAAGTCATGGTCTGACTTTGTGAATGCCTTCGTTCCCGATATGCCTCTGTGCGCTGCATAGTTTGTTGGATAATTTCTGATACCTGACCTACAAGTTGGACAAAACCCGGAGTCTCTGCTAAAGCAGGGTTAGAAGTATTTAAAATATCTCTAACTCGCTGCAGGTTTTGTACTGTTACCGAAGGTCTCAGAGGATTTCTGCCAGAAGAAGGCGTCTGATGGCTTGAATTTCCCCCTGACCTCCTAATTGGTCTTGCCTGGTCTCTTACATGGGCTGGGGCAGAACCAGTCGAATTAACTGATGGACGTCCACCAGTTCTGTTACCTTTGGCATTTGGTGCTTGACCGCTCGTACCATCTCTATTATTATGTGGTGATGATGCAATGTATGGAGGACCGTACACGGCATTTTGATCTGTATCTCCAATCGCATTGACCTCGTGCTTCAAGTAGTGATCTTCCAATGAGCTTCTGTCGTAATGAACAAGCAGTTGAAACAAATAGTGCTTGAAGATGCAGCACTCGTGATGAATAGTGCTCAGAGCTATAGTACTTGAAATGAACAGTACTCGTAGAACAAACAGTACTTGAAGAAAATAGAACTCGCAGACATAATATTATGGTACTCGAAATGAACAGTACTTGTAGCCAGGCAGAACGACCGAAACTTTCAGAATCACAAATTACAATACAACCAAAATGTCAATTATTCATCATCAAAATTCACGACCATCCACATGGTCTAACACTAGTATTTATGCTTCGTTTGAACAGATTAACAAAAGTCCTTTTTCTACACTTTTTCATTCTTTATATGATAGAGTTGGATGATCAACTTCATGGTACTATGTGACGCATACCTGGAAGTAGATTTTTTCCCCATGAATTTTAAGGTAGTGATATTTTGAGTAATAGCTCATTAGAAGCATGGTTAAGCAGATAAATATCTAGGCATTTAGTACTTCATTGCTTTCTTCATCTCAACCAATAGATGTTGAATCTTCTTACTACTTGTGCAATGTGCAGGCTGACCCAGCATCCTCTGGTATTACCTACGTTCTCTGCCTTATTAAAAGGTATCTTTTATTATGTTTTCCTCTCTATTTTTGCACTTTTTTGCTGGCATCATTCTTTTACTATATCACTCTAAAACCGATGATGAGATAACTGCCTTGTTTTTTTGCCCTTGCAGATGGTTCAGATTCTGGAAGTGTTGAGAGGAATATCTTGTTATTTCCTGTTGAAGGGGTTTGGGAGCAGAAATAAAGAATATGTAACTTGTAACATTCTAAAGTTCTGTTACCAAAATAAAAATTAATAAAGTTATTATTTTATTAGATTTTCTAGGTGTCAAAGAATTTTCTTGATTTTCTATAATTTAAAAGAGTTATCTTGGTTAATATATATATATATATATAATATCAATTATTTAATTTCTTGGTTTCTAAAGTCAAAAAGAAAATTTATTGAGTTTTCTAGAATTTTCTTGGCTTTAAAGTGAAAAGAAAATGTTAATTAATTTCTTGAATTTTCCTTTATTTAAAAAGGTTTTTCCTATTTTCTAGAAAATAAGAATAATTAATGTGCAAAAATAAAAGCTAGCTTTAAGTTGGAATTATTTTTATTAAGTCCAAAATAATTCAAGAAATTTTTGTGAATTTTTCTAGAATTTTTGAACTCTATTTGCTATTTTCTAAAAATCTATTTGATTTATTGCCTTTTCTAAAATTCAAAATTTTGAATCTCAAATTTACCCCAAATCAAAATCCAAATTCTAAGTCTGAATTCAAATCCTTGTTTCAAAATCAAATATCTTTGCGGCAAATTCTTGATTCAAATTCTTATTTTGAATTCATCTCAAATTCAAATCTTAGCCAAATTTCAAAATTCGAATTTGTATTTGAATTTTCTCAGAAATGAAAATATTAAAATTTAATTTTAAATTCTGGCCAAAAATATTTTATTTCCTTTTCTTCTTTTCGTGCTTTCCTTTTCTTCTTTTCCTTCTTTCCTTTTCTTTCTTTCTTTTCCTTCCTTTTCCTTTCTCTCTCTCCTCTCTTATTCCTTTCTTCTTCTCTCTCCTCTCTTATTCCTTTCTTCTTCCTGGTCCAGAACCGAACCAACCACGTCCAGTAGGTGCCGACACCATTGACGCCACCAATGAAGCTCATAAAACCCATTATTTCCTCCACCATTTCTCCCTAAATCAATTGCATTTAATCCCCCTTATCACCCCACCTCCATTCCCGGCCTCTTCCTCCATTTTCGTGCACTAAATCACTGGGAACACGCCATGTCTGGCCGTGACATACGCGCATTGATCTCCCTTCTCGGACCTCCTCCACCCCTATAAAGGAGAGTCCTGGTGCCTCTATCCATCCTCATCCCACCCCCAAAATCTCCCCTCCCCTCTCCGAGTATTTTAGCCGCATTTTGGAGTTGGAAGCCCATCGGCCAAATGTCGTTCCTCGGCCATTTGTGCCTCCTACAGTGGATCTCCGCCACCATCGACCACACCCCTAGCTTCGCCTCGTGACGTTCTACACAGCGCTCCCCTCCCCTCGCTGGCATCGTCGCTGGAGCGCCACCGCCCCGTGTGTCTGCCACTACCGTGCGCCTCCATGGCCGCCGCCGCCATGTCCTACATCTCCCCAAGCCCGTGCCATTCCATTTTGGTCGTAGGCCAGCGCCGTCATGCAACCCCTCACTGGCGCCATGGCCATTTCCATGTGCTGCTCCATCTTTGTAAGGTGCTCTAGTTCTTCTCTTCTTTCTTTCGCTTGAAGTCTCTCTGTTCCTTTGCTTCAAGTAATTTGCCTTGAGTATTTATCACATGATTACTTTGGCTCATTTGGTTAGATGAGCAAACTTAGGACCTGTTTGGTTTGTAACCCCAAGTGGTCATATCAAAATTTTGGTATTGTCAAAACCCAGGCAATGCCAAAATCGGGACAAAAAATAGTGTTTGGATTGTAGCCTTACCAATTCACGGGCAATGCCGAAATTGATGTATTTGGATTGTAACCATACCAAAATTTGCCAAAATTGTGAGCATGATACGTGGGTCAACATAGGTCTTATTTTGTTGATAAAATGACAAGGAACATAACGGCTCAAACGGATCACAAATCAGATACTCAGTTTAGAAAATATGGCCATGTGAAATTGATTAATCAAATTAAACAAGCAATTAATACACTAAAAATCAGCTAACCACCTCATGCCACCAGTCTTGGCAGTGCTAGCAGCCTACCCAAAAAAATTGGCGGTGGATTTGGCCACCCAAAACTAGCCCAAAAGGTGAAGATTGCCAAATTTTTTAGGGTAATACCAAAATTTAGAACCAAACCAAACGCTAGCCAAAATTTCAGGGTATTACCAAATTTTGGTTTGGTTCATTTTGGCATTGAACCAAACAGGCCCTTAGTCTTCCTATTGCCTAAGGTCTTGTGTTCAAATAATGAGAACCCCATTATTTTCTAGTCTCCAATTTTTTCCTTCAGTCACTTACAAGGTGGCGCCACTTGTCAATGACCCATTTCATTTTCTTCACTTCACTTCTCTCTCTGGCAAGTGGGACCATGAAGTCATACACTCAAATTCATTGGCTTGTGTTATAAAACATCAGCATAGTAATTTTCTGTGAACGGTATTTTCGGAATTCCATTATTTCATGTGACATCAAAACTTCCGAAAATTCGTTCTCCCTCATACGAACTTCAAATCCGTCGATTCTTTTTTCTAAATTCATTATCTTTCTTCAGTATTTATTTCATAATTTTTGGATTTTATTTTAATTTTATTTGAATTTGGCTCGTTTTCATGTATAGATTTCGATAACCTCGGAGAACCAGATTTCGACGCCATTTAAGAATAAAAATAATCAAGCAAGGCAAGTTACATATTTGATCATATTTGATCCCATTATTTCAAATTATCTAAATTTTGTTTTAAATTATTATTGCATGCTATTTCTATTCAATGTAGTAATTTAAATACCTGCTTTGAAATTTTAGTTATTCTCATTACCATTGTATAGCCAACTTTGTTATTGAATCAAACATACCTTGATACCTTAGATGAAAATCTAGTTTATGCAATAGTATGAGCTATGACATTTTTAGAAAAATTGTGCTTAGAGATGCTTAAACCTGAAATATTTGATTTGGGAATTTACAGCCAAAAATCAAATGTTGTTTAAATGGCATCCATGGCATTGGTGTGTTATGGAAGTTTATAAATGATTTGAAAAATTGAAATAAAGTAAAAACTAGTTTGTACTTGGGCAAAATGGATAGTTGGTGGGTGCAGGTTTATACACGGGCTCAATTCGAGAATGGTTGAGGCCTAGGGTTTTATTGGAAATCGCCCAAGACGGTTAAGGACCGGTCTTCGAGCGTATTTTGCTACGCCCTATCGTACTACCACAAGTCCAGAGTGGAGAGGACTAGGCTAAATAATTTGCAACATTCTATTGTTAGTTGTGTCATTTTGATGTGTGTCGGTTAGACAGTATTTCCACTTGGCACAAGAGGAGGCTTAAGTCCAACGGATGGTTCAATCCAAAGGAAGCGAAACCTTAGCGAGGCATAACTACGTTGGGATGACGCATTGTAAAGGCCTTGTGATAATCTCTTAGTCGCACACCTTCGAAGTGTGTGAGTGGATATTATAAATTGATTATCCCTTATGGGTAAAGTTGTACAATCTCTATAAAGTGTAAAACTATTCGAATAGCCGTGTCCACGGTTATGGACATGCTGAGCAAAGTCACTCAAAGTTAGACTTTGATTTTGATTTAAAAAGATTTTAACAAATGATTTTGGATATTTTATCCAATTGGAAAATTGGATGGTTAGCCATGTAATAGGAGGGTATCCATCATCATATTTCATATGGAGATTATCCTACTATAAAACTTGATAATTTATAAAATGAATTTTACTATAGAATAACTGTTTTGGAACTTAATACAAATATTTAAAGAAAACATTGCTTTTGCACAGATAACCCTATAAGCATTCCTTTGATAATATCCATGCATGCATTAATTCTGTTATGGGTGTAACTTGCGGAGTACGGTTGTTTGTGCTCACCCTTTCTTAATACAAATAAATTTTAGAGGAGAAGTACTTCGCTGTCAGTGTGGATCTCGACAACTAGGCCGCTACCCCAATTGATTGTCTGTGACAGATTAGCTGGGCTCTATTACTTCTTTATCGTCTTCCGTTGTGTTCTTTATTGTTGGCTTGTAAGCATTTTTGTAATAAACTCTGATATTTATTAATAAAGTTGTGCGAATTATGGATGTTACCATATTTATTTACTATGTAAACTAACTACTGATTATGGGACTAGTTCAGAATACACAGAGGATTTGAGAGTGTTACTCCCGGGTCCAACATAGCTGAACTATTTGTATCATTAATGAGTAAAATGAGTAATTCTTTTTCATGTTTGGATCCATTATGATGAGCCCATGATATGATAACCTTGTATTATTGCATATAGACCTATCAACCTTCAGTACTTGGTGTCTTGGTCTGTGGTGTCTTGGTCTGTGGTAAGCTTGTGTGTGTCAATTGTGAACTTGAACATTATGTCAATATTTTTGTCGAATCTATATATGTAATAATTTGTGTATTAGTGATACCTTGTGGTAGAATATGCATCATATGAAATGCGCATTGTATGTATAGAGTTGAGCTGCATTCGCTGGGAAGCATGTTTCCTGTGTGGCTGACAACCTATTTCCCGAGTGTCGTTCGTTGAAAAACACTCAGGACTGAAACTTGATTCCCGAGTGTCAGTCGTTGAAAACACTCGAGGCTGAAACTTAATTCCCGAGTGTTAATACTCGTGGTAATTTCAGGGCACCGTCGGGAAAAAATAGACACGTGGTGTTTATTCCCGAGTGCCAACACTCGGGGAACTATTCCGTTACGATTGGTTAGAAGCGTTACGCAAAAAATCTCCTGAGTGTAGTATGTTTCCTGAGTGTAAATCCGAACACACGGCGAATGTATATCTACCGAGTGCCACTCTCGGGAAAATAGTTTTTACCTGACGAAACTATCCCGAGTGTTTTGTCCCGATGGCTGACCATCGGGAAACATAATACTGAGTGTTTTACCTTTTTCCCGAGTGTATTTGGCACTCGGGAAATAGCTTTGTCCTGGTAGTGACGCTGCCATAGATGAACTGCTTCTTGGTCCGGAGCATACAGCCTGATGGAATGAACACAGAGAAAAGAATGAGATATCTCCATGTATAATTTTGTGCAGTTTATGGTTCAATTTTAATAAATAATGAGTAATGATCACCCTTAATTCAATACCAGTAGTGTTGAGGAGCAGCTAGGAGCTAGCTAACTGGACTTGTTAGAGCATTTCAGGATTGGATGTTTGTTCTAATTAGTACTTAAGGTGTGTGCACAGTCACAATTACTCCATCTATTACTAAAAAGTTGTTGTTCCAATCATTGACACAATCTTCAATATACACATCCTCCTATACCTTTTATAGATATATGCTAGTAAAAAATATAATATTGTGAAATTATTTTTGATGGCAAATCTAGTGAAACTATTTTCACACGAACAATTGGAGTGTTCTTATAAATTAGCGGTCAATGTTTAATTAACTGCACACATTCTAAGAGATATGTACTTCTTAGTAGGGTTTTTTTACCGGTAAGGTTTTTTTTTTGGGGCGGGGGGCGGTAAGGCCGGTTTGGCCAAAATTTTTAATTTTTTTGAATTTTTTGGATTTTATTTTTTTAAAATAAATCAAATTCCAACAAAATTCAAGAAAAATCGATTTTTTTTTTTACAAAATTCAAGCAAACCGATTTTTTTAATCTAGTTTGAATTCCAGAGGGTGATAGAACCGAAATTACCGATTTTCGGCCAAAATTCGGAACTATGCTTCTTAGAAATGGAGGAAGCAATCAGATGTTTACCTGAGGAGTTGCTGACAAGGGAGACCGTGAGATGGTTTCCTCCCTCCGTCATCGTGGCGTTCTGCGGCTCCCACGTGATATCGCACTGGTCCTGGAAGTTTGCGCAGACGATCCCGACCTCGAGCACGACGGCCAAGGCAACAGTGGCGAGGAGAGCCTTCGTCGAGCTCTCCATTTCTTCCCTTGTGACGCCTAGTTTATGTATGTATCTTGTCTTTCTTGTGTTTGATATAGATGTGTGTTGGCTTGTGTGACGATTTGGCAAGAATTTAGAGTGTACGTCTTATATAAGAAGTTGATAATTGATTTCAGGTTGAATTGGTGAGTTTTGGGTACGCATGTAGGCATGAAGAATAATGTTTTGTGCAGTTCCTATGGATTTGAATAATGGCATCTTGTGGTTAGTCTTAACTAATGGTTCTTGGCAAAGTTAGTGCTTGGCATGCACAATGTTGTTTGCCTTCGTCGACAGGCAGGCAAAATAAAAGGCGACGACTACTGCTGCTACAGTGCTTGCCATCACGCTCCGGCGTGCAGGTGTCAGTTGGTCAATGGGCAAATGGGCATTGGTGTTGTCACTTGTCGGGTTTAAAAATGAATATACAAGTAAAGGAAAATTTGGGCTAATATTTGGTTCATTAAGATTTCTTCCGTTAATATTGCTCCTTTCTCTCTCCCGTGTCGCTCGTTTCGGACGACCCGGGAGGCGACGCCACAACCTCCAAGAGCCCCCGCCACTAGCCCCTTGCCGACCGTCGCCGCTGCCCGGCACCAAAGAACGCCCCCTCCTCCTTCCTCCTCCTCCTCTCCTCTCTCTCCCCCCTCCCCTCTCTTCTTGCTCCCGCTGAGGGAGCGGTGGCGTTTGCCGTTGCAAAGGCGGCAAGCCCCCAGCGGACTGCTAGGGTCGTGGAGCGGGCCTTCTCCCTCGGCAGAAGCTCTCGGGTTGCCGGCGTCCCCCTGGCTGACCAGATCTACATCTGGCCCCCAACTAGACGTGAGCAAGTTTTGCCGTCGCAGCTTCGGGGAGGAGCTCATGAGGGAGCTCCTTCGTTGTGACTGCGGCGGCGCCATCGGTGGATGCGGTTTCCAAGGACGAGGGGGCGGTGGAGCCTCGCCGGCGGCACCCGCCCTTCCTCCCCATCCCTCCTCGTGCTTGGAGGCGGCTTCGCGTGGGAGACCACCAGCTGAGCAGTCGCGGGCGGGCGCCTTGGTTCTGGAGTGTGGCCGGGGGCCGACGGTGGCCCGAGGTCCCCGAGCGGCGCGGCGGGAAGTGCAGCGCCCGCATCGGCGTCGTCGCCAACCAACCCCGAGTGGCGGCACGCAACTGGAACCAACAGGCAGCGCGGCCTCGCCCCTGTGCTTGCTGCGCCAGACGCACCGAGGTCGTGGTGCGGCCTCGGGCGACCAGGGCGGCGTGGCCTTCGGTGCGGCCCTCTGTTGGCACGCGCCAGCGTCGATCTGGCGTGGAGCTGCGGGCCTTCAGGCTCTGGTTCCGGATCGGAAAAAAGAAAAAAAAAGGTGGGTCTGGGCCAGTGGGAGCGACCCTGACCCCAGTCATCGGCCGGCGGTGGCCGACGAGAAGGTAGCTACAGCAATGCTGTTGCGGGGCAGCTATGGTGAGCTACGGCGGGAGCTTGTGGGGGTGGTGTGGCGCTTGTTCCTGGTGAAAACCTTTGATCCGGCTTTTAGTTGGATCTGGCGATGGTGACGTCTTTGGGCGTCGTTTTTCTCCTTGGAGGCGTCGTCTTGGAGCTTCGGTTCTCACCCTTCCTGAGCTCTTGTGGTATTCTCCGGGGTGAAAAACCTCAGATCCGGGTCCTACCAGATCGATTGACGGCAACACCTCCGGCGTCGTTTCCTCCTTAGAGGCGTTGGCTTGGAGTCTATGACCTCCCCCTCCTAGTTGTAGCTTTGGCCGGCTGTGCGTCAATGAGTGGAGTCGACGTGGCCTCGAGCTGCCATCTTTGCTCTGGCGTGGTGGCGTGTTTTGCCTTTCTCTTTGTAATTTTTCTCTGAGGGTTGTGCTTCTGGTCATGCTCAGAGCTTTTTCTTTTTTTTCCTAACTGTATTCAGTTGTATTTTTTTTCCTGCTTAATGAAAAGATGTGCAAAGCTTTTGCACTTCCTTGAAAAAAATTTCCTAGATTTATTATAAAAAAAAATCCCAGAGGTAGGTTTATTCAAATTGACAGAGATAGGCAGGTAGAAGACTTGTGTGCTGGAATAGGATTTTGATATTTCCAATTTAACTGTCCAACATTATGCGTGGCAATACAAATTGGCATGCTATTCTAACTTACGAGCTAAATAATTAATCTGACTTTACTATATGATAAGTCATAAAACATACTTGCGTAAACTGCTACTGAAACGCAAGGATTTCTCCTGGATCCTTGTGCACAGCAAGCTCGTCCTCTCCTCGACACTCGTAATTTGCTGAACAGGAAGCAATATTTTGGCTCCCGTATAATCAATTATGCTTTGGGCCTGCAGGACGGCTCTCGCATGTTTCTCAGTTGTGATATCGGTGAAGATTGTTGACAAAGTGTCGGCATCATTGACATGGAGGAACTCTATCAACGTCTTCAGGAAGCTTTCATAGAACAAGCAACAGTACCCTTCAAATGCTTCTTTGGAGATTAATCCTGAGGAGATGCTGGTTGATCATTGTGGACGACTAGAATTCGTCCGGCCTCAGGTTTTAAGGCCGAAATGCCAGGCGATACGAGGGAACTGGGCAAGCGGCCCACGAAATGGGAGCTTTTAATGTGACTTATGCAACGGTCCAACCCAATGTAGCAAAATAAGGCCCGTGTTAACTTTGTACTAGTACTTCATACCTCATCGGCTAGCACGGTGGTCTTGGTGCCAGGCCTCACTCTCTCTCGTGGGTTTTGTGGGTTTTGCTGCAGATCTGATTATGTCATAGTTTGCAAATTATAGCATCCTTCCCGGCAAAAAAAGAAGTGAAATACACTATAAACCTCTAAGCTTGTCCGGAGCGGTCGAATAGTTCCCTAAACTCTAAAATTGCATATATAAGAGTATCTACAAGAGTCAATGTCACTTGTTACTAAGAGATAGATACATCAGTATTTAGGTGATATGGAGGAGAGATGGACGACAACGGTGGCCTTGTTTGTGCCCTTGCACGGTAATAGGACCGAGGGCGGCATGGATCTTGAGATCGACGGCATCGTCAATGGCTGAAAATGAACCAAAACCCAAATGAGTCAACCGAAACAAAACCAACACGGCAATACATGACCTCAACTCACCTTGTCTTTTTTTTTTTTTTGAATCCAGAACTTTTCCCCTCCAACTACAGTAAAGAAGGAAGGCATCATGAGGCACCTAAGCGAGCCACGGCTCGAACCCAGGTGAGCGGGAGCCCCAGCTCCCCATCTGCCAAGTGAGCTCTGCTCACTCCTCACCTTGTGATTCAGGCATTTAACAAATTGCGGTTGAGGTTGCTTTTTGCGTCGGACGAGAACCTCATCACCCCCCTCGATTCGCAGCACGGGCATAGGATCAGAGGAATCGGCCGTTTCCCCTTCCGCCGATCTGAAGACGACAAGCTGGAAGCTCAAGCCATTTGATGCCGATTGAGCGCAAGAACAAGCTCCACAATGGGAGTCGATTGGAGGAGAAAGACTACTAAGGTGGGATTTGGGGGTAGACATGATTCGGGTGGGAAATAAAAACAAAGTAAAAGCTGAACTACTCACAATTATACCCATATGTGAGGACTTCTTTGCAAAATGGCAACCTTCCATGGATGAGAAATTCCCGCCAAAGGTGAGCTACCATGCTGAACATGCTCAACCCGCCATGTCAACGCTCCAATTCCGTGTTGTGTGTTTGGGACCTAAATGACCTGCTTAATCAAGTTTAGTGACTTTGATATATAATTTAGGGACTTGACCTCTTAGGACAAGTTTAGAGATCTAAAGTGCATTTTACTTCAAAAAAAGTTAATAGCATCCTCTTTTCTTACCGGCCCCTGATTGTTTTGGGAAAATTTTGTTCCTACAACACAAAATATATATGTGTAATATCGTTTCTGCCATCAGAAATTTGCTCATTTCATTTTTGGGAAAATTTTATTGGTGCCACTGGAAAGATGTGTAATATTGGTTCTGCCACCACAAATTGGACCGTGTTGTTTTTGCCACTGAAACTTTGGCTCCATTTCGTTTTTGCCATTACCATCAGTATCAATAGTTTGACTATCACAATAGATCGTTTGACCGCTATTTCCTTATCAGTATTTTGGAGAAACAAAAACAACCAATACCCCTATCAGCTTGTGGTCCCCACTGTCAGTCCCTCGTTTCTCTCTGTCAGCTTGCGCAAGAAGAGCGGCACGGCAACGCAAATGAGGCAAAGGGCATCGCCGACGCTGACCTCTTCACCAGCATCGGTGGAAAGGGGCGCAAACGAGGCGGAGGCAGAGGTGCGCGCACGGAGCTGGAAGGAGAGCGACGCAGCAAGGCGAAGCCAGAGGGCACAGCGGCAGGGTGGGGAGGAGGCAGGGGGCACAACGCGGCGAGGCGGAACTAGAGGTCATGGCGATGGGGTGGAGAGGAGGCAGGGGTCACAGCAGCGGGCTGGAGAGGAGGGGGAGGAGGCAAGCGGTGTGGCAGCGGCGAGAGGAGGCACGAGGCGCAACGGTGGGTTGGAGAGGAGGAGGAGGCACGATGGCGGGCTGGAGAGGAGAAGGCAAGGGGCGCGGCAAAGTGACAAGGAGGCAGGCGGCACGGCAGTGGAGTGCAGAGGTGGAGGAGGTAAGGGCGCGGCGGTGGGCTGGAGAGGAGGAGGTAGGGGGTTCAGTTAGGCAGCGCTGGTGAAGAGACAGGAGAGAGGAGAGAGACGGTGAGATAGAGAGGAGGGATGAAGAAGAAGATGAAAAGCAAGGGTAAATAGGTCTTTTCACACACAATTTGACAGTTAAAGCCCTTTGACTGATGGTTATGGAAAAAGTAAAATTGACGCAAAAATACAGTGGTAAAAATGACACGGTCGAATTTTCGGTGGCAGAACCGAATTTGCTTACCTTTCAAATGGCTCCAACAAAATTTTCCTTTCATTTTTTGACATCCTTCCATCAGTGTGATTTTGTTTTTTCCACTCCATCAAATTTTTCAGGTTAATGGGATTTGAGAATTTTTTTAAAAAAAATACCAAAAGGTACAAAAAAATTGAAGGACCACTTTCGAACAAAAAATTTAATTGCACAAAGTTTTCTATTAGGTAGACTTAGCAATGTGTCATAAAAGTTGAGGAAGATTAAAATGTTTTCCTTGGTGTAAATTTTTGGAGAAATTTTCCTAGTGTAATTTTCAAAAAAAAAACAATTGTTCAAAAGTTATCCTTACATTTTTTTTCTGTACTTCGTGCTATTTTTCTGAATTTTCTATGATTCTCTGGTATTTTTTTCTGATTTTTTCCCATATTTATTAACGGTCAAACCCATTAACTTGACAAAAAAAAATTTGGATGGAGTGTCGATGTCCAAAAATCATATATTTTTTATTGAAATTCACAGTAATTCATTCATAGTTTGGAAAGAGAGAGAAGAAACACGCATAGCATAGGTATTTTAAGTTTGCACGCCTCCTACAAGCAAATATGCCCCATGAGCACTGGTTAGCTTTTAGTCCTCTAGAAATAACTCCACGAAGGTTCAAATATGGACTCGTAAACATACACGCATGCGTTGTTTTATATGCATGTACCGATGTACCTCAACATAGTCAACACATGCACCCCCGCTGTACGTCAACTGAACTGTTCTCTCACATGCCGCGCTCCCGAGCCCTCAGGTTCCTCTTTTCTTTTGCGTGCATCTTTCTTCTACTCCACAGAGAAGAGAGAGAGAGAGAGAGCGCCACACGAACTGAAGAGCAAGTCGAGTAGTGCAGCCGCAGCATGCCAGCAGCCTTCCGTGTACGTGCACACATGCACATGTCCCCGTGAGCCGCGCACACCCAATGCGTGAACGCCGTCGGTACGCTGAATCTACCTGGACATGTAAACACGTGCTGTGTGCACACACGTGTATCGCGCGTACCAGCTGAACTTGAAATATATATGTGGTATTTATTTCCAGTACACTATATCTGTAATTCTGTACGTGTGTGTACGAATACAGATCATATGTGCCTGAATTTATATCAGAAGATATGTACGTTTCTTTGATTCGTCGTCATCTTCTACCTGAGGACACGTACAAGGCATGCACTGAACTGTCGACGCACGCACGCACGCACGCACGCACGCTTAATTTCTTCCGGTGGGATGCTGACGGAGCTTGCAAGGCTGTCAAAATTTCGATTTTAGTCGTATGATCATACGTTTCTACTTTCTATAACTCACTTAGATTGACTGGACCGATACAATTATATAGTAAGAGTCTTAATTTTATATAGTCTTAATATTATTACGGTACTAACAAAAAAATTGAAGGATTGTGATCAAAATTTTCATACGATTCTATCCGATTCTAGTGATTTATTAGAAATAAGTATTTACATATGTCCTAACTTTTACTTTTTATTTTCCATTCCATTATAATTAGCATAAATAAGAAACGATATTTCTTTTGCACTACATTTTGGTAAACAAAAGTTCTAAAAGTATAGTTTTAAAAATATAGAAGTGTTAAAATACAAGGTATATTTAAAAATTATTTCTTTGATTCAATTACATATGATCCTAAATTTTACATCGATCTTATAATTCATAATCCTGCCGAAAAAACTCCGATCGAATTCAGGATTGCTATGGTGACAACCTTGCGTGCATCGATGGGCTTTTGGTTACCTGCGCACTGAAAGCGAAACCAATAAAAGCAATCAGAGAGGCAGATGTGCTTGTGCGCGATTAAAATTAGCATAAAAGATGGTAACATCTCATCATGCAGATGTTCTTGCTGCAATCATCACGCCTAAAGCAGTATCATTGTAGTTGGGACAAACTTTGGCCACCAGCACGCCTTCCTATGTCTCAAATCCGTCTAATGAAATTGTAGTACGTACCTTGTACATTGACATGCATGCTTAGGATCGGAAAAAAACCAGCAAGAAAAATCTGGCTGGACCACATATCAGTACGGAGGATTTTTTTAAAAAAAGAAATTTAAGTAAAAAGGAAAATGAAAATCTGACTAGTCCCGTCTATCAGAAATTTCAGATTTTCTAAAATTTTCGCTTAGGTCAAACTTTGGAGAAATCGTTCTTCCTCGTTTAAAGTTCAAATGATTTAATTTTTATTTCTAAATTCATATAAATTCAAAACCTTTCCAACGGTAGTAGAATTATAATTTGTGAAGTTCATTTAAATTTTATTTGAATTCATGTGTATTTATTCGAAGTCGTTGTTTACGCTTGAATAGATTCCAACATCGCCAAAGACTTCGTCAGTGCCTCAGGACAAGATAAAAACCAAGTATATCCACTGTTGACCAAGGATGTCCTTACAATTGATCTTGTTGAACCTATTTTTCAAATGTAAATTACTTTGCTTTAAAGTATTATTTGTGTGTTTATTATTATTTATGAAATACTAGTTTAAATGTTGATACCTAGCTATACCAAATGTTGTTATTACTATTCCCTTCCCTTGATTGTTGATAACCCCATTTACTTTGCCACCCTAGGCTAATCATTATATTAGTAAATTTTCCTTGGTTAATCAATAATGATTATTGGTTGTGCTTAGACACCGCTTAACGATTAAATTGAATATGACACAAATATTGCCATAACAATACTTGGGATATAATTTGAATCGTAGTATGGTAACGCGGGTTATCACTGGAAACAGGAGAATGTTATATAAAATAGTGGAGACTTAGGCAAATAGATGGTATGAGATCGGAGCAGAGGCATGTACGAGAGTTGGGTTTGTGGATTGTCCTGCCTAAGTCGATTAAAGACCGAATCATGTGTCATGTTTCTAAACCAACGAACCGTGTATCCACAAGTCTAGTATGGGATAGACCTATCCAATTACTTTGCTCAGTTTCTAGCATGATCCTCACGCATTGTAGTAGGTGGATGTCTATACTATTTCTATCTTGAAGAATATCTTTTTAATACGATTTCTATTGTCAAGAAGGGCGGTCGACTCCCTCACAACAGAGGGTCCCTTATTCGAAATGTATCCCTAACAGAGCATTCTAAGGGTGTCCCGTAATGGTCATTGTCCCAGTATTGAGGTGTTCCCTACCAGAGTGGGTTAAGTGTTGGGACTATGTATTGGAAAAGTCTTGTTATGGTCATCTTCGTCGCACGCCTAAGAAAACGTGTTATGAGCGATATTATGAGTTGATCATATCTTATGGGTAAACACTACTACTGTCGTAGGGATGGCCCACCGTCCCCCACGACCGGGCGAGCACCCAAGCGTGTCGACCCCGCCAAACGCCCCGAAGTGTCCCGAAGGGGGCCGAAGGGCCCCGAGGGTCACAGCTTCCCGGACACCCAAAGGTCTTCGGGCGGAGGGAATACCTCGCATCCTGCTGGTGCAACAGTCTCACTGGACCAGGTGCGCCAGCCTGGTGAACCGGGACCAAGACGGTCCACCAAGGACCAAAGGCTACACTTAGGGGTAGGAAAAGACTCTGCAACCCCTACTTAGATAGGGCCATGTAGGGGTAAACCTTTAATCTCATGTACCAGGAGGAATGGCTATAAATAGCCACCTCCCCCCATGTAAAGGGGGAGAAAAAACGTTTTCAGAAATATACTCAATTCATTTCCTGACAGCCGGTTCCCTGTCTAAGGTTCCCCTCTTCTCTTACTGTCTAGCCTTTTTCTACTACGACAGTTGGCGCCGTTTGTGGGAAACGGCAGGAAAGTCACGAAGCCCAACTTCGAGACGCAGCATGGCTCCCAAAACGAGGGCCAAAGCGGCCGCAGAATCGAGACCCCCTAAGGCCAAACGGAGTAGAGCCTCCTCGGCGGCGACGCCCCCTGCGGGCGCCGCGGAAGAGGAGGCGAACGATTCCACGCACGATGCGGGGGGCACCAACCAAGGGTCGTACGAGGCCCTCCAACAGGAGCTGGCGGATCTCCGCCGGGAGATGGCTGTCCTCCGGCGCCCGCCAGTGGCGACCCTCGCGGTCCTATCCCAAGCATTGCCGACGGCCGAAGGGGAGGTCATCCCATCGACTTCAGCGCCGCTACCACCTTCGGCACCGCTACCACCTCCGGCACCGCTACCACCTTCGGTACCGCTGCCACCTCCGGCACCGTTGCCACCCTCGGCACCGGCCCCGCTGCTCCGGGGAGACCCTAACTCCCCGCTGAGCGTCGGGTTGGAGACGGCCCGTTGGCCACTCGGCTTCAAGATGCCGGAAGTGGCGCCATTCGAAGGGCACACGGACCTATCGGAATTTCTAAGGGTATACGAGACCGCCATCGAGGCGGCGGGGGGAGACGACAGTACGAAGGCGAAAAGCATTACCCTCGCCCTCAAGGGCGTGGCATCCACATGGTTCTTCACCATACCCCCTATCCATATACGTGTGGGAACAACTGCGGGACCTCGTCCACAACAACTTTCAGGGAAACAACACGGAGCCCAAGGATGCCGGGCACCTGTTCGCGGTGAAGCAGGCCCCCGGCGAAACCCTCCGCAGTTTCTTTAGGAAATTCGCGGAGGTGAAGTGCCAGGTGGGGGGCGTCAATGAAACAACCATCATAAACGCAGCCACCTGCGGGCTACAGAAGGGCCCCCTGTCGGAGAGGCTGGCCCGCAAGCCCATTCGCACGGTAACGGAGCTCTTCGACAAAATGGAAGAGTACGCCAGGGCAGAAGAAGACAGCACCCGAAGGACCCCATCTGCATCAACCCACACCCCCGCCGCGCCCAACCCAACAACGACAGGAGCACCCGCCAAGCCTCGCGCCAACGACTACAAACACAAGGGGTGCGGCGTCAACCACGTAAACGGCGACCCACCCCGAGGCGCAAGGCGAGCGGCAGGAGGTCGCTTGGAGGGCGGCGAGGCCGCAACGACGGCCGACAGCCCGGGGGCGTACCGGCACCGGACGCCCGCCGCTATTTTGCGATTTCCACGGCGAAGGATCGCACAGGACCACCGAATGCCGCACCATCCCGGCCATGAAATAATACATGGGCTAGAACCGCCAGCAGGTCGAGCGGGATGACCGGGGCAACACCAGCAATCCGTTACCCACCCCACCGCAAAGACCCCGCATAGAAGAAGGCCGGGGAGACCACCATCAGCGGATCATCAACATGATCACCGGGGCGTACGCTCGCCAGATCCACCATCTCGCAACATACCCCGTATCCAACCCGCCTCGTTACGCCGAGATACCCATCTCCTTTGGCCCCGAGGACGCCCGAGGGGTGTACTTCCCACACCAAGATCCCCTCGTCGTCTCCGCCAGCATCGCTGAGTTCGAGGTCAGGTGTGTCCTCGTCGACGGAGGAAGCTCGGCGGACCTCCTGTTCGCCGACACCTTCAACAAAATGATGATTCCCCCCGACCGCCTGTTGCCCCGGGCATACCCCTCATAGGCTTCGGCAAAAGGCCCGTGACGGCCCTGGGCCAGATCGACTTGGTCGTCACGTTCAGCGATGAATTCGCGTCCCGCACCGAGGTCATCACTTTTGACGTCGTCCAAATGCCTTACCAATACAACGCCATCCTAGGTCGGGCTACGCTTAACGCCTTCGGCGCCATCGCCCACCACAACTATATGTGCATGAAGATTCCTGCACCGGAGGGCATCGTCACAGTGCCAGGCGATCAGGACCTCACAAGGCACATAGAGCTGGAAACCATCTCGCCAGCACGACACGTCCACACCGTCAGAGCCGGACGGGCCGACCAGACAACCGCGCCATCAGCCAAGTGGGCCCTGAAGCCAAAGCCGCACGGGGAGCTCGGAAGGGTCCCCCTAAGCGACGCCTCCCCAGAAAAGACGGTAGCCCTCGGGGCGGAGCTGCCGCCGGCAGCACACGAGGCCATCCTCAAAGTGCTCCGCGCCAACGCGGATGTCTTCGCCTGGGGACCGGAGGACATCCCCGGCATGGAAAGAACCACAGCCGAGCACCACCTGGCCCTCCGTGACGACGCGTTACCCAAGAAGCAAAAGTTGCGACGCATGTCGGCCGAGCGCTTGGTGCTGGCCAAAAACGAAATTGCGAAGCTATTAAAGGCGGGGGTCATCCGCGAAATTAAACACTCGGAGTGGCTGGCCAACCTCGTTTTTGTGCAAAAGGAAATAGGCAAGTGGCGCATGTGCGTCGACTTCACCGATCTCAACAAGGCGTGCCCTAAAGATGACTTCCCCTTGCCTCGCATTGACCAGCTCGTAGACGCTACTTCAGGCTGCGAGCTCATGAGCTTCCTCGACGCGTACTTCGGATACCATCAGGTGCTCATGGCCAAGGAAGACGAGCCGAAGACCGCGTTCATTACTCCCGTCGGTACTTACTGCTACACCCGCATGCCCTTCGGCCTCAAGAACGCGGGGGCGACCTTCACCCGCCTCATCTCGAAGGTGCTGGCGACCCAGCTCGGCCGCAATATAGAAGCGTACGTTGATGACATTGTGGTAAAAAGCAAGCTCGGAGAGACGCACGTGGAGGACCTGTAAGAAACCTTCGCCAAGCTCCGCTCGGAGGGAATAAAGTTCAACCCGCAGAAGTGCGCTTTCGGTGTAAAGGCTGGCAAGCTCTTGGGCTTCCTCGTCTCCGAAAGGGGCATCGAGGCCAACCCCGTGAAAATCAGGGCCATCCAGGAGATGAAGCCCCCCCATAACACTCGCGAAGTACAAAAGCTCACAGGCCACCTCGCCGCCCTTAGCCATTTCCTGTCCCGCTCGGCCGAGAGGGCCCTACCATTCTTCAAAACACTCCGGGGAGCGGAACCATTCCAGTGGACGGACCAATGCCAGCAAGCATTCGAAGACCTCAAATAGTACATCGCTCAGCTGCCAAGCTTGACCAGCCCCGAACAGGGCGCCGACCTCTTACTGTATATCGCAGCCTCACACTTGGCGGTGAGCGCCGTACTCGTTCAAGAAAGCAATGGCCAGCGCCCCGTATACTTTGTCTCGGAGGCCCTGCAGGGGGCCAAAATCCGATACACAGAGCTCGAAAAGTTGGCGTATGCCCTGCTCATGGCCTCACGAAAGCTCCGGCACTATTTCCAGGCGCACTCCATCACCGTCCCAACCTCATACCCATTAGCGCTAATGCTACACAACAAAGACGCTTCGGGACGTATAGGAAAGTGGGCGGCCGAGCTGGCGCCCTTCGACATCACCTTCACCGCAAGAATAGTGATAAAATCACAGGCGCTAGCATACTTCTTAGCCGAGTGGACCCCACAAGCAAGCCAGCTGCCAACCAGCATCGAACCAGCATGGACAATGTACACGGACGGATCATGGTGCGCCACCGGAGCCGGTGCGGCGGCCATTCTCGTCGCCCCAGACGGGCGGAGCGTGTCGCACGCTGCACGCCTCGACTTCCCAACCACCAACAATGCCTCGGAGTATGAGGCCCTACTATTGGGCCTCCGAAAAGCGAAAGCCCTCGGGGCAAAGAGGGTGATCGTTAAAAGCGATTCCCGCCTGGTGGCGGGCCACTTCAACAGATCCTTCATGGCAAGGGGCACCGAAATGGCCAGCTACCTGGCCACGCTGCGAGCAGCGTCGGCAGACTTCCTCGGCATCACCGTCCAATCAATACCAAGATGTGACAACGAAGACGCGGACAAGCTGGCCAAAATGGCCAGCTCCGGACAGAATCCCCCACCCGAGATCTTCTACGAAGTGCTTAGCGCACCCTCCGTACCACAAGGGGTTGCGCCCGAAGCTCAAGGGGCTGCGCCCGAAGCACAATGGCCAAGCCACCCAGTCCTCGTTGTCACCCACGACTGGCGAAAAACAATCACCAAGTACCTCGAGGGCGACGAACCCGAAGACCCAAACGAAGCAAGACGACTACGGCATAGGGCCAGGAATTACCGTATCGTAGGAGGGGAATTGTACAAAGGGGCATGTGCGCCCCCTTCCTCCGGTGCGTGAGTCGAGATGAGGGTCGTTCCCTCCTGAAGGAAATACATGAGGGCCTCTGCGGCGCACACCAAGCGCCACGAGGACTGGTGGCAAGGGCCTTCCACCAAGGCTTCTACTGGCCAACCGCGCTCAGCGACGCACAAGACCTCGTCCAAAAATGCCAGGGGTGCCAGTGGACCAGCCGCAACCCCCGAGCTCCCGTGGTACCATTGCAACCCTTGCCCCCCGTCTGGCCCTTCGCACGTTGGGGGCTCGACGTCATCGGCTCATACCCAGCAGCCAAGGGCAGCCTCCGCTTTGCATTCGTCGCCATCGAGTATTTCTCCAGGTGGGTCGAGGCCGAACCAGTGGCCAAAATAACCGTCGCGGCTGCCCAATGGTTCATGTGGAAAAACATAGTCTACCGCTACGGAGTGCCAAGGGAACTCGTCACTGATAACGGCACCCAGTTCGACTCCGCGGCGTTCCGCGCTTTTTGCCAAAATCTTGGCATAATTATATGCTTCGCCTCCGTGGGACACCCCGAATCCAACGGAGCCGTCGAACGGGGGCTAACGGCAATTTGCTAGACGGCCTAAAAAAGCGCCTCGTAGGCCACCCTAAGGGCCTATGGCCCGAATAACTACAGGAAGCACTGTGGGCAATCAGGACGTCACCGACGAGAGCCACAGGCTTCTCCCCATTCAAGCTCCTATTCGGGGACGAAGCAATGACCCTGGGAGAGTTCGCCACCAGTTCTCACCGAGCAACAACGCAACCTGACCCGCAGGAGCGGGAGGTCTCCCTCGACCTCCTCGAAGAACAACGCGTCCAGGCCATATCAACCATGACCAAGTACACCGAGGGCGTCGCGCGCGCTTATAACAAAAAGGTCAAACCATGCCCACTGGCACCAGGCGACATGGTCCTCAAGCGAGTCGCGAACCCCGCGACAGTGGGTAAGCTGGAGTCCAAATGGGAAGGGCCTTATATCATCACCCGCGCCACACGGGCCGGTTCCTTCTACATCGCAACACCGGAGGGACAGCAGTTAGGCCACACGTGGAACTCAAAGAGCCTCTGTAAGTTCTACCCCTAGGTTATGCAAACACCGGCTGCGCCCGGGTATCTACTCCCCCCGCCGCAGAATGGCGGGGGAATTTATAACCACAAATGTACTCCCTGGTATTTTGCCCCCCTAAATATAAACAAAGTCACCGCGCATGGCCTTCGAGCCCCCGGTGCACACCTGCGGATGTATAAACAAAATCACCGCGCATGGCCTTCGAGCCCCGGTGCACACCTACGGGTGTATAAAAGTCATCGCGCATGGCCTTCGAGCCCCGGTGCACACCTGCGGGTGTATAAACGAAGTCACTGCGCATGGCCTTCGAGCCCGAGTGCACACCTATGGGTGTATAAACGAAGTCACCGTGTATGGCCTTCGAGCCCCGGTGCACACCTACGAGTGTATAAACAAAGTCACCGCGCATGGCCTTCGAGCCCCGGTGCACACCTACGGGTGTATAAAAAGTCATCGCGCATGGCCTTCGAGCCCCGGTGCACACCTGCGAGTGTATAAACGAAGTCATCGCGCATGGCCTTCGAGCCCCGGTGCACACCTGCGGGTGTATAAACAAAGTCACCGCGCATGGCCTTCGAGCCCCGGTGCACACCTACGGGTGTATAAACAAAGTCACCGCGCATGACCTTTGAGCCCCGGTGCACACCTACGGGTGTATAAAAACTCACCGCGCATGGCCTTCGAGCCCCGGTGCACACCTGCGGGTGTATAAATGAAGTCATCGCGCATGGCTTTCGAGCCCCGGTGCACACCTGCGGGTGTATAAACAAAGTCACCGCGCATGGCCTTCGAGCCCCGATGCACACCTGCGGGTGTATAAATAAAGTCACCGCGTATGGCCTTCGAGCCCCGGCGCACACCTGCGGGTGTATAAACAAAGTCACTGTGCGCGGCCTTAAAGCCCCGGTGCACACCTGTGGGTGTATAAACAGGACACCGCGCACGGCCCTCGAGCCCCGGTGCACACTAGCACACCCTCCGGGCACATGAAGGGTATAAAAAGATATCACGCATGGCCCACACCAAGGGCACGAATGCTCAGCAAATCACGCAGAGCACCAACAACATGAACCTGAGGAATGGCGAGGACGCCGCGCAGGGCTAACCCCGATGCGACACTTGGTATGGTAACCAAAATCACACCGGGGGGGATGGCGGTGCCTCCCCCTCGCAAAAACATGACGGCTCCAATGGAGCCCTATTTAAAAGTATATATATATGGGGACGGCGCGAGGCCTCGCCTCCCCCTCGCAAAAACATGAGGGCTCCAACGGAGCCCTATTTAAAAAAGTATGAGGGACGGCGTGACGCCTCGCCTCCCCCTCGCAAAAACATGAGGGCTCCAACGGAGCCCTATTTAAAAAAGTATGGGGGACGGCGCGAGGCTTCGCCTCCCCCTCGCAAAAACATGAGGGCCCCAACGGAGCCCTATTTTAAAAAAGTATGGGGGACGGTGCGAGGCCTCGCCTCCCCCTCGCAAAAACATGAGGGCTCCAACGGAGCCCTATTTAAAAAAGTATGGGGACGGCTGGAGGCTTTGCCTCCCCCCTCGAAAAAGGGGCAAGACGCCAGCCAAATAGTAAAACACCGCCATGAAGCAGCCCAGCGATCAACCAGGAAAAAAGAGGAGGCACACCAAAACCGCAGCCGAACAAAACAACCGCACTGTTCTTCGCCTCGCAGTACAAAGCACAATCACAGAAACGCACACCACGCAGAACCCAACCAGGTAGGCCCGTAACAGGAAAAACCCATCTCACGGGTAATCGGGGTACCTAGGAGGCGCAAACTCCTCAGGTTTCGTTCGCAACACTGACGCCAATAACTCTTCGCTGGACGACCAGGTAGACACAAACCGGAGGTATTCCTTCTCGGCAGCCCACTCGTCAGGATCACCCGAGGAGCTACTGGACGATACTTCACGTAGATAAGGGGGGAGCACGAGCCCTTCAAGCGGGCCCGCTGCCCCACGGGCCTCCCAGAAAGCCCGCACCTCCTCGAACGCCCTCGCGGCCCTTCGGGCGCGTAGACGAAAAAACCTCTTCATTGATCCTCTCGGGTTCGCCTTCTTCCAGCGCTACCACTTTGCGCCGTGACACACCACGCCTCGATAACACACCCGTAGAGGCCACTTGGTGACCAAGCTGCGCTCATCCTTGGACCCGCGGCGACAACTAGCAGTCTTCACCCACCGCCCCTCCGGTGGACGCGGCCCGCGCCGGGCGCAGCGAATGAACAACATCCGTCCTCCCTAAGCAAAGTAGAAGCAAGCATAAAGCAAACATCCAGCGCAAACACATGCCCCCGCGCAACCAGAACCACTTTTGTATTCATAAAAATGTCATTACAAGTCAGATCCCCCTCGGTCCTGCCCCAGAACGCGCAGCGCCACTGGAGCGGACAAGCAAAAACACAAAGGGGGGAACCCTAAGCTAAAAACCCTAAACAAAACACTACCTCACAAGGGAGCGGAGGGTCACACCTGATCTCCGGTGGTGGCCCCCCGCTCCGCTGCTCCGGACCCGTCCGCCGCGCTCTTCCCCTTGTTCCTCAAGGCTAGAACCGCCCGGAGCGATTCCATCGTGGCCTCCCGGCCGGAGGAGGACAAGAACCCGGTGAAAAGAGTGTTACTAGCCCGACGTACCGACTTGCGGCCAGCAGCAACCTCGACCGCAGAAGCCACGGGCACGGAGCCGGCCCCAAGTCCATCAACGTGCGCACACCCTGCCCGCTGCAGGGAGACGAGGGCCGCTGTCCACCCCGTCTTCGCACAGTGATTGCCGTAGGCGCGAGCGGCCGGGACGAACACTTCTCCGGCGCGATGGAGACGATCTAGGGTCATATCCAGTTGATCAACGGTATGTCCCCGCGGGGGCGGCACGGCGCCGACGTCAACCATAGCGCCTTCCATGTGTTCCATCGCCCTCCATGTAGCCTGCGCTACGCTGGCGGAAAGCGCCCGCTCCGTCGTGACCTCCGCTTCAAGTACGGAGTTAGCGCTTCGCAAAGACGCCACCTCATCCTCGAGGCGCGCAGTTGATCTTCGAGCTCAGCAACCTTGCCCCGCTGGCCTACCAGCTCAGCAACCTTTGCCTCTAGCCCTTGACTTCCTCGGCAAGGGCCGCACGCTTGGCAGCTAGCACCGTGTTCGCGCAAACTCCGCGTCGACCCGATCCTGGATCTCCATGTAGCCGCACTGGATATCCCGCTCAAGCGCGCGCGATACCATCAAGGCCTGCCCAAGAAGAGAAGTCACTACAACACCGAGGTGCGAGGGCGGACATCTTCACTCACCCTCGCTGCATTTGCCTCGATGCTATGAAACATCTGGTCGACAGGAACCCGCTGGAAGAGCACGTCCAGGCAAGGCGGAGCCGCGAAGCGGGCCACCTCCTCGCCAACGGAGGCCACGCCGGGCTCAGCTTGAAGTCCACGATGCGCAACACGCCCACGCCAGCAGATCCGACGACTCCCAAAGAGCCGTTAGCCCTCTCGATTGGCAACCGCCGCCCCGGCGTCGAGACTGGCAAGAGGCGCCCTAGCGTCGGAGAACCCAGCGGACCCCCCATCCACCAAGCAGACTTGTCCACATTGTCTACCTCGACGGCCGGCACTGCACAACACAGGAACAAGTTACCCAAAGCTAAAAATGAAACAAGCCCAACTGGCAAAGCTCCGGACTAATCGCCACACGGAGGAACAAGGACGCGCTCCTCCACCCGGGCATCTGCAGATCCGCGGTTGTACACCTGCGAGGGCTTCCCGCCGGACACCTCTTCAGGCAAAGCTCGCTATCGCGAACAAGCTGGCCACCACCTCATGGCGCGGCGGCCGCTACTGATTCAGGACGAGCTCGCCGAAGAGCTGCTTGCTTCCTGCCGCACCTCGAGCCGCCGCCACCCTCTTCGCGGACGGACCCGCCATCCCCTCAGCAACGCTAGAGCCACCAGCCCCACCGGCCCCAATAGCCCTCAGGGGCGCCACGTGAATCGGGCCAAGGGTCTCCAGCTCATCGGGGCCGCGCGCCCGCTTCTTCTTCCCCGCGTCGGGGTCCAAGCGTTCCGCCAGGCGAATGGAGGGGTCCGCGTACGCGCGATTTAACCTAGGCTCGTGCACCACCTGCCCCCGTCTCGTATGTTCCTCCCCGGTGTACGGGCCCAGAAGCTGCTCGGCCGCATGCTCGGCCTCGTCAATAGCCAACACTGCAAGGCGGTCAGAAGGGCAACGACCCAACAACGAAATTAAGTATAGACGCAAACCTGAACGGTCCCCAAGCTCCGGTAGCGGGACACCATCGGCTCCCCAAGTGAACACTCCTCCACGAAGTCCCGGGTGGACATCCTCCGCGCCGCCCAGAGCAACAGCGCTAGCAGCGCATCCTCCCTCGCCGAAAGCTGGATCGTCGGGGAGGAAATAAGCTGAATGGGACCCCCGCAGGAACGAAGACCGGCCTCGGGGCCGCATTTATGATAAAACCAACGGTGAGTCCAATCCGTTTCCCACCGGTTATGGGCTGCCAGAACAGGTAGGTATTGAAGAAGCCGCCCCTTCGTCTGGAAGTTGACGCTGCCAAAGTTCAGCGTCTCACCAGTGCTTTTCTTCTTCTTCGGCTGGCACCTCCCATCATGAAGGTACGCGAAGAGCCTCGACTCCCCGGCGCCAACCCCCGCAGACCGGAGCACCCACTCGAAAACACCAAGCTTCACGATAGAGTTGGGGTCGGTGGGCGAGTCAACCCGTCTGGTGAAGAACACGGAACAACAGGGTAGCGCACGGCAGGCGAAGACCCACATCCAGGAAAGCCACGAAGACGATCGTCTCATTCTCCCGAGGCATGGGTACAGCCTCGGAACCGGGGGCGCGGGCGTCCTCCAGCTTCGTCAACTTCCCTTCGCTGTGAAGGGCTCGTAGGACAGCAGGCGTCCCGGTCGAAGGGCCCAACTCATTGGTGTACACCACAGCACCACCTCCGTCCTTATTCCGCTTCATCGCAAGCGTCGGAGGGCAATAGATGAGGGGAAATAAAGCAGGAGGCGGAAGAACAACAGAATCAGGCACTAGGCCGCCCATTTATAGACCCAAACAACGCACGACACGTGGCAACCTAACGGTACAGCGCGGCGTACATAACGGCGCGCACGAATCAAGAAACGTACTCGGAACGGGCACCGCACAACACCCAAAGTGTCCCGGGCGGCGCCCATTTATGTGGCTCGGAAGCCAACACACCACATCACCCGATGTCGGATGACGCCCATTCATGGCACGCGGAAGCCAACACCGCACGCCACACCACGGCCAGCCGCCCGACCACCAGTATGCCCCGCACAACCAGGCGGGAGGCCAGGCCGAAGGGGACGGTGTACCTGCAACCTCCGGGAAGAGGCGCGGTTTCAGCCATGACAAAGCAAGACCTCGACCGCGAGGGGCTTGTCGTAGGGACGGCCCACCGGCCCCCACGACCGGGCGAGCACCCAAGCGTGCCGACCCGCCAAACGCCCTGAAGGGTCCCGAAGGGCCCCGAGGGTCACAGCCTCCCGGACACCCAAAGGTCTTCGGGCGGAGGGAATACCCCGCATCCTCCTGGTGCAACAGTCCCACTGGACCAGATGCGCCAGCCTGGTGAACCGGGACCAAGACGGTCCACCAAGGACCAAAGGCTACACTTAGGGGTAGGAAAAGACCCTACAACCCCTACTTAGATAGGGCTATGTAGGGGGTAAACCTGTAATCTCATGTACCAAGAGGAATGGCTATAAATAGCCACCTCCCCCCATGTAAAGGGGGAGAGGAAAAGTTTTCAGAAATATACTCAATTCATTTCCTGACAGCCAATTCCTTGTCTAAGGATACCCCGGACCCTCCTGTGGACGCCGGGGTTCTCCTCTTCTCTTAATGTCTAGCCTTTTTCTACTACGACAACTACAAAATAGGCAATAGTAGACGCATCATCACAGACGGTTAAAATGAAACCATCTGTGTTGGGTCTGTCGGGCCTATCACAGACGGTCTGTTCTGTGATACTTAGTATCACAGACGGTTCTATTAAAGAACCGTCTTTGATAGTATCACAGATGGTTCTATTAAAAAATTATCTGTGATAATCTCCAGTATCACAGACGGTTCTTGAATAGAACCGTCTATGATAATTCACAGACGGTTCTATTCAAAAATCATCTGTGATAATCTCCAGTATCACAAACGGTTCTTGAATAGAACCGTCTGTGAAAAGTACCTCATCACAGACGGTTGGTGATACGAGCCGTCTATGATATGTGATTCACAACGCGGGAGTTTGAAAATTTTGAATGCGTGCGTGGGAATTTTGAATGTGTGCGCGGGAGTAGCAGGAGTCCTTATATATTAATAAGGACTCCCCCAAATCTAGCGTGACCTCTGGGCTCCCTTCGCCCGCCACCGGCCCTTGTCCCTCCCGTTCGTCCCGCCACCACCCAGTGCTCCATCCGTCGGGCCTCCTCCTCCCGCCGCTCGTCCTCCCCCCGACGGTCGACCGACGTCTCCCCCATCGGCTCTCCTCCCAGCGCCGCCCCCATCCCGGCGCCGGCCCTCCTCCCTCCAGCGCCGCCTGTCCTCCCCCCCCGCCGGCTTCTCCTAGATCGAGGTATACATATGTGCTTGAATATAGTTTTGTGATTGAATGTGTGCTTGAATATAGTTTTGTGATTGAATGGATGGGGAACAATGTGGCTTGATGATATGACAAATGCTTCAGTTTGCAACCCTTGTAGTGACTAATCTAATCGACGCCGGGGATATCGGGCAGGGACAGACCAACGACTTCCTCGCGACATCCAAGAGCTGCGGGCCAAGGAGGCGGAGGCAGTGAAGCCCAAGCTGGCGACGAGGCTGGGAGGAAGGAGGGCGGGGATGAGGATAAGGATGTGCCTTTCGAGGAGCTCTACGATGAGGACAAGATCATGGCCTTCTTCAGAAGGCTCATGAGCGAGTGGAGCCAGGAGATGGACGAGGTGCCAGAGGCGGAGAGGCAAACGGCCAAGGGGAATACATTTAGTATTTTTTTGCAGTTGAAAAACTATCAAAATATACTATCACGACGGTTCTACTTTCGAACCGTCTATGATATTCGTATCACAGACGGGTTTTAAACCGTTTGTGATAACGCCTGTTATCATAGACGAACTTTTTCAGACGGTTCGGAAAACCGTATGTGATGACGGTTCCGAACCGTCTGTGATAAGGCTGTGTGTAGTAGTGAAAGCTGTATAACCTCTGTATAAAGCCACACTTGGTTAATTTTAATAAAATGTTGATTAAGACATGTTAACGTAAAAATGGTTTTAGCGATGATATAGATGGATGGAACCTCATGAATAGTGAACTAGTGATAGTTGTATGGAACCTTGCTTTATGATATAAAAAATTTTCTTATAAACAACACCTTGGTTTGAATTTAAAAATGTCTAGGCTATAGGATTGAAAAATATAGTATTTGAGCAAAACCTGCTTTGTACTAAACTAACCATAAGACCCTCCTTTTGGCAAACCTTGCATTTATATAATTGTATTATGGTGTGAGGGCTTGTTGAGTACATTTGTAGTCATTGTTGCTCAAATATGTGGATTCAGACCACGAGACTGAAGACCTAGTGTGTGGATACCTCTATGCGTTCGGCATTGGAATTGAAGATGATGACAATAACTAGGTCGTAGCCCGAGTCGATTGCATGTGAAAGATCATGGAGGCCCTTTTTCGGTTACTTATATTCCACTGATTTACACTCTTTTGAATTCGACGGCCTGTCGGTCCGCTATGTAAGAATTTGACTTTAAGGTTTACTTCTGACTGTTAACGTAATACTAAGTACTCTTTTACTTCAACGCATGTATGGATGTGTGTTAACCGATATTATACTGTGTGAGCTAGCTACTAATCACACGACTATCTCAGTATACACAGAGAATGAATGCAAATCCGGACCCGACAAACATGCACCGAACTATTGATGCACGCACGCACACACGCTTAATTTCTTGTTGTGCGCAGCTCATGGAGTCCTGCATCGATGGGCTTTGGTTACTTGCGCATAGAGCTGGGACTTGGGCCGTAATTTCTGGGCCCGCCCGAGGCTCGGTCAGCACGCCACGGCACGACATGGCACGCGACGGGCCGGGCTGGCATGGCACAAACGGCTGGGCCTGAGAATGCGGCCCGTGGGCGGCACGACACGACCAGTTGGGTCGTGCTTGGACCGGCTCGGCACGAAAGAGACCCAGTCGGCCAATACCTCCCCCAGCCTAGCGGCCTGGCCCAATCCCATTCCTCCCCCTCAGCCTGGCCCAACCCCAACCCCCCTTCCCCTCCCCCTCCCCCTCCCGGCTCGTCCCAATCCCACGCGCCGTCTTACTCCCTCAAGTCCCTCTACCTCCCCACGTGCCGCCTTTCTCCCTCAGTCCCTCTCCCTCCAGCCGCTTCCCTCCCTCTCCGACTCTCCCTCCCCACACAGCGCCGCCAGCCGCCCTCCCTCCACTCCTCCAGCCGCCTCCTCTCTCTCCTGCACTCCCTCCCCACGCTCCGCCGGCCACCTCCCTCCCTCTAGCCGCCTCCTCTCCTTCTTCCACACTTGCCATGGACAAGCCCCGCCGACGCCCCTTTTTGCTACTGCCACCACGACCTCCTTGTTGTCGTCCCTCTCACCCCCTTCGTCTTCCTGGGCAGCGGCGACCGTCGTCTTCCCGAGCGACACGGTCCTTGTCATCGTCAAGGTCACCGCTCGCTCAAGGCCGGGCTTGGGCCGACACGGCATGCCTTGGGCTGTGCCTTAGCCTCACCGGAGCTGAGTCATGCCGACACGGCATGGCATGGCGAGGTGGTCGTGCCCGGTCGGCACGGCACGACCCAACTCTGGCGTTGGAACTGAAGATGACGGCGATAACTAGGTTGTAGCCCGAATCGATTGCATGTGACAGATGATGAAGACCCTTTTTTGTTTACTTATCTTCCATTGATTTTCACTCTTTTGAATTCGACAGCCTATCGGTCTGCTACGTAAGAATTTGACCTTAAGGTTTACTTCCGACTGTTAACATAATATTAAGTACTCTTTTACTTCAACGTATGTATAGATGTGATGTTAATCGATATTGTACTGTGTGAGCTAGCTACTAATCACACGACTAGCTCAGTATACATATGGAGTGAATGCAAATCCGGACCCGATAGATATGCACCGAACTGTTGATGCACGCACGCACGCACGCACGCACGCACGCTTGCTTAATTTCTTACTGTGCGCAGCTCATGGAGTCCTGCATCAATGGGCTTTGGTTACTTGCGCACCGAAAGGCAACCAACAAAAGCAATCAGAGAGGCAGATGTGCGTGTGCGCGATTAAAATTCGCCTAAAAGATGGTAACATCTCATCATGCAGATGTTGTTGCTGCAATCATCGCAGCTAAGGCAGTATCATTGCAGCTGGGACAAACTTTGGCCACCAGCACGCTTTCCTATGTGTCAAATCCGTCTAATGAAATTGTAGTGCGTACCTTGTACATTGACATGCATGCTTAGGATTGGGAAAAAACGAGCAAGAAAAACATTTTGTTTCGATTATATGTAACAAAAAACCCACTATCTGTTGGTGTGATTCGCTTAGAAATTATATTGTTTCCTGCAAAATTCCACGCACATATAGGTTGCTTAGGTTGCTCCAAGAGCAAACATTAGTCAAGAGCAACAAACATAAAGCGACACTACATAGCAAGCACAGGCCGAGGACCACGCGCTGCTGCTGCACCAGCCAAAAGGCGGATGCGGATGCGGATGCGGATGCGGATGCGATGGTCTAGTTGGGTTACCACATGCAGTTGGGATACATTAGCTAGGTCAATAATGCCAAGGTTCTCCTAATCTTTTTCTTTCTGATCACCCCATTACAAGCCAATGGCGACATGCAAGCAAGAAGCATGAGCAGAACCAGCGCAAGCAAGACAGGAGGCATAAGCATCTCCTGTGTTCCAGAATGAAAGGACACCTATCCATTTATTAAGCAACAGCTTATGGAATGGAACATCAATTAATATTCCAGTGCATCACATAATCACATGCCCACTACCAAAGCCACTGCTTAAAAAACATGACCTATGAAGAGTTTTATAAACATAAGTCAAGCGTCAGAGTAGTGTATGATTGTATATGTATATACAACAAGAGGAAGCCCTGTAAGAGGGCAACAAAAAAGCCTAAATTCGCGGCAACATAACAACCAACACAAATGTTTTTCCCCTTCTTCTCTTCTTTTCTTGATGCTGGATGAATGATTGCAAGGAAGCGGCCTCCTCCTTTTCTTAAGAGTTTTTGGCTTCTATAGCACTGTTTAGGTTCAAAATAACAAATCTAGTCCTCTCCGAAGAATAAAATAAAAAATGACATCACAGGCTCACTGACAGGTGACATATATTCTCGTCCGTACGCCAAGGGTCCGGATCCGTCTCGTCCACACGCTAGGAGGCTGGATCCCTATCCGCGCTACCACAATGCGGAATAGGCAAAAAAAATAATAATACAATAATGCATGTGGCATCCAAAACATAGAATCGGCAACAAAAAAACCACTCAGTGAAGTACCGAGCACCCAAAACACGAATTTGGAAAGAAAAAAAACCACACACTAGTGAAATGTACTGTTGAACACTATTTATGTACTTGCATAAACACTATTGAACACGATTTATTCATGCACCTTTCATGTTTATTCATGAACTATTGAACACTGTGCACTCGTTTCTTGTCCATAGTTGTTGCACGGACAAGGCTGTTTTTCCCGGTCCCCGCAATGCTGGTGCGAACAGGAGGCTCCGGCCTACCAATAAGTCTACAGTATCGTTTTAACTTTAATATCTAAAAGAAACTAAATTTACTAGCTCAAACGGTACTGTATAAGCCAAAAAAAACTCCTTTCCATCGACAGTATCACGGCGCCAGGAAAGGGATAACCGATGGAAGCCCCCACTAACCAAAGCACTTATTGAAGGCCACTATTGAAATATGGTTTGCACCACCATGCAGTGCCATGCTGCAGAGACTGGAAATGACCAGACATCAAAAGGAACTCAGGAATCCGGACCAGCTACTTGGTAGGCTTTTGCGATGTACAGTGGCATTAACTGAAGCAAGCAAGTGCAGTGCCTTGGAACAGAAAGAGAAGATTATGACAGCCTGATGTGATCTTCTAACAACTAGAATTATTACCATCTCACGGTTCTGCTGCTTCTGCATGCACAGCTAGCTGACGAGGATGATCAGGTAAGTAAACCATTATGGCACAGTAATGTGACCCTTGGAGCATCCAAGAGAGTTTCAGAAATCATCACAAGGGACGAAATGTTCTTACAAACTAGATATAAGTTTTGCATTGCTAATTTTAGACATCGACACTAGCAACAGATACCGACTCACCCCGGACAGTTGCAAGCACCAAGCAGGACTCCAAAAACAGTTTGCGTCATACAGCACAACAATTTACAACAGAAACTACCACACGTGGTTAAGTAGACAGACAGAGGGACTTACACAACTTATCTTTCCAATCTGACATGCTTGTTCCAAACGGGGAAAAAATAACAAAGAGGATGACACATACGTATAGGTAATCCCCTTCTCACACCTTAAGTTCATTACCCCTGTGGTTTTGAGAATGGGGCCTTACAGGTAAGAGTATGACGTGATTGCAGGGATCAGATTGGGTTCATCGTTTGACTAGTTCCGATTCTTGCTCTTCTCAGTGGCTCTTGGAGCTGAAAAATGAAAGTGCATTCTTATATTACATGTTTGTAATAACCACAAACAATGATGAGCCACACTGGCTATGGTGAATACAGGAGACTGCTTCCTCAGACATTCTCTGCCAGATCCATGAAAGAAACAGGATAACCAGATATGTCGGTCCCATGGTTAATGGAACAGACCTAACCTAGTTCATGAAAACTGGCACCTCTGAATCTCTGATAATTTTGCATAAAGCATATATAAGGTGCAGTTATGCAGAGCTGCAAGCAGCAGATTCTCTGTTATGCCCTCCACAGAAAAAGGCTTGAACACAAATAATACTTCCATATTCTACCACACATCATCTGTACTTACCAAGGCCCACTGCATCTGACCCCTTCATGATCCTCAGCCTCCTACAGCTGTCCGTGAACATTCTGCGATACAACAAAATGAATATTTAGCAGTCAGGTGGCTTTTGAACGACAACATGGTTCCTGGTTCAAGTCACGAACCCGTTGGAATGTGCAAAATCTCGGTGAGCCAGGACTTGCAAATCGGGGAAATAAACTAAAACAGCATGGCCGCTTAATGGAGGAGATGAAATCTAACCCCAACATATGGCACAGAAGGGTTGGGATTTAGCATTTGTTATCCTAATTTTGGTCCTGATTTCCCCATATCCATTACCAAAATGCTTCTAAGTTTTTTTTTTCACTTTCTTTCATTAACACCCATGTACCCTTCCAATTTATTTCTGGAACAACAATCCATATGCCGACCAAAAGAAATTTACAAACTATTCCCTAGAAGTGAGATATGAGTTATCAGAAACCATTCAATTCAATACCCACATATGAAACACTTCAGTAATTCAAGTAACAAAAAAAAAATTAAACTTGGCAACTTACTAAAAGAAAGTCAATCCATCAAAATATATGAAAAGTAAATAAATTTAGTAGTGTCAGCATTAGTCACCCCCATGGAACATCACCAACAAGCATCCAATCGCCATCCTTGTCCTCATAAGTGAGCACAAGTTCAGTCCCATTTTTAAGATCCATCAGTCGGCAATCAGATAATCCATCTCTCCCCGATTTCCCATTTGATTCATTATGACCTGAAGGAGCACAGAATATGAATGTAAATCACTGTTCAGGAACATTTTCAACAGCAAATAGCATTGATGGAGGCATATGTCTGATGGAAAACAAGTCCAACTCAGACTTGTAACTAACATGGATGAATCAAAGGGCAATACTGTCATTACCATGTGAACTCATTTCTACGGCTCTCACAAGCAAAAGCAAGGGAATTTCTAACTGCCTGCAATTCAGCACAAGCTGCGTGACTAATACCGTGCACGTCAAGCATAGTTTCAGTTTCAGAATAGGAAAGCAAAACAATCCAAAACCAAAAGCTTCACTTAAATAACATCACATGCCACGGAGGATAACAGCAGGGAAATACTTCACTGGTTGACACATCATGCAAGGGTTACTAATGATTGGAGATAAGAGGCAATGCAGAAAAATAACACATTAATATTTAACAAACGCAATATCTGGTCCTTGTTCTTTATACATTGAAGCAAGAGTTATACTGCAGAACTACAGTCAGTAAAATGCCAAAGATGATAAATCCACATTAATTAATAAACAGCACGGCTAAATGTCTGGCCTCCAAAGGAAACTAGATCTACACCTATACGGGTTAAAGACCGCACCTGTCCAAGCAACAATTCATAGAAAGCAACTATTCAACTAAACATGAAAAATTATGCACGTACTACCACACACCTTCGATCAAAAGAAAGATGAGGGGCGAAACAAGAGCTCACCGACGGTGAAGCAGCTGAACATCTTCTCCAGCGCCAGCGAGAGCTCCTTGTAGTTCTTGTACATCTTAAGGTCTACCTTCCTGAGGTAAGGAGCACCATCCATGCTAACCTTGACATAGAGGCACCCCGGTGCTGGCGCCTGCTTCGCCTCATCGTCGTCTTTGCTTTTCGGAGCTGGCAGGTTCATCGCCATGGTGTTCTTCCTGTAACTGCGGATTGGTGGCCATCCTACCACCTGTGCCCTGTTACAGACATTCTAACAGTCAAAACCATACCCATTGAAGATTGATCCAACAGGCACAAATTACCGAAAATTACAACAAAACTTGAACCACAACTGCAAGGATTTGCCAGATTACGAGTTCGCAAGTACTGAGCGGGTAGAAATGCCGAACAGCTAAACAGGGAGAATAAAACCGACGTGAATTGCCGCACTCGCTAACTACCTTATTGCAGCGATTTTGGCACATTAGCATCACGCAAGTGGAGACCAGACACAAAAGTTGCTTCTTTTCCACAGCAGAAACAACGACGCGCACAAGAAGAAAGCTTCTCCAGCTTTTTCAGAACAAAGACAGTTTTTTTCGTTAATTTTTTTTCTTTTCGTTAATTACGCGAAATTTTTAACAGGGATTACTCCTAAAGTCCTAGCCCTCCAGACATTAGCTGCCAACTTACAGACAATTTGCTATAACACGAAAATCCAAACTCAGAACGATTATTCATTTTAAATCAGGGAAAAGGGGAAAAACATTAGGAAACGCAGAATAAAATCTATCCAAGAAAAACACAGTATAAATCAAACAATTTGTACCCAAAATAAATAAGTAACGAAGCAAATCCATAACCAATTTTTTTCGTCCACAAAAGCGCCTAAAACCCCCAAAGAACATCAACGAGAACGCCAATTTGCAAACGCAGACATTTCTCAACGAAAAAAAGGAACCTTTTTTTCCCGTTTAAAACCCCATCACCCAAATTCATAAAAATCCACATAAAAACCAGAAAAGCCCCCCTCCCCCCCCCCCCGCCCAAAAATGGGCGGTAAAAATAAACTGCAACCAAAAACATACAAAAAATCCTTTTTGCAAGAAGAAAAATAAAGAACTTTTTTTTAAAAAAAAGAAGAACTTAAACTACCAAGGCCCCAACCGGTGAACCCACACACCCGAGCCCCGAGTCGACCTACTTTGCCGCCGGCGCCTGCGCCTTCTTCTTCTCCTCTTCCTCCTCCACCACCGCCTTGCCCCCCGCGGCCTCCCGCCGCAGCCCAGCGTGCGTCCCGACGATGGCGTCCGCGAACCCGCGCTTCGCCCCTCCCTTGGGCAGAAGCTCCAGCGTCAGCGGCGCGCCTGCAGCCGCTCCGCAGTCCTCCGCCTCCGCCTCCTCCGCGCCCGGCAGGCCCAAGCGAAGCTCTGTGGCCGCCGCAGCTGCCGGCGACAGCCCGATGTAGTCCCGCTCCACTGGCGGCGTCATGCTTATCGCAGCACGGCGAGCATTACAGCATCACCTGCTAGGGAAATCTTGGTTTCTTGAGAAGAGGAGAGGTGGGTTTGAGGTTTCTTGGCTCTGTGTGGTGCTTGCTTTGCTTGGTGCTGGCTTCTGCGCTTTGTGAGTGGGAGGAAGGGGAGGGAGGACGAGGAGATGGGGTTTAATGGTGTGTTTTTGCGTGGAGGTCCCTACTTTGTTTAGTAATTACACTTTAGGCACAGGCTTAGTATATGCTTTTGTTTTGTCTTTTCCAAGTTTTTTAGGTGATTTTGTCTTTTCTTTTGGGAGGTAGGGCATTGTAAGAATCAAGAATCGGATGTTTTTTTTGGTTGAAGTGATAGGTATTTTAAAAGGTTCTAAATTGATAGTGCAACACAAAAGTTTAATTGCTTTTTTATTGTATGGGTATTAATGTAGAAGATTCTAATTATAAATTGATATCGACAAGTACCATGAGAGTATTCTTGTGTTAATATTCTAAACAATAAGGAGGAGCAATAAGAAGGCATGCCATAATTTAAAGGTATGCTTAAGCGGCAGACGATCTTGTATAAATTGTTGCAATAAGGTAAAAACTCAGGTGTGGCAGAATAAGTAGCTGAAGCATACCTAATTATACACATAATTTATGCATTCCGAACTTGAGTAATGTCAAGTAGCTCAAGTAGACCTAATTTCTAAACTTTTGGATTTTTCTAATTTCACCTTTGATATCTAAAATTTTGGATTTTTCTAATTTCAACTTCAGAATGCTAATAGATAAAATGTTGTCTTTTCCAATTCCTCAGATTTGGTCTAACTTAAAAAAAATAAATTGAAGTTCGAAACATTACAAAACTTTTGTTATGCCTTGGGGACATACCAATCTTTTCTAATGTGGCGCTGAAAGATGAACCCAGAATTGATATAAACTACGCAAAGAGGAATGGTCACTGAAGATACAACGCATGCTTTTGTTTGCCAATGGATGGTTTCCATATGCAGCATTATTTTCAGTATTCTCAAATATACATTATCTAATTGACAGCTCTTTAAATTTCATGCTATTTTCAAATATTTTACTAGAATCGATAAGGATTTTTATTCGGTGCAAAAATATAAAGATTATCATAACTGACTAGATTATGCAACACATGAAAACAACGTCAAGTTAGCTCTATCAACGATTGTTGCACGATCTTGAACAATCTCTAAAATACAAAGATCTCCTTCATTTTGAGGTCAAGAAAATTCCAAAGCAATGTTAAAAAAAAGAAACAAAATCTATAAATTATCTCATTAAACAAGAGAAAAATAAATAAATCTGCACCACTTATTTTTAGTGTGATCATATTATAACGTTGTAGATTAATTATATATAGATATTAGAGCTGGATAATAATGTATTTTTGACAATGCATAGGAATTAAAGTTATATAACAAAGACAACTGCATTGTAATGTATAGCCGCACAACTGTAGGAGTAATTCCCCTAGTTCTATCCTGTTGATTTGTGATCCAAATTCTATACATCAATTAGGCCAGCTTCTGGACGGAGCGTAGCGGAGGCCCGTCGTCGGAGGCTTAGGGCCGGAGCGGCCCGCGGTATGGATCCTAGTCGAATTAGGGTTTCCCTGATATATATATTTCCTGTAAGCCGCTGTTTGGGATATCGAATCAGAGTTGTAAATCCCCAGCGTTGTAACCTCACCCCGATATAGTGAAGATTGTTGCTGGCTGGCGCCCGTGGTTTTTTCCCTCTCGCATTGAGAGGGTTTTCCACGTTAAATCTCGTGTCTCTCTGCGATTGATCTTGTTTACTTGCCGTTCCTCCGCCGCGTATAACAAGTGGTATCGAGCCGAGGTTCTTCGAACGGCATCGCGATGGCGTCGATGAAGTTTGATCTACCGCTACTCGACTACAAGACGAGATTCTCGCTGTGGCAATGAAGATGAGGGCGATACTCGCCAATCACGAGATCTGGATGAGGCCCTAGTTTGCTTCGGGAAGAAGGAGCAGGATCAATGGACTCTGAGAGAAACGTAAAGATCGTAAGGCTCGTCGCTCATTCAACTTCATCTTTCTAATGATATTTTGCAAGAAGTGCCGCAGTGAAAACTTCTGCGAACTTTGGTTGAAATCGAATCGATCGCATGTCAAAAGATCTCACCAAGAAGATGCACATGAAGATGAAGTTGTTCTCGCACAAGTTGCAGGAGGGAGGATCGGTGATGAACCACATATCGGTCTTTAAGGAGATCGTGGCGATCTGTTATCCATGGAGTTAAAATTTGATGATGAGGATTTAGGTCTTCATTACTATGCTCACCGCCCAGGTTCATATTCAAATTTCCGTGACACCATATTGTTAAGCCGTGATGAACTAACCCTAGCAGAGGTTTATGAGGCGCTCCAGAGTAAGGAGAAGATGAAAGGTATGGTGCAGGGTGAGTCGTCGTCCTCCAAGGGCGAGGCGTTGCAGGTCAGGGGCAGATATGAGCAGAAGTCCTATGATAACAACAATCGCGACAAGAGCCAGAATGGTAGAGGACGTTCAAAGTCCAGGGATAAGAAGTTCGCAAGTCACGCAAGAAAGCGAACCACTTCATCGAGGATTGCTATAAGGTAAAGAATAAGGAGAAGAGGAATGCTGCATACCAACAGAAAAATAAATCCGAAGGTAATGCCTCTGTTGTCTCTGGTGCTGATAGTATTGATTCTGGAGATTGTCTTGTCGTTTTTGCTGGTTGTGTTGCTGGTCATGATGAATGGATACTCGATTCGGCATGTTCGTTTCATATCTGCATTAACAGAGAATGGTTTAGTTCTTATAAGTCTGTGCAGAGTGGAGATGTCGTTCGCATGGGAGATGACAACCCATGTGAGATCGTGGGCATTGGATCTGTTCAGATCAGGACACATGATGGCATGGTTCGCACGCTGGACAATGTGCGACATATACCAAGGATGGCAAGAAATCTCATCTCCTCAGCACACTCGATGATGATGGGGACAAGTACTCCGCTTCAGGTGGAGTTTTAAAGGTATCAAGAGGTTCTCTCATTTACATGGTTGGTGATATGAATTCTGCCAAGTTATATGTGCTTAGAGGAAGTACTTTGCGTGGTTCCGCCACGGTGCACTCTGTCTCGATAATAATACTAACCTCGCATAAGCGTCTTGGACACATGAGTGAACTTGGTATGGCGAATTGATGAAGAGGAACCAACTTGCATGGTCGCACTCGAGTAAGATGAACTTCCTTGAGCACCGCATTTTTGGTAAGCACAAGAGGGTAAAGTTCAATGCCTCAGACATCGCTCCAAAGGTATACTTGAGTATGTACATGCTGATTTGTGGGGGCCTTCGTAAGACCTCGTATGGTGGTGCAAACTATATGCTTACTATCATTGATGATTACTCTAGAAAAGTGTGGCCTTATTTTTCGAAGGTAAATATGATACATTTGTCGCTTTAGAGATTGGAAAGTAATGATAGAAAGGCAAACCGAGAAGAAGGTAAAGTCGCTTGCATCGATAATGGTGGTGAATTTTGCTCGCATGAGTTTAATGATTATTGCAGGAAGGAAGGCATTGTGAGGTATCACACCATCCCGTACTCCGCAGCCAGAATGGTGTGGTGGCGCATGAACGGAACCATCATATCGAAGGCTCGTTGCATGTTGTCCAACGCAAAGATGAGCAAGCGTTTTTGGGCGAGGCCGCCAACACCGCATGCTATTTGATCAACAGTCGCCTTCTATTCCACTCAACAAGAAAACTCCCATTGAGGTATGGTTCGTACATCTCATGATTATTCACACCGAGTTTTTGGTTGCAATTGCTTATGCTCATGTTGATAATGGAAAATTGGAGCCTAGAGCTATTAAGTGTCTGCTTTCTTGGTTATGGTTCTCGAGTAAAGGATATAAGCTATGGAATGTTTGAAACAAGAAAGACTTTCATGAGCGTAAGTGTTGTTTTTAATGAATCGTGATGTTTAATGACGTTTACCCATAGATATTGTACCGCATGATCGATGATGAGCGTGAGAATATGAGCGTGCAGGTGGAGCACGTGGATGATCGTGGAGATGAATTTATTGATGATACCATTGATATTGTTCAAGACTTATCTCTGTTTTGCAGCAAGACGATCAGCCTATTGCACTTCGCAGAGAAAAGAGGAGTTGTGGTCCTCGATCCCGATTAATTGAAGAGTGTAATTTGATTCATTATGCTCTTAGTTGTGCTGAACAGGTGGAGAACACTCATGAGCCGACTACGTACACTGAAGCCATTGTTTCTGGAGATCATGAGAAGTGGATCTCAGCTATGCAAGAAGAGATGCAGTCCCTGGAGAAAAATGGCACATGGGACGTGGTGCGCTTGCCTAAGAATAAGAAGACCGTGCGTTGCAAATGGATCTTCAAGAGGAAGGAGGGTCTATCTCCTAGTGAGCCTCCAAGATTTAAGGCAAGGTTAGTAGCTAAAGGTTTCAGTCAGATTCCGGGTGTTGATTACAATGATGTGTTCTCCCCAGTTGTGAAGCATAGCTCAATCCGTACATTCTTGATATTGTTGCTATGCGTGATCTTGAGCTTGAGCGCTAGATGTGAAGACACATTCTTGCATGGAGATCTTGAGGAGGAGATATACATGGACCAGCCAGAAGGGTTCATAGTGCCTGGTAAGGAGGATCATGTTTGCAAATTGAAGAAGTCCTTATATGGTTTGAAACAGTCTCCTCGTCAGTGGTATAAGAGGTTTGATTCATTTATGTTATCAAATAACTTTAAAAGATCTGATTATGATAGCTGTGTCTACATTAAATTTGTTGATGGATCACCTATATACTTGCTGTTATATGTTGATGATATGCTGATTGCTGCCAAGAGCAAGAAAGAAATCACTGCATTGAAGGCTCAGTTGAGCAGTGAATTTGAGATGAAGGATCTTGGTGCTGCTAAGAAAATTCTAGGTATGGAAATTACTAGAGACCGTGCTTCTGGTTTATTGTTTCTTAGTCAGCAAAATTATATTCAGAAAGTGCTTCATCGTTTCAACATGCATGATTCAAAGCCTGTTAGTACTCCCATTGCACCTCACTTTAAATTGTCAGCTTCACAATGTCCTAGCACTGATGAGGAGGTTGAGTACATGTCCAGAGTTCCGTATGCTAGTGCTGTTGGGTCTTTGATGTATGCCATGGTTTGCTCTCGTCCGGATTTATCTTATGCTATGAGTTTGGTCAGTAGATATATGGCTAATCCTGGTAAAGAGCATTGGAAGGCCGTTCAGTGGATTTTCAGGTACATGCAAGGCACATCGGATGCTTGTTTGAAGTTTGGCAGATGAAAAAGGAACTCGTTGGCTATGTTGATTCAGATTATCTTTGGTGATTTGGATAAGCGTAGGTCGCTCACGAGTTATGTATTTACCATTGGAGGTTGTCTTGTGAGTCGGAAGGCACATTTGCGAGATGTTGTTGCGCTGTCCACCACCGCGTAATATATGGCTATTTGTGAAGCAAGTAAAGAGTCGGTTTATTGAAAGGTTTGTTTTTGAGCTTCTTTGGAGTTGATTCTTGCATTAATCTTTTTGTGAATGACAGAGTGCAATTTATCTCACTAAAGATCGATGTTTCATGAGAGGACAAAGCACATTGAGATTAAATATAATTATGTCGAGATATTGTTGCAAAGGGTAAGCTAAAGGTATGCAAGATTAGCACTCATGAAAATCCTGCTGATATGTTCACAAAGCCAGTTCCTGTTGCTAAGTTTGAGCTTTGCTCAAGCTTAGTTGGTATTACAGCTTAGCCCAAGAGGCTGTGTGGCGCCGAAAGTATTTCTTTCTTTGTTGTGTTCAGGGTGAAGGATTGACTTATGCTACAGGAAGGAATTTGTCTCAAGGTGGAGTATGTTGATTTGTGATCCAAATTCTATACATCAATTAGGCCAGCTTCTGGACGGAGCGTAGCGGAGGCCCGTCGCCGGAGGCTTAGGGCCGGAGTATAGTTACTAAAGTCGGTTCAGAATCTCGATTCACAAATCCTGCTCTCTAACGATCGCCAAAACTGGTCACTTTTGGCTTTTTTCTGCCTGTTTTTTTTCTTCTTTATACATCTTGGAGGATCATGAGCTCCACCCTTGCCCCAAGCCAACCACTGTTTGCTCTGCATCGCCTACCGACTCCACCGCCGCCCCTACCAAACAGACCCTCTGCTCCTACAGATCTCGGCATCGCCACCCACAGTAGCTAGCGCCTTCTTGACTCGCCACACCACCTCCTCTTCTCTACCCGCCGCCCTGAAACCTAACTAACATCTCAGCCTCATCGATGGACGCCCACCACCCCACCACCACTGCAAGGTCACTGACCACCTGGGCTGTGCTGTCGCGGTCCACGATGAACTCTACAGTCGTGTAGAGTGTGGTTGAAGTCACCGGCTGCCGTCAAGCTCACCACCATTGCATTGGACTTGCCTGCTTCCGTTGCCTCACGTGCATGGTGAAGAAGGCGGCCATGGATGGCCGAGAGGTCCACGCGTGTTCAACCCAACCGTCTTGCACCCCGGCCGTAAATTAGTGATTTTGTATATATATTTTTTTGAAACAGGGAAGGAGCGCTGCCATTCAGTTAAGAAGGGAAAAAAGTTTTTACGCAGCAAAGAGATCACTCCAAAGATGGAATGATCACGCCAGCTGATCAAAGCTCAAACAAGAGGATGCTGAAGCGGTAAAAGAAGCAATAACAAGGAGACTGATTTTGTATTATGGATTTCTGGTTAGCTGATACGTGCGGAAATGACAGACCACTCTACTCCATTACCACGGCTATATATCACCATCAAAAGCGGAGTGGAGAGAGTGACTGAGCTGAACTTGCTAGCAAACCTGTCCATGTAGCTTCTTCTTCCACTCGTAGACAAAAATCGCGCTAGCTTGCTGTTGCATTGACAGGTGTGTAGCTTGCTAGAGAGAGAAAGGGAGCTTTCTGGAGAGCTAGCTACGAGTTGGACTGGACATGCATTGTTAGATGGACAGACGTGGAGACGCCACCGGCCTGCCGGAAAGATGGAGCCCAAGCTAGAGAGAGAGGCTGGACCATATATACATCTCAATACCTCATATATACATGCCGGCGACGCGCCCGAGCCGGCAACGACGGCGACGCGCGCGCTCGTCGCCAGCGACGCCGATGGGCTACCCGCCAGTGCCACCCCACGAGAGAGCTAGCTGGTCCGGCCAAGCCATGTCTGCTAGCTAGTACTACTAGTCTCCTCTGGTCCATGGCTAGCCAGCATCAGGATTCATAAAACCGGTTCGTGATTTTTACCGGGCTGGCCAATAGGGCCGGTAGGTCTGAAAATCGAAATTTTTTTGATCAATTTCGGCCGAAAATTTCAAAAAAAATTTTTGATTTTTTTTTGAAATTAAAACGGAAAAACTAAAAAATAGTGCGGTTCTGGGTTTAAACTCAAGACCTCCTCCTTCTAAGCTAACAACATTACCACCAGGCTAATGCACACATGTGTTTCAAAATTCTTTTATATTAGACAAAATTCATCCAAAACTGAACTTTTTTTGTCGGTTTGGATTCACTGGGGTCCGGTAAGACCGGTAAATTTTTCTATCGAAATCCCACGTCCCAAACAGCCCCTAATTTGCTTAGAAATGAGTATTCTACCGCTCGCGCCACCCTCCTGGCGTTCGGTCTTCAGTTAATTGTGTGGCGCTTATGTTTATTTCTATCCCTTTGATTCTGTCATCCCGTCCATGATCGATGCGGAGAGACCGTATCGATCAAGTGTGGATGGATGGCGTCTTTTGTACAGTGTTAATTTTGACAATTAATTGTACGTTGTGTTTAAGCTTGTACCTCTGCTGCTTGTACAGTTCAGTTAGCGCGTCGTTTTACTGCGCGTACTCGACTTCACCTCCTCCTGCTTCATTCTAGCAACTCGTTTGGTACTCGCGCAGTATAGACTAGCTTGTTTTTGGAAACATATAGCTAGTCTCGCTTGACACGGCGTGTATATATATATATATGTTGGGGTCCGAACGTGCGGGTGCCTGATTGGCTCAGCTTCAGGGTCCGTGCGAGCGTTGAATTAAGTTCCTCATGGCTTAAGTATTATCGGTCAGTGTCCAAGGTACTTGAAGAGTTTACTCGTCTAGTATCTTTTCAAAACAAAATAACAAAACTAGCCTCCGCACCTACAACATAAAACCACCGCGAAACATGACTTGCAGCGCGAAATCGTCGAGAAAAGCGACCTACCGCAAACTAGGACCGCGGTAGGTCACCTGCCGCGCACTCCTTGTCGTCGCATGTCCTGAAGTGCGCTCGAAGCAATGCAGTGGATACGTGTCGCTTGCCTATCCAATTATGATACTATTTTTGTTAATTCTGTGTGAAAGACTAAATTTGCTATTTCGCCACTAAAACACATCAAAAGAGCTAGTACTATATACGAACGGAAGCAGAGGAGGCAATGGAGCACCTGCAAAAGCCTGGAACATCTAATTGGATTATTGCTACAGTGCTTCTAGAGCTACAGCTAACCTACCACCGATCACGCAGACACGCCAGAAGGATGAGGACGTGGACCGGTTCCATCCAGTTTTTTTTTTTTTTTGGTCGTTGTTTTGGATGACGCAGAGCTGGGAAGGATGCCAGCGTGGCCGGCCCATTGGGCGCATAGATAAGTCACCCTGGAGATCTTTCTTTGAGGAAAAAAATGATTGTTTGTGCTGTATATTCGAGATCGCGTCCACGACTCACAGTGTAAAAAGAGACGAAGAGACAAGACGTAGTCCTCAGCTTTCTCTTAACTTTATTGATACGTCTTGTGGTGCATACAATATACAACCCTACCCTTTGTTTATAAGGAGAGGTAAGGTGTTGTCGCAATAAAATAGGTAATATGAGACTAAACTATGTTAATAGGTCTCATGGGCTGTTACTCTTAATAGGCTTAGTTTAGGTAAAGTATCCACATATCAGACCCTCAGACGGGCCGATATACAAGTTCGCGAGTATGCATGGCTAGTGTCGTAAATATCACAAACTCAAATAAATGTGATTTGTTTTGAAAATATCCTCACATTCTTTTATTCCTGAAATACTACTACGTACTACATTTCTAAATTTCCTGATGGTTATTATTTCCTCCGGTCACAAAAGAGTGATGATTTAGGATACATACGATCAGACTTTCTAAAATTTAGGCTAACAATGTCTTTATGAATGTTCAGGTTGGACATACAAAAAATGATATATGTAGATTTGTCTCAAAAAATACTTTCATAATATTATAATGTCACTATGTTTCATGAATATATTACAATAGAAATTAGCGAAGAAGTTGTGTTTTAGGGGCTATATCGATGTAAAAAAAAACGTCACTTTTTTTGTGACCAAAGAGAAGTACATTAATTCCAAGTTTCTAGGTTGCTTTGTTGAGAAACCTTTCCATCAAATACATTTCATTTTTTTTAGTTATCTACCGATGGGCCAATTATCTAGAGCGATCCGTTGACTTGACGGTAACACACTAACACTAACATACATTTTCCCTCTAACGAAGAGCTCCATGCAGATAGATTAAAAACCGGAAGTCATGCGAATATTTGATCTACTGCTAGAACAAGTAGGAAGTAGCATAGTACTAGTAACACCAAATCAGTTGTTTGCATTAGAAAAAAATAATGAGTATTAAAAGATCATGTGCATAATAATTGCTCCGAGCCTCCAATCAGACAGCAACACTTCCAAACCCTGGAGTAAACACCGGAGTGTTTCTGTGCTTTTCGCTGCTTGAAGCGTGGAACCGCAGCGCAGCGCAGCGCGAGGCCAATCATTTCAGATCGATCTCGAGCCGGGTTTAATGTATCTGGGTCAAATTAAGGGGCTGTTTAATATTGCAAAGTGTCGTGAAAAGGCGATTTTGCATCCGACACGGGCCTCGATTAGGGCTTAAGGATGTCCCCTGCGTGGAGTGCAAGCATCTTAATCACGCTGGATTAATTTCTCCTCCTCCTTCCGGCGCACTAAGCACATCTCCAATAGTTAGAGACAACATTATCTCTAACATATGTTACATCATCTTCGAATACAACATCTCCAATAGACAGTCTCTAGTACACTCTTCAACACTTATATTTTATAATTTTTCTTTAAAACGGGCCTATATGTCAACTAGAGTAAATTAATGTATCATATCTTGTTTCGTGTGCACAATCGTTTCTTCAGGAAGAGACGACATGTTCTCTCTCTTCTCCCCCTCTGTCCTCCACGTAAGATTTTGTTGACGTGACATAGCTAAGAGACGACAATAAATACACTATTGGAGATGTCCTAATAAACTCTACTCCCTCCGTTCATAAATATTGTAGGTTTTAGAAAACGCACGGTTAAACTTTTTTAACTTTAAATATTAATATATAAAAAATTATTTGTATTCGTTATGTGAAAATGATATCATTAGATTAGTCATGAAAAATATTTTCATAGAATAATAATTTTATTATATTTTATAAATATATTCATATAAAAATAATGGTTAAAGTTGCATGTTAAAGACCGTGTTGGTGTCTGCAACAACCCAAATTGGAGTCATTTGACATTTCATGGAATTTTGTGGATTTTCAAAAACTTTTGTTGCAATTTGTGTAATTACAAAATTTTGGTTGTGTTTCAAAAGTCAAAACCAAATCCTAGCCTTAAAAAGGAATTAATAAAAATCTACAAGAAAAAATGAGTTCAAGAATCTCTCTGAATTTATTCAAATTCATCTCAAAAGAATTCAAACAAAAATCAAACCTAATTTCTTCCCTCTCTCCCCTTCGGGCCGAAACCCATCTCCACGACCCAATCCCTTCCTCCCCTCGCCCTGGCCCAGCCACGCCCACGTGCCTCCCCTCTACTCTTTCCCCTCACGCGGCCCGGTCTCAGCCTGCCCCTGCACGCCAGCCCTCTCTCTCTCACCCGCATTCGCTAACCGGTGGCACCGTGCCCCACCCACCAGCCTCACTCGCGCTCGCTTGCGCTTGCTGACCGGTGGACCCCAGACCCACCTGCGGGGCACTTTTCATTGTCTTCCTCGCTAGCACCACGCCGCTCGCCTCTCTCCTCTCTATCACCATTATGACGCAGCACTCGAGTGCCCCCTCTGTGTTGTAGACCTCGAGCACGCCACCTCCGCCGCCACCTTTTTCCATCACTCGCGCCAGTTGCCAGCCCTTAAATCTCGTGAAAACACGAGTTCTTGCGCACGGCTGCAACATGGTCACCGCCATCTCGCCCATTCCCATGCCTATAAAGCTACCTGAGCACGTCATCTTCTCTGCCTCATCCACCGCAAGCTTTTGCCCTTACTCACTCCCCATCTCTTGAATTTATTTGTGTTATGGGTATTTATTTGAAGTTATCATTTTTGCGTTAAACATATTCGAACGTCGCTGAAGACCTAATCACTGCTTCAAGTCAAGATCAAGACCAAGACATATCCACATTTGAGCAAAGCAAGTCCTTACCATTGATCATGTTGAACCTATATTTCAAATACAAAGTATATTAATTTAAATTATTAGCTGCATGCTTATTATTATTTATGAAATGCTATGTTAAATATTGATGTCTAGCTATACCTAAGTTAATTATGATTATGAATCCCTTCTTTTTTGATTGATTCCATTTTACATTGTCACCCTAAGGATAATTATTACATGAGTAAATCTCCCGTTGATTAAATGAATACGACTAATGGTTGTGCTTAGATATTATTTAGTAATAAACATTGCTACTACAAGAACTTGGATACTGTGAACCGTAGCGTGGTAACATGGGTTACCACTAGAAACAGAAAAAATGTATTTACAAATGGTTGAGACTTGGGTGAGTGGTTAGTTGAGATTAGTGCTATGTGCATGCAGTGAGTTGGTGGTTTGTCTCGCCAAAGTCGATTAAGAATCGAATCATGTGTTCCATTATAAACTACTAAGCTGTGTAACCACAAGTCTGAAGGATCGTGGGAGAGCTACGAAGCACAAAACAAAAATTTTTGCCGCGCAACTAAGGACCTTCGCTAGTAATAGATCACGAGATTACTACTAGAAGCACCGACTCGTAGCGGAATTAGAGTCGATGAAGCGAGTTGATGCAGTAGTAGTTGTGCTCGCCGCACGTCTTCTCCTCCTACTCCAAAGATCGTCACGAGTTGCGGATCGTCCTAGTGCTAATGCTTCGCAACAACACGTCCAAGGTATCCACACATACGGGGCAGGGACACCACGCGTAGGAGTGCTAACATCGGCGGTGTGGTTGAAGAATGCGTGGCTATTAGGGTTTCGGGAATTATTCCAAAAGCTTATCTTACCCTATACCACCGCCCCTCTTTATATAGGCATCCATAACGGGTCTCCAGCTTGTGGCCCATTAGGAACTCGAGGCCTACAAGAATTCGGATCACCATCCAAATCAAATCCTTGCCCTTTAAGTGTGTGACCCTATAGGTTCGTGCGCGATCGGTTGTGACTCAGAAACTCTTTTCAACCACAAGTCGTTAGCGGTACCTAGCAGCACATAACGATTCCTAAACACACATAGGATATATCGGACAAACCTTAATGCAATATGATCTATGGCTAGATCCTTGTCATTTACGACCAGCTCGAATTCAGTCATGACCGGTCCATGTGAAGTTACGACCAGTCTGTAACACCTTACGACCAGTTTGTATCTCCATACGACCAGTCTGTATCTCCATACGACCAGTCTGTGACTATATTCGACCAGTCTACAACCAACTCGTATCTCCATACGACAGCACATAACTGTGTACGACCAGTTTTGACCAATCTACGATCAGCTCGTAACTGTGTACGACTAGTGTACGACCAACTCGTATCTCCATACGACCAGCAAGTAACTGTGTACGATCAGTTTCAACCAGTCTACGACTTGCTCGTAACTGTGTACGACCAGTCTATGACCAACTCGTATCTCCATACGATTAGCACATAACTGTGTACGACCAGTCTACGACTTGCTTGTATCTGATCGAACTGAACGACCTATTTGTGTATTCTCTCTTTGCCTCATGACATCTGGTTGAACTCTAGGTAAGATAATTTGTCATCCATGGACTATTCAATACTTTCTCGATCAAGTGTCGAATAACTTCATGTGGTCGATACTTCCACCACTAGTGGTATGGCCTTGCACTTTCTTTATTTGACCACAACGAGGGGCCCAGAGATATCTCTCCTGTTATGTTAAGAGGGGCAAATCCCATATCCGACCAGTCATATTCCTCCACATGTGTAATACCCCAAATGTATTCGAGAAAGAAGAAATAAATTAGAGAGAATGACCAATTAGAAAAATGTTTTAACAGGAGATTAGAGGGAGGTTTATGCATAATTTGGACAACCTAGGCTGTGGGCTTCCGGCCCACAACATTTAGGCCCAAGGGGAAGGGGCAGCTGGCCACATAAGAAGGAAAGGGGCAACCCTAGGGTTGCTACAGTAGCATGCTACAGTACCACCCGTGCTACAGCACCCTCCCACCCCTAGCTTTCGCTGCCAACCAAGAAGGAGGAAGGGAGAAGCCTTCTCGGGTGCTGCCGGCCAAGGAAGAGAAAGAAAGAAGAAGGAAGGGGAAGAAGGGAGAAAGGAAAGGGACAGATTGTGGCCTGGGGTTGGTGTTCACCGCGTTCAGTGGTGGTTCTTCAAGGGTAAGACCCGATTGTAACAGCCCAAAATCCATAAGTTGGATTAGTTAAGCATCTACTGTGCATTTATAAAAATTTGGACCTTTTTTAAAACTTTTTGTTGCTAAGCAAATAGGTTACAACCTGGTTTTTCAAAACCTAGAAATGAAAATTTTCAAACAAAATAAAAGTTTATCAAGAGTTTGAAAACTTAGTTCAGAGTAGGGTATAAAACCTTATGTTGAAATTCCTTGATTTTCAAATACTAGGATTTTAAACCTAGAATCCATTACTCCTTCTCCCTTTCAAAAGGTCAAATTGAAACTTAAGCAAGACTAAAAATGTTCCCAATATGGGAATGTTTTAGTTGGATTCTATACTCTCTTATATGCTTATTTGGATTTTTTCTGGAATTTTTGGAGGTTGTTTGGTCCCATTTGATTTGCATGTTCGAAATTGAGTTTGAATTTAAAATGCAAGCAAATCTTGTGAACAGTGCATGGAAATATTTTCCTAGGTCCTGGAGCAACAAATAAACTCACTTACAAAATTTCATAATTTTTGGAATTAAATTGCTGTTTTTAAACAACCAGTCAAAGTAGTAAATCACAAGTCAAACCACAAAAGAAGGAATTTCAATTAATTATAGAGAAAAATGCAGCATATGAAAAAATTTAGAAAAATTATACATTGATATAATTAGTGTCAAGGAGCCTCCGCAAAAATTTCATGAATTTTAGAGCTAAACAACTTGGTCAAACAAATCCCTAATCATCTCACCTTTGTATTCATTATATGACTTCATCGTTCCTGCGTGCGAGCCGACCCAACCGACTTGGTCCAACCAAGCCACCGGTTATCATTTGCAAGTAAAGCAATGGTTGTTACTCTAAAAATGAATGTTTATGGTAATATTTTCCATGTGATGGGTATTTATTTTAAATCTTGAAGATGGCTATCTTTTCATAATGCTAAGTTTGACAATCGATTTAAGTCCATATTTGCATTTCTAGGGAATATAAATATAGAGAATCCATCATAGAGATTTAACATTTATACTTTGAATCATAGGCATGTGAGCTTGTTTCTTGGTAAGAGACCAAAACCTTTCAAAGTCTTTAAGGCGATCACCTTGTTGAATCATCATACTGTATGTGGACCAATGAGCACGATCGCTAGAGGTGGATTTCATTTTCATAACTTTCACGATGATTTTAGTAGATATGGCTATGTCTACTTAATGAAGCATAAGTCCGAAACTTTTGAAAAGTTCAATGTTCATGAGGTTGAAATCAACGTGCCAGAAAATCAAGGCTCCGTCGATCGTGTGGCTATTTGAGTCATGAATTTAGCAATCATCCAAGAGTTGCGAATTTTCCATAAGTCCCCGTGAGCTCTCCAAACCTGGGATGCGAGCGCTGGAACCTTTTTGCCGGTTGATCGATTTATCTCATTACCATTATCCTTTGGTACCTCTAGAGCCTTCAACTAAGGTACCGCTCTTAAACCTATAGACACCATATGAGATATGGGTCGGAAGAGTCACGGTGTCTTTTCTAAAGATTTGGGGATGGGTTCATGTGATAGCTCGGAAGCTCACACCAAGTGGTAAATGCATTTCCGTGGTATCAGAAGGAAACCTTTGGAATTACTCTCACATAGAGGCAAATGTTTGTCGCTCAGTGGTTTTCCTAGATAACGTTTCTCACAGTCTCATGGAACAGGTGCCTTGAAGAAGTTCAAGATGAACCAATCGGGAAGACTCGACGAATGATCCCATGTGCAAATTTGGAGATACGGCAAAGACACCACACAGGCATGGAAGCGGTTAAGCGCTTGAGATATGTTATTGTTAGACAATGATGAGCTGCCATCAGGGCAATGATGGAGGACTACGAGAAATGACATAGTGCCATGAGATCCGAGATAGCATCCATGGAGACAATCAAGTTTGGAATTTGGTTGACCCTCTGTGGGTTAAAACCATAGAGTGCAAATGGATCTATAAAAGGAAGATTGATATGGATGGAAATGTTCATATCCATAAAGCTCGACTTGTGCAAAAGGTTTCGCAAGTTCAAGGAGTTGACTACGATGAGACTTTCTCTTGAGCGATGCTTAAATCAATACGGGTCATTCTAGCTATTGCTGATATTTCGACTATGAGATATGGCGGATGGATGTCAAAACGGCTTTCCTTAATGGAAATTTACCGAGGCGTGTATATGATACATCCGAGGGTTTTGTCGATCAAACAATGCTAGAAAAGTATGCAAACTTCAAAATCCATTTATGGATTGAAGCAAGCATCTCGGAGTTGGAACATTCGTTTTGATGAAGTAGTCAATGGGTTTTTGAATTTAAAATGCAAGCAAATCTTGTGAACAGTGCATGGAAATATTTTCCTAGGTCCTGGAGCAACAAATAAACTCACTTACAAAATTTCATAATTTTTGGAATTAAATTGCTGTTTTTAAACAACCAGTCAAAGTAGTAAATCACAAGTCAAACCACAAAAGAAGGAATTTCAATTAATTATAGAGAAAAATGCAGCATATGAAAAAATTTAGAAAAATTATACATTGATATAATTAGTGTCAAGGAGCCTCCACAAAAATTTCATGAATTTTAGAGCTAAACAACTTGGTCAAACAAATCCCTAATCATCTCAGCCTTGTATTCATTATATGACTTCACTGTTCCTCTGGTCTGAGCCGGACCCAACCGACTTGGTCCAACCAAGCCACCTTAGTCAGTCACCACCGCACCGCACAACTTGGACCACCCGATTGGAAATCGACAATCCGGATTGAAGGGCCGATCGGACTGCCGATCGTCCCCATCACCATGGACCATCTGATCTGCAATCAACGGTCCAACTCGGCCTTTTCTGCGTGGCACCGCGGCTGGCCCCACGGGCTCGTTCTTCTTCCTCGATTCAGCGCATCCTGCTGCGGTAGCGTCGTTGCGTCATCGCCCAACTGCTCGCGCCCACGGTTCTGACCTCGCGCCCGTGGTCTGGCCGCGTTGTCCAGTCCACGCTCTCACCTGCCCCTGTTCCCTCGCCGTCCCCTCGACATCGCTTGTGTCAGTGCGCCATGACCCGAGAGCGTCATCGCCATGTGAGCTCCCATCGTGACTCTCCGCCCTTCCCCCTTTGAATAGCAGCCAAGGGCCCCTTGGACAACCATTTCTTCACCCCAATTGCCCCGGCCTCTTCTTCTTCCATGTCCCGAACCGAGCTCCAAAGCCAAGAGCCATGGCAGCACTGCCAAGGGCACCCGTGCCGTTCCGACCTCTCCGACTGATCTTTGGTCCCCGCCGACCCCATCACGGCGCGCCATACACCTCCAGCAGTCGAACCCCTCCATCAATTTTGAGCTAGCATCACCGTGGAGTCGCGCACCCGGGTTCTTCTCCAGCTCCGGCCGCCACCGCCGCCCGCGTTACTACTCCTTCTCCGATGCCTCCCCTTTTGATTCCTTCCGTCATGAGCATCCTTATACCTCCCTTTACCTTCCCCATCACTCACTTGCTCTCTCTTCCTCCCCAGGTCGCCGCCGCCGTTGGCCCATCCCGTGCTGCCGTTGGCTCCCATCGCCGATGTAATACCCCAAAATTATGAGGAAGAATTATCGGGAGAGAGTTATCCGAATTAAGAAAAGGGCCGAATAGAAAATGGATAATAAAGCAGTTAGAGAAGGGGTTTAACGCAAAACTGTGGCAACTTGGGCCTGGGCCTCGGCCCATGAGGCCCTATGGTGGCCGACAAGGGGGGGAAGCACCCCTCCCCCCCCAAATCCTAGCCGCCCCTCCCCTCTCCCTTGCGCCCCTCCCACCCCTAGGCAGCCGCCCCTCCTCTCCTTGTGCGCCCCTCCCTGATCTAAACACCTCCCTCGCTGCATCTCCCCGCTGTCCGGCAAGGCGCGACCTTCTTCCGCTGGTCGTCCAAGGAAGGAGACGCGAAGGATCACGCGTGTGGTGGCCGGCCAAGGAAGGAGAAGAAGGAGGAGGAAGAGAGGGAAGGGTGAAGGTTCACGGGCGGTGTCCTGGTCTTCGGCATTCGTCAAGGGTAACCTCGGTTTTCCCCCGAGTAGATGCATCTTTTGTTGTTGTAGCAATTTCGGTAATTAGCCCTATTCAGGACAGTTCGAGTTAGATCGTCGTTTTGTTTTAGTTGCGGGCAGAATCAGCCCTGGACATCTCCTAGAGTATTGTAGAGGACGTCGTTAGCTTTCGATGAAGTATTAGATCGCAAAATTTGGACCTTTGTAGCAGAAGTTATGAATTATTTGGTGGGACTGTTCTGCGAATCTGTCTGTAATCTGATGAGTTTTAGTAATCTATCTTGTGTGATCTGTTAGAGGGAAACATTTGAGGATCTCAGTATAACAAAAGTTGTAGATAATTATCGTAGCTTTCAGGGAAGGTCAAGAACGCGAAGTTTGGACAAACGAGCTAAAAGTTATGAAGGTTTTAGTGTACTGTCCAGAGAACCTGACGTGAAAATGATGTTCTGTTAAAAGACATGTTAGGCGTAGTTGATGGCCGAATCAGGAAGGCCCACCAACTAGGTTTAGCTGGGGAATTTGTTAACCTTTAAATGAAGTCCAAGATCAGCTCATTTTGACTCTTGTACTAAAAGATACGAATTTATGAATACTACTGTTTACAGAAGGTTGGTTCAGCATTTAGGAAATTGGAGTCGGGGTCGCGTTTCAAGCTATTGCTATTTCGTGCTTGCTCATATGGTTTATTTGGTCCATTACTGTTGTCTTAGAAAGATTTTAAATGTATTTTTAGGTGGGTGACTGGTCACGGAGGCAGCACCTACTCGCATCCTCCGTTCTCACGCGGTTGAGGCAAGTACCTTGCTTGGTAGTGTTGTTGTGGATGTTTTGACAATGCTTACCGGTATTTGATATATAGCGACTGTGGTTAAATTGATAGTGTGTATGCTGGTTAAAGATGATGAGTGCTTTTGTTACATGCTTGCATTTGATAATTAGTAATCGTGGTTGATTGATGGAAAGATATGCTGGTTTTAGCTGATGCAAGCTTATGATAAGAATGGTTATAATTCATGTACAGTGCTGATGTTGTTCACGCATGTTGCAAAACTGTTATTGTTCATGTCCACTGTTGGAGCATACATAAAGATGCATGATTGAGATCCCCATATTCATGGAATGTGGGCAATTGAGGAGAGATCCCCATCATGTAACGATAGGCTAAGATCCCCACACTTGCGGAGTGTGGGGTTGAGGTCCCCTTTACTTGTGGAGTATAGGACAATTGGTCCCTGTGCTTGTGAGCACAGGCATGGGTTTGCAGCGACGGTTGCTTACCCCGCATTACTGTTGTAATGCGCAAAAGAGTGAAAAGTGAAAGGTTGCACTGCATGCCTGCATTCATACTTCATGTGATAAAGTTTTCGAGCAAAGATTAGAATTGAATGTTGATGCTTTAATTATGTAGTAGTGTTTCTTTATGTGGTACTTGCTGAGTTCTTGAACTCACCCTTGCTTTTATTGTGTTTTTAGGTACCGTTGCAAGAACGTCATGCATGGGGGGAAAGTAGACTCGACTGGGTTCACACACTGCCACCCATCATTAATAGTTGATTAGATTTTGGAATATCAGCTAATAAATGAGCAAACTGCTTAAGTTTGGTTTATGGTTAGGTTTCACGCATTGAGTTTTGTAATAATAATAAGTAGCACTCGTTAGACATCTTGATTTATGTTCTAGTTGTTTATCATAACTCTATTGATTAGTAAGGATTTTGGATGAAGAAATTTGGAGTTATGATTCTCAATTATATGTTGGAACCTCCAGCTAGCTACTAATACAGGGGAGGTTCTGCCGAAAATTTGGTAGAATATCTTTGGTTTAGAATTATTTAGTGTAGTTTGGTAGCATTCCAGGCTCATGTTGGACTGGGGTGTTACAGTTGGTATCAGAGCGGGCTGTAGGTCCGTGGTGATTGGATTTACAACTTAGGCAACGTAATTTGCTAAAATTTTGTAATGGTTAATGAACTTAAAAACCTGACACACTGGTGCACAGTAGGATGGGATGGGTCAAGCATTGCATATACGCTTCTGTTATATTGTATTGATGATTCCTGTTACGAGATGACCTTATATGCCTATAATATGATTCTATAATTAGTATGAGTGATGGTAGCGCTTGTTGAGAGGTCGAGGTCGTGGTTGTGGCCCTGGGCTTTACCAGGGCACACCATCTTTCGTGGTATGAGAATAAGGAAGTGGTTACCTCAGATGTCTTAGTACAGGCGCCGGTTACCTCAGATGTCTTAGTACAGGCGTCGATAGTGAGTATCTTTAGAAAGTTGTTCTCTTCCTTGAGTTCGAATTTGGTCAACTCTTTTCCAATAGTGGTTGATGAATTTCTTTTGGGTCAATAGTTCATTGCAGTTGGGGGATTTCTTTGAGAAGGGTTGATGTATTTTCATTGGCTTAATTTGTCCGTTAGAGCAATTACTGTTTTTCCAACTGTTGAGTTATTCTTGCTGCTAGTGGACTCGTTAGTTGTCAATATTGACCTTTATAATGGAGTTTTGTCTTTCTCGTCGGGAAACATGACCCATTTATTCGCCTGGTATTTTTGGTTAATGAAAGTTTCCTCTTGCAAGTTTTTTTTTAGGGTGTGGAAGCTTTGACTCAATAAAACTTCTTTGGGTATTTTGAGTGTAGAAGTTGAATGGTTCTCTTTTATAAAAGAAAATATAAAACCCTTTAGCGATGTCTTCTCGTGGTTAAGGCAGAGGTTATAATCAAATAAATTGATGGATATGAAATGAGTTATTAAGGTGGGTCTGTAGCGTAGTGCATTATAAATCCTAACGAGTGTCCCTGGGAGTGAAATCGATCAAATTGACATGGTCCTCTAGTAGTCCTTGATGAACTGTGATAAGGAGTATGACCACACTTAATTGGAATCAAAAGAGTTATTAAGAAGTGTGGAAAATTGGTGAAAAGGTTGATCATTAGAATTGTTTAGTTTCTAAACTTGTTAGATTATTTGGGTCTCAATAGATTAATCTAACTGTGTAGGAAGAGAAATATAATGATGTGTTCGACCGTTGTGTGAGGACCCCGGTTTATTTGACTTGTACTGCTTAGCCTTCCATTGACCCTAGCATCACAAAACAAATAAACCAAACCTCGAGATATGTATACTTCCCAGAAATGCAGTATACACACCCCGTTTACAAAATCATGCATCAATTCCATACATCCATACAACAAGTTTGGAAAACGACATACATAATATAGAGTTATTACAACAAAGGGCGACTGGCCAACTAACAACAAAGTATCAATAACAGCAGAAGCAAAAGTGCCATTAGATGGCTAAGACAAAAACCAACCAGTTAGCCACATAACCACAGGGCAACCGAGCGGGCCGCCAAGCTAGTCGTCCATACCGTAGCAAAACTCACCAAAGTTAATCCCTTGGGGATCAACCTTCTTCCTCTGTAACAATTAAGCAAAACAAATGCGTACAAAATTGTACTCGCAAGACTTACGGGTAACAAACCTAGTTACTACTACATGCAAGCTTTAATCAAAGGATCAGGCTCGAGGTTAGTTTCAAAGATAAAGCAAGTTTTATTTGCAATAGATAATAATTTGAAAGCACCTTTGACAAACTGAATTTTATTTACATAAATAACTGCGATACGATAAGTAGTAGCAACAACATCCTAGAGATGACTAACCCAATAGCCATCACAACCATAGCACGAATTACCCATTCGTACCACCCATGTCAAGTTTTAATTTAAAAGGTTGTAGTCTAACTCTTGAAAAGCTTACCCAAGAGTGTCCATAACCTAGGACAAGACTATTCGAATAGTTTTAACTCTACAGGGGTGTACCAATGTACCCACACTTCAGACCGCCTTTCCACCAGCCACGGTCAGCATACTTCCTTTTGTATGCAGGCACGGCTATGTCCTACGAGACATTTCCAATGGAATGCGTTAATTAAGAGTCGCACGTATGGGGTTGACCCTCAGTGACCAGCCGGCGAAATGGCCACCAGGACCATACGTTGTGGTGGGGTCAGGCAAAGCCGGGAGTCATTAGCCATTTAGGGTAAAGTTAGCCGGACAATTACAAGACCCCAATCGGGGTGGAGGACCTAGAAAGGAACCACCCCGGTCACACCTTTGCGATCCTTTTTCTCTATAAACTACAGCCAGCGACTCATTAATTAATGCCTCCCAAAGTACTTAGTCAAGAGAGGTCCCATTTCCCTCTAGTGTGGTTAGCACGCACAAAAATGCTTGGATAATAGGTACTCACAAGTAGTTCGGTCCTTAATTGACTCGGGCACCATTCCAGTCACACCCACAATCACACCATCTTACCATTGTGCCCAAGTCCAAATCATTTTGTTTTCGTTTTTAGTTTTCATGAATAAACATAGCACAAAAGATGAATCATAATATTGTAATAAGTTTGTGCGATCAAGGCTATCGACTAAGTCGACAACCGCCCAATTCTACCGTTATCTAAGCATTCTAAGCATGACACCGTAAAGACAATAGAAGAGCATAATTAGATCACCGGGCTCTAATTCACCAGCGATATTAATAACTTATGTTTTGTGGCAGGGGATGAACAATTTAAAGGCAACCATGCAATGGAATTAGCTACCTCTAATCGATAAAATAAATCTTGACACAAGAGGCATGCATAATTAGGTTTTGCAAACAAGATATTAGAATTTAAAAGTAGTAGGAGCAATATGATCAAATGATGTTACACTGCTTGCCTTGTTGCAGATTACTTTCTTGCTGCAGAGGATTCACTCACGTACTCAATAATTTATTCGAAACCTAACGTGAAAAGACGATAAAACCAATAAGAACGAAGAACACCAAAGAAAACTCAACAACAAAAGTTCTCCAAACGCCATGAAATTTGTACAGTAGCAAGATTATGACTTTATACAATTTTAGAAACAAGAATTACTTCATTGGGACTAAGTATGAAAAATTTATGGCTAAAACAAATCCTATGAGCCTGATAATTCAATTTTAATTCCTATCTGTTACTGTTCATGGCATAAATTTCTGGAATGATCTAAGACTTGAAATTTTTATGGTAGGAAGATATTGACATCCTAAGGTTAGCAAAATTGAGTTTGCCCAAATTGGAGTTAAAATGAATTAGATATGATTTTTCTAAGTTGTAAACCTAGCATATCACATTTTTCAGAAACATAAACATGCTCAAAGCCTATTTTATATTGTAGTATGTTAACAGAGGGATTTTCTAGCATTGAGTTTACATATTTTGGATTTACAGGGAATTACTTGTGTCTTTTACAAACTTAACAGGATTTTCTAGATACTGAAAATAAGGTTAAACTCATTAACTAGTGTTTCTGGTGTCATCTGGGCCTACAACCATTTTTACATTAAAGTTTGGTATGAGAGAGAACGAACCCCGGGAAGTTCTAAATCTAAATAAAACCTAATTTTCAGATTTTATTGATTTTCCCGAATTATTTTTCTAAAGGAAATCCTAATTATTGCGCAAGCATGACGTCACCGAAATTTCGAATTAACGTTTTAAAATGAATTTCGGCAATGGGCCCACGCGTCATTGACTCGGCCCACAGTGGACTGATTCCACCGAGCCGAGGGTGAACCGGTGCGGTGGACTGGCCACGCTGCTGTGACATGGCGCCACACGACGCTGACGCGGTGCGGGATGCTGAGGTGGCGCCACCGTGGCTCACACCTGGCTATGCCATGTCGGTACGAGGCCGGCGGCGGCTCGGTTGCAAGCTCGCCGGCGATAGGGACTCCGGCGAGGGGTGTGGTTAAAACCAAAAGGAAGAGGGAACGATGCCGAACATGATGCTCACCGGGGTTGCACGAATGCGCGGCGGAGGATCACCGGCGACGAGTGTAATACTCCGTCTCCGTTTAGAGAGAATTCAGCCGAATTCAATTTCTTTAAATAGAAATTTTGACTTTTCGCTCTTTCTTTCAGTTTTGGGCTCGAGGCCTTTGGCCAAAGAGGTCAAGGGGGCTGTGGGCCAAGGGGGCAGCCATGGGCCAAGGGGCAGCCATGGGGCCCATAGGCCCATCTAGTGGCCACCAACATAAAGGGTGGAAAAACCCTAATTTTCCCCCACTTCTCCCTCTCCCTCTCCCCTTTGGCCGCCGCCCCTTGGCCTCCCCACCCTGTGCGCCCTGCCTCCTCCCCTCCCCGACGTCTCCCCATGGTGCTGGCCCTCAAGACGACATCCTCGCTGCGGAGTTGATCCCTTCTCACTGCCGGTTTTCGCGAGGAACGGGGAAAGCTTTTGCGGGCTGTAGAAGAAGAAGAAGGGGAATCACCACCAACTTCTTCTTCGAGGCTCGCTCAGCGTCATTTCCCACGTCGTCAAGGGTAACGATGTGTTCTTGGGATTTCTAGAAGTCTTTCGTTAAGTGAGCGAGTAGTTTTGTTAAATTCCAGTCTGTCCGCGTTTCGTTCAGTTCTGTCCAGTATGTTGGAGGGGTTGTTTCGGTTATTTTTAGGCAGAATCTGAAGGTTTGGTCTCCTAGAGATATGTAGGCCTCGTTCTTAAGTTTCAGTGGCCACCAAGTTTACTTGATTCCGAGGTCTGAGTCAAAAGTTATGGATGTTTTAGTACCTGCTGCCAGAAATCTGACGAGAATAATCTGTCTGGATATTTTCTAAAATATGATAGGGAAATTGAAAGAATCTGAAAGTTCACCCAACTAGGTTATTGTAGAGGATTCGATGACCTTTTCAGATTGGTAAAGAACGTTCAATTTGGAGTTACCTAGTGAAAGTTATGATCTTTTTAATTCTGCTGTTCATTCTGTAGACAGTTTCTGTACTGAAAGTTCAAGCATTGATTAACCCATTAAATTGACCAAATTGGATTGTCGTGTCAACTAGAGGTTTGTAGATAGATCAGTTAAGAATCTACAGCAATTGGGTTTACCATTTTTCGACTTCCAGACATTGAGTTATGTTAATTTTCGTGCTGCTGTCCAGATACAGTTTATGGCAGAAATCGTTGTTTTCAGTTTAGGCTTTGTAAGAATGACTTGAGTCATCAGGAAAGCAGGGTAGAACGCCGATTAGTAGTGCTGGGTATATTATGTCCTTATTGAAATTATTTTACTTGTTTAGGAGGTGAAGCCTCGGGTTTAGGAGTATCACCTTTGCCGACTAACGCGTCGCATCGCGGATGGCAAGTACATTGCCACCCTTAATGATTGTGATTGATGAATGTTTATATGGTCATGCTGTGATTTTGTATGATACGAGAGAAGATGGATTGTCTATGTTCTTTCATATGCGTTGAATCCATGTTTTGTTATCATGTCTTTCAATATTCGTATTTCATTCTATGCATTCATTATGCATGTTTCATCGACGAAAGTGGATTACAAGTCCCACCATTCCGGTGTGGGCGGTGTTGGACATTGTCATGTCCGTCCACGAGTGGATTTGAAAGACCCATTAATTCCGAATGGGCATGTAAGACCCATTAACTCCAAGATGGGCAATGTTGGACACCGTATGAAACGTTCTTCATACGGAAGTGGATCCCGCATTTTTGTTAAGATGCGGGCTTGAGTGAACACCGACGGGTGTTTCATCGGCTATACTGCAGATATGCATGTGTGCAGTCCATTCCTTTGATTTTGAGCATTCATATCATGTCTTCATATGTAATCAGTTGTGATGTGATCGAACCTGATGATGAGTTTGTCTTATTCATATTGAATGATTATCTTATTGATAAATGTACTTACTGAGGCATGGACTCACTCTTGCGTTGTTTGTTTATTTTAGGTAACCCCTGATGTTGGCTCACTTGGGAGGGAGTAGACACGCACTACTCGTTCACATCATCCTATTTATGTTCAAGATTAAATTTAGTTCTATCTTACATTCGTTAATGATGAACTGTAATAATTAAATTATAGTCAGTGAAGGAAGGATACCTTCTCCACATGGATGTTGATTTATTACTGCGTGTGAACCTTCTTTATTGATGATCAGTATTAAATAACTTAGAAGGTGAAGGAAGGATACCTTCACCATGTCCTGTTTATCTTAATGCTGTCTTTAGTTGATATGCTCATTTCAAATTCTTCCGCATTATGGTTGTATGTTAGATGTTTTAGGTGACATCTTGGCTTCCGGATAGCCAGGGTGTTACAGTTGGTATCAGAGCGGGCTTTAGGTCCGTGGTTAATAGAAGAACATTAAAATGACACACTGTGCACAGTAGGTGGGGTTGGAAATTACATTGCTTCCGCATTATCTGTTGTTTTGTTTCATTTGTTGAGCAAATGTTGAATTGCTTATGTACTGTTATTCTTGTTGTTAATCTATGATGTGCTATGATATTCAATATCTATAAACTAATACTATGTTTGTCATGAGATGATCCTGTATATTCATAATTGGGTATTTTGGTGAAGCGTGTTGTTAACGGATGACAAGAAGTGGAGGTCGTGGTTGTTACTTTGGATTCACGTGTTACACCACCGCTCGCAATACGTGGTTAGAGGAGTAGTTATCCCGAGTACCATAGTTTCAGGTGTTTAGCGTGAGTTGCTTTAGGAAGTTGTTCTCTTCCTTGATTCCTGAATTTGGCAATTCTTATCCTGTGGTGGTTGATGAATTACTCTGAGGTTTGTGGTTCATGATAGTTTATGGTTTTCAATAGATCCCTCTTGGTTCTCGGAAACAATTATTGCTTTTCGACTATTGAGTTGCTTTTACCACTTGTGATCGTTGTCAATTGGCAAGATTGATGTTTTCATGGTTGCTTATTCTTTCTCATTGAAAAAGAATGACTTATTTACTCGTTTGATAGCTTGGTTGGTGAGAGTTTTCCGCTGTAAGTTCGTTTGCATGGGAAAGCTTTGGCTTTATGCGTTTCTTTTGGATTACTTCGAGCGTTGAGGTTTGAAGTCTCTCTTTTGCTGCGGTAAGGTGTTAGAATCCTTTTGTGATGTCTTGTCATGCTTAAAATGAGAAGTTATAACTAAACGAATAGATTGTTACGATATGAGTTACCAAGTTGGGTTATTAGCATGGTGCAAATCAATTATTCTTAATTACCATCCATGAAAGTGAAATTGATTAATTTGAAATGTCCTTGTATTTGATACTTGGTGTATGTTAAATAAAGACTGTCCATATCCGTTCAGAACCTATAGATCTTACTTAAGAGCTAGATTTATCTATTTCCTGGTATGCTAAAATTGTTGAAACTTGTATAAAGTACCAGATGAGTGCTGGTGTTTCGACTCATGAAACCTTGTTTATGGGAAATTATGTTAGTGAATCTTTAATCATGTTTTGAAATGATTTCTGAACAAAGGTGAAATGTGAATTTATGTTTATATATGGTTATGTGATTGCAAATGGAATTAGTACCGTATGTACACACATGATTAGTACAATCATCGATTGTTAATGAGCGCTGAAGAAAGTGTTGAGCAACACCAACAGTTGAGTAGATGAATTTCGTAAGTAGCCTTTGATAGCGTGCCTTGTGATATTGTTATTGCTTAGCATAATCTTGTTATGATAAATTTGTTTCAACCTTGTAGTTTGTGTTCCCTTTGGGAAGTTTTAGGATGGAGTAATAAAGTTTGATGACTCTTGGTACTAGTGTATGTTGTCGATGTTATTAAATAGTCAAAATGTGAGAATGAGGTTAATTCGCGTAGTAATTTGATCACCCATGGTGATATTTTCTAAATGATCAAGTTTCAAGTTTTGTGTTCATGATCTTTTGGGGGTTCAGGCTTTATGTGGTAAATGAAGTTATCGAGTATCGATATGTTGCAAAGTTATAATGATTCTTCAGTGATACAAGTGCTTCGATCTTGAATACTTATTTGTTCTTATCTGTTAAGGTTCGATGTTCTCTTCTTGTGAGGCTTATGCTTTCAACTGTGGACTCCACTAATGTTCTATGAGTTCATTGCTTAACTGGTTTTCCCCTTGGTCCCGTGCTCAGTGCGAGTGGTAGATGAGTTTTCTAGTTAGTGAAAAGTCGTTTTCATTTGTCTCTTCTTTTGAGAAAGAATCAACTCATTCTTTTCACGTGGGTCTTTCGAAGTGTTTTCTAAATGTTGTTGTGAAATTAATGTTAATAACCATAGTAATTTGATCGCCTTTGGTGATATCGTTCAGATGAGAATATTTCAAGTTCAGCTTCCGTGATATTTTCTTTGATCTCTTGAATCATTTGGTAGCTGAAATTATTTTAAATAAATTAGGGTATTGGATTGTCCTGTTGCTTCTTAAGAGTTTTGTGTGATTTAATTCTAAAGGCTCTTTGGTCTGAGTTGGCAACGTGAGGTTGCAATCAAAGAAGTTATGTTGGTTCCCTTAAGAGGAGAATAATCTTCTTGTTTTTCATGAAATCCTGTAATTGAAAATGTTTCGAGTTTGGTGGCTGAGATTATTTGGATCTCATGTTTCTTGTGTAGTTGAACTGTTCTGAACAAATATGACGTATGGAAGAATTTTTATTGGTTCTTAATTAGTCCTTGTGGTTTGGACTAAAGACCTTATCTTGTTCGTTGTGGCAAAGTGATGTTAGTCAAAGAATTAATTACAGTGTTAAAGGAAAGAGTGCAGTAGGAATATTTGAGAATTGAGTCAAAGTTTTGTAACTTGTGGTTATTTGAATTGTTCATAAACTTTTTGCTCTTTTCACTCAAGAGTTGTCGAGTTTCAATCGCAATGTCATTCTTCTTGTTGGTGGTTATTTGCTATTCCCTTTTCGAGGGATGCGTGCACTCCACGGTGAACTCAATTTTCGTTTTCTCAGATCTTCGTTACCAGATTATTTCTTTTGGTTTCATGCTCACTGTGAGCAGCAACATTTTCCTGTGTGGTGAAATTTGTTCTTGTTCGCCTCTTTCTTTTGAGAAAGGATCAACCGTTTTGTGCTGTAACGTTTTACAAATCGTAAGTTGTTATTTGTTTGGTGGTGGTTAAGTGATTGTAGGGGTGAGATTTTGCTACCCAGCTATTGGAGGAGTAATAGAAGATGAGTTGGTTTTGACCTGAACCTCTTGGAGGGAAGTTGATTCAGATGGAATGTATGGTTTCGAAGTAAAATTGTATATTGTTCGACTAAGTAGGACCTATGGTATAGTGTAGTTCCAGAACCTTGGTTCATGTTGAAATGTTGGGGATTATCAAATGTATGGAAACCGTAATCAATTTTATAGAGTAACACCATTGAAAGTATCGTGATGTTGTATGAATGATTCCTGATGATGTCAATGAGTGAGTATGTCGGAATTGGGGGAATCTTAGAGATTTAATCCGATGATTTCATTATTTGTTATAAGAGGAATTCGTTGTAGAGGTCTCAGAGGTTAAATTTGGGCTTTCCGTTTTCATGCTAAACTTTTGGTCGCCCAAAGATTTGTGTGTAGAGGAGATAGAAAACTGGAGTATTCTGAGTAGTGGAATGATTGTCGATAGAACCCTTCTGATGTAGTTCATGAGCGGGTGTACTGAGGATTCTGATGTGTTATTCCTAAAAGTTGTAGGTGATGAGATTGTATGGGTTTTTTTTTAGGTGCTTTGGTGCCTTCTATCAAATTAATGTCATCAGTTGAATGAGTTGTCTAGAGTATTCAGTGGAATCAATAGAGTCTCTCTACAACAGGTGTGGAAGATGTATTTCGGTTTAAGCCTAACTTGAGGATGTAAAATGAAGATGGTTGAGACCGTTTGGTATGCGATGAATTCGAATTCCAAGGTTGGAGAGATGTTTTATTCCAAAAAGTGAAACTAAGGAAAAAAATGCCTTCTTGATTAGTGAAGCGTTTTCTTTATTCTCGCAGGAGCTTTGTGCTGTTGACCAATGTCTTTCGTAAGTTGAGTTTGACTCGATTTTGGTATGTGTCGTTCTTATCGGTTCAGAAAGAATAAAGGAAGTTTTGATTTGGGTATTTAAAATGATTCCTCCTTTGGTTTTCGTGACGTTTATTCGCAAACTACCACTTGATGGGTGGAAAGGTTTTCGTGATGAAATTCTGATTTCTGGATTTTACTCTTCAGTACCCAGTTGGTAACATCTAGTTGTGACGTGAATCTTTCTTATTCAGATGTGTTTTGTCGGTAAAAGAGTTTGCTTGAAGAGATTTCGATTGTATGTTTCCAGTTAAAGGAGGTGATCCTTGTTTTCAGTGAAGAGTTCAATTGAGAGGCGGAATAAGAGTTCCGTGTTCTTTGTGCTTGTCGTGTGATTCGGTATCATTGGGAAGGTTAACCCAAGATACATTGGGTTGTTTTTGCTAGTTGGCGACGCCGGGGTGCCTCGAGTCTATGCGCGAGTATGTAACGTCTTGTATGTTCTCGTGTTGAGTGAGTACCTAGAAGTACCGGGTTGAGTGTTAGTTCAGACGTCGTGTTACGTCGTTGTGTTGTGGTATTTTTTTTCGGTCCAAGGGAGAGGCTACTTGGGAAGTTGGAGTTTCGCGTGCGTGAGTGTTATCCGGTTTTGTACACCACGGTACGTGGTTACCGTTGTTAGTTCTCGCCAGTGTTTGTTCTTCGTAGATTTGTGTGAGGATTCGAGGCCGAATCTCGTTTAAGGGGGTAGAATGTAATACTCAGTCTCGTTTAGAGAGAATTCACCAATTCAATTTCTTTAAATAGAAATTTTGACTTTTAAATCTGTTCTTTCAGTTTTGGGCCTGAGGCCTTTGGCCAGCAGGTCCAAGGGGGGGGGCCTGTGGGCCAAGGGGGGCAGCCATGGGCCAAGGGGGCAGCCATGGGCCAAGGGGGCAGCCATGGGGCCCATAGGCCCATCTAGTGGCCAGCCAACATAAAGGGTGGAGAAACCTTAATTTTCCCCCACTTCTCCCTCTCCCTCTCCCCTTTGGCCGCCGCCCCTTGGCCTCCCCACCCTGTGCGCCCTGCCTCCTCCCCTCCCCGACGTCTCCCCATGGTGCTGGCCCTCAAGACGACATCCTCGCTGCGGAGTTGATCCCTTCTCACTGCCGGTTTTCGCGAGGAACGGGGAAAGCTTTTGTGGGCTGTAGAAGAAGAAGAAGGGGAATCACCACCAACTTCTTCTTCAAGGCTCGCTCAGCGTCATTTCCCACGTCGTCAAGGGTAACGATGTGTTCTTGGGATTTCTAGAAGTCTTTCGTTAAGTGAGCGAGTAGTTTTGTTAAATTCCAGTCTGTCCGCGTTTCGTTCAGTTCTGTCCAGTATGTTGGAGGGGTTGTTTCGGTTATTTTTAGGCAGAATCTGAAGGTTTAGTCTCCTAGAGATATGTAGGCCTCGTTCTTAAGTTTCAGTGGCCACCAAGTTTACTTGATTCCGAGGTCTGAGTCAAAAGTTATGGATGTTTTAGTACCTGCTGCCAGAAATCTGACGAGAATAATCTGTCTGGATATTTTCTAAAATATGATAGGGAAATTGAAAGAATCTGAAAGTTCACCCAACTAGGTTATTGTAGAGGATTCGATGACCTTTTCAGATTGGTAAAGAACGTTCAATTTGGAGTTACCTAATGAAAGTTATGATCTTTTTAATTCTGCTGTTCATTCTGTAGACAGTTTCTGTACTGAAAGTTCAAGCATTGATTAACCCATTAAATTGACCAAATTGGATTGTCGTGTCAACTAGAGGTTTGTAGATAGATCAGTTAAGAATCTACATCAATTGGGTTTACCATTTTTCGACTTCCAGACATTGAGTTATGTTAATTTTCGTGCTGCTGTCCAGATACAGTTTATGGCAGAAATCGTTGTTTTCAGTTTAGGCTTTGTAAGAATGACTTGAGTCATCAGGAAAGCAGGGTAGAACGCCGATTAGTAGTGCTGGGTATATTATGTCCTTATTGAAATTATTTTACTTGTTTAGGAGGTGAAGCCTCGGGTTTAGGAGTATCACCTTTGCCGACTAACGCTGTCAGATCGCGATGGCAAGTACATTGCCACCCTTAATGATTGTGATTGATGAATGTTTATATGGTCATGCTGTGATTTTGTATGATACGAGAGAAGATGGATTGTCTATGTTCTTTCATATGCGTTGAATCCATGTTTTGTTATCATGTCTTTCAATATTCGTATTTCATTCTATGCATTCATTATGCATGTTTCATCCACGAAAGTGGATTGCAAGTCCCACCATTCCGGTGTGGCGGTGTTGGACATTGTCATGTCCCGTCCACGGAGTGGATTTGAAAGACCCATTAATTCCGAATGGGCATGTAAGACCCATTAACTCCAAGATGGGCAATGTTGGACACCCGTATGAAACGTTCTTCATACGGAAGTGGATCCGCATTTTGTTAAGATGCGGGCTTGAGTGAACACCGCGGGTGTTTCATCGCTATACTGATATATGCATGTGTGCAGTCCATTCCTTTGATTTTGAGCATTCATATCATGTCTTCATATGTAATCAGTTGTGATGTGATCGAACCTGATGATGAGTTTGTCTTATTCATATTGAATGATTATCTTATTGATAAATGTACTTGCTGAGCCATGGACTCACTCTTGCGTTGTTTGTTTATTTTAGGTAACCCCTGATGTTGGCTCACTTGGGAGGGAGTAGACACGCACTACTCGTTCACATCATCCTATTTATGTTCAAGATTAAATTTAGTTCTATCTTACATTCGTTAATGATGAACTGTAATAATTAAATTATAGTCAGTGAAGGAAGGATACCTTCTCCACATGGATGTTGATTTATTACTGCGTGTGAACCTTCTTTATTGATGATCAGTATTAAATAACTTAGAAGGTGAAGGAAGGATACCTTCACCATGTCCTGTTTATCTTAATGCTGTCTTTAGTTGATATGTTCATTTCAAATTCTTCCGCATTATGGTTGTATGTTAGATGTTTTAGGTGACATCTTGGCTTCCGGATAGCCAGGGTGTTACAACGAGGTTAAGCGGCGGCGCGATGCGGCTTGTGGCGGCGGCGGTGCTCCCGTGGGATTCCGGTGATGCGAAGGCGAGCCCCGGGTAGGTCTCAGTGCCGCGATGCCGAAGAGGCGGTCGGAGTTTTCTCGGATCGTCGATCGCGCGCTAGAGGTCGCGAAGCGCGGCGGCCGTCGGTGAAGAAATGCCGATTCCGGCGATCTTGGAGGCGGAGGGAAGGAGTGGGTGGTGTCGCGGTGATGAGTGAAGGGAGGCGGTCCCGGTGCGCTCTTTATAGGGGTCGGAGGGGACCGAAGCGAGGAGATCGTGCGCGCGGAATCGGCGGCGGTAGTGGCGAGGTTCCGGTGATCGTGGGCGCTAGGAAGGGGGAAACGGCCGGAAGTGGGGCGGCGTGACGAGGGCATTTTAATGCGAGCCTCCGCGTGAAGAAAGGAAGCGGAAAGGGCGGCATTGATGGAGCTCGCGGGGGCGGTAATGGCGGCGGTTCGGGGTCTCGCGCGAGGAAGAAGGGGGCGGGGAAGAAGACGTCGGGCGGGCCCACGCGGCAGCGAGAGAGAGGAGTGGGGGTGAGGCGCCCGGCTCGGATGCCGTCGGATGAGGATCCGACGGTGGAAGGGAGTGAGGGGGAAGGCCGGGGTGAAGCGGGCCGGCTGGGCCGCGGTGCGCGAGAGGGAGAGATGGGCTGGGCTACGGAAAGTTTCGGCCCAAAAGCCATTTTCTGATTTTAATTGTTTTAACGATTTATATATTCCAGTTAATTAAAAAGGGCTTTAGAAAATAGCAAAATATTTCCAAAAATTATGAGAAAATTCACAGAAATTCCCATACTTATTTTGGACTTAATAAAATTATTTCCAACTAAATGTTGGCTTTTAATTTTGCAAATAAATTATTTTGGCTTTAAAATATTTAAAAAAATTCAGAAAATCTTAGAAATTAAGTGAATTTTTATTTTTCAATTTAAATCCAATAAAACTTCAAGAACTTCAAATAAATTTTAAATTTGACTTTTAAAATTTCAAAGATTCAATTAAAGCAATGAAACTCTATCAAATTTCAGAAAGTTCAATAAAATAATTATTTTATTTTGGTAACAACACTTTGGGATGTTACAAACTACCCCTCTTAAAAGGAATCTCGTCCCCGAGATTCGGAGTGGCTAGAAAGAAAACTGGGATACAAGGTTTTCAACTGGAGTTGTTGTTGTTGCATCCTACTCATCATCCGACAGAATTGTGACTTTGTACGGATACCCTTGTCCAGAATTTTGCGGCTTCTTGTTTGCTTGAATGATTTCCCTTTGGAGCTTCGGAGTTGCTGCTTGCTGCTTCTTTGGACAGTTGTGGGCATAATGTCCTTTTTCCTGGCAGTGAAAACAAGTGACACTTGCAATAGGGAAAAACTTCTTCTGAGATTGGCCTTGAGCAGATAACTTGGAGGTGCTAGGGCTAGCTTGATGGTTCACTGCTTCATTTTGGGGTATTGGTAAGCCCAAACGTCTGTACTCTTGTACTTGTGACATAATTCTCGCGTTGGCTTTTCTTCCTGCTGTCGGTGTTATTGTTGCGATCAGAACAGCTTCTGGAATGCTATCAGGGGTGAGTGCTAAGCGTCCTTTTGGGCATTGATTGGCATAATATCCCATATCCTGACAAGCAAAGCATTGCATTCCTGCCTTTGATGTCTTGTTCTGCTGAAATTGGCAATCCTTGATGTTGCGGAACGTCTGCATTGGTGGATGTGGTGCCGATCCTGGAGTCTTGAATACGGTCGTCGTTGGTGCTTGGTTGGGTTGGGGTTGAATCACACGAGCCTTGGGGTTTCTTGCATCATGTTGCCTTTGATCTATCATCTTCCTCTTGGAACACTTGGTGCAGTCACGTTGTTCTTGTGTTGTAGGAGCAGTGGCTGAGGCGACATTATTGTTTCTCATTTGTTGCATCAACTGTTGCATTAATTGAGTCTGGGTGATGAAAAACTGGTTCATATTCCAAAGGGTTTCTGCTATCAGTTGTAGGTTGCCTTCAGCAGGGATATCCTTGCTGGTGTTACTATCATCTTCCGAACGATGGGTGTTCTTCATCTGCCGGTTACACCAAAGATTTAGGAAAGGAGAACAAAGGATAGGGAAGAGACAATTATGAGGAACTAAAGGAATAGAGCGAAACAAAACTCCCAAACAAAAGATCCAACTGAAAAAGCTGTTCAGAACAACTTTACAAAACGTTCTATCGATCGAGATTCTTAATCTGGTGAAGCGACTCAGTACACAGAATGAGCCTTGGCAAACTTTAAGCTATATGGTTGGGCTAACATCATATCTTCTGCTCGTAATCTTTGTTGACGATGCTCCCTTTATAACTTCGTGTCTTCTTGTCTGGATCGTAATGGGAAAAAACGTATTGACCATCTATAGAAATTTCCAAGGGACAGAGGATCCATTTATAAATTGTGAGGGGAGAATTAGGTAAGAAGACTAAAGATAGATAGATGACCCAGATGAGGAAAGAACAATTTATTTTTCTTGTGATGTAAAACAAGTTTTGAAGTTTTCAACTAACGGCCATTCTAACTAGGTCACGACCTACAGTCGATATGGCTCTGATACCAATTTGTCAGAACCCGGGTATTAATACACCCAGATCCTCTGTGCATAACTGAACTAGTCCCATGATCAGTGGCTAGCTCACACAGTAAACAAAATGATAACAAATTCATATCACAACTTTTATTAATAAATAACAACAGAGTTGATTACAAAGGAGGCTTACAGGCCAACAATAAAATAAACACAGCGGAAGACGAAGAAGTAGTAGGGTCCAGTTAATCTGCCACATGCAATCGACTGGGGAAGCGGCCTAGTCGTCGAGATCCACATCGGTAGCAAAGTCCTTCTCCTCTGAAATTTTGTTTGCATAAGCAAGAATGAGCACAACTTCCGTGCTCGCAAGTTACACCCGTCAAATAACAGAATGACATGCATATATGGATGTAGCAAAGGATGGTTTATATGGTTATTTGCATAAAGCCACATTTTCTTTAAATACTGGTACTAGATTCCAAATCAGTTATTCTATAACTAAAGTTTATAAAATTCTCAATTTTATAGTCAGATAACGTTCACACATGAATGGTGAAGGATACCCTCCTATCACATGGTTTCCTGCCCAATTCCCATTTGGATAAACCAGTTTTGAAGAAGTTCATTTCCGACAAAATCAAAGTCTAACTTGGAGTAGTTCTGCTAGCATGTCCATAACCGCGGAAACGGCTATTCGAATAGTTTTACACTCTGCAGAGGTTGTACAGCTTTACCCACATGACAAGACTTCTCTAGTTTGTCCGGCATATATCTATGCCACCACTCACTACCTTTGGTAAGCAGTCTAGAGCACGTGTCGAGGCCTTTACAATGTTCTGTCTTAATGTATTTATGCCCGCTAAGGTTTCGCTACCATTGGGCTGGCCATCCTCCGAAGCCCCTCTTGCGCGGATGGGTCTCTTGTCGACCAACACCCATACCAACAACATAGCACAAACGACACTAAGGCGTCATAAATTATTTAGCCAAGTCCCGCCCATACGGGACATGTGGTGTCTGGTATGGCGTAGCATCATGCGCTCGAAGACCGACTGTGAGACCCGGTTTATTAAACTTGTAATACTTAACCTTCCTCTGGTTCTAGTATCACAAATAGAATAATCAAGCGTTTCGATGAATATGTGCCTCCCGAACAAGCGACACACATACATCATATCCAAGCATGCATCAATTCCATACAACAGATTATAACAAGTCTACCAAAGACATACATAATATAAGTTATTACAACACAAACGACCGGCCAAATGACAAAAGTACCAAATAAGTAATAATGGAAGCAAAAGTTGCCATAAGATGGCTTAAACCAAAAGACGACCGGTTAGCCACATAACACCACAGGGCAACCGAGGGCCGCCAAGCTAATCGCCCCTTAGATCGCCACAAAGACAACTCACAAAAGTGAGGTCCATCGGACTCACTATCATCCTCTGCACAACACAAGCAATGCAGGTGAGTACAAAAATGTACTCGCAAGACTTACGAGTAGCAAGCCTATAAATAGCTACATGAAAGCTGTATTCAAAGGAATGTGGTTATATGGTTCTTTGGACGCATAAAGCAAGTTTCGTTTGCAATATTGTAATAGATTGAGCAATGAGTTTGTAAAATCTGTTTTAAGCATTTAAATAACAATGAGTAAACATAAGTAACAAGTATCCACCTAGAAGTGACTTTCCCAAAGTCACCACAACATAGCATGAATCACGATTCATACCACCCAGCAAGTTTTAAATTTTAAAATGTTGTAGTCTAGCTCTTGAAAGACTTCCCCAAGCGTGTCCATAACCTAGGACGAGGCTATTCGAATAGTTTTACTCCCTGCAGGGGTGTACCAATGTACCCACACTTGCACCGCCTTTTGCCAAGCTATTAAGCACACTTCCTTTGGTATGCCTACACGGCTAAGTCCTCTGAACTCTTTCCAATGGAACATGATAATCAAGAGGCATACGTATGGGGTTAATCCTTAGTGATTTGCCGACGAAATATGGATCACAAGGACCCATACATGGAGCAAGATACACCGGCCTCGGCGGGTGTTCCTCTCCCTACAGACGTGTCCATGTTGCATATAATCAAATATGCAACCCACCACGCGACTCATTAATTAACACAGCCCAAAGTACTCAGCTAAGAGAGGTCCCATATCCCTCTAGTGTGGTTAGCACGCACAAATGCTTGGTTTGGTGTAACAAGTAGCTCGGTCCTTAATTGACCCGGGCACCATTCCAATCACACCCAAAAGATCACACCATCATACCATTGTGCCCAAGTCTAAATTGTTTTCATTTTCAGTTTTAGTTTTGCAATTTAGACAAAGCACAAGGCTGAAGTATACATATTATAACAGTTTGTGTGATCAAGGTTATCGATAAGTCGATAACCACCCATTTCTACCGATAACTAAGCATGGCTAAGCATAATAACACGTAAACTACTAAGTGACAAGGGTCCATCCAATGAACCCAAAATCACGACAAGTAACCTAGGCTTGATGGTAGAGGAATAAACATTTCCTCACGATAATGCATCTAGTAGGCCAACTATCGACAATAGTTTAAAACAACATAGCAATGCATACATAGAATTTGCAAACAATATATTAGAATTTGAAAATAGTAGGAACAATATGATCAAATGAATGCTACATCTGCTTGCCTGGCTGAAGTGCAGGATCTGATGGCTGCTGTGGCTCAGTATCAAGATTAATAATATTGTCTTCGGAACCTAACGCAAAAAGGCGATAAGCAAATAAGAACGAAGAACACCAAATGAAACTCCAACAGCAAAACACATCCAAATCTAATAAAATCAATGCAACAGCTAGGGAATGACCTAAGACAATGATAGGAACAAGAATTACGCAATTTGGACTTAACATGCATAAGATATGAGCAGAATGCTCTTTCTCAGCCTTATAATAACCTCATTAATAATTAACACTGTTCATGGCGAAATTTTCCAAAATGATCTAAGGTCTGAAATTTTTATAGCAGGTAGATTATGACATCCTAATAACAGCAAAGTTGGATTTACTAAATTTGAAGTTATACACATTTACTTATGATTTTTCTAAGTTGTAAATCTAATGCAAGTCATTTTACAGAATTATGAACATGCTCAAATCCTATTTTATATGAAAGTATACTAACAGAAGAATTTAACAAAATTGATTTTGCACAATTTGGATTTATACAGAAAAAGATATGCATTTTCCAAGGTTAAAACCATTTGTGGAATATTCAAAATGACAGAAATCAAGTTATTCCTAGTTATACAATTTTCTGCTACTGGAACAAGCTTAATTCCATTTTTATAATAAACTAAAGTGACAACATAATTTATTACCGTTGGAATTATCTAAAAAGCAGTTAAAATGAATTAGTTATGAGTTTCTAAAGTTTTACCTCATTTTGGTTGTTAAACAAATACTTACCAAATACGTAACAACCCAAATAAAAGAAAACGACGTGGACAACTCCCAACCCTTGATCTAAAATCCTCGGCTCACGCACGCGAAACAGCGCCGCGCGCGCGAATCAACGGAGCCCACCGTTGGATCAAGATCCAACGGCGCACACGCAGTGTATGCATTCGGACGGTGCGGTTGCATACACGATCTCGGCCGTTGATCGAAAGATAGACGGTCGAGAACGATCAAGGCATCGGAGGGTCGAACGCACACAAAGATCAGGGCCGCAGATCTAAAAATGAACGGTAGCTATTTAACGCAGTTTAAAGGGAGATGCTGACACGTGGGACCGCATGTCAGTGACTTAGAGTCACGACTGCGAACGTTTAACCCACGTGCACAGTGCACTGGGCCCACTTGTCAGCGACTGAAAGTGGCGGTTAAGACCAAATTAATGCCATTAATGATTAACATTAAGTAAACACTAATGACTTCTGAAATTTGATTTTAACCTCTCGGGCCCACAAGTCAGCGACCCAAAGGTGATTTCCGACAGGGATTAAATGCCGACACATTCAATTAACCAATGATTAATCTTTAATGATGTCGGAACAGTGCGGGATTGCACCAGAGGGTGGTTTAAGGATGTTGGGCCCACTGGTCAGTGGCTCAACGACAATGATTAAGACACAATTAATAACTAATGATTAGCAATTAATGTGTCCTAATTAAGTGATGAAAACGGGAGCTCCTGTGCCGGCAAAACCCGAGCGATTTCCACGGCGAATCGCCGGCGACACTGGCCGCGGCGGCGCCCACCAAGTACTAAAATGGATTCGCAATATCACTACGAATCTAATGGTAGCATTCTCGCCGGCGGTGAGGGACTAGAACGCCGGCTAGCCGGAAAACGAAAATGGGAGCTTACGGCTAAACACGAAAACAACAAAGGGCTCCGCTGCAGACCTAGGATGCGGGTGCCAGAGCCACTAAGGACTAATAAGAAGCTACCTTAGTGACGGAAGCTTCAAAGATGGCCGGAGTTGCTTGATCACGGTGAAAGCTTGCCGGACTTGGAGAAGAAGGTTTGAAAATGACCCCCTGAGCCAAATGAGTGATACCAAAGCATCAACATAGCTTCATTAAGGTCCACAGAAGCTACATGAGTAAGTAATTGGAAAATGGAGCACTCACCTGAGCTGAGGAAGAAGATGACCAATTTCGGCCGAATTTGAACAAACCCCAAATTGGACAATTCCTGAGAATCAAATCCAAAATTAAGTGAGGGGAAATGTTCAAGAAAGTAAATAGATAAGGTTAGGGCAAAGAAACGTGAAGGAGGACCACTGGAACACCAAGAACACCAGAGAAGCTTCACGGGTCAACAATGGCGATTTGCCATTTTTGAGGTGTCAAGCTCCAATATTGTGAATGAGGCTTGATGGTGGTCTAAAGAAATGCGAGGAGGCATTGAGAGTGCATATAAAGCCATGAAAGCATTAGGGTTTGCACCACACCTCTTTCGGGCGGCAAAACACAGAGCACAAGGTGCGGCCGACAAGGAAAAAGGGATGTGTAGACGTGCATTAGGGCATGGCTTGGCTCAGAGTACCTCCCATACCCCTAAACGTCGGCTAGGGTGACTTTAGGGAGCAAGAAATGACACTGCCATTACTTCCCTACTGTGCTCGCACGACCGGAGGTAGAAGATGACCAGCGCAAAAGCTCGGGCGATTCAGAGCCCCACGATCTAAATCGGACGGCTACGAAAGCGCCACGCCTCCCAGGTTCAAAACACAACGGGGAGATTGCGAGCCTTAGGATTAGAAATGAACGGCTCAGATTGCTCCACGTCGCAAACTCAATTTACAACGAAGGAACCGCTGAGCGTTGGATCTTAATCCAACGGTTCTGATTCACAAATGCAACCGGAGGGTCCGAAGGTTTCGGCACATCTCGACGGTTGGATGGTGATCCAACGGTCGACATTCAAACTTGCAACCGGAAGGTCCGAAAATTTACACGCGCGCGGGCCGTGCGATTCAGATCCAACGGTCGATATCGATCACGGGATTTTCAAACTGGCGCGGTGCAGCTAGTTGACTGGACCGAATCAATTGGCTCGAGCCCGAGTCTGACTCGAACCCAAGTAACAGTAAAACCAAGTTTGACTTTGAAATAAGAACAAAGACTTTGAAAGATTTATTTGAGGTAGCAAATTAACTCCAAAAATTATGAAATTTTTACAGGAGCTTGCTAACTCAGATATTAACCTGGAGTAAAATTTTCAGAGGTTTTTATACTGTGAATAAATCTCCAAAAATTCTGCAAGGCTCTGTTTTAATGTTTGACTGAGAGTCAAACAGGTTTGACTGCCTCTAAAAATATTCAAACAATTTCTAAAAATTGTGAAATTTTTCAGAGGGGTCACATACCATCACAGAGACTTAGGAAAAATATTTCCAGAGGATGATCACAAACTTTGACAAGATTGTTTTTGGAATATCAAGATTTGGATCAACTAGACTTGTGACAATGTATTTCCATAATCCCTTGTACAAGAATTGTTTGGCACAACAGGAAATGCATGATGTAAGAAAAAGTTTTAATTTCTACTGATTTTCTTACATTTGAAACACAAGCCCAAGATTGGGATGTTACACGGCCCTTAACTGACTTGGGCGACTTTCCATAAAAACCTCTGGGCCTTAACCCTGACCAGATTAAGCCCGTGCATGAACCTGCACCCACCAATCATCCATTCCGCCCAAGTACAAACCATCATTTTATTTTATTTTCCAAGTCATTTGTAAAACTCCCATGACACACAGATGCCAAGGGTACAATTTAATCAATAATTGATTGATGGCTGAAATTCCCCAAAAACAAGTTTGGTCTATATGCATGGCTAAGAAATACATTTTTCAAATGATCCTAGTTCATACTATCGTATCAACCAGGTTTTATCTAGGGTGACAATGTATTTGATTCAATATCCACATTGGCCATACAAAGGATTTTAGGCATAACTATATATTTAAAACAGGAATTTAAGATACTGATATAAATAAGCATGCAGTAATAATTTAAAACAGAATATAAATAATTAAAAATAGTAGGATGAATATGATCAAGGGTATAACTTGCCTCGCTTGATGAGGTGATGCAGATCACCTGATATTGAGGTGATGTTGTTTTCATCAACAGGTCACCTAGTACTCACAAGTACTATCTTCAGGTAGTCCAAGTGTATGATCACGATAATCACACAGTCAAAATCAATCCTCTTATGTTGCTCTTCAGTCGGCGTCGAAATCTGATTCTCCGAAGTCGTCGAACTCTAATCGTGTAAATACGACAAATTCAACCCAAATTCAAATAAATTTAAAAGGACAGATCAAATTAACTCCAAATAAAAATATTTTACTTTAGTTATCTAGATAATAATTTTATGTAAATTTACAAACTTGAATGGACTAAAACGGAGTTCGGAAACAAAAGATATGAATTTTAGAAGATTGAAATTACATGAAATGATAAATTAGGGTTTAAAGGAATTGCAGGTCAAATGAAGCCAAAATCAAATGATTTTGGTTTAGATGGCTAGATCTTGATTTTATAGGAATATAGAAATTTGAATGGACGAAATCGGAGTTCGTATGAGAGAGAACGAACCCCGGGAAGTTCTAAATCTAAATAAAACCTAATTTTTAGATTTTATTGATTTTCCCGAATTATTTTTCTAAAGGAAATCCTAATTATTGCGCAAGCATGACGTCAGCCCTGGAAATTTCGGAATTAACGTTTTAAAATGAATTTCTGACAGCGGGCCCCACGCGTCATTGACTCGGCTCACAATGGACTGATTCCACCGAGCCGAGGGTGAACCGGTGCGGTGGACTGGCCACGCGGCTGTGACATGGCGCCACACGGCGGCGACGCGCACGGATGCTGAGGTGGCGCCACCGTGGCTCACACGTGGCTATGCCACGTCGGTACGAGGCCGGCGGCGGCTCGGTTGCAAGCTCGCCGGCGATAGGGACTCCGGCGAGGGGTGCGGTTAAAACCAAAAGGAAGAGGGAACGATGCCGAACATGATGCTCACCGGGGTTGCACGAATGCGCGGCGGAGGATCACCGGCGACGAGGTTAAGCGGCGGCGCGATGCGGCTTGTGGCGGCGGCGGTGCTCCCGTGGGATTCCGGCGATGCGAAGGCGAGCCCCGGGTAGGTCTCAGTGCCGCGATGCCGAAGAGGCGGTCGGAGTTTGCTCGGGGATCGTCGACGGCGGCGCTAGAGGCTGCGGAAGCGGCGGCGACCGGCGGTGAAGAAATGCCGATTCCGGCGATCTTGGAGGCGGAGGGAAGGAGTGGGTGGTGTCGCGGTGATGAGTGAAGGGAGGCGGTCCCGGTGCGCTCTTTATAGGGGTCGGAGGGGACCGAAGCGAGGAGATCGTGCGCGCGGAATCGGCGGCGGTAGTGGCGAGGTTCCGGTGATCGTGGGCGCTAGGAAGGGGGAAACGGCCGGAAGTGGGGCGGCGTGACGAGGGCATTTTAATGCGCGCTCGCGTGAAGAAAGGAAGCGGAAAGGGCGGCATTGATGGAGCTCGCGGGCGCGGTAATGGCGGCGGTTCGGGGTCTCGCGCGAGGAAGAAGGGGGCGGGGAAGAAGACGTCAGGCGGGCCCACGCGGCAGAGAGAGAGAGAGGGGTGGCGCGGCTCGGATGCCGTCGGATGAGGATCCGACGGTGGAAGCGAGTGAGGAAAGCGGTGAAGCGGGCGGGTGGGCGCGGTGCGCGAGAGGAGAGATGGTGGTCTGCGGGAGAGTTTCGCCCAAAAGCCATTTTCGATTTTAATTGTTTTAACGATTTATATATTCTAGTTAATTAAAAGGGCTTTAGAAAATAGCAAAATGTTTCCAAAATTATGAGAAAATTCACGAAATTCCCATACTTATTTTGGACTTAATAAAATTATTTCCAACTAAATGTTGGCTTTTAATTTTGCAAATAAATTATTTTAGCTTTAAAATATTTAAAAAAATTCAGAAAATCTTAGAAATTAAGTGATTTTTATTTTTCAATTTAAATCCAATAAAAATTCAAGAACTTCAAATAAATTTTAAATTTGACTTTTAAAATTTCAAAGATTCAATTAAAGCAATGAAACTCTATCAAATTTCAGAAAGTTCAATAAAATAATTATTTTATTTTGGTAACAACACTTTGGGATGTTACTGGTTTTGCCAAAAGAGCTCCTCGGGAGACATTGTGCAAAGCTCAAGGCATGGCCGACAAAAGAAAGGTGGTAGATGGTGCATTAGGGTATGGCACGGCCGAAAGTGTCTCCCATACCCCTAAATGTCGACTAGGACGACTGTAGGGAGCAAGATTTGACACTCCCATATCCCCAGCACTGTTCACGCACGGCTGGAGGTAGGAGACGACCTGAGAAACGCTCCGGCGATTTCGGACCGTTGGATTGAAAACGAATGGCTCAGATCGCAACGGCTCTGGAGGTTTTAAAATCAACAGCAGAGATCGTGACCTTTGGATCAGAAACGGACGCCTAAGATTAGCTGTGCCCTTCGGGTGACCCGATCAGCACATTCATTTTCCACCGTTAGATTTTGATCTGACGATCCAAACGAGTGGGCTCTTCGCGGTGGTCCGAATGTTATCGCGAACGTGGGCCGCACGATTCAGATCCAAGGGCTGAGATTGAACGCGGCTTATAAAAGGGGACCTGGTGCTGTTAGTTGATTCGATCAAATCGATTGACTCGAGCCCGAGTCTGACTCGAACCCGAGTAACAGTACTAACCAGGTTTGGATTTTAAGTTTGAACAGAGACTTTTGAGGATTTATTTGATGTAGCAAATTAACTCCAAACATTCCGAAAATTTTACAGGAGCTTGCTGACTCAAAAATTGACCTTGTGTAAAATTTTCAGAGATTTTTATGCAGTGCATTTTTCTCCAAAAATTCTGCAAGGTTTTGATTTGTGGTTTGACTGAAAGTCAAACAGGTTTGACTGCCCTCTAAAACTATTTAAACAATTTCTAAAAATTGTGAAATTTTTCAGAGGGGTCACACACCATCCCTAGAACTTGGGGAAAATATTTCCAGAGGATGATCACAAAATTTGAAATGATTTTATTTTTGGAAGCTCAAAGTTTGGATCAAAAAGACTTGTGACTTTGTATTTCCATAACTCCTTGTACAAGAATTGTTTGGTACAGCAGGAAATACATGATGTAAGAAAAAGTTTTAATTTCTACTCATTTTCTTACATTTGAAACACAAGTCTAATATTGGGATATTACAAATCTCCCCCCTTACAAGAATCTCGTCCCGAGATTCCGTTTGCTCGGAGGAAGAAGACGAAATCTCATAGCCCTTGCAGACTAGGCCATAGCCATGAAGTGAACAGAGAGTCACGATCTGAAACGATCGCCTTTGGTACACCATGCAAGCTCACGGTCTTTGAGACCTATAGCTCGGCCAAGTGACCGGTACGAATCTTGGTTCTGGCTAGTAGAAAACGTGCCACATTAGTCGACACAGGGAAACTTATCAGGTTCAGATATAATGAGGATTAACAGGCTGAGAGATATTTCTTGTTTCTAAGGGTAGTGCTGCAAGATCGTTGTTAGCTGGTGGAGCGATTTGTCTGGTCAATTCCGCTAACAACGGGATCTCAGTCTGTTAACTAGCTATACGGAGTCATCCCTCCGCGCTAGCTTCTCAGAGGAGACAAGGCCATTCTCAGTCGGTGAAGCAATTTGTCTGGTTACTCCACTAACGGACGAGGCCTTGACTTGATAACTAGCTATACGGAGTCATCCCTCCGTAGCCAGTTGATTAGAGGGGCTATGGCCATCTAGGCCACAGAAATCTGAGGCGGTAATAGGTATGTGATGCCTTAGTCTGAAAAAGGGAATGAAATGTGCCATTCAAAATAAAAGCACCAAAGAATCCTGGCATAAAAGACTCCTTTTTAAATGAGGAAGGAAAAGGCTACTGCCCCCACAACAGAGTCTTACACAAGATACATAACTGGATGGGTGCTATCCTATTACATTCTTTCAAAGAATAGCTATTAGCTGGATACAACTTCCATGGTAGTTCCCACACTCCTAGATGTGGTCATCTCTGTTGAAGTTCACCGGGAACTCATCCAAAAGATGAGAGTTGACAAGAGGCATACCCAACACGACGTCAGGTTGCCCACGAGCAGCCTTCAGATCTTGATTCCTTATAGGGCAACTATTGGCGTAGTGCCCTTTCTGGCGGCAATAGAAGCATGTGACCTTGGCCAAATTGTGGGGGCCACCACGCTGACTTGTAGGGGCACACGCTTGAGACACGACCTGCGGAAGACAAGGGGTTGCTCCAAACTTCTTAGGGCAACTATTAGCATAATGGCCCTTGTTGTTGCAGAAGAAACAAGTGACATCGGCTATCTGTTGACGCTTGCGGCGATCCTTGAGCTTTCACTTTCTGGCCCCAGCAACTGAAAGTCGAGAAAGGTATAAACTGGTAATTTGTCCTGCAGCTTCTCAGACAAATCATCCAAAAACCTTTTTGGTCTTGAGGTATTGGCGGTCGCGGTGCTTACAGACGACCGAAGAAGCGGTCGCTGAAGTTCTAACGACTTGGCGATTACCTGGTTCATTCTACACTCCTTGGGATAGTGATCGCTTTCCTCGCAGAGGAAACAAGTGATCTTGGCCGACGAACAAAACCCGGGCAAGTGGTTTTCATCGCAATTTGGACAAGCTGTAGTACACTCGTTGCTGTAGTGTCCTTCCTCACCACAGCGCCGGTAGACCTTAACCCTCCCTAGGTTGCAACCTTCGGTGACATGGCTCTCTTCACCATAGTCACAGCAAAAGGGAGGTAAATGCCGATCCTCGGGGCAACGAGACCAAAATCCGTCACAATCGCCAGAGGGGAGGCGCCGGCGAGTCTTGTCCGGACAGTTGGAGATCAGAAGATCTTCATTCCAACCAGCTTGCTGACCTAGCCCGCAGCTGGTCTGTCCAGACATCCTGATACGAAGAGATGGTTAGCAACGCAACCCGAAAACTAGAAGCTGAAGGACGCGAAAGAAAGGCCAAGGACAAGGGAATCATGCTGAAAGTTGGGGCGGGGATAGATACTACGATGGATAAGGGCCAAGCCCGAAAACTGAAGGTAAAGGAAAACCAATTAACATCTCTATGAAATGAACACCAAAAGCTTAAAATCAGCATAAAATCAATGCAAGATCTCAATTTACAAGGTCAACTTCCCAGTATGACTCACTCGTATGGAAGAACGAGCAATCAGTTTAGGAAGGTGAAATTTCAGCAATCATTCCTTGGTTTGACACAGCTAGAAGCAAGGCAAAATTACCCAATGAAAGGTTAGATACTTAGCTAATTCATATCACTTCTTATCCCTTTTATCCCCACAAGTTTTAGTTGTATTAACCTCTCATTTTCAGCACTATATACTGTTAATAGCTAGCTGTCTAGAATTTTCCTGCTTGCTGTCCAGATTTTGCCTTCCCTCTTCTGGCCAAAATTTGATGCTTCAAGAGCTCCTAATCTTCACTCCAAAACAGCCAACACTTCAATTTAAAACTCTCCTGGTTTTCCCAAAACCAATTTAACCGATAAAGCAACTATCATTTGAAAGAAGAGGAGAGGGAAAACCATTTTCCAAAGTCAATCAAGAATAAGGTGAGATGAGCAAGCTAAGATAGATGAGAAGTAAAATTTGAGAATCTACTTGAGTTTTCATAAACCATTTGACTCTTGAAAATAAGTTTTCAAAATATCCTAAAGACGACCAAGCTAGGGGTTTCTACGGTCAGTATGGCTCTGATACCAACTTTGTGAGGACCCCGGTTTATTTGACTTGTACTGCTTAGCCTTCCATTGACCCTAGCATCACAAAACAAATAAACTAAGCCTCGAGATATGTATACTTCCCAGAAATGCAGTATACACACCCCGTTTACAAAATCATGCATCAATTCCATACATCCATACAACAAGTTTGGAAAACGACATACATAATATAGAGTTATTACAACAAAGGGTCGACTCGCCAACTAACAACAAAGTATCAATAACAGTGGAAGCAAAAGTGCCATAAGATGGCTAAGACAAAAACCAACCGGTTAGCCACATAACCACAGGGCAACCGAGCGGGCCGCCAAGCTAGTCGTCCATACCGTAGCAAAACTCACCAAAGTTAATCCCTTGGGGATCAACCTTCTTCCTCTGCAACAATTAAGCAAAACAAATGCGTACAAAATTGTACTCGCAAGACTTACGGGTAACAAACCTAGTTACTACTACATGCAAGCTTTAATCAAAGGATCAGGCTCGAGGTTAGTTTCCAGCATAAAGCAAGTTTTATTTGCAATAGATAATAATTTGAAAGCACCTTTGACAAACTGAATTTTATTTACATAAATAACTGCGATACGATAAGTAGTAGCAACAACATCCTAGAGATGACTAACCCAATAGCCATCACAACCATAGCACGAATTACCCATTCGTACCACCCATGTCAAGTTTTAATTTAAAAGGTTGTAGTCTAACTCTTGAAAAGCTTACCCAAGAGTGTCCATAACCTAGGACGAGGCTATTCGAATAGTTTTAACCCTGCAGGGGTGTACCAATGTACCCACACTTCAGACCGCCTTTCCACCAGCCACGGTCAGCATACTTCCTTTGGTATGCAGGCACGACTAAGTCCTACGAGACATTTCCAATGGAATGCGTTAATTAAGAGTCGCACGTATGGGGTTGACCCTCAGTGACCAGCCGGCGAAATGGCCACCAGGACCATACGTTGTGGTGGGGTCAGGCAAAGCCGGGAGTCATTAGCCATTTAGGGTAAAGCTAGCCGGACATTTACAAGACCCCAATCGGGGTGGAGGACCTAGAAAGGAACCACCCCGGTCACGCCTTTGCGATCATTTTTCTCTATAAACTACAGCCAGCGACTCATTAATTAATGCCTCCCAAAGTACTTAGTCAAGAGAGGTCCCATTTCCCTCTAGTGTGGTTAGCATACACAAAAATGCTCGGATAATAGGTACTCACAAGTAGTTCGGTCCTTAATTGACTCGGGCACCATTCCAGTCACACCCACAATCACACCATCTTACCATTGTGCCCAAGTCCAAATCATTTTGTTTTCGTTTTTAGTTTTCATGAATAAACATAGCACAAAAGATGAATCATAATATTGTAATAAGTTTGTGTGATCAAGGCTATCGACTAAGTCGACAACCGCCCAATTCTACCGTTATCTAAGCATTCTAAGAATGACACCGTAAAGACAATAGAAGAGCATAATTAGATAACCGGGCTCTAATTCACCAGCGATATTATTAACTTATGTTTTGTGGCAGGGGATGAACAATTTAAAGGCAACCATGCAATGGAATTAGCTACCTCTAATCGATAAAATAAATCTTGACACAAGAGGCATGCATAATTAGGTTTTGCAAACAAGATATTAGAATTTAAAAGTAGTAGGAGCAATATGATCAAATGATGTTACACTGCTTTCCTTGTTGGAGATTACTTTCTTGCTGCAGAGGATTCACTCACGTACTCAATAATTTCTTCGAAACCTAACGTGAAAAGACGATAAAACCAATAAGAATGAAGAACACAAAAAAAAAACTCAACAGCAAAATTTCTCCAAACGCCATGAAATTTATACAGCAGCAAGATTATGTCTTTAGACAATTTTAGAAACAAGAATTACTTCATTCGGACTAAGTATGAAAAAGTTATGGCTAAAACAAATCCTATCAACCTGATAATTCAATTTTAATTCCTATCTGTTACTGTTCATGGCATAAATTTCTGGAATGATCTAAGACTTGAAATTTTTATGGTAGGAAGATATTGACATCCTAAGGTTAGCAAAATTGAGTTTGCCCAAATTGGAGTTAAAATGAATTAGTTATGATTTTTCTAAGTTGTAAACCTAGCATATCACATTTTTCATAAACATAAACATGCTCAAAGCCTATTTTATATTGTAGTATGTTAACAGAGGGATTTTCTAGCATTGAGTTTACATATTTTGGATTTACAGGGAATTACTTGTGTCTTTTACAAACTTAACAGGATTTTCTAGATACTAAAAATAAGGTTAAACTCACTAACTAGTGTTTCTGGTGTCATCTGGGCCTACAACCATTTTTACATTAAAGTTTGGTTAATAACAAATTTATCAAAGTTGAACTTACCCATTTTGGAGATATACAGGAAAAAATATTCATATTATAACATTTTATTAAATTACTGGGAAACTAAAAAATGGTCGAAATCAAGTTTTAGTGCTTACAGGATTTTCTACAACAGAAATCGAACTACAAGCATTTTTGAATAAAACTTTAGCCTAAAACAAAATTATTACAGTTGAAAACATCTAAAAAAATTTTAGAATGAAATTACTACGAATTTATAAAGTTTCTGCACAAATTTTAGTTGTAAAATAATTACTTATCGAAATCCCGATAACCTAATCAAAAGATAAAGACGTGGACGCACGAGAGCCACTGATTCAAAATCAAACGGCGCACGCGCGAGGGAGCGGAGGCAACCCGAACGACCCAACTCACCTCCGCCGTCGATCTGAGATCGGAAGGTCACGAGCGAGGGGCTGTTCAGACTTCGCGAACGCAACAACGATCTCAGCCGCAGATCTGAGAACGGACGATCCACGAGGATGGGGAGTTCGGGTGACCCGAACGGCCCACTTGATCTCGACCGCAGATCAAGAAATGAATGACGGCTGTTGATCGAAGTTCAAATTGAAACGCTGACACGTGGGACCACATGCCAGTGACTGTGAGTCACAAATGCGGGATTTAACACACGTGCACAGTGCACGGGGCCCACAGGTCAGTGACTAACCATGGATTTTTAAGACAGATCATTAATTACTGAACTAATGATTAGGGATGATTAGGATTTAATGTGTCCTGACGATTTCTACAGAAGTGATTAAAACAACTCGAGGGCCCACCTGACAGTGAGTGAGAGTGACGGCTTAGGACAAAATTAATGCCGCAATGAATGACAACTAATGAATCTAAACCTGACACTAATGACTTCTGGAAATCTTAATTCTAACCCTGAGGTCCCACACGACAGTGACCTAGGGTGATTACCGACAGCAATTAACTGCCGACACATTAATTAATCAATGATTAATTCTTAATGATGTCGGAACAGCACGGAGTTGTGCCAGCGGTTGATTTAAAGAACAAGGGCCCACTGACAGTGGCACAACGGCCGATTAAGACATGATTAATGCACCCAATGAGTAGCAATAATTGGGCAATTTAGGTGTCCTAATAAAATAACAAAAACGGGAGTTTTTCACCGGCAATTCCCGAGCGTCTTCCACGGCTTATCGCCGGCGACTCCGGTCGCGGCGGCGCCGATCAAGTATTAAAATGGAACCGCAATAGGACTACGATCCTAATGGTGGCGTCCTCGCCGGCGGTGACGGACCAGAACGCCGGCTAGCCGGAAAAACGAAAAGGGAGCTAAAACTGCCGATTACGAAAATAGCAACGAGCTCCGCTGGGGTCCAAAGAAGCGTGTGCCAAGGCCTCTAGGGACTAATAAGAAGCTACCTTGATGGAGAGAAACTCCAAAGATGACGGAGTAGCTTATCCACGGTGGAGTCTTGCCGGACTTGGGGAAGAAAGGTGAAAAACGATATCCTGAGCAAAATGAGTGGTACCAGAGCATCAATATAGCTTCATTATGGTTCACAGAAGCTACAAGAGCAAATAATTTGAAGATGGAGCACTCACCTGAGCTGAGGAAGAAGATGACCAATTTCGGCCGAATTTGAACAAACCCCAAATTGGACAATTCCTGAGAATCAAATCCAAGATTAAGTGAGGGGAAACGTTCAAGATAATAAGGAGATAGAAATGGTGTAAAGAATTGTGAAGGAGAACCACTGGAACACCAAGAATACCAATGGAGCTCCACGGGTCAATAATGGTGCATTGTCGGTTTTGAGGAATTAAGCTCCAATTTTGAAAATGGAGCCCAAGGGTAGTGTAAAGGGATGCCAGGAGGTATTGAGGGTGCTTATAAAGCTTTGAAAGGCTATGGTTTTGCCAAAAGAGCTCCTCGGGAGACATTGTGCAAAGCTCAAGGCATGGCCGACAAAAGAAAGGTGGTAGATGGTGCATTAGGGTATGGCACGGCCGAAAGTGTCTCCCATACCCCTAAATGTCGACTAGGACGACTGTAGGGAGAAATATTTGACACTCCCATATCCCCAGCACTGTTGACGCACGGCTGGAGGTAGGAGACGACCTGAGAAACGCTCGGGCGATTTCGGACCGTTGGATTGAAAACGAATGGCTCAGATCGCAACGGCTCTGGAGGTTTTAAAATCAACAGCAGAGATCGTGACCTTTGGATCAGAAACGGACGCCTAAGATTAGCTGTGCCCTTCGGGTGACCCGATCAGCACATTCATTTTCCACCGTTAGATTTTGATATGACGATCCAAACGAGTGGGCTCTTCGCGGTGGTCCGAATGTTATCGCGAACGTGGGCCGCACGATTCAGATCCAAGGGCTGAGATTGAACGCGACTTATAAAAGGGGACCTGGTGCTGTTAGTTGATTTGATCAAATCGATTGACTCGAGCCCGTCCGACTCGAACCGAGTAACGATGACTAACGAGTTTGGATTTTAAGTTTGAACAGAGACTTTTGAGGATTTATTTGATGTAGCAAATTAACTCCAAACATTTCGAAAATTTTACAGGAGCTTGCTGACTCAAAAATTGACCTTGTGTAAAATTTTCAGAGATTTTTATGCAGTGCATTTTCCTCCAAAAATTCCGCAAGGTTCTGATTTGTGGTTTGACTGCCCTCTAAAACTATTCAAACAATTTCTAAAAATTGTGAAATTTTTCAGAGGGGTCACACACCATCCCTAGAACTTGGGGAAAATATTTCCAGAGGATGATCACAAAATTTGAAATGATTTTATTTTTGGAAGCTCAAAGTTTGGATCAAAAAGACTTGTGACTTTGTATTTCCATAACTCCTTGTACAAGAATTGTTTGGTACAGCAGGAAATACATGATATAAGAAAAAGTTTTAATTTCTACTCATTTTCTTACATTTGAAACACAAGTCTAATATTGGGGGGAAAGTAGACCCGACTGGATTCACACACTGCCACCCATCATTAATAGTTGATTAGATTTTGGAATATCAGCTAATAAATGAGCAAACTGCTTAAGTTTGGTTTATGGTTAGGTTTCACGCATTGAGTTTTGTAATAAAGATAAGTAGCACTCCTTAGACATCTTGATTTATGTTCTAGTTGTTTATCATAACTCTATTGATTAGTGAGGATTTTGGATGAAGAAATTTGGAGTTATGATTCTCTATTATATGTTGGAACCTCCAGCTAGCTACTAATACAGGGGAGGTTCTGCCGAAAATTTGGTAGAATATCTTTGGTTTAGAATTATTTAGTGTAGTTTGGTAGCATTCTAGGCTCATGTTGTGCTGGGGTGTTACAGCCGACTCACCTCGGTGCTCCTCCCTCATGACCAATCACACTGGTGAGTTTGCTTTGCCCTACCATTGCTTGTGCTTCCCCTAATTCGCCCCCTTCTACACCCAAACGTCGATGCCCTTTCCACCTCCACGGCCAGCCGCCGCATCCCCTAGTTGCGCCACCACAACGCCGGCCAAGCCCCAACACCCCCGCCCCTAGCTTCCTTTTACTTCGGGTAACCCATTTTTGGGTTCGCTTTTGCCGCACCACCACTCCTTCGTCGGCGATGAGCCGTGACCTGAGCCGCCGGCCATGTCCCCTGTGCTGGCCTCCCTGTTCTCTATTATATTTTGTGAGACTTTCCCTCTCTGTTATGCAAATAGAACTTGTTAATGACTATTAAAACGCTTAAGAAGAAGTGTTGAGCAAATGAATAACTGAATTGGTAATTCTAGGTTTCAAACACTCTTGTTTGTATGGAAGATCAGAGAAGAAGTTTTTGGTTGTCTGATTTTTGAACAAAGAAGCAGAGCTATGAATGCCTTAGTGATCACAGTAGCAGAGAACTAATGACATTGCTAATGCAATTACTTAGAAAGGTTAATGACTCAGTTGGCCTTTTTAACCTTAATCTTTCAGAGGCAAACTAATCTGGAAAACGAGAGTTGAAATTGGTTATTCAAATAATACAGTAAACCTCCCTATGACAAATTGAATAGTTGACGAAAGTAGTTAGTAAGCTAATGGGTTAAGGAAACTCTTAATTAGCAAATCAAAATTTTGGGTTAGTGAGAAGCATAGCTAACAACACCTTAAAACAACAAAATCCCTTTTGTTGGAATAATGAGCAGAGAAGGTGTTCTGAAGGACAAATTGGAATGTGAGTAAACCCATTTGCTAGACCAGCCAATTTTCCTGGTAACTAACATTATGTTTGTTAATTTACTCACTTCATTGAGTTAGTAAACTGGAAGTTTAGGTTAAAGGAAGTTAGTTCTTAGCATTTTGGTTCTGAAAATGCTTGCTGTTGCAACCTTGTAGGAGCTTGAACAGTGAAATAGAAAGAGTTATGTTGGACTAAAATGTCTTTTGATGTTGGCAGTAAGATAGAAAAGCTGTGTTGTCAGAGTAACCCATTTGCTTGACCTTAGGTCTGGCGCTAGCAAAATCCTGTGGAGGTCAATTAGATCATTCCAGTAAGTTAGCAATTTGGAAGTTGATTGGAGGAGGCTAGTTGTAACATTTTGTCAGAGGTAAGGGTACAGTTGTAGGTGTATAAAACAGTAAGCTAAAGTTGTCAGTGTTGTGTCAATAGGATAATGGCTTAGTTATTGCAGTAGTTAGAGTTTCCCTAATTCTTTTGGGTTGTTAGTATCTGTCAGTAGCAACCAAATATGAAAATCCGTAGGAATGTGAAATTTCTGAAAAACCAACAGAGAGCAACTTTGATAACTGACAGTAGTGCAACTCAAGATAGTGATTAGGTGGGAAGTTGTATTGTCAACCCATTTGCAAAACCTTGTCTTTTGCCAACAAAATTTTGCAGGACAATTAAGTCACTTCAGTGAGTGAGCAAATAGGAAGTTCAGTCATTAGTACTTAGTTCTGAAAAATTTGTTGTATAGATGAATAAACAGTAACCTGACATATAGTAGAAGTGTCAAAAGGCTAATAGACTAGCTAATTCTAGTAGCTAGCCTTCTGGATATAATTAGTTTGTTGGATACTTAACTTGTAGTAGTAACCTAAGTTGAAGAACCATCAGGAATGTGAAGATTCAGGAACCAGTAGAGAGGTAATCAAATTGCTAAGGTTGTAGTGTTGACCAGAGAAGACTTTTTGGGGTGAATTAGAGACGTTAATAGGCTGCTGTCTTTTCTAATGCAAGTAAACAGAGGAGATAATCTCATAATACTTTGTAAAGATAATTGGCTAATAACATTTCTAATGCAAGTACCTAGGAAATTATTGTTTCATTTAGCTCTCAAGCCAACAGTAGCAAACTAATCTGACAACTAAAGTGTTGCTTGTTCCAAACAAATAATGAGCTAATAGCTTTGCTAATACCAACAGAAGCTACAACCTTGTCAAGTGTAAAGACCGATTAGTAAACCTCTTTTAACTAGCTTTTCGCATCTGCTCTAAAAAGAGCAAAATTAATCATTAGTAAAAAATTGGGGTATGGTTAGTTAAACATTAGTGGACCAAATGTCATAGTCTCAATTTCGAAAGTTCATAACTAATTCAAATCAACACCAATTAAAGTAACTCTTTCTTCTAAAACCTTTCTCTCCATTCTGTTTAATTTCGTAATCTTGGAAGACTTTTTGGGAATTCTGGTGTTTATTTGATGTTTTGCTTTGTTGATTCTTTTCGTTAAATGACGATGATTCGGGAGTGCAACCGAAGTGATCTTGAGAATGTCCAGAGTTCCAGCAAACAAAGGCAAGCAGTGTAACATCATTTGATCATATTGCTCCTATTACTTTTAAAGTCTAATATCTTGTTTGTAAAACCTAAGTATGCATCCTTCTTTGTGTCAAGATTAATTTTGTCGATTAGAGGTAGATAAACCTATTGCATTGTTGCCTTGAAATTGTTCACCCCCGCCACTGCCATAGGTTATTATTCTCACTGGTGAACTAGAGCCGGTGAATGATTTATGGTCTTTTTATTGCCTTTACGATATGATGCTTAGCAATGCTTAGTTACCGATAGAATTGGGCGGTTATCGACTTGTTGATAACCTTGATCACACAAACTTATTATGATCTTATGATTTAGCCTTTGTGCTATGTTTATTTGTGAAAACTAAAAACTGAAAATAAAATGATTTGGACTTGGGCACAGTGGTATGTTGGTGTGCTTTCACCATCTAATCTATTTATTTCAGTTCATTGATAATGAAAGTTCATATGCAAGAATAAATCAACCTCAATGTGGAGAAGGTATCCTTCCTTCACCAATTATAATTTAATTATTACAGTTCATCATTAACGAATGTAAGATAGAACTAAATTTAATCTTGAACATGAATAGGATGATGTGAACGAGTAGTGCGTGTCTACTCCCTCCCAAGTGAGCCAACATCAGGGGTTACCTAAAATAAACAAACAACGCAAGAGTGAGTCCATGACTCGGCAAGTACATATATCAATAAGATAATCATTCAATATGAATAAGACAAACTCATCATCAGGTTCGATCACATCACAACTGACTACATATGAAGACATGATATGAATGCTCAAAATCAAAGGAATGGACTGCACACATGCATATACCGGTATAGCCAGTGAAACACCCGTCAGTGTTCACTCAAGCCCGCATCTTAACAAAAATGCGGGATCCACTTCCGTATGAAGAACGTTTCATACGGGTGTCCAACATTGCCCATCTTGGAGTTAATGGGTCTTACATGCCCATTCTGGAATTAATGGGTCTTTCAAATCCACTCCCGTGGACGGGACATGACAATGTCCAACACTGCCCACACTGGAATGGTGGGACTTGCAATCCACTTTCGTGGATGAAACATGCATAATGAATGCATAGAATGAAATACTTAATATTGAAAGACATGATAACAAAACATGGATTCAACACATATGAAAGAACATAGACAATCCATCTTCTCTCGTATCATACAAAATCACAAGATGACCATATAAACATTCATCAATCACAATCATTAAGGGTGGCAATGTACTTGCCTTCGCGATGCGACGCGTTAGTCGGCAAAGGTGATACTCTAAACCCGAGGCTTCACCTCCTAAACAAGTAAAATAATTTCAATAAGGACATAATATACCCAACACTACTAATCGGCGTTCTACCCTGCTTTCCTGATGACTCAAGTCATTCTTACAAAGCCTAAACTGAAAACAACGATTTCTGCCATAAACTGTATCTGGACAGCAGCACGGAAATTAACATAACTCAATGTCTGGAAGTCGAAAAAATGGTAAACCCAATTGCTGTAGCTTCTTAACTGACTAATCTACAATACTCTAGTTGACGTGATAAACCAATTTGGCCAATTTAATGGGTTAATAAATGCTTGAACTTTCAGTACAGAAACTGTCAACAGAATGAACAGCAGAATTAAAAAGATCATAACTTTCATTAGGTAACTCCAAATTGAACGTTCTTTACCAATCTGAAAAGGTCATCGAATCCTCTACAATAACCTAGTTGGGTGAACTTTCAGTTTCGACCAATTTCCTTTCAAAATTTAGGAAATAACCAGACAGTTTATTCTCGTCAGATTTCTGGCAGAAGGTACTAAAACATCCATAACTTTTGACTCAGACCTCGGAATCAAGTAAACTTGGTGGCCACTGAAACTTAAGAACGAGGCCTACATATCTCTAGGAGACCAAACCTTCAGATTCTGCCTAAAAATAACCGAAACAACCCTCCAACATACTGGACAGAACTGAACGAAACGCGGACAGACTGGAATTTAACAAAACTACTCGCCACTTAACGAAAGACTTCTAGAAATCCCAAGAACACATCGTTACCCTTGACGACGTGGGAGATGACGCTGAGTGAGCCTCGAAGAAGAAGTTGGTGGTGATTTCTTCTTGTTCCACAGCCCACGATCGCCGCCCCGATCTCGCAAGACCGGCAACGGAAGGAGACCAACACCGCAGCGGGAAGAAGTCTTGAGGGCAGCACCATGGAGGAAAGACCAGGGAGGGAGGAGGCAAGGCGCACAGGAGGGGAGGCCAAAGGGCGCGCCAAAGGGGAGAGGGAGAGAGAGAAGTGGGGAAAATTAGGGTTTCCCACCCTTTAAGTTGGCTGGCCACTAGATGGGCCTATGGGCCTCTAGCCTAGGCCAGGTTGTCCAAAAACACAGAAAACCCTTCAATCTCCCGATTAAACGTTTTTCCAAAAGAAACCTTCTACCGATTAATTATTCTCTCCCGAAAATTAATTCTAGCACTATCGGAGAATTACACTAATTCTCTCTCAATTTGTATTGCACTCTCAAATGAAACTCGGGATATTACAGTGCTTTTGGGTATGACTGGAATGGTGCCCGGGTCATTAAGGACCGAGTTACTTGCGCCACCGTACTGAGCATTTTGCGTGCTAACCACACTAGAGGGTATGGAACCTCTCTTGACTTAGTATTTTGGCGTGTGTTGGCTCTGAGTCGCAGGGGGTCGTAGGAGGGATGGTGTTTGGGAGCATGGTAGTTGTCCAGAAGCTTTACCCCGGGTGGGTAGTTGTCTTTCGGCTTTACCATGTAAGCGTATGGGTTTCTATCCATACGAGCGGCTCGTAGTTAATGCACAATATTGGAAACGTCTCGTAGGACTTAGCCGTGCCGGCATACCTTCGGAAGTGTGCTTATTGTGGCTTAAAGGCAGTCTGAAGTGTGGGTACATTGGTACACCCCTGCAGGGTTAAAACTATTCTTGGTGTGGGTTATGGACACACTCGGATACGCCCCGTGAGAACTAGACTACAACCTTTTAATTAAAACTTGATGTGGGTGGTACGAATGGGTAATTCGTGCTATTGTTGTGATGGCTATTGGGTTAGCCATCTCCAGGATGTCTTTATGTTATTACTTATTGTCTCGCTGTTATTTTTGCAAATAAAATTTCGGATTGTTAAAACTGCCTTCAACATATTATCTATTGCAAATAAAATCTGCTTTATGCTGAAAATGAACCCTTAGCCTTCTCCTTTGATTAAAGCCTGCATGTAGTACTATCTAGGTTTGTTACTCGTAAGTCTTATGAGTACATTCGTGTACTCACTGTTTGCTTGCATTTACTTATCTGGACAGCAGGTGTTGAGATCAAATCGGGTAAGGAAATACTACGCAGGAACGTCGATTTGCTATGGTTTCAACCCAGTCGGTTGCCCTGTGGGTTATGGCAAGCCATTGGGACTTCCTTTATGGTTAATTCATGAATTTAATTCAGTTTATTTGCTGTTTTCCGCTGCGTACTTGATACTTATCTTGTTATTTGGCCGGTCGGCCTTTTGTATGAAACTGGACCTTGTAAGTTCAATATGTTGTAATTATGAAGTTTTGATATTGTAAGCACTTGTGTATGGATCGATATTGATGTTTGTGATGGTGTATGTGTACCGCTCTTGGGAGGTACATAATACACCGAGGCACGAGATATTTAGTTTGTGATGCTAGAGTCAAGTGGACGGCTAAGTATTACAAGCTAAATAAACCGGGGTCTCACAAAGATTGGTATCAGAGCCATACTTACTGTAGGTTAAGCCATAGCAATAGGCGTTGGTAGGATTTTGGTTTGCAAAGAGTATTTTTAAACTAGCCAAGAATTGACAAAAATGCAAGTGATATAATTCCTTTCTCTCTTACCCATCCTAGCATTTAATTCTTACCTCACTATTCATTGATTTGTGCAAAATAATTTTTCTCCATTGCTTGTCTCTCTTTTCCAATAATAAACACGCTAAATAGTCTCCGATGAAGATCTTCGGCGAAAGGACAAGAAGACGATGCGTTGCTGCGATGTTAGGATTAAATTAGAGTTTATTCTTATAATATATACACCCTAATGATATTACTTAGCTGTAGACGCTGGATTTTGTAACCATTTGCTCTCTTTGTTCCAGTAGTTGCGCATAGCCTACGGGCGGCATGTATAGCAACTATATCGGAAAACTACTTGTGGTTCATCGAATCTCATTTTAGTGATTTTGAAATGATTAGTACATGTTAGAGTTAAATTGCATACACATTACCCGTTCCCTCACCTTATGTTCGTTCTTTCCTCCCCTTATCTTATATGCACCAAAATATTAAGGGGGTAGAAGATACCTCAAATTACTTGTTAGGATTCTTGATCCTTATACTTTGATCATGCACATAGTTTCTAAATTAAATCATGCATGTCATGTTACTCGAGTTGTATAAATCAAGTGGCATGGTTAGTGGTTCATTGGTAATTAAAGCATGAAAAATGACTAAACATGTAGAAGTATAAATGAAATTGCCCTTAACTTGCTTTATCTTAACATTATTAACCAAATTGGGATTTAACAACTTGCCATGCTCATATAGATTCTTTGCATGAATCCGAAATTTTGGGTGTCATGGATGTTGTACTTTGATGTGCTAGATTTTGGTATGGTTAAAGAAAGTATGCTTGTCTTTGATGGGGAGGAGTATGAACTTGTTGTGATTAAAACTTGGGGTAGCTTGCATTCCACCTTGCTTAACTGAAAATGATAGCATTGGTAATGTTCTTTGGGTAGACATGTGCTCTTTGTATGGAAAATGAAACACCTTTCTTATTGTTGTACATTTTTTTGTCAAGTTGAAAGATTGGTGCATCTGTAACAGTTGGTTCTTCCTAAAATCTTGAAATTTTTCACATGATAACCTGATGGTGTGTAGTTAATAGATATAATTTTTGCAGAATTTATTGAACTTGTTTTGCCCAGATATTAATTCAAACACCTGGCGGTGCTGTTCTGGCCAATTTTGAATCTGGTACTAATAGGCTGGCTTCAAATGCTAGGCACCAATTTTCTGGTGTTGAGTATCACCTTAGTAAGATGTCAGAATTTTTCTGGAATTTATGAACTTAATTTCATTGCTGTTCGAGCGATAGGCCTTATTTCCTTGTCTGAAATGTTGTACCAACCAGGACCTGACCTCTATATGTGGGACTAATTTTTCTAGCATTGTTAACAACCCAGAATCATCCCAGATTTTTGCTGGAATTTTTCTAGCCAAGTTAGTATCTTTCCAAACCTTGGTTGCTCCCTAGTAGTTTTTAACCAAAAATCTGTGTTGGACTAGGGGTTAGGCTTGTGTGAGTGTGAACTTTCATGATGTTTGTGTAGAATTTGACATGATTTCACTAGCATGAGCAGGCCTTATTGAGTAGTTATTCAAATTGTGAATTTGATTGTTTGATGGTTACGTTAAGGACCGTGTCATGGTAGTGTGGTTTCTTGTTGTTTGTTGCATCTTTTGCTCACCGAAGAAGGATGAGGTTGTTTTGTTGCATTTTGCTAGAATCATGTAAGTATGCATATGAAAGTTTGCACTCTCACTAAATCAACCTAATTCTGTCATAAAAGATGATTGCATATATACATTCCTTCCTACATTCCTCCAATGCATTTCTATCCAAGCTGGGAAATTAGAACTAGGGAAGTGAGGGTTAAGTGAGACTACCTTAAGACTTGCTTTAACCTCTCGTCCCTGCTCTTTAGGTAACCTCTTTCCCTCATAGATAGTTAGTATTCTTTCGTACTACCGGAAGACAACGTGAAGCTAATATGTCAGAAGTGTCTTCGGATCAAGAAAGGAAAGGTTAAACAAAGCAATGGAAAGGAAAAGGTGTTAGCAACGTCCAGTTAATTCGTCAAGATCTCTCTGCTCTACCTTTGAAGGAAATCAAGACAACAGATGGTGCATTTCATTTAGAATTGAACAAAACACCTAGGAAACACTTAAGAGAAGGATCTTAGCAATCCTTCGACAAAGCTTTCCACTATAATACCGAAACCTTAGAAAGAACTTCACTTGATTCGGAGTTGAGTTCGATTTGCGACGAAATCCGAAGTATGACCACATGACCAAACCCACCTAGCTTTGCCACAACCTTTTGTTCCGACTTCCGAACTACCGGAATCTCGGGACGAGATTCTGTTTAAGGGGGGTAGATTTGTAACAGCCCAAAATCCATAAGTTGGATTAGTTAAGCATCTACTGTGCATTTATGAAATTTTGGACCTTTTTAAAACTTTTTGTTGCTAAAAAATTAGGTTACAACCTGGTTTTTCAAAACCTAGAAATAAAAATTTTCAAACAAAATAAAAGTTTGTCAAGAGTTTGAAAACATAGTTCAGAGTAGGGTATAAAACCTTATGTTGAAATTCCTTGATTTTCAGATACTAGGATTTTAAACCTAGAATCCATTACTCCTTCTCCCTTTCAAAAGGTCAAATTGAAACTTAAGCAAGACTAAAAAGGTTCCCAATATGGGAATGTTTTAGTTGGATTCTATACTCTCTTATATGCTTATTTGGAATTTTTTTGGAATTTTTGGAGGTTGTTTGGTCCCATTTGATTTGCATGTTCAAAATTGAGTTTGAATTTAAAATGCAAGAAAATCTTGTGAACAGTGCATGGAAATATTTTCCTAGGTCCTGGAGCAACAGATAAACTCACTTAAAAAATTTCATAATTTTTGGAATTAAATTGCTGTTTTTAAACAACCAGTCAAAGTAGTAAATCAAAAGTCAAACCACAAAAGAAGGAATTTCAATTAATTATAGAGAAAAATGCAGCATATGAAAATTTTTAGAAAAATTATACATTGATATAATTAGTGTCAAGGACCCTCCACAAAAATTTCATGAATTTTAGAGCTAAACAACTTGGTCAAACAAATCCCTAATCATCTCAGCCTTGTATTCATTATATGACTTCACTGTTCCTCTGGTCTGAGCCGGACCCAACCGACTTGGTCCAACCAAGCCAACTTAGTCAGTCACCACCGCACCGCACAACTTGGACCGCCCGATTGGAAATCGACGCTCCGGATTGAAGGGCCGATCGGACTGCCGATTGTCCCCATCACCATGGACCGTCCGATCTGCGATCAACGGTCCAACCCGACCCTTTTCTCTGTGACGCTGGCAGCCCGGCTCCGCTGGCCTGTTCTTCTTCCTCGGGTCACAGGCGCCTTTATGAAATTGCATTTATTAATTTTCTAAAATTCTAGAAAAAATACACAATCAAGTCCACTATGTAAGGAGCCTGGAAAAAAATTCATAATGTTTGAACCTTATTTTCTATATTAGGAAATTCCTACAAACAGTATACTTAAATGAATTTTAGAGACAAAATCAGAACGTATAAAGTTTTGAAAAAAATACACAAGCAATTAAACTATGTCGGGAGACTCCACAAAAAATTGATAATTTTTTGAGCTCAGTTTCTATATTTTTTTTTTTTGGAAAAAGCTAGGATGTCATTTATTTAATTTTTCGATGTTCGCGATGTTATTTTCCAGCCCGAGACGAACGGAGCGTCATTCCTGTAATTACACTCTAACACGATGTCACTAACCTAATTTTTCCTTGCATTTATGCTTCTGTTATGTTGTATTGATGATTCCTGTTATGAGATGATCTTATATACCTATAATATGATTATATGATTATTATGAGTGATGGTAGCACATGTTGAGAGGTTGAGGTCGTGGTTGTGGCCTTGAGCTTTACCAGGTCACACACTGTTCGTAGTAAGAGAATAGTGAAGTGGTTACCTCGGATATTTTAGTACAAGCATGCTAGTGAGTATATTTAGAAAAGTTGTTCCCTTCCTTGAATTTGAATTTGGTCAACTCTTGTCCAGTTATGGTCGATGAATTTCTCTTGGGTTAGTAGTTCATTGCAGTTGATGGGTTTCTTTGAGAAAGGTTGGTGTGTTTTCATTGGCCTAATTTGTTCCATAAAGCAATCATTGTCTTTTAGTGTTGCGGCTGGTGAACTGGGTTGATTATCAGGGTTGACCCTTATATTGGAGTTTTGTCTTTTTTATTGGAAAACATGACCCCATTTATTCGCTTGACGTTTTTGGTTAATGAAAGTTTCCTTTTGCAAGTCTTTTAGTGTATGTAAGCTTTGACTCAGTGTAAATCCTTTGAGTATTTTGAGTGTAGAAGTTGAATGGTTCTCTTTTATGAAAGAAAATATTAAACCCTTTAGCGATGTCTTCTCGTGGTTAAGACAGAGGTTATAATCAAAGAAATTGATGGATATGATAGGAGTTATCAAGGTGGGTCTGTAGCGTAGTGCATAATATATCTTAACGAGTATCCTTGGGAGTGAAATCGATTAAGATGATGTTGTCCTCTAGTAGTTCTTGATGAACTGTAATCAGGAGTATGACCACACTTAATTGGAATCAATGGAGTTATCAAGAAGTGTGGAACATTGATAAAATGGTTGACCCTTAGAATTGTTTAGTTTGCTAAACTTGTTAGATTATTTGGTCTCAATAGATTTGTAACACCCCAGTCCAGAAGGGACCCAGAATGCTACTAACTAGACATTAACAACTGAATTTTTCGGCAGAGTCTCCTTTGTATAGATAACTATACTGAGGAAACAACAGATCTAATATGACAATATCCATTATTTCAATAGCTAATTTCGTTCAACCATGCAAAACTTGATACACAAAGGAAACAAGATATAATCAAAATATGTTAATACCACTATTACAACGATAAACACTACAACATGAACACCCCTTTACCAACGCATACGTCGCAACGCTCTATGCATGCGTTGCGAAGTAATACTATGGCTACGCATAATATGTGTTGCAAAACCTATTCGTCGTAAATCATGCTGATGGCTACAGATAACATGCGTTGCAACTTTATGCGTTGCAAACATTTGAAATGCCTAGTTTTTTATTTTTATTTTTGCTGAAAATTTTACGGAATAGAATAATCGTTTGTACAGTAAACCGTTTCTGAAATTACGTACGAAATGCCATTGTAATGCAAAACCCTTGTTTGTTTTCTGTTCCATCTCGCGCGTCGTCTTCCCCGATTCCACTTCCTTTGTGTTCCACCCACGCCGCCTCCCCTCGCTCACCTCCCCAAAGTCGCCGCCTCCTCCCACCCACGCCGCCGCCTCCTCCCCTCCCCACGCGCCGCTCCCTATCCCAACACCGCCCTCCTCCCTCCCCAACGCCGCATCTCCCCTCCCCAAAGCGCGCCTCCTCCCCTCCCCCAAAGCCCTCTCACCACGCCGCCACCTCCTCCCTCCCCACGCCGCGCTCCTACCCCAACACCGCCGCCTCCTCCCAAACACCGCGCCTCCTCCCTCCCCAACGCCGCGGCTCCCTAACCCAACACCGCCGCCTCCCTCCCCCCAACGCCGCCTCCTCCCTCCCCCCCAACGCCGCAGCTCCTCCCCAAAGCCGCGCCTCCCTCCCCAACGCCGCCCCGCGCCGCCCGCCGCCTCCTCCGAGACCCCGACGCCGGCCCTTCCTCGTCCGCCGCCTCCCCGGTGAGTCTCTGTCTCCTCCGACACCGGCAATGTGGCACCATTTTCTGCTCTTGTAGGATACAATTTGCATTGGTTTTATGTTTTAATCCTTCAATTCAGGCAGTTCGATCAGCCAGGTAGTTAAGATCAGAGAGCCGCGATATATAATGCAAACTGAAAGGTAGTTTTAATCTTGAGTAGCTATGTCTGTCAGTAGTTCACCCAGAAGTGAATTCCATGTATGTTTTTCATGTAATTTTCAAACTGAAAGGTAATTTCATGTAATCTTGAGTAGCTATGTCTGTCAGTAGCTATGCAAACTGAAAGGTAGTTTTAATGCCTCGAAATTTCATGTATGTTTTATATGCAAAAGTGAATTCCAGGAAACTCTGTACAAAACATTGAATTCAGCAACCACAAAGGACAGCATAAAGAATATAGGTTGTTTTGGTCTAATCACATCTGCTTGTTTGATGAAGTCGTTGGCACTCATAGTAGCACTATTATATTGTTGCAACTTGCATTTTTCCTGCCACAAGCTAAATAGATTTAATCTTGGCGTACAGCTCGTCCTAGCCTTGAGAGTTATGTGACAGGTCTAGTGCGTAGTAACAACTCGTCCTAGCCTTGAGAGTTATGGTCGTAAAACAAAAGGATCTTTTAAGAAGTTTAGCCTGCATGCATATTGGGCTATTGTCATATTGCAATTTTGATGTGCTAAACTGAACATATGTTAGAAAGTAGCATATTTTGACTTAGGTTAGTGTGCATGCATATTAGCCTTGCAACTCAAATTGTCAAACTGAATTTGTATGCATAAAAGTAGCAATGTCGGATGGTAAAAAAATTCTAGTTCGACAACATCTTCAATAGTCGAAGTCTTGGTAGAGTTCATTAACATATGTCTGTATAGAACTTGTTCTGGAAGTTCTTTGTGTTTGGTAGAGTATAACAATTAGCTTTTGGTTATCTTGATGGTAACAAGGATATCTTTTCAGTCCTGAGAAAAGTGGCACTGCTTTCTATCTTTACTTGTCTGTTTGTAGCAGCTAGCTAGTTCCGTGTTTATTTCTGTCATTAATCTTGTAACTCCGATTGCTTAGCTGCTGTTACATTCCAATTTATGAGTTCTGATTTTTTTTAGTGCTGTAGTACAAGGAAACCTTCCTGTAGAACTTAATAGTCATGTTTTTTGGCTTGATGTAATTGTCAAGTTAGACTCTTTAATGTGCACTGCCTTTGGCATATTAATTACTTGTGATAACTGGAGACATTCATATAACGATAATTGTGTTCTTGCCAGAAGTGATAGTTGGAAAATAAATAAATAAATAAAAACTAAAAATTGAAAAAATTATATGGCAAAACCTTACGATTATTATTAATTTACAGCAGTATTAATAACTGTACTTTTTATACATTGTCGGAATGGATATAGAAGCCATCAAGTTGCTTTTGCGTTATCCTAATGGATCTAAACAGCAGTTAGCTGGCGTAAATGGATTTCTTGAATTTGTATATAAAGATAAGCCGGAAGATACCAAGATTCTTTGTCCATGTGACACATGCATCCACACTATTCTATTATCAAAGGATGAAGTATATAGCCATTTGGTGTGCAATGGAATGCTTCAGAGCTATGACAAATGGGTTTTTCATGGTGAGTCTTCGGAGGAATACAATGCTAATCAGCAACCACAGGCCAGGAATGAAGAAATGCATGGTAACATGCATCAATTAATTAATGATGCATTTGGACATATATATGATAACGTGCATATGTGTGATGGTAATGATTTGCCAAATACACCTGTATCTGGACCTGATTTAGAAGCACAAGAATTTTATAAATTGGTTAAAGATTCACAGAAGACTTTATGACCAGGATGTGAATTATCACAGCTATCTTTACTAGTCCTCTTGTTTAACATAAAATCCATGAACAAATGGACTGATAAATCATTTGGAGATCTACTTGATATTCTGCACATAGCAATTCCAAATGGAAGTGAATTGCCCAAAAAATTTTATGAGGCTAAGAAGGTTGTTTCAAAATTTGGGTTAGATTATGAACAAATTCATGCATGCCCAAATAACTGCCAGCTATTCTGGAAAGACAGGACGAACGATGATTTTTGCTCAACCTGTAAGGCTTCTAGGTGGAAAGACAAAAAACATGGAACCAAGTTGACAAAGAAAGAAAGAAGGAAAGCAACAGCAAGCAAAGTATTACGATACTTTCCAATTAAGGAGAGGCTGAAAAGATTGTTCATGTGCAAACAAACAGCACCTCTCCCGCGATGGCATGATGAAGAGCGCATCAAGGATGGCGCATTACGACATCCAGCTGATTCGCCAGCATGGAAGCGTTTCGATGAAAGGTACCCAGATTTTGCATCTGATTCTCGTAATATTCGGTTTGGATTGGCTACTGATGGGTTTAATCCATATGGGATGTTGAGCTCTACTTATAGTTGTTGGCCAGTTGTTTTAGTAATATATAATCTGCCTCCATGGCTATGCATGAAGCAACCTTATCTTTTGTTGTCTTTACTAATTCCTGGACCCAAAAGTCCTGGAGATAATATTCATGTCTTCCTCCAGCCCCTTTTGGAAGATTTAAAAGACATATTTGTGAATGGCATGTCCACATTTGATGCATCTAGAAATGAAACTTTCGATTTATGAGCAAATGTGTTATGGACTATAAATGACTTACCAGCCTTAGGGATGCTTGCTTCATATATGGTGCATGGGGAATTTTCATGTCCACCTTGTGGTGCAAATGCATGGTCGAAACGCTTGACACATGGGATGAAATCTTGTTTTATGGGTCATCGCAGATTTCTGCCACCTGATCATGAATTTCGCTTTGATAGAAATTCTTTTGATGGGACCATGGAGCATAGAACAGAACCTATAACTTACTATGAGCGTCCTGTATTGGGTGAAATAAATGCTATTGGTGATTTTAAGAAGTCAAAAACTTACAAGTCATTAAGTAGTCTATTCACATTACCTTATTGGGACAACAATCTCCTTCGGCATAATCTTGATGTGATGCATATAGAGAAGAATGTTTGTGATAATATTTATGGCACACTTCTAAATTTAGATGGGAAGTCAAAAGATAATCTCCAGGCTCGTCTAGATCTCCAAGCAATGAACATCAAAGAGGAGCTCCACCCAGAAAAAAGAGCATCAAGCAAGTTTTACATACCACCCGCATGCTTTACTATGTCTAGAAATGAGAAGCGCTTGTTCTCAGAAAGTTCTTCGAGATATAAAAGTTCCCGATGGCTATTCTGGAAATATATCCAAATCTGTGAACTGTGTCGAAGGAAAAATTCATGGGCTCAAAACACATGACTGCCATGTCCTAATGCAACAACTCATGCCTATCGCATTGAGGGGCATTCTTCCCGATGATGTCACAGCAGTACTATTTGATTTATGTGCTTATTTTCGCGGAATATGTTCAAAAGTTCTTCATGTTGATGAGCTTGACCACTTGGAGAATACAATTAAAATAACGCTGTGCAAAATGGAGATGATATTCCCTCCTGGATTTTTCACAGTTATGGTTCACTTAGTCGTTCATTTAGCAACTGAATGTAAGATTCTTTGGACCATTTGCTATCGATGGATGTACTTTATTGAAAGGTAAAAACATTTTCTTAATACAAGTTTTCATATTTGGCATATCATATAAGTTACTAACTTGATGGTTTCCCATGTGCTACAGGTATCTGGGTAAATTGAAGTCATATGTTCGCAACAAAGCTCGTCCAGAGGGTTCAATTGCAGAATCATATTTGGCGGATGAGTGTATGACATTTTGTTCTAGATACTTGGAAGGTTTCTCCACTAAGCATAACCAACAATCAAGGAATCATGACCAACCAGATCAATTTGAATCTCCCATATATGGACATGTATCCACTTTGTTTCCTCCGATAGGAAAACCATTGGGAAAACCATCTGTTTACACTTTAACTGATATAGAGAAATTACAAGCCCATAGATATGTGCTATACAACTGTGAAGCTGTCGTTCCATATCTCAAGTAAGTGTGTTGTCATAGCCTTTTAACATGTTGCACCAGGTGTTTCAATTTATATTTATGTTTATTTGCGTTGTAGAGAACATGCTGCTGATTTGAAAAGGAAAACTCACAACCGACGCCTAACTCCAAAAGCCATTGAGCGCATGCAGAATGAAAAATTTCCCGATTGGTACAGAGATCATGTAAGTACTATGGATTAGTTTTATCAAATTTTGTATTTAGCTTATGTACTTTTTGGGTTGGTACAGATCATGCAGTTGGAGCATCAAAGAGGTAGCGACAACATCGATGAGGATATTAGATGGTTGGCCCGTGGTCCACTTGAGGTAGCAATAAGACACAGAGCCTTTAATATCCGTGGATACAGATTTAGAGCCAAGCGTTATGACAAGGTGACTCAAAATAGTGGAGTTGTTGTGACTGCAAAAACATCGAGCTACGCTTCTGCAGGTGATACTAACCCTATCCTTGGAGATGTGATGTACTATGGAAGGATACTTGATGTAATTGAGTTAGACTATTATAGAAAATTTTCAGTTGTGCTGTTTAAATGTGAATGGGTTGATGTTACTCAAGAAAAAGGAGTAAAAACAGATAAATACGGATGCACACTTGTGAATTTCTCACATCAAATTCACACCGGTGAAAAGACAGAGCATGAACCTTTTGTATTTGCCAATCAAGTTGACCAAGTGTTCTATGTGGAAGACCATATAAATCCAGGATGGGAAGTTGTGTTGAAGATAAAGCCTAGAGATGATTTTGAAATGGGTGAAGAATGGAATGATGTAGAAAGTGAACCTTATCATGTTGGTAATCTCAGGGAGCTTTTTGATAATGCACACAATAGTCAAACATGGGTTCGAAGAGATATAGAGGGAACAACTGTAGATCCCAGTACAGGTTCTCATCATGAAACTTAGTAACTTACTAAAGGTCAGTTTCTCATGGTTTGTGTCTTAAACTTTTTTAATTACGTGTCCATTACCTCCACTTAACCAATTATTATTTCTGGCAGGTAATTTTGAATGGAGCCTTACTGCCATATTTGTCAATTTTGAATGCAGCCTTACAGTCAATTTCTGGAAGCATGAACCGATGCTTATGATGTATAATCTCAAGAGTCTTATGACTATAGGAATATCAATTTCTGGAAGCATGAACCTTGCTGGGTGTTATGACTATAGGAATATCAATGGTAGAATAGCTTAGGTTCCTAGTCCGGTTTCATTTTTTTGCAGTTCATCTCCCAAAACTAATTTCATCTCCCTCCATTCCTTCCCTCCATTTGTTCTCATGTCTTTTTTTAACCCACTGTTTTCCCACCATTTTTTGGGTTATATAGGGTAATATCTATAGGGACCCCACCTACCATAGAAAGGGTATTAATTGTAACAGCTGGCTAATCTCCTCACCTCCCCTGAAAATCTGCTAACGCCTACACACAAATCGTGGCTTTCTTCCCCATCCACGCCTCCACCCCTCCCCTGCAACGCCTCCACGTAAACCGGCCGCTCATCTCCTCTCCTCTCCTCTCGTCGTCTCTCCTCGTCTCAGGCTCTCCCTCTTCTCGCCGCCCCAGCGTCGCTCCCTGTCTCCATCTCTGCCACTCTCCCCGTCTACGCGCGGCGATCCCCCGATGGTGCAGCTCCGTTCACACCCAGGTAACCGCCCGGCCCATCGCTCTCTCCTATCCTCTCTAGCTGCCTCGGCCGGCGCAAGGTTCGCTCGTTTTGAATTGGAGGCAGGGTGCACCGGTGCAGTAAATAGTTCACTTTTTATTTGTATACTCACGTGCGTGTTCAACTGAGGTGCCTCAAATTTTCGATACTGCATCCCTAGTTGTATTACATATTTTCGATACTGCAGTCATCAGTTGATTGCATATTTAGCAATTGGTTAATTAGTTTCTGCCAAGTTCAGTTCATTAAGGTATCAAGCAATGGTACCTCGTTCCTGTCTGGATTTAGCTGGTACATTGTATTTGTATGCATCTCAATGTTAAACTGCTGCTAATTTAGTTTTGTCAGGATTCAAACTACTGCTAACAGATAAGCAATATACTGTCTCTTCCCATTGTCTTGATGAAATTTTCTAACATAATCAGAATAATTAATTTATGTCAAACCTGATTCCATTTGTTTTTTACTTGCATATATTGGCTCATAAGCACAACATGGGCCATGATCATCGAATTCCATCTCACTATATTCCTCTCTACCATCTCACCAAATAATCTTGATGCTGCACCCCAAATCTCCACATTTTGCATACATATCGATGAATGCATTACCTAAATTCACTATAAGCCCAACCTTATTACTGACAATGCAGTTATCATATATCCATCTACCAAGATCCAAGCAACCCGGTTGAGCACATGCCAAAAGCACACTCACGAACTGTCACCAGCGACATCGATCATGGCTCTCATATCACGAAAATTTTCTAAAATGACTACAAAAAGACTAAGACGTATCTTTACATCAATTATGCGATTTCTTATGTAAGTAAGTTTTGTGGTTTTTATGCAATAATTTAGTATTCTGAAACTGAATTGTAGGAAAGAATAGTTGTTGACACTCCAAGATATTAAATATGCCATAATGCTGTAAACATCATTGATACTATGATGATGCCAAGATTGATATAGCTATAGTTCTGTCAGCAAGTGGATATGGAAGATGCTGATTTTTTTTAAATTGTAGTGTGTCAGCAAGTGAATGCCTCATAAATGAATCGCTCCTTTTTCCATCAACAAACATCATCACTTTATTATTGTGAGAATTATTTCAGAATTCATATGTTAACTTTATGTCATTGTTGATGTGGTTCAACAAATCGCCAAGGGTAGAACAAAGCGTGTTGTCCAATGCTATGATGAATATTTGTCGAGGAACATATTGGACAAGAGAATTACCCTCAAGAACATCTTGCATCACTTGAACTTCAATCGGTATCTAGCAATGTTGAAGAAGGTCGGACGGATAACGATGATGGCGTTGATGTCAACATTCAAGGTAATTACTTAGTTCTTGATGATTTATGATAATAAATGTTGATTAATCGCTTGAACATCGAAAACAGATGAAAATGGAGAAACCAGAAAGCGTGGGAAAACAAAACTGAAAGATGTTTGGAATCTCCCGAAAGGGCTTAGAATTGTGGTTGAGTGTAATGATCTCAATCAGGCAATTGGTGAAGAAGCTGGACTTCTAGGCAATTTTCTTGGCATGGTTGCTAGGAATGGATGCTTGTGTAGCTTGAGCTACACGGACTGGAGAATACTAATTGGAAAGAAAGAAAGAAATACCAATGAAGAAAAAAACAAAAAGGATATACTTGAGCAAGTAAAAGTAAACATCTTCCTTTTTTTTTGCTAACTTATAATATTATGCTTTACATTTTATTTGTTTACATATTAATTTTTTAATGGATATGTAGATGAGATTCCTTTATGCTCCTCGAATGGAAAAATATGTATTAAGAAGTATTGGAGAAAAATGGAGGCAACACAAGTCAAATCTGAAATCACTTTATTTTGACGTGCATAAGAGTTTGGAAGTTAATTACAACAATGTACCACAAGGTGTGGTTCCTGACCAGTGGAATGCTCTTGTCAATAACTGGATGAGCAAGAAAGCACAGGTACATAGACTGTCAGATTTTTCATTTACGTTTTGTTCCAATAGATTAGCTTTTCTACAAAATTACCAAAATGAAGTGATTCTCTATATTTGCTAATTCTTTGATAGGATATAAGTGAGAAAAATAGGAAAAATTGTGCAAAGAAGAAGTCAAAACATACAGCTGGTTCAAAGAGTTTTGCTCGAAATAGAGAAGAGTTGGTAAATTTCGTAGATCTCTAATTATATGCATCTCCTTTTCCATTCATACGTTATACAGGGATTATCAACTCCTTAATAATTCAATCATATGTTCAATAGAGAAAACAAAATCCTGAAAAGAAGAATCCACACAGGGCTCTTTTGTACATCCATACACATCAGCCCAAAAGCGACAAGAACATAAATGGACACGTGGTATGTTGTCAACTATGAATCATTCATATTTCACATTGCGATTTTACATATATTTTTTATTTACATTGATCATATGTTTAGGATGATTTGAAGACACTCTTAGTCCAACAGCCAGATTTAGCAGATACCAGTCAAGGAAAGACTGCTTGGAAAGGAGATGCATTGAATCAAATATTAGGAGCAGACAAGCCTGGGCGTGTACATGGTTTGGGATTAGTCCCAAATCCTAATCAAGTTTTTGATCAGTCAACTTCACGTCGCCTTCAAAACATAAATCTTACTTCATTGGATGGGGCATCAAGTGAAGATGTTCTATCTCTTAGACTTCAGATGGAAAAGGTGGAAAAACATGTTCAGAATCAAGATGCCATGATTCTGGAATTAAAAGAGAAGACAAAAAATTTGGATAGAAGACAAACAAATGAGGTAAATTGAAATAATTTCTCCATTATTCACTTTATGTTCTATTTTTTTTGTTACAGGAAAGTTTAGATCCGGTGTCTATACCCCGAGATGCTCCTCATGTCGATGGACAAAATCCGAAAAGGAAAGTACGTAGCTCTATGGAATACATAATGAAATATTCTTATAGTTTTAAAAAATATTCTTTGTTAAATAAATATCGTCTAACTCTCATTTTTATTATTGTACACAGAGAGTATACGGTGATTGTCCCGGTCAAGAATTTAGTATGGTTGAGCAGCAAAATAATACGATGGTAGTGTATGGATATTGTATTATTTTCCAACTAAGGTTTAAGAGAGTATTTATTTCTTCTCTTTCACTACAGAGCAAGCAAAATGATTTCCAGGATGACGATTTGCAGCCACCAAGCAAACGCTCATCTTCAGACAAGGTTTGATCATTTATATAATGTTCAGAACTCACTGTGGTTGAGTAGGAATACATTATGTTGGTATTGTTTGTAGTAGTGCAGTGCTTGCTGCTAGGCTCTTGTGCTGCCTGCCTGTGTGTGTGTGTGGTCTTTGTAATACTGCCTGCTTGCCTGTACTGAATCTTATGCGGCTTCACTGCGCGAGATCGGCCAGATCGATCGGATTTTTTTGGTGACTTAACCGCGAACAGAGGAGATTTATTACTTCTGGTTTTCTTAAATTGGATGTGTTGCCGCTAAATTTTAAATAACAAGAAAACTAGAGAAAAAGCCCTAATCTGGCATATGCGCATTGCATTTATATGCTTAAACTCCCTAACATCCCTTGGCTAGGATATATTGATTCGGAATTGGTACAGCCTTGTTGCCAGCTATGATGTCTTGATTACTTGGTCCATTTCATTGTTATTGATGGTGCAAAATTGGTTTATTTATGAGTGATTAATTGTGGTGAGCTGCTGGATGCCAAATATGCTTGGGAAACATGGTGGCTGAAACAGTTTGCGGTATTTTGAAACTGGAATTGGCACAATATTGTGAATTTGTGTTGTCTGGCTTGGATTCTGTTACAGTGACCAATCTTCTTTAGGATCGTGCAGCTCGTAGTGGCTAGTACTGCTCATTTTTCTCTAGATTTGATGGCAAAACATCTTTACATGCCACAACATTATAATTAGTATGTATTTCTTCTCTTTCACTGCAGAGCAAGCAAAATGATTTTCGGGATGACGATTTGCAGCCACCAAGCAAACGCTCCTCTTTAGATAAGGTTTGTTCATTTATATAATGTTCGGAACTCAATATGGTTGAGTAGAAATATGTTATGTTGGTTTTGCAAATATCGTGCTTTGTGTTATGCATTGAATTGCTATGTGCACGCATGAGTTTTACTTTGTTCATGTGTAATATTCAGTGGTCACTAGCCCAGTGAAAACATATCACAAGAACACAACTGATAATAACTATTGATGATATTAAATATGTTTTTTTACTTAGTTCTTGCCTTCATGGTGATCTAACGATTAAAACTCGCACAATGTTTGATTGTAATGAATTGTTGTCTTTCACTATAGGACAAGGAAATTTATACCCAAGATAACAATACAATACAAGCATATAAAGTTTGTACTGCACACAAGGTTTTTTTCCATTCATAATGTATACAAATAACATTTTTGATTTATTATAGTTTGCATTAATTCACTAGTTATTATGCTTGTATGGCAGACCAAAGAAAGTCATGTCCACGATGACACCAGGTTGACTCTAAACAACCACACTAATGCTATCAAGGTAATTGACATTTATTTCTACTACAAATGCTTTTGGGGTCTCTAAGAATGTGATGTTACTAAAACAGCATACACTACTGGTTGCTGATCATGAAGCACCTTCATATTGCTCAAAACATCAAATGGCTCGTGACAAGGTAAGAATTATTCTTATGATTATGTTTATGATGATTACATATTTAGCAAATAATTAAATATGAACACACATTCTGTTCTATTCAGTACTTTAATGTTTATTTCTAATTATTTGATCTCTTGTTATTAGCATGACGTCGAACAAAAAACCACAAAAGGAGCTAGCGCAACCATGCTTGTTGATGTATAAGATACACCTTCTAAATTTGTCTCCTCTATTTCTATTTTGCTAATAATTTATTTAAATTGCATACTAATGTTTCACATAATATCTTTTGTAGAAACAACGTATGATAACATTTAATTGGTTGGCAACCAATTCAATAGCGATCGACAAACTTTATGTTTATTTGATATGTGATTCTCTAAAAATGTTTAATTGCATCCTTTGTAAAATATTTGATCATGTACTTATATGTGTGGACTAGGTTGGCACTAAAGTATTCTTGAAGAGCTAGAAAAATGCAAATAAGGATGTGGCTCTTGCTACAATCATAAGTTGTGATCCAAAAGATAAACTTGATGGCGTTCAGCTAGGAAATGAATTTTGAATGGTGCATGTCGATCTTGCAATTGCAAAATGTGAACAATTGATACGGCCATACAAAGGCTACAAATTGATTGGTCATGCAGTAGGAGCTCCTTTTAGTTTTGTTACTTTAATATTCTGATTTTGTTTCTTTCTAATGGTGTATTAATGGACTCTAATTTTTCATTGTAGGTTGATATGATAAATGGATGATGCTATGGATGACATGTTCAATGCAAGGTGGAGAATGGTGACATAAGGCGATGATCTTCATTACATTTAGATTTCATTATGTTAGGAAATGATGTTCAAGTAAAATATTTATATCATGTCTTATGTGGATGGTTTTCTGTGTAATACAACAATTTATTTTTAATATATCAGTGTTGTTTTTAACAATGCTATGACCAATAATGATTTTTTTTTATTTTGACTTCTACACACTTATAATCGTTGCAACAACCTAATTATATCCGTTGCCAAAATAGTAATACTCATTTGTATGGCAAGTACTAACGCTTCTTTGCGTTATGACAATATAATTATATCCATTGTTAAAATAGTAAAAGTCATCCATGCATGGTAAGTACCAACGCATACAAGTGTAGTTACAGCTTGACTATATCCGTTGCTATTTCGCAACGCATTTTCATATCTATTACCAACGCTTGTTTATCTGTTGTGAAAGACTCTCACAACGGCCTCAATGGCAACGCATAGTAAATGCGTTGGTAAATATCGTACCAACACTTATTTGGATTTTTACCAACGCATATATGCGTTGTTAAAGGGGTGTTCATCTTGTAGTGAAATAAACCATTAATCCAAATCAAGAATAATTCTCAACTAGTCTGTTTGTTTAAGAATGTTCGCAATATGATGTTCTTCCATTAGTATGAGTGGTAGTGTGTGCATCCAAACGAAACTACTTCCACCCATGCATGATGTTTCTGCCTGGAGTACCTAAAAATAAACAATTAAACAAGCGTGAGCCCAAGACTCAGCAAAGTACAACATAGAGTAACATTGGCATAATCATGACAACGAACATAAACATAATCTTCTACATTAACCATAGGCCACATTCTCGAATCTCATAACCAAACATTTCATATGCACATGGATGCAAATGTTCAAATGCACATCACATATCATATTGCATTTTACCGGTAATGCGGAGTATGCATCCGTCGATGCATACTCGAGCCTATGCCCATTGGCATAGGGACCACAAGCCCACATTCTCCGAATGTGGGGACCATAAGCCCGTCCAAAGCATGACGGGGACCTGAAAGCATTGCTTGGTCACCACGTGACCAAGCCTCAATGATCGAACCATGATGCATATGAATCATGTCTAATATTCATCGAAACATGCATTGTAGGAAGTAAGAACATCTATAAGTCATACTTTAACATAGACAAGCAATGCAGGTAACGAGAACATAAACAACTCAGTCATCATCATAGACATGTATTTCATTAGTAAGATCATAAATAACTCATATCCATACTCACAACCAACAATAACGGCAACATTCATATCACACAATCAATATCATCACTCATTCATCATCTATCTACTAATTTGCACTTGCCTCAACCGTGCGAAGGTGGATGTCGAGGATAAGGTACTGCTCCCTGAGCCAAACCCACACCTGGACATACAATTGAGACATGCTAAGGCTACCATGTAAGTCTAATAACAAAACCATAAACACAAAATGAGCACATCGTCCACTAAACGCGATCCCCAACTCTTTTGCTAGCTGTCAGTTTTCTTTTCCAGAGAACAGCCCCCTTCAAAAAAATCATAACTAAATGTACAGAAATCCAAATGGAGTGATCTTGGACAATCTTAAAAGGTTATTGAATTCCCCTTCTAAACCTAGTTGGTGAGGTTCTCTGATTCGGCCCTTTACTAGCCCTACCAAACCAAACAACAGAGTATCAATTCTCACGTCGGGTCTCTGGACAGCAACAATGAAATTATCATAACTTTCTCTACATTCGTCCGAATTTCATGATCTTTAGTTTTCCTGAAAGCTGGAAGGATTATCTATATTTTTTCATTATGGTGAGCCCCTCTGATTTTTCCTCTAAATACACGCTTAAGTCGAAACACTAAAACCTGTCAGACCAACCACCATTCCACAGCACAGACCCCCCTAAGAAAAAAATCATAACTTTTGCTACAGAGGTCCAAATGATGTGATTCTTGTCGGCAATGAAAGGTAACGAGATAACCTACAACTCTCTAGGAGATCCCAAGTTCTAATTCGGCACTTAGCAATTTCTTATTTATTAAACAAGATGACTGCAGATTCTCGTCAGGATTCTGGACAGTAAACACTAAAAATAACATAACTTTTAACTCGAATGTCGGAATCCGGTGTTCTTGGCGGCCACTGAAAGCTAAGAACAATATCCACACTTCTATAGGAGACGGGATTCCCAAATTATGCTTCTAAGGATGCGAAAATTGCCACGCACTAAACTGGACAGAAAAGCAATCTAGCAGCAAAATTAAACGATCTGCTAAATGAAACCGTAAACGCATCTAAAACAAAAAGAACAGCGAAGAAACCTCTTTGTTACCCTTGAAGATCGCAGGAGGAGCTGCCGGGGAGGTGGCTCAACCAAGGAAGAGGGGAGGAGAGGCGGCGCAAGGGAGAGGGGAGGAGGAGGGGCGGCGCAAGAGGGGAGAAGGGGGAGGGGCGGCTAGGGTTTGGGCAAGAAAAGGGGTGCCTCCCCCTTTCCCCGCTTGGCCGGCCAGCCCCATGGGCCTTGGCCCAGGCCCAAGCTGCCCCCACTTTCTGTTCTTCCCCCCCGAAAACAGTCAAAATGACTTTTCTATTAAGGTCTTTCATGAATACTTGCTAAGCACTCGACAAAACTTTCAATTTCTTTCCGGGATATCACAGTCTACCCCCCTAAAATAGAATTCGACCCCGAATTCTAACGTTTACTCACACAAGAGACGACTAGGGTTGAAAGGCTTAACAACAAAAGATACACACCTGAAGTAAACAATTCTGGATAGCGCTCACGCATGCGTGATTCCAGCTCCCAAGTGGCCTCCCGCTCAGTTTGCTGCGACCAAAGTACCTTAACATACTTTAAGGTTTTGTTCCTCAGTAACTTTTCCGACCTTTCCAAAATCCGAACTGGCTTGGACTCAAAGGACAGGTCCTGCTCAATGGTTAACGGTTCTAGTGAAATGTGGTGTTCCGGATCTCGCAGGTACTTCCTCAACATGGAGACATGAAATACATTGTGCACACCCCTCATAGCCTCTGGGAGGTCCAGGCGGTATGCCAACTTCCCAATCCGTGCCAGGATCGAGAAAGGGCCAATGTACCTCGGGCTAAGCTTCCCTTTGGTTCCAAATCTCACCACACCTTTGTGGAGACACCCTCGAGAGCACTGATCACCCACTTCAAATTCCAAATCCTCCTTCTTACATCCGCATAGCTTTTCATGCGCTCTGAGCCGCTAAAGGTTCTGCTTTCACCAAAGCCACCCATTCTACGATCTTTTGTACCCAATCCGACCCAAACGGCCTTCTCTCCCATCGCTTCCCAAAGAAAGAGGTGACTGCATTTACGCCCATACAAAACCTCAAACGGCGCGCCTTAATACTCGCATGGTAGCTCGTTGTTGTAAGCAAACTCGCTAGTGGTAATCGATCTTCCCAACTACCCTTCCATGACAGACACAAGACCGCAACATATCTTCCAAAGTCGAATAGTGCGCTCCGATTGCCCATCCATGCAGGGATGAAATCTTTGTACTAAATCGGAGTGGGTACCAGTGCATTCTCAAGACTCTCCCAGAACTTGGAGACAAACTTAGCATCCCTGTCGGATACGATGGTCTTTGGAACACCATGTAACCTCACAATTTCCCGCACATAAATGGGAGCTAAGTCACTCGCTATGTTGGTCGTGCGAATGGGAATGAAATGTGCTGACTTGCTGAACCTGTCCACTATCACCCATACCGCATCTTTTCCGCGCGGCGTTCGGGATAATGCCACCACAAAATCCATGGTGATATCATCCCAAGGCCACTGTGGGATCTCTAATGGTTGTAATAAACCCGCGGGTCGCTTATGTTCTGCCTTCACTGTGTGAGATACCACAAGAGGCAACATAATTAGCTACATCTACTTTCATTCTTTTCCACGAAATTCTGTTTTAAATCACGATACATCTTCGTCTCTCACGATGAGCGATGTAAGGGGTAAATGTGCCTCCTCAATATGACATCCTTAACCTCCGCCTTTTGTGGCACACAAAGGCGACCTTTGAACCTCGTAATGCGAACTATCCAAGCGAAGTCTCCTTCTTGCCCGGATCCAACCGTTTCTGACGCTGCGATGGCGGTCACTCTGCTTGTGCTTCCGCACCGATCCGGAATAAGCGATTCCAAAATCAAGCGTGCCTCGGCTTGGGCCATACCGCATAACAAAAGATATCCCCATGTGATCCAAATCGGCGATCGAGCGATCCAACAGAGCGGCGTCGCCTTGCGACTAAGGGCATCGACTCGACGTTGGCTTTGCTCGGATGATAGTGTATTGTGAGATCATAATCTTTAATTAGCTCTAACCATCTCGCTGCCTCGGGTTCAGATCCTTTTGGGTAAAAATATACTTGAGACTTTTATGATCGGTGTAAATGTCACAAGCTTCACCATACAGATAATGCCTCCAAAGTTTCAGGGCAAACACTATGGCGGCCAACTCTATATCGTGGGTTGGGTAGTTCTGTTCATGTTTCTTCAACTGCCTTGATGCATATGCTAGTACCTTCCCATCCTGCATAAGGACACAACCCAACCCAACTCTCGAAGCATCAGAATAGACGGTGAAACGCTTCCCTGGTTTAGGAATAGTAAGGACCGGAGCGGTCACCCGCTTTTCCTTTAGGGTCTGGAAACAACGCTCGCAATCCTCATCCCACAAAAATTTCACATCCTTTTGTGTGAGCCGAGACAGGGGTTTGGCAATAATAGAGAAGTCCTGCACAAACCGCCGATAATACCCTGCCAATCCTAAAAAACTCCTCACTTCCTTAACATTAGTTGGTAGAACCCAATCTTCCACTGTGGAAACCTTTCCCGGGTCAACTGATATTCCTTTGTCATTTATAATATGCCCCAAGAATCCCACCTCCGACATCCAAAACTCACACTTCTTCAATTTGGCATAAAACTTGTTCTCTCTTAGCGTCTCCAACACATGCTTGAGATGATGCCCATGATCCGCTTGATCTTGAGTAGATCAAAATGTCATCAATAAAGACGACAACAAAATCATCCAGATATTCATGCAACATTCTGTTCATAGTTTCCATGAAAGCACCTGGAGCATTCGTTAGTCCAAAAGACATAACTTTAAATTCGAAATGCCCATACCTAGTGGAGAACGCTGTCTTCTCAATATCCTCATCTCGGATAGGAATTTGATTGTACCCTGATTGGAGATCAATCTTTGAGAACACCTTGGCTCCTCTCAGCTGGTCAAACAAATCCTCAATGCGAGGCAAAGGATACTTATTCTTGATGGTTAGCTGGTTAAGGGCACGATAGTCAATACACATACGCCAGCTACCATCCTTCTTCTTTGTAAATAAGATAGGAGCCCCCCAAGGAGAGACACTGGGGCGAATGAGGTCTTTATCCTTCAGATCATCCAATTGCTTCTTTAGTTCCTCCTGGAAGGGACGTGCCAAACGGTAAGGGGTCATTGAGACCGGTCGAGCACCCGGTACCAAATCGATCCTGAACTCCACAGGGCGAGGTGGTGGCATCCCTAGCAACTTTGCGGGAAAAACATCCAAAAATTCCCGTACCACTAGAATACTTTCTGCAGTCACAGATAAGATAGGTTTTTCCACCAAGGACCACAAAAATCCACTCTTTGCTATTCGACTACCAGGAAACAAACTGGCCAAAACACAAAGTGAATGAGTAGGAGCGCTTCCCTGAAAGACTATTTCATGACCAGACGAAGCTTGCAAAGTCACTGTTTTCCAAAAACAGGAGATGATCGCACGGTAGTTGTGCAACCAATCCATTCCCAATATAACATCAAAGGGCTCCATCTTCATGACCATCAGATTTGCAACAAAGTCTTCCCCATCTAACGTGATCACACAACCAGGACGAACCGTGGAGCTAGAAAGAATTCCCCCAGGTGAAAAGACCAAAGCAGATCGAGCTATATGTCGCAAACTCACCGCCGTCTAGCGAAGTCTAACGATGCAAAGGAAAAAGTGGCTCCAGAATCAAACAAAACATAGGCCTCCATGGAGTCCACGAGTAGCGTACCTGTCACGACGTCGAGACGTCCTACCGACTCAGCAGTCGGCATGGCATATGAAACTAATGCTGGGGCGGCGGGGGCCCCAACACCCTGAAGGGGTGGTGCAGTGGCGACCGGAGGTGCTGTGGGCACCGTAGCTGGAAGTAGTGCCGCGGGAGGGGGCGGCCAGAAGTACCCTGGTGGAGGAATCCCTCCAGGAGCAGGAAAGTAAGACGGTGGTGGCGCCCAAGACTGAGTAGGAGCAGCTGCTAACATTTGCACTGATCCACGAGAAGAAGCAGCTGGTGCCGGTGCTTGAACTGGTTCCCATTTTATAATGCTAGCAGGATTCCGCCGACAAACAGATGCCTTGTGACCCTCCTGTCCACAATGGCGACATTGGCCGGTCCAAGCACATTCTGATGCACGGTGACCATTGCCACACTTGAAACAAATCATACCTTGACACAGAGTTGGTGAAACATCGGTCCACTGTTGGTCGTCTAGAGATAGTCAAGGTGCGACTTAGTGAACTTTGACTTGAATGAAGTCTGGGGGCCTTTGAACCTCTTGGAGGTAGGTTTAAGAGACGACCCACCTCCTCCACCAAAACCCCTCTTTTGACTACTACCAACACTGCTAGAACCCACAATACCTCCAACACCTTGTGGAACCTCACCCGATTGCATCTCTATCTCCATGCCCCTAGCTTGCTCCACCAGGGAACTAAAGTCACGCAGCTCTAGCGCTCCCAACACCTGCCGGAACTCCTGCCTAAGCCCTCTGCGGAACCTCTTAGCCTTCTCCACATCATTAGTGGCCACTGCTGGAACAAAACGAATCAAGTTATTGAAGCCAGCTACATACTCAGATACCGTCATCTTGCCCTGCTTGTAGTCTTTCAGCGAAACTTCCATCCTCTCCACAAACGAATCTGGATAGTACTTCTTCCTGAACTGCCCAATGAAAATCTCCCAGGTAGCAGGTCCTTGGGCAGCGGTCCTAGACGACAGGACCCCTTCCCACCAAATATCGGCCTCCCCCTTCAGCTGAAAGGCAACAAACTGGGCCCTTTGCTCAGTGGTCAAACCTAACGCTCCCAAATGTCTCTCAATATGACGCAACCAGTTAGCCGCGTCAACTGGCGTGCCAAGACCATCAAATGTGTCCAGCGCAGAGCGTTCCACTGGTGCAGTCCCATGGCACCCACAACAGGTTCCGCCGCTGGGCGCTAGAGGAACGATCTGCGGTGCGGTGGTGGCGCTGGTACCCTGCACTTCTTTGGCGACTTCTTCCTCAGAACCCACCGAATCGACTTCGCCGACAGCGAGTTCGAACATCGGTGGGGCATTGCTCGACCACGACCGGCACCCTGCCGACCACGACCACGGTCACGACCTCTACCCCTTGCCATCTCTAAACAACACAACAACAAACAAGTAATAAGCACGACAAACAAATACAATCCAAAGCATAGGGTCAACTAAAAACGCAACCAAAACATAGATGCAATGCAAACCCATAACCACCCTATTGTGCTTAGTGTGTCAGGTTAACAGTTTTAATTCCACGGACCTAAAGCCCGCTCTGATACCAACAGTCACACCCCAGTCCAGAAGGGACCCAGAATGCTACTAACTAGACATTAACAAGCGAATTTTTAGCGAGTCTCCTTTGTATAGATAACTATCTTGAGGAAACAATGATCTAATATGACAATATCCATTATTTCAATAGCTAATTTCGTTCAACCATGCAAAACTTGATACGCAAAGGAAACAAGACATAATCAAAATATGTTAATACCACTATTACAACGATAAATAAACCATTAATCCAAATCAAGAATAATTCTCAACTAGTCTGTTTGTTTAAGAATGTTCGCAATATGATGTTCTTCCATTAGTATGAGTGGTAGTGTGTGCATCCAAACGAAACTACTTCCACCCATGCATGATGTTTCTGCCTGGAGTACCTAAAAATAAACAATTAAATAAGCGTGAGCCCAAGACTCAACAAAGTACAACATAGAGGAACATTGGCATAATCATGACAACAAACATAAACATAATCTTCTACATTAACCATAGGCCACATTCTCGAATCTCATAACCAAACATTTCATATGCACATGGATGCAAATGTTCAAATGCACATCACATATCATATTGCATTTTACGGTGTCGCGGAGTATGCATCCGTCGATGCATACTCGAGCCTATGCCCATTGGCATAGGGACCACAAGCCCACATTCTCCGAATGTGGGGACCATAAGCGCGTCCAAAGCATGACGGGGACCTGAAAGCATTGCTTGGTCACCACGTGACCAAGCCTCAATGATCGAACCATGATGCATATGAATCATGTCTAATATTCATCGAAACATGCATTGTAGGAAGTAAGAACATCTATAAGTCATACTTTAACATAGACAAGCAATGCAGTGCGAGAACATAAACAACTCAGTCATCATCATAGACATGTATTTCATTAGTAAGATCATAAATAACTCATTTCCATACTCGCAACCAACAATAACGGCAACATTCATATCACACAATCAATATCATCACTCATTCATCATCTATCTACTAATTTGCACTTGCCTCAACCGTGCGAAGGTGGATGTCGAGGATAAGGTACTGCTCCCGGAGCCAAACCCACACCTGGACATACAATTGAGACATGCTAAGGATACCATGTAAGTCTAATAACAAAACCATAAACACAAAATGAGCACATCGTCCACTAAACGCGATCCCCAACTCTTTTGCTAGCTGTCAGTTTTCTTTTCCAGAGAACAGCCCCCTTCGAAAAAATCATAACTAAATGTACAGAAATCCAAATGAAGTGATCTTGGACAATCTGAAAAGGTTATTGAATTCCCCTTCTAAACCTAGTTGGTGAGGTTCTCTGATTCGGCCCTTTACTAGCCCTACCAAACCAAACAACAGAGTATCAATTCTCGCGTCGGGTCTCTGGACAACAACAATGAAATTATCATAACTTTCTCTACGTTCGTCCGAATTTCATGATATTTAGTTTTCCTGAAAGCTGGAAGGGTTATCTACATTTTTTCATTATGGTGAGCCCCTCTGATTTTTCCTCTAAATACACGCTTAAGTCGAAACACTAAAACCTGTCAGACCAACCACCATTCCACAGCACAGACCCCCCTAAGAAAAAAATCATAACTTTTTCTACACAGGTCCAAATGATGTGATTCTTGTCGGCAATGAAAGGTAACGAGATAACCTACAACTCTCTAGGAGATCCCAAGTTCTAATTCGGCACTTAGCAATTTATTATTTATTAAACAAGATGACTGCAGATTCTCGTCAGGATTCTGGACAGTAAACACTAAAAATAACATAACTTTTAACTCGAATGTCGGAATCCAGTGTTCTTGGCGGCCACTGAAAGCTAAGAACAATATCCACACTTCTATAGGAGACGGGATTCCCAAATAATGCTTCTAAGGATGCGAAAATTGCCACGCACTAAACTGGACAGAAAAGCAATCTAGCAGCAAAATTAAACGATCTGCTAAATGAAACCGTAAACGCATCTAAAACCAAAAGAACAGCGAAGAAACCTCTTTGTTACCCTTGAAGATCGCAGGAGGAGCTGCCGGGAGGTGGCTCAACCAAGGAAGAGGGAGGAGGCGGCGCAAGGGAGAGGGGAGGAGGAGGCGGCGCAAGAGGGAGTAGGGGGCGGCTAGGGTTTGGGCAAGAAAGGGTGCCTCCCCTTTCCCCCTTGGCCGGCCAGCCCCATGGGCCTTGGCCCATGCCCAAGCTGCCCCACTTTGCTTCTTCCCCACCGAAAACAGTCAAAATGGCTTTTCTATTAAGGTCTTTCATGAATACTTGCTAAGCACTCGACAAAACTTTCAATTTCTTTCCGGGATATCACAGGATTAATCTAACTGTGCGGGAAGAGAAATATAAGATGTGTTCTACTGTTGTCTTAGTAGATATTAACACGGAAATTTTATTTATTTGGCTATTTGATGATATTATTTATGCTCGTGGGAGTACAAATATATAAAGGACCATCAATTCGTCCATGATTGAATAATCATCAATGGTTTATGATAACCTCTAAAATGGAATTAGTGTGTACTCCAGAACAGGTTGGCTGCTACAATCTTATTGAGATAGCAAAAATATTATGAAATAATATACCGTGTTTCTTTTGGAAAGGTTTATAATAGGATTTAATAGGTGATCTGTGTTTGCTTGATGGTGAAATTGTCAGATAATAGTATATCTTTGATGAAAGGGTTATGGTGTAACCTTTTAAATTGTGTAGTAGATTCCCTCTAAAATAGAGTGGTTGCTGTAGTGAGGGTGTAAGAATTTGGTATACACCTTCTACAACTGCTACAAAAATATTCTTTCCTTATACGTTCTCTGCACGAAGTCTGATCTTTCTGTAAGCTTGGTCCTCATCGCCTTGAAGGTCAGCCAAGGAAACCTCAGAAACTCTATGCTTGAGACCCTCAGATGTAATCTAAAGACACGTATCATGAATAATCAACAATAGTAGCAGTCATACAAAATCAAGAAGAATTTTTAGCAAACAAGAAAGGATTGTACAATGACATGATTTGTTTTTTTTAAGCTAGTGTAAGCTACTTGAAGGATTTTATTTAGTGACACCACTAGACAATGTTATCCAAATGAAACATCTTATGTGTCATGACACTAAAGGGTAAGACGTTCATTAATGAACTTTCTAATCCATACGGCCTCTTTTGCAGCTTCCGAAGCGACAATGTACTCAGCCTCTATTGTAGAATTAGCAACCGTTCTTTGCTTGGAACTTTTCCAACTTACTGCTCATCCATTCAAACAAAACACAAATCCAAACTGCGATCTGAAATCATTCTTGTCGGTTTGGAAACTAGCATCGGTGTAATCATTTACAACCAGCTCTTCCTCACCACCATAAACAAGGAATGCATCCTTAGTCCTTCTTAAGTACTTAAGGATATTCTTAACTGCTGTCTAGTGACCTTCACCTGGATCTGACTGATATTTTCTTGTAACACTTAGAGCATACGACACATCTGGTCGTGTGCATAGCATGGCATACATGATAGATCCTATTGTCAAAGCATATGAGATTCCACTCAGTTTGTCCTACTCATTAGTGGTCGTAGGACACTAAGTCTTGCTAAGATTAATACTATGTGACATGGGTAAGAAACCTTTCTTGGAATCTTGCAAGTTGAACCGTTTCAACACCTTGTCAATGACACATCTTGGATTAATCCAATTAGCCTCTTAGATCTATCTCTATAAATCCTTATACCAAGAATATATGCTGCATCTCCTAAATATTTCATAGAGAAACTATTTCTCAATAAAGTTTTAAAAGATTCAAGCATAGGAACATCATTTCCGACCAGTAGTATGGCATCCACATATAATATCATAAACACAAGTTTGTTCCCACTAACCTTCTTGTAAACACAAGGTTCTTCTTCGTTCTTGATGAAGTCAAACCCTTTGATCTTCATCAAAATGAATGTTCCAACTCCGAGATGCTTGCTTTAATCCATAGATGGATTTATTAAGCTTGCATACCTTTCCAGCTTCTTTTGGATCGACAAAACCCTCAGGCTGTGTTATGTACACATCCTCACTTAGGTTTCCATTCAGGAAAGCCGTTTTGACATCCATTTGCCATATCTCATAGTCGAAATATGCAGCAATAGCTAGAATGATCCGGACAGACTTAAGCATAGCGACGGGCGAGAAGGTTTGATCATAATCAACACCTTGAATTTGTCTGAAACCCTTCGCGACCAGTCATGCCTTATGAATGTGAATATTTCCATCTATATTTATCTTTTTCTTAAAAATCTATTTGCACTCATGTAACGTCCCAAAATTTGGCTTTTCAAAAATCTTTTGAGTAGTTTAGGTCCCTGGAAAATTTCACCAATTTTATTTGAATTAACAAAGCTTAATCTGGAATTTTCCTAAATTAAAAATATTTAATTTGACTAATATAAACATTAATTAAATAAAAAATTGTGTTATTTGGCTTCCTTGTCTTTCAAGGAATTTTTGGGTATTTTCTAAGATTTTTCTGGATTTGTTTGCTATTTATTTGATCTCCTTGATTTTCGGCCTTTTATTTTAATTCCGAAAACCATCCTTTTTCTCTCTCCTACCATGCACTACAGTAAATCGTGAAACACTGTTCATCTTCCAGCCCGAACCGAACAGATGAGTTCGTTCTCTGTACATGAGCAAACCAAACCTTCCAAATTTCATATCGTCCTCCACAGTGCATATAAAAGCGAACCATTCGCGTCCAAACGTCCGTATTGATCTCCTTTTCTATTCCCCGAAATTGATTTCCTCCAAACCGATCTATTTTCGTCGCAATCTCCAAAAAATCGAGCTTCAACCGAAGGTTTTCTCCGGCGAACTGCGCCCTCATCCGACGTCCCCCGGCTGAACCGTCTGCGGCGTTGGCTTCGCGTCGTCGGGTTCTACGTCATGGTTCCTTCCTCTTCGCCCAAAGATCACCGGAGCACCGTCGGCCATGTCAAGCCATAAAGCCAAAACGTTTTCATCGCGTTCCTCGCTTACTCGATGAGTTTTTCCAAAATCCGACCGCGTCATCTTGTGCCCCGCATCAATACCTATTTTTTTGCATCTTTTGGATTCAAGTTTCATCCACCGTGCGCCGAGAATCGAGCGTTCTCTCTCCTCTTGCCCGTCGTCCTTCTCCAGTCAATTACTCCGCAACCGTTGATCCCCTGCCTTCAACTCCACCACTGTTGAGTTCGCGTCGCCGCATTCTACGTCGTGCTCACCTCCTTTTTCGCAGAGCAACGCTGGAAGTGTTACGCGCCCGTGAGGCCGCCGTCATCGCCGTTCTTCGCGTCGCTGCCGTCGCATGGAGCAAAGTCTTGATGTCTAGACCGCGTCATCATCTTCGGCTCGTCGTTTCCTTTCCATTTTGCCCATTTGCCGCCGTTGGTTCGCTTCCGTTCATCGGCACCTCCATGAGCAAGAATCGATCATGAAGCCTCCTCTGTCACTGTTCATGTTTGTGTCCAGTGCGTGAGTTCTTGGTTCGGTTATGTTGCCTCTCTGGTTCGTTTTCTTTCTCTCATGTGTGAAGCTAAGTATCCTCTCTTCTCTAATCCTTGCTTTGCCATCACAGTACTAAATCATTGCTTCCATGCTGCCATGAGTAGGCCAAACAAGCCTTCCTGTTCGTGTGACTTGGGTTGTAGCTCTAGCTTCCTTTCAGCCTTTTTTTTCCATCCAATTAATTTAAGCCTCATATATTCTTCCTTTTTCTCTATGACGAATAGGCCCCATCTGTCATACAAGAGAATAAATATCTATCTCTCGCTTACTTGTTTACCCCACATGTCATCCACCCACATTAAAACCCTAATTATTTCTATCACTTACATGTGGGTCCTGCATGTTAGTCAACCTTGGTTAAACCCTTGTCCATGAGCTTGGTCCACCGTGGACTAGCATATCTCTATGGACCTGGTCTATAGACCAGTGGCCCACATGTCAACCCCTAATTCTATTTTCGAGAATTAATTTAATTCTTGAAAAATCCTTTTATATTATTGGTCCCACATGTCACTCTCTCTACCTTATTTTTGGAATTATTTTAATTCTAGAAATCCATAAATACCAGTCGGTCCCACCTATCATACACTCATTCTATTTCTAATATTTTCGGAATAGAATATTCTGAGAATATTCCGTAGAGTTTTTCATCATTTCATGTGAATTCCAATCTTCCGAGAGCCATATCTTCTTCATCCGAATTCTGATTGAACCCATTCAAGTTTCTAAATTCATCTAAATTCAATATTTACCTTCTAGTACCATTAAATTTCAATTTGTAGTTTATTTGATTTGTCTTTTGAATTTAGTTTATTTTGCGCTTTCTTTCTCGTTAGACGCCGAAGTCCCGGAATCGTCCGAAGGAGCTGAAGATCAAGCAAGTAGAGGATTGAAGATAAAACAAGATCATCATTGCTATAGCAAGGCAAGTTATACCTTTGATCATATTGAATTTCAGTTTTCGAAATTACTTTGATTCAAATTATTGCATTTACTTTAAGTAATTATTTAAATGCTTTTGAGTTTAGCTATTAATCCAATTTGTTATATCCACTTTGTCTATTGTATGTTATGATATTTTGTCACCCTAGATTGGTTCATATTTAGTTGGTGCTATGGTATTACCAACATGGGTTGGTTAGTACGAGTAGATTACTTAGCCATGCAACGAGTCATCATCATCACCTGAGTTGTAATTATAAATTTGACTAAGTGATTATGGAACTTTGTGATAAAACTGTGTGTGCTATGTGTTATTACTTTGTGATAGCATGTGTTGCACTAAACCAACAGGGTGGGAAAGGATTTAGACTGAGGCAAGTGGTGGATACTGTGTGATATGGTGGAAGCTATGTGCATGTGAATGATAATCTTTGTGACATAGTTAGAAAATAGAAGTCTTGCCTTGGTCAATTAAGGACTTAATTAACTTTGTGCGCCATTGAACTGAGCCTTACTATACGACCACATGCCTGATGGGACGGGCCTAACTTAGTAGGTTATGGATTCTTGGCATTGATGTTCAGGTGGATAGGTTAGGCTTTGTGACAGGGTGGAGGTGTGACTACATGGTAGTTGCATCGCGGGACGGTTCGCCGCATCCCTGTCCAGCGGTGTATGTCGGACTGGCTTTCTTTGTGGGTTGGTCTGGCGGTTTGTAAGCACATCGGGAGTGTCAATGTTGAGATGAAGTTTCTGAAAGGTTTTGTTGTGATCAGCTCTGATTCAGTTGATTGCATCTTGTGGGTAAAGTGTACAACCTCTGCAGAGTGTTAAACAATTTATTCGAATAGCCGCGTCCGCGGTCATGGACAATGCTCGGGGATTTCACACGAGGGGTAGATTTTCATAAAACAATTGGGAAGGGACAACTGTGTGATTTAAGTCATATGGCTGTGTGAAAGAATTTGATTAGGCTATGTGTCTTTGTGAAAACAAATGTTAAATTAATATTGTCTATTTGTTTTGAATTATGCTTTCAATCTATTATTTGGATCATCACTTGGATATTAACAAACATATATCCAATTGTTCCTCCTCATATTTGGATTTCGAAAAACACACTAAAACTTCAAAAATCGAAATCTTCTATCGATTAAAAGTCTCAACAACATTACAACCAAACTCATCGCGTCATTCTATATAGAAGAACTATAGAACTCCTCCCATGAATTCTAGATCCACTGATATTCAATCCATTCAACCGATTATACACAGTTCCAGTAGCTAATCATACTAGAGAATATGTAAATCTAGCATTTCCTCTAGTTTCCCTTTCCACAAATTTTAATTAAACCATGGGAACCAAAGAACCCAACAAGTTTAGCAACCTAAACGATTTTAATGGCCGGACTAATTCATCAATGTTCTATACTTCTTAATATCTCTTTTGACTCCGAATAGGTATGGACATACTCTCAGTCACTACTCATATATACAGTTCATCAAGAACTAGTAGAAGACAACATGAACTTAATCAATTTCACTTCCAAGATTACTAATTAATACTAATTATGCACCAAACCAATGACTTAACTTGATACTCATACCATATCAAGTTATTTGATTACAAACTCTGACTTAACCATAACAAGGCAACAGAAAAGGATTTTAGCAATTTCCAACAGAAAAGAGATGCCTTAAACTTCAACACTCAAAATAATCCAAAAGAAATACATAGAGCCAAAGCTTCCTCATGTTAACAAACTTGCAACAGAAACTCTCATTACCCAAACTATCAAACGAATACATGAGTCATTCTTTACTAAAGAGAAAGAAGGAACAACCAAGGAATTATCAATATTGCCAAGATTGAGGTCAAGAAAGAAAACAACTTTCCAAAGCAGCTCACGGTCAACTCCTGCAACTATGGTATTCGGGGTAACTACTCTATTCGTCTACCACGAACGGTGGTATAACCTGACAAGGTCCAAGGTCACAACCACGACCTCCACTTCTTAACAACCATTACCGACACACATAAACAATATAATCAAGTATGATTATACATGATAGTCTCATGGTAATCATAGAATAGATTCATAGATATAGAATATCATAACATATCATATCATAGATTAACAACAAGAAAGATAGCACAGAGGCAATTCAACAATTGCTCAACAAATGAAACATAACAATAGATAATGCGGAAGCAATGTAATTCCCAGCCCCAACTAATGTGCACAGTGTGTCAATTTAATATTTTTCTATTAACCACGGACCTAAAGCCGCTCGATACCAATCAGAACACCCATTTCGGCGTGAGCACGGAATGCTACTAAAATTAAATTAAACTAAGACCAATTACAAATTTTCGGCAAAACCTCTTTTGTATAGTCAACTATACCGAGGTTCCAACAATTAATCATGGCATTTATCAATATCTTCATAATCAAGTTTACACAAGCATGCAAGATGATCGAATAAACATAATCCAGACTTGCTATTCTCATTATCACAATTAACATAATACTCAAAACCATCTATGGGTGATTCTCAAGCAGTTTACTTAATCCTGCAATGAAACTAAATGGCAAACGCCTTAAGGTCGTGAGGTAGTGAGTGCATCCAACATCTACTCCCTCCCATGCATGTCGTTCCTGCCAGTTGTACCTAAAACATATCAAAGCAAGAGTGAGCCCAAAGACTCAGCAAGTATCAACAAGGCTAATACGAGTTCACAGTCATAGCATCAATAATCCACAATAACATTACACTAATCATAGCTTTCATACTCATGGAATGCGATCAATGCAATGCACCTTTTGAACTTTATCTCTTTTCGCATTTTACCGGTAATGCGGGGTATACATCCGTCGATGTGTACCCTTGCCTATGCCCTCTGGCACAGGGACCAAGAGCCTATACACCACATGTATAGGGACCTTTGCCCATCATCTTAATGATGGGGACCTCTTTACTCATTGCCCACATTCCACGAATATGGGGACCTCAAACCCGTCATCTACATGACGGGGACCTCGAATATGCATAGTCACCACGTGACCAATCCTCCAATATGATTGCATGATGCACATGAACAAAACTTTAAACCATCATACATATGGATTCACAACAACGACATGCATGAATAAACTTATTCATACTTCTAGCATTCCTCATCATTGACATTCATAGCATTCTAGCATCCATGAATAGCACATATATTCATTATACTAGCAAACATGAACAATCCTTCATGAATAACAATTAATCATATCTCAAATATTTACCATCCTTAATCATACATCTCACACAATCAACCTTGCATGGTTATTACGCATCAAAGTACTAGCACCCTCTATCAAACATCCATAATTATTCTCTCAATCAGAGTACTTACATTCTCCAAGATAAACTGGAACTCATCACAAAAACATCCATACATGGCTATTATGAGCCAAACACAACGATCCTGACATACAAGCATAATTATACGATAACCTGAATACTTGCCTTAACCGTGCGAGAACGGTGGACGCGAAGAGGGCGCTGCCCCTGGGATCACGCTCCCACCTGAACATAAAGATAACCCAATCTAAGACCAACATACTGGACCAAAAGCATAAATAACAACCCAATTGAACTCACTAAACTTCCAAGCATTTTCCAGTCTTCCAATTTCTAGCGATCGCTTTGGTATTCACTGCGGACAGTCAACTTCTAAAATACATAACTTTCTTCTCCGGAGTCCAAATGAGGTGTTCTCAGACTTTCTGAAAAGGTAACTAAATTCCCCAACTAAACCTAGTTGAGGGGCCCTTCTAAATCGGCCATCTCATACCCCTACCAAGCCAAATTAAAAGACAACAAAATTCACGTCGGGTTCTCTGGACAGAACACTAAAACCACCATAACTTTTGCTACAAAAGTCCAAATCTTACGTTCTTTATCTATCTGAAAAGGTATAGAAATTACCTACATTTTTTGTTATATTGAGATCCCCTGATTGTCCCTTTAACTAACAGATTTAACCAGATTTCTACAGACTGTCTCAATACTGACAGATCAGCAGGACAGCGATACTAAAAAATTCATAACTCCCTGACCGTTAATCGAATTTGGGCGTTCTTGGCGGCCACTGAAAGCTAAGAACATTATCTACATAACTCTAGGAGATCAAAACTCATAATTCGGCCTTTAAAGTCACGAAATTGGCCACGCAACAATCTGGACAGAACGCAATCTAATGGCAACCCGTGGCCGATCCACTAAACGAATTTGTGAATGCATCTAATACAAAAGATTCAGCGGGGGAAGGGTCTTCGTTACCTTAGATGCCGCTGAAGATCACAAGCTCCTGTTGGTGATCTCTCTTCCTTCTCTTCTCTTCTCTTCTCTCTCTCCCCTCTTCCTTCTCTTCTTGGCCGGCCACCACATAGGAGATCCTTCTTCTTCACTTGGCCGGCAGCAATGGGGACTAGGGGAGGGGCGCAAGGGGGAGAGTAACCAGGGAGGGGAGGGGAGGTTGGGGGCGCAAGGGTGGAGGATGGGAGGGGTGGGGTAGTGGCGGCACAAGAGGGGAGAGGTGGGAGGCATGAGGGAGTGGGGGGCGGCTAGGGTTTAGGGGAAGTGGCGCCCCCCCCTCTTCACTTGGCCGGCCACCCCCATGGGCCAGGGCCCAAGCCCAAGTTGCCAACTAAACGCGGAAAACCCCCTCTCAATTCCTGATTCGCCGATTTTTCTTAAAAAAAAACTTCTCTCGATTAATTAATCTCTCCCGATTTTAATGCTTTTCACACTATCGGGGTATTACATCCAGAATCGTAATTTTGGGTCCCAACAACTCAATGGTTTTAACACCATCAGGTAGATCAACCAAGTTCCAAACTTGATTATCATACATAGACTTTATCTCGGATCTCATGGCTTCAAGCCATGACTCAGAGTCTGGGTCCATTATCGCTTCTGAATAAGTTTTAGGTTCATTATTATTCAACAATAATACGTCATACCCACACCTTATAGTCAATTGATGTGGCCTTTTAGATCTTCGTGGGGCTGATGCTTCATCTATAGGTTCAACAATATTTTGTTCATCCTGTAGAGGTTCAGAAGGAGTTAAAACATTTTCAGATGTTTTCCGAATTTCTTCGAGTTGTACCTTGCTCCCACTGACTCCTTTGGAAAGAAACTCTTTCTCAAAGAAAACCCATTACGGGCAACAAACACTTTGTTATCATCCCGATTATAAAAGTAATATCATTTAGTTTCCTTAGGATACCCCACAACACTTATCAGACTTGGGTATGAGTTTGTCAGACGTCAAACATTTAACATACGCCCCCACAACCCCATATCCTGAGAAAAGATAATCCAGGACTCTTCCCAGTTCATATCTCATATGGTGTCATTTCCACAGTTTTTGATGGAACCATATTCAAAGTGAAAGCAGCTGTTTCTAGAGTGTACCCTAAGAATTACAATGAAAAATCAGATTGGCTCATCATTGACCGAACCATGTTCAACAATGTTCGGTTCCGTCATTCAGACACCCCATTCCATTGAGGCGTTCCTGACGGTGTAAGTTGTGGAACAATTCCACACCTCTTTAGATGATCACCAAACTCATGGCTCAAATATTCACCTCCATAATCAAATCGTAGATATTTTTTATTGTCTTACCAAGTTGATTTTGTACCTCATTCTAAAATTCTTTGAACTTTTCAAAAGATTCTAACTTATGTCTCATCAAATAGTTATAGCCATATCTACTGAAATCATCAGTAAAAGTTATGAAGTACTGAAAACCACCTCTGGCTGAAGTGCTCATTGGTCCACATGCATCGTCTAGTCGTGAAAGGTGCCTTCGTCATCTTGTCAAGTAAACAAGATTCACATGTTTCAAATGATTCAAAATCAAATGAGTTTAGAAGACCATCTTTATGGAGCTTCATCATACGCTTCTCATTTATATGACCTAGACGACAATGCCAAATATATGTGGAATTCATATTATCAGGTCAAAGTCTCTTAGCATTAACGTTATAGGATAGGCATATCCTCAAGATTCAAAATATACAATCCATTCACCAATGGAGTATGGCCATAAAGCATATCTTTCAAATAAATTGAACAACAATTGTTCTTTATTCTGAACTCATAACCTTCTGCTCCTAAACAAGAAGCAAAAATAATGTTTTTGCTTAAGGCTGGAACATAATAATTATTATTTAATTACATAACTAATCCTGAAGGTAAAGCTAATGGTAAAGTGCTAATAGCTAATGCAACAACTCTTGCTCCATTGCCCGCCTGAAGATCAACATCTCCTCTTGTCAAGCTTCTACTCCTTATTAGTCCCTGCATCGAATTGCAAATATGAGAAACCGATTCGGTGTCAAATACCCTAGAGCTGGTCGAAGAAGTGGCAAGATTAATTTGTATAACATTTATACCTGAACTGGAAGTCTTATTTCCTTTATTCTTTTTCGTTTCTGCTAAGTACTTCTTGCAATTTCTCTTCCAATGCCCAGTCTCATGACAATGGTAACATTCTGTGTCAGGCTTAGTGTCGGAACCCGGGATTAACAACCCAGATCCTCTGTGCAATTCTGAACTAGTCCCATGATCAGTAGCTAGTTCACACAGTAAACAAATGTGGTAACAAATTCATATCACAACTTTATTAAAAAAAACAACAGAGTTGATTACAAAGGAGGCTTACAGGCCCACAATAAAATAAACACAGCGGAAGACGAAGATGTAGTAGGGTCCAGTTAATCTGCCACAGGCAATCGACTGGGGAAGCGGCCTAGTCGTCGAGGTCCACATCGGTAGCAAAGTCCTTCTCCTCTGAAATTTTGTTTGCATAAAGCAAGAATGAGCACAACTTCCGTGCTCGCAAGTTACACCCGTCAAGTAACAGAATGACATGCATATATGGATGTAACAATAGAATGGCTTATGGGTTGATTTGCATAAAGCAGCATTTCTTTTATATATTGGTACTAAGTTCCAAAGCAGTTATTTTATTTATAAAATTCTCAATTTTATAGTCAGATAACATTCACACATGAACGGTGAAGGATACCCTCCTATCACATGGCTTCCTACCCAATTCCCATCTGGATAAACCAGTTTTGAAGAAGTTTATTTTCAAACAAAACCAAAGTCTAACTTTGAGTAGTTCTGCTAGCATGTCCGTAACCGTGGACACGGCTATTCGAATAGTTTTACACTCTGCAGAGGTTGTACAGCTTTACCCACAAGAGATAATCAACTTTTAATGTCCGTCTTACACACTTTCGAAGGTGTGCGACTAAGTGATTATCACGAGGCCTTTACAATGTTCTGTCTTAATGTATTTATGCCCGCTAAGGTTTCGCTACCATTGGACTGGCCATCCTCTGGAAGCCCCCTCTTGCGACAGATGGGTCTACTGTCTGACCAACACCCATACCAACAACATAGCACAAATGACACTAAGACATCACAAGTTATTTAGCCAAGTCCCGCCCATACAGGACATGTGGTGGTACGGTAAGGCGTAGCATCATGCGCTCAAAGACCGGTCCTTAACTGACTTGGGCGACTTTCCATAAAAACCCCTGGGCCTTAACCCTAACCAAATTAAGCCCGTGCATAAACCTGCACCCACCAATCGTCCATTTCGCCCAAGTCCAAACCCATTTTTATTTTATTTTCCAAGTCATTTGTAAAACTCCCATGACACACCAATGCCAAGGGTACAATTTAAACAATAATTGATTGTTGGCTGAAATTCCCCAAATCAGACAAGTTTGGTCTATAAGCATGGCTAAGCAATACGTTTAAATGATCCTAGTTCATACTATCATATCAACCAGGTTTTATCTAGGGTGTCAATGTGTTTGATTCAATATCAACATGGGTCATACAAAGGATTTAGGTATAACTATGAATTGAAAAACAGGAATTTATATTACTGAATATAAATAAGCATGCGGTAATAATTTAAAAACAGAATATAAATAATTTAAAACAATGGGATCAATATGATCAAGGGTATAACTTGCCTCGCTTGAGGTGACGTTGTTTTTTCTTAACAGATCACCTTAATGAGCGTGCGGTGTTGAGGTGGCGTTGTTTTCTTAACAGTCACCTAGTACTCACAAGTACTATCTTCAGTTAGTCCAAGTGTATAATCACGATGATCATACAGTCAAAATCAATCCTCTTATGTTGCTCTTCAATCGGCGTCGAAATCTGACTCTCCGAAGTCGTTGAAATCTACTCGTAAAAATACGATAAATTCAACTCAAATTCAAATAAATTCAAAAATATAGATCAAATTAACTCCAAATAGAAATATTTTGTTTTAGCTAGCTAGATAATAATTTTATATGAATTTACAAACTTGAATGGACTAAAACGGAGCTCGGGAGCAAAAGATATGAATTTTAGAAGTTTGAATTTACATGAAATGGTAGATTTAGGGTTTACAAGAAATACTGGTCAAATGAGCTCAAAATTAAATAATTTTAGTTTGGTTGGCTAGATCTTGATTTTATATGAATTTAGGAATTTAAATCGACGAAATCGGAGTTCGTATGAGGGAGAACGAACCCCGGGAAGTTTTAAATATCAAAAACCCTAATTTTCAGATTTTATTGAATTTCTTGAATTATTTTTCTAAAGGAAAATCGATATATTGCATCGGATGACGTCAGCCCTCAGGATTTTCAATTTCCCGGCCAAATTATTTTTTAAAAGGAAAAGCTACTCTCTATGACAGGTGGGCCCAAGGTCAATGGACCTGGTCCACGGGCGGTCAAAGGTCCATGGTGGACGCGGTCTACAAAACAGTGTGTGCGGATGCGTGTGCGTTGGTGCGAGGGACGTGGCAGCCACGTAGGCTCCACGTAGGCGGACACGTGCGCAGGGGAGGCGAGGTGGTGCACGGGTGGCTCCGAGGTGGCAGCCACGTGGTAGTGCCACGTAGGCACGGGGCCGACGGCGGCTCGGCAATGAGCTTGCTGGCGGTTGGAGGCACGACAGCGGCTGGCGAGGGTACCAAACGAGAGAGTGGAGTGCGGGGGTCACGATGCTCACCGTGGCGGCGCTTGGGGACGAAGAAATAGCCGGCGGCGACGCGATGGGCGGCGGCGGTGCTGGGCTCGCGGCGGCGGTGGCGTTCGGGGGACACTACGGCGAGGCGGGCATGTGCACGAGGTCGGCGGAGTCGCAGCGGTGCCGATGGTGCGGTCGGATTCGTCGGGGCGCCGGCGGCGGTGCCGCTAGAGGCGGAGAAAGGGACGGCGGTCGGCGACGAGGAAACGCCGATTCCGGCGAGGTGAGGAGGGGAGAGGCCAAGTGGGTGGTGGGGGTGAGATGTGAAGGCCAAGGCGGTCCCGGGGCGCCCTTAAATAGAGCTCGGGGAGGAGAGGGGAGCGAGATCGCACGCGGGTCGCCGGCGGGGATCGCGGGGTCCCGGTGATTTCGTGCGAGATGGAGGGGAATGAGGCCGGGAACGAAGGCGGCGTGATGCGTGGTCTTCAATGCGCGCACACGTGTGAAGAAAAGCGGCGAAATCAGCGGCGACGACGTGCTCCTGCGCGGTGAAAATGGCGGAGGCGCGTGGCGGCTGCGCGAGGAAGAAAGGGAAGGAGGAAGAAGGTCCCGGGCCCACGCGGCAGCGGGAGGGCGGAGGCTGGAGTGTGGGCCCGCTCGGATGAGGGAGAGAGAGAGGGTGGTGCGGAGGCGGGCCGTGTGGGCCGGCGCGCGGGAGAGAGAGGGATGGGCTGGAGGTTTCGGCCCATAAGGATTTCTGAGTTTTTAATTGCTTCTCCAATTGATTTAATTCCAGAAATTAAAAAGGGCTTTAGAAAATAGCAAATTAAATCCAAAAAATCTAGAAAAATTCACAGAAATTTCTAGAGTTATTTTGGACTTAAATAAAATAGTTCCAACTTAAAGTTGGCTACAGTTTTTGCACATAAATTACTTTGGCTTGAAAATACTTAGGAAAAAGCTTTTAAAACTCAGAAAATTCTATAAATTAATTAAATTTTATTTTCTAGATCAAGCCAAAAGAACTTCAAGAACTTCAAATAAATTTTTACTTTTGACTTTCAAAACTTCAGAGATTCAAATAAAGCAATTAAACCCTGGCAAATTTCAGAAAATCTAATAACTTTATTTATTTTATTTTGGTAACATAACTTTGGGATGTTACACTTAGGATCCAATTGAGCTTCTTAAGCTTAGCCTTGAGATTCTCGATCTTATCTTGAGTCTTTCCTTTGTCTTTTCCCTTTCCCTTCGACTTACACTTCTTCTTGAAGCTAGTAGTCTTTTGGACCATCATCACATGATTATAACTTTTCTTGATGCTCTCTTCAACACCCTTAAGCATGCCATGTAACTCGGTCATTGACTTCTCCATGCCGTTCATATAAAAATTCAATATGATAGGCTAAGGGGAAAACCAAGTTTTTTCAAGCTCTCAATGAGACCAATCATTTTGATCACATGAGGACTAACCGGGTTACCTTCTGACAGCTTACAAGAAAACAATGCCTTAGAGGTGTTAAACCTCTCTGCCCTTGCTTGATCCTGAAACATACCTTTCAGACTCACAATCATATTGTAAGCATCTGTGGTCTCATATTGCTTCGGAAGCTCAGAGTTCATAGTAGAAAGCATTAGACAGTGCACATGGACTACGTCATTGCAATACTTCTCATAAGCATTCTTTTCAGCACGAGGAGCATTGGCACTTGGTTCCTCGGGATAGGGAACCTTTAGAATATATTCCTTTTTTTCTTGTTTGAGAACAATTCTCAGATCATGAAACCAGTCAATGAAGTTTGAACTGTTCAACTTTTCTTTCTCAAGAATAGATCGCAAATTAAAGGTAGGTGCAGAAGAAGTAGTAGGTGCCATGATCTACAACAGAGAAATATATGCAAAGATTCATATTGGTGGTTATGTTCGACTAGTCTACGACCAGCTCGTATCACCATATGACTAGTCCGGATCTAGTCGTATCTCCGTATGACTTAGTTTGAACCTGGTTGTATCACTATACGACTAGCTCATACATGGTCGAACTTAATCAACAACAGATAATAAAAGATACTCCCATTAAATGTTCTAAACCATATTTCCCTCTAACATCATTTAGTGAGTTTAAGATCCAAAAGTTATTAAGTCCTAGTGAGCTTTGGCAACACTACTAGAAACCTAGTGATTTAAGGTAGGCAACCCCTTGCCAATCATATTACACATGAAATCTATTTTCTCTTAACGTCTCCAACACCATCCTCAGATGACGCTCATGCTCAACTTCAGTCTTTGAATAGATCAAGATATCATCAATAAAGACGACGACAAAATCATCCAAATACTCATGCAACATCCTGTTCATAGTCTCCATGAAAGCAGCAGGGGCATTCGTTAGTCCAAAAGACATAACTTTAAATTCAAAGTGCCCATACCTTGTAGAGAACGCCGTTTTCTCGATATCCTCTTCTCGGACAGGAATCTGATTATAGCCCGACTGAAGGTCTATCTTTGAAAATACCTTTGCCCCTCTCAACTGATCAAATAAATGTTCAATACGGGGTAAAGGGTATTTATTCTTGATGGTCACCGGTTGAGTGCACGTGTCGATACACATGCGCCAACTACCATCCTTCTTTTTGGTAAATAAAACCGGAGCTCCCCACGGAGATATGCTAGGTCGAATAAGATCCTTCGCCCTTAATTCATCTAATTGCTTCTTTAGTTCCTCCTGGAAAGGACGTGCCAGACGGTAAGGGGTCATAGAAACCGGTTGGGCACCCGGTACTAAATCAATTCGGAACTCCACTGGACGTGGTGGGGGCATCCCTGGCAACTCTGCTGGAAAAACATCTAAGAATTCTCGAACCACCGGAATTAATTCTGCAGTCAAAGAGGAACTCGACTTTCCCACCAGAGACAAAAGAAACCCACTCTTCGTGGCTCGACTACCAGGATCTGAGACTAGCTAGCGCAAAAAGAGAGTAAGAGGGCACTCACGAAATACTACCTCCGCCTGAAGGTGCCCGCAAGGTTCTATCTTCGAAAGCGAGGATATAAGCGCTCGATAGCTATGCAACCATCCATACCTGAATAACATCAAGCGGCTCCATCTTCATGACCATTAGATTAGCAATAAATTCTTCCCATCCAAGGAGATCACACAACCAGACAAAGCGTGGAGCTAGAAAGGATTCCCCAGGAGAGTTAACTAAAGCGATGAGCTATAGGCGCAAACTCAACTTGGCCTGCTAGCAAACTCTAACGATACAAAAGAGAAAGTAGCTCCGAATCAAAAGTACAAATGCCTCCACCGAGTCCACTAGGAGCGCACTGTCACCACATCGGGACGACTGCCGACTCTGCCGTCGGCATGGCATAAGCTAATTCTTTGGGCGGAAGGAGCCCCAACACTCAGTATGGGGCGCGCGGCCGCAGAGGTCTTTGGCGCCCAAGCGAAACGGTGCCGCAGGACCGGTGGCCAAAGTACCACGCGGTGGAATACCCCGGGATAAGGAAGATAAGATCGCTGGTGACCCGGATCGAGTAGGAGTGGCCGCTAACATCTGCACCGACCCCGAGATGAGGCTGCTGCTCTGTGTCGGCAATGGGGCGCTCCACTTGATCACACCGGCAGATTCGCCGACAAACCAAAGCCTTGTGGCCCTCCGACCACGGTGGCGACAAGAACCCGACCAAGAACACTCAAGCACGATGCTCATTACCACACTTGAAACACTTCATCCCTTGACTGAACCGGACGCAATCTAGGAGCACTCGCCAAGGTCGAAAAGAAGAGGATGACTGTGGCCTTGCGGACTTGGACTTGAAAGAATTCGGGCCCTTGAACTTCTTGTAAACCGGTTTCGATGATGACCCACTTCCTCCCCAAAACTCTTCTTCGATCGCCACTGCATCCTCTGGACCATGGTACCTCCTGCACAGTAAATCTTCCCAAGCCGCATTTCAAGTTCCATGCCCGAGCTTGCTCTACCGTGGAGCTAAAGTTACGCACTCCAGTGCCCCCAAAACTCGGCGAAACTCTGTCTCACCCTCTCGAAATCTCTTGGCCTTCTCCACCTCGTCGAGCCACCGCCGAACAAAGCGGATCAAAGTTGTTAAAACCCGCCTCATATTCCGACACTTGTCATCTTGCCACGCTTGTAGCTTTGCAATGAAACCTCCATCCTCTCCACAAGCGAGGCGAGATAAAACCTCCTCCGAAATTGCTCCACAAACAACTCCCAAATGCTGGACCATGGGCGAAGTCCTAGCCGTCGGACTCCTTCCCACGGATATCTGCTTGCCCTTGAGTGGAAGGCGACAAGCGCGCCCTCATTTCGAAGTCATCCTAGAGCTCCAAAATGCCTCTCCATGTGTCGCGACGCTTAGCTTCATCAATCGGCGTGCTCGACCCGTCGAAGGTGTCCAACCTCAAAGCATTCCACGGTGTAGCCCTCATGGCAAGCGCTGCGAGGCCGGCCGCGGGAGCCACCATGGGGCGACGACGAGCACCGGTGGCGGGCACGATTCTCTTGCATGCGGATGCAACATCTTCCTCGACCCGCAGACTAGCCTCCCAGCTCGAGTTACGAACTTCCGGCGGGCATTGCACGCCTCGCCGGCACCTGCCGCCACGACCACGACCACGGCCTCCACCCTTGCCATCTCTAAACAATCACAAACATGACAAAATAATTTAAACAATAAGCACAATGATCAACTAAAGCACAAGTCAAACTATAATATCAACTAAACGTAAATGCAATGCAAAAACCCAACCCACCTACTGTGCTTAGTGTGTCAAAATTAATGTTTCACTAACCACGGACCTACATCCCGCTCTGATACCAACTGTAACACCCCAGCTCCACATGAGCCTAGAATGCTACAAGAATTAAACTAACTAGAACAATCTATAATCTTTTTGACAGAACTTCCTTTGTAAGCACAACAAAATCGAGGTATCAACAGATGATCATGGCATTTATTATTATTTCTATAATCCAAGTCTTTCATGCATATAAAATAATCGTTCGATTGTAAACAAATAACCTCATTCTCATAACCATGAATAATCCAACAACCAACATCATAAAACATCCATAGATAGTCTCCACACAGTTATTTATTCCTAAATGAAACTAAATAGCAATTGCATAAATGTTGTGAGGTAGTGCGTGCTTTCCAATGCCTACTCCCTCCCATGCATGACGTTCTTGCCAGAAGTACCTATAACAAGACAAAGCAAGGGTGAGCCATACGACTCAGCAAGTATCAACAAGGTTGCAACATTCATAAAGACATAACATCTAAAAACAACTTTATTCAACACCGTTAAGACATTTCAAATATTTAAATGATGATAATGCTATGCACTCTTTGATCTTTATCTCGTTTCGCATTTTACCAGTAATGCGGGGTATTCATCCGTCAATGAATACCCATGCTCGTGCCCTCCGCACAGGGGACCAAGAGCCTATACATCACATGTATAGGGACCTTTGCCGTCATCACAATGACGGGACCTCAGATCCATTGCCCACATTCCATGAATGCGGGGACCTCAAGCCTGTCATTACATATGACAGGGACCTCAACATTGTACTCTTGGTCACCACGTGACCAAGTCTCAAAATGCTCCAACATGCATAAGAACTACAACATCATATTTCCAATATCATAACTCAATATGTAGTCAGGGTATGTAAACAATAGCATCATGAAGGAACCTTAAACATAACTCGCAAGCATCAACACAACTAAAATCATCTCCACAACACATTCACATGGCAATGATGAACAATACACCACTCAATCATGACATGCAACCAATACTACACATAAACCGAATACTTGCCTCAACCGCGCGAGCACGCGGGCGAAGTGGGTGCTGCCCTTGGGATCTCACTGCCACTGGACAAGAAGATAACCCCAAACTAAGAATAGCATACTGGACCAAAATCATACATTACATTACAATCGAAATCGCTAATCTTCTTATCACGTCTAGCTTTTCTAATTTCTAGCGATCGGTCACTGCGGACAGCAGACTTCAAAAATTCATAACTTTCTGCTCAGGAGTCCAAATAGGATGATCTTGGACAATCTGAAAAGGTAATTAAAATGTCTAAATAAACTTAGTTGGGGAGACCCTCTGATTCGGCCATCTACCAGACCTACCAATCTATTTAATCAGAGCAAACATTTCACGTCGGGTTTCTGGACAGCGACAAAGAAACTATCATAACGTTCTCTACGATCGTCCGAATTCAGTGATCTTTAGCTTTCCTGAAAGCTAAGAGGATTAGCCTCATTTTTAGTTATGGTGAGACCCTCTGGAAACCCCTCTAAATGTGCGCTTCTATCAGGTTAACCAACACTAGCAATTCTGCTTCTCTCCAGAAACACAGAAATACTAATAAATTCATAACTTTGGCTACCGAAGTCCGAATGACTTGATTCTTGTCGGAAATGAAAGGTAACTACGATAGCTACAACTTTCTAGGAGACACCCAGACCCAAATCTGCCTCTAACCTAATCAAAACCGACAAACTTCACTGCTGCAGAATATCGACGAACTGACATCCGAAAATTAGACAACTAGAAATTGACCTAAAGCAAAGAACCACGGGTTACCCTTGCTGAAACGAAGAGAGCACACAGCGGGGATGATGACCACCACACTTCCGCTGCGGATCCCTTCTTCTCCCTCTTCTTCTCTTCTCTTCTCCCTCTCCTTCTTCTTCCTTCTCTTCTTTTCTCCTTCTTCTTCCTCCTTGGCCGGCTGCAATGGAGGTGGTGGGGGAATGGAGAGGGGCGCAAGGGAGGGTGGAGGGGAGGTGGAGAGGGGGTGGCGGCCGGTTGGGAGTGGGAGAGGAAAGGGGGAGGGGAGGGTGCGGCTAGGGTTTGGGGGGGAGAAAAGGGGTGTTCTCCCCCCTTGGCCGGCCACACTTGGGCCCCTATGGGCCAAGCCCAAGCCCAGGTTGAGGTGACAGTGGCATAATCCCCCCTCTCAAGCTGTTTATTTGAGTAACTTCTATAAGGTCCTTCCCGAAACTCCATTTAATTCTCTCCCGATCGATTAAACTTTCCCGACTAGACGTTGTAACACTTTCGGAGTATTACATTTAAAGAGCTGGGCCCACCTGTCAGTGGGACACAGTGACATGCACAGGGGTTTTAAGGTGCTGGGGCCCACATGTAAGTGGCACCAAGGCCCTATCAAACAGCAATTAAATGCTATGTGATGATTAGCGTTTAATAAGTGAATCTTTGTCCTAATGACAACCGTGACAGCCGTTTTCATCTGACAAAAACCCGAGCGTGATCAACGGCTTATCACGGTGATATAGACCTCACCGGTGTGGTCCAAGTGCCAAAATGGAACCGCAATAGCACAACGCACATGCTGGTGGCGGTGACGACTACGGAGAAGGACCACAACGGCGGTTAGTAGGAGTTGAGTGGCGGTGCAAAGCACGGCCAAAATGGAAAATAGCAAAGAGCTCCGCCGCAGTTCACGAAAGCGAGTGCCCAGGCTCCTAGGGACTACTAGGAGGGTACCTTAGCACTGTAGAGGTTCAAAGGTCGCCGGAATTGCCTTGACAACGAAGGAGCTTCCCTGAGCCGAAGAAGAAGATGGAGAACACGCGACCTGAGCCAAAATGAACATGGCCGCGTGGTCAAAATAGCATCACTAAGGTCCACAGAGGGTCCATGAGCAAGCAATTGACAAATGGGGCACCTACCGGAGTGGGAGAAGAAAGGGGGTGATTTCGGCCTCAAAGATCTAAACCCAAAATTTGACCAATCCTGTGAATGCCAAACAAAATTGGATTAGGGGTTTTACTCCAGGAGGTCGGAGAAACAAATAGGAGCAAGAATATTGGAAAGAGAGCCACTGGAACACTGAAGTTCAAGGAGCTCGCTTGCGGCCTTCAATGGCGGATTTAGGGTTTCTTTGAATTGAGCTCAATTACGCAGAGAGGGTGCTAGGGTTTGCGAGGGGATGTGTAAAGGAAGCTTAAGGAGGAGCTCAATGGCTTTATATAGCTGGAGAGTTAGGGTTTAGAGCAAGGCAAAGTTCCACAGTGAACTAGGTTTATGGCACTGCCATGGACGAATTGAGTGACGGGAGCAAGTGAAGACCACAACTTTTGGAGGAGGACTCTGAGACGTATTGAATGCTTGCAGCAAGTAGCCGTTTAAAGCTTCCATGGACGTGACAAGGCACTGCCTCTCCCACGTTCGGGCACAGCAATGGCGTGGGCAAGAGGTAGGAGACGAACAGGTATGAGAGGGGTCCCACCTGTCAGCGAAACAAAGTGGCTTGAGCCCAACTGGTTAAGTGGGTTGAGCCAAGCCCATTCACTTTGGGTCATAGATCTTGACCGTTAGATTAAAATCTGACGGCACCAAGGCACGCGCCACTTTAGAACTAGCTCGGTGCATTTAGTTGATTGGGCTCAACTATAACATCTCAAGTTTGGACTTGTGTTTCAAATGTAAGAAAATGTGTAGAAATTAAAAACTTTTCTTACATCTTGTATTTCCTATATACTCTAAAAATTCTTGTATAAGAATTATGGAAATACAAAGTTACAAGTCACTTGACCAAAATCTTGATCCTTCAAAAACATTCTTGCCAAATCTTGTGATCATCTCCTGAAAATATTTTTCCTAAGTTCTAGGGATGGCGTGTGACCCTTTGAAAAATTTCACAATTTTTAGAAACTGTTTGAATATTTTTGGAGGTCAGTCAAACCCCAATTCAGCAGCTTGCAGAATTTTTAGAGGAAATTGTACTGCATAAAAACCTCTAAAAATTTTATACAAGTTCAATGTCAAAGTTAGCAAGCTCCTGTAAAAATTTCAGCATTTTTGGAGTTAGTTTGCTACCTTTAAAAATCTTTCAAAGTTCTCAGCTCTTATTCAAAACCCTAAGTCAAAACTGGTTAGGTTAGAATCGGACTCGGGCTCGGGCCACTTGGTCGAGTCGAACCAACTAAGGATACCGGTTCACTTTAAAATAAGGCGCGTCAATCTCAGCCATTGGATTTAAATAGGATGGCCCTCATCCGTGAGAACATTCGGACCTCGCGAACGCGCAAGCCCTTGTGGACTGTTGGATCGAGATCTAACCGTCCAGATTCATTGAGCCGTTCGGGTCACCCGAGTGGCTCAATTAATCTCAACCGTTTGTTCTTGATCGGGCCGCCCTGATTGACTTGAGCGTTTGAAACCCTCAGTTGAGCCCAACTCAATCGTGACCGTCCATTTTCAATCCAACGGTCACAACGCTTTCCTCTGTTCTTCTTCTTCCTCGTGTGCCCGTCATTTCGAGCTCGTCCTCGTCAACGTCTCTCTGCTGGGCATTAAATGCTTGCCAGTGCTCCACGCTCGAAGTCCTGGTCTTCAACTGCCCCCATCGTTTCGAGCTCAGCCATGGCCGCCCGTGGACCAAGTTCACCATGGGTGCTCCCTTTGCCTTGTTACCTTTGGTCTCTGGCTATGAATAGCCTTGGAGCACCTACTGGTTGCCCTCTTAGCCGTTCCTTAGCTTCCACCCCTCTCAATTGAGCTCTAACCCTAAAAATCCCAAAACCGCCATTAGTGGCCGTGAAGCTCCACTGTGGATCTTGGTGCTCCAATGGTTCATCTTCAATTCTTCTTGTACCCTTTCAATCTCCTTAGCACCTTGAGCATTTCCCCTAACTTAATTTGGTTTGATATTCTCAGGAATTGTTAAATTTAGGGTTTGTTTAAAATCGACCGAAATCGCCCCCTTTCTTTCTCAGCTCTGGTAAGTGGTTCTTTTGGCAATTATTTGCTCATGGACCCTCTATGGGCCTTAATGCAGCTATTTTGACCACTAGTAGTGTTCATTTTTGCTCAGGCCTCTATTTCCACTTCATCATCTTCAACTCCGGCAAGCTTCCCCGTGGTCAAAGCTTCTCTGGCCATATTTGGAGCTCTTCTTGGCCAAGGTAGATTCTTATTAGTCCTTAGTTGTTGTGGCACACGCTTCTTTGGACAATACGGAGCTTTTTGGCTATTTTCATTTTCAGCCGATTTGGTCGCCATCGCTATTTTCTGGCTCGCCCGTGTTGTGGGCCGCGGCCGCCGTCGAGGTCATCACCATCGTCCGCAAGGCTATTACGAACCCATTTTGGCCTTTAGGTTGTGCCGCCGTGGTTGGGGCCGCCGGCGACGAGCCGTTGTTTACGCTCGGGTTTTGCCGAACGAAGTCGTCACTGGGAGTTGTCGATTAGGACAAAGATTCGCTTATTAAATGTTAATCATTGCTAATCATTGGGTTAAAATTTAATGGTTGTCTTAATCGGGCCTTAGAGTCACTGACAGGTGGGCCCAGGTCTTTAAACCCCTCCGGGCGCGGTCGCGCGATTGATTTCGAACATCATTCATGTTAATTATTGCTAATCACTGTTTAGCAATAATTGGCTGTCTTAAAATGTCTAGTGTCGCTTACATGTGGGCCTGTAGGCCTAAACCACAGTATCGGGACCTTTAGGACAAAGCTTGGGCCCACTAATCACTAATCATTGTTAGTAATTAATTGCTGTCCTAAAGTGACCGTGTGTCACTGACTTGTGGGCCCACGCCCACTTAAAGTCCTCACTCTGCGCGTGCGTAGCATTTAGTCGATCGTGGACCGTCGATCTTGTGATCAACAACGCAGATTTGGGGAATGTTCGGACCACCTGAGCCCCAAACCGTTGCGGGCCGTCCAACTCACGATCAGCGGCCGAGATTGATGTGCCGTTCGGGTCACCCGAACCATGTTGTGCTCTGGGCCCTCCATCTCTAGATCTGCGGTCAGGATTGATTGGGCCGTTCGTGTCACCTGGACGCCCCGTTCATTTTGACCGTTGGATCTAAATCCAACGGTGAGCCCCTTTGTGGACCACGCGCGTGCGCTGTTTCCACTGCGTGTGGGCCGTTGGATCCCGAATCGAAGGCCCACGTTGTTCCACGTCATTTCTTTTTGAGTTGGATTTATTTAATTCTGGTAAGCCTTTATTTGTCAACTGAAAATTGCTTTAAACTTTGAAAACTCATAACTAATTCATTTTAATTCATTTTTGAATGATTCCAACTGTGCTAATTTCTAGTTTAAGTGAAATTTAATATAAAAATACATTTAGACATTATTATATGCCAGAAAATTTTGTAAACAATATTAACTTGTTTCAGCCATTATTGAATATTCCATAAATTTAAGTAAAACTTGTAAAATGCATAACTTTTTCTGTATAACTTCAAACTGGGCAAACTCAAGCTTGTAAAATTCCTCTGTTAGCATACTTTAATATGAAGTAGGTTTTGATCATGGTTATAGTTCTGAAAAATGATATGTATTAGTTGTACAACTTAGAAAAATCATAAGTAGTTCATTTTAACTCCAAATTGGGTAAACTCAACTTTGCTGTTCTTATAATGTCAGTATCTACCTACCATAAAATTTAAGGTTTCAGATCATTCTAGAAATTTAGGCCATGAACAGTACCAGTAATTAACAGTACTAGTAATTAATTTAAATTGGATTTTCCAGGCTGAGAGAACTTATTTTAGCTATAACTTTTGCATGCTTAGTCCAAATTAAATAATTCTTGTTCCTAAATTTGTATAAAATCATACCCTTGCTGCTGTGTAAATTTCATGAATTTTGGATGACTTTTGCTGCTAAGTCTTGTTTGGTGTTCTTCGTTCTTATTGGTTTTATTGCGTTCTTGCGTTAGGTTCCGACGATATAATTGATCTTGAATCTGAGCCTCAGCAGTAAGACCCTGCCCTCCAACAAGGTAAGCAGATGTAGCATTCATTTGATCATGTTGCTCCTACTATTTTCAAATTCTACTATGTTGTTTTCAAATTCTACGTATGCATTGCTATCTTGTTTTAAACTATTGTCGATTAGTTGACCTATTAGATGCATGATCTGTAAGCAAATGTTTATCCTCTACTACTGAGCCTAGGATTACTTGCTGTGATTTTGGGTTCGTTGGATGAGCCCTTGTCACTTAGTAGTTTTCGAGTATGTGCTTAGTCATGCTTAGTTCTCGGTAGAAATGGGCGGTTATCGACTTGTCGATAACCTTGATCACACAAACTTATTATGATCTTTATGTTTCAGCTTTGTGCTATGTTTAAAGTGCAAAAAAATAAAAACAAAGTGATTTGGACTTGGGCACAATGGTATGTTGGTGTGCTTTTGGGTGTGACTGGAATGATGCCCGGGTCATTAAGGACCGAGTTACTTACGCCACCATACTGAGCATTTTGCGTGCTAACCAAACTAGAGGGTATGGGACCTCTCTTGACTTGGTACTTTGGCGTGTGTTGGCTCTGAGTTGCAGGGGGTCGCAGGAGGGATGGTGTTTGGGAGCATGGTAGTTGTCCGAAAGCTTTACCCCGGGTGGGTAGTTGTCTTTCGGCTTTACCATGTAAGCGTATGAGTTTCTATCCATACGAGCGGCTCGTAGTTAATACAAAATATTGGAAACATCTCGTAGGACTTAGCCGTGCTGGCATACCTTTGGAAGTGTGCTAATCTTGTGGCTTAAAGGCGGTCTGAAGTGTGAGTACATTGGTACACCCCTGCAAGGTTTGAACTATTCGAATAGCCTCGTCCTAGGTTATGGACATGCTCGGATACGCCCCGTGAGAACTAGACTACAACTTTTAATTAAAACTTGATGGGTGGTACGAATTGGGGATTCGTGCTATGTTGTGGTGGCTATTGGGTTAGTCACCTCCAGGTTGTTACTCTTGTTACTCGTTGTTATTTCAATGTTTAAAAACAGATTTTGCAACTGGCCTTCAATCTATTACATTATTGCAAATGAAATTTGCTTTATACGTCCAATCAACCATATAACCATCTCCTTTGTTGCAGCTTTCATGTAGCTATGTATAGGCTTGTTACTCGTAAGTCTTGCGAGTACATTATTGTACTCACCTGCATTGCTTGTTGTGTGCAGAGGAAGAATGTGAGCCCCAAGGGCCTCCCTTTTGTGAGATGTGCGGCTTTTGGGACAACTAGCTTGGCAGCCCGGTTAGTTGCCTTGTGGGTTAAGGCACACTAATTGGCTTTTGATCATAGCCATCTTATGGCACTTTTGCTTCCGATGTCTTATGCTACTTTGATGTTATTTGGTCGGTCAGCTCTTTTGTAATAACTCTATATTATGTATGTTTTTTGCTAGACTTGTTATATTGTGATGTATGGAATTGATGTATGATTTTGTAAAGATGTATATGTGCTGCAATTCTGGGAAGCACATGTCCATCGAGGCACGGTGTATTTTTTTTGTGATGCTAGAGCTAATAGAAGGCTAAGTATTACAAGCTAAATAAACCGGGGTCCTCACAAAGTTGGTATCAGAGCCATACTGACTGTAGAAACCCCTAGCTTGGTCGTCCTTAGGATATTTTGAAAACTTAATTTCTAAATATCCATCGGTTTATGAAAAATCTTAAGTAAGTTTTCAGATTTTATTCCTTATCTATCTTAGCTTGCTCACCTTCCCTTGTCTTGCTAAGTTTTGAAATGCTGATTTTTCTCCTCTCATCTTCTTTCAAAAGATAGTGGTTATCGGTTAAATTGGTTTTTGGAGAACCATGAGAGTTTAAATTGAAGTGTTGGTTATTTTGGGGTAAAGGTTAGGAGCTCCTAGAGTTGGAAAATTCGGCCAGGAGCTTGGGAAGAAAATATGGACAGCAAGCATGGTTTTCTGGACAGCTAGCTGTTAGTGGTATATAGAGCTGAAAATGAGAGGTTAAATTCAACTTGAACTTGTGGGGATAAAAGGGTAAGAAGTGATATGAGTTAGCTAAATATCTAACACTCCACTAGGTGGTTTTACTTTGCTTTGTAGCTGTGTTAGATTCAGAAATGAGTTCTGAAATTTTCCTTCTCCTCAACCGATTACTCATTCTTGCTATACGGGTTAGTCGTACTGAGGAGTTGAACTTGTGCTCATTTTTAAGCTTTTGGAGTTCATTTCTTAAGTATGTTAATTGCTTTCCTTGCCTTTCCTTTTCGGGCCTGTTACTAACTTATCTTAGTGAAACAGATGGCTGGAAGAACTCGTGGCAGTCAGCCGGCTGGTCCAGATGAGGAGCTTCCCCCACCTCCGACCATGGCTGAGGTTCTTGCTCAGATCGAGCGGAACCGGACGGATCAGACGCGCATTCTAGATGTTATCGCGAGGAACACCTCCACTCCCTCCGGTGCCTCGGGATCTGGAGGTGGTGGGCATCAGTCTTGGGGAGGACTTTAGGAGTTCCTCCGTACGCAGCCACCCACTTTCTTCCGATCCGAGGATCCCCGGATGCGGATGATTGGCTGCGTCTGGTTGAGCGAAAGCTCAACATCGCCCAGTGCCAAGAGCTGGAGAAGGCACTTTTCGCATCCCACCAGCTTGAGGGTGCAGCACTCTCATGGTGGGAGAACTTCCTCGCCATGCAGCCTGCTAGCCATGTGGTCACATGGGAGGAGTTTCACACTGCTTTCCGTTGGGCTCATATCCCCGCCGGCCTTATGAAGCTGAAGAAGAAGGAGTTCCTTGCGCTCAAACAAGGGCGCAAATTAGGGCCTGAGTACCTCCACGAGTTTAACCACTTGGCGAGGTACGCTCCTGCTGAGGTGGCCACTGATGAGGCCAAGAAGGAGAAGTTCATGGAGGGCTTGTCTGAGGAGCTGCAGGACAACCTCTCCATTGTGGACTTTGCTGACTTCCAGACCTTGGTGGACAAGGCTATCATTGCCGAGCACAAGGCGAGAGCGTTGGGCGAGTCCCGCAAGCGCAAGTGGAAGGCCCAGCGGTCTGTGCAGACCAGCCTCTCCCGTCCCCGTGTTGGGCCTGCACCAGGGGCCCATTCTCTGCCTTCACCACCACCGAGGCCGTCGGCGCCAGCTCCAGCGCTTAAAGGGGCTCAGGAGGGCGCGGGAATGGTTGGGTCGCACCAGAAATGGAGGTTGGGCTCGAGTCCGACTCGAGTCCAACAGTTTTGACTTAGGATTTTAGAAATAGGATAAAAACTTTGGGGAATTTTTAGAGATAGCAAATCAACTCCAAAATTTCTGAAATTTTTACAGTAGCTTGTTGACTTTGAGATGGACCTTGTATAAAATTTCCAGAGGTTTTTATGCTGAGCATTTTTCTCCATAAATTTCTCAAGGTTCTGGGTTAGGGTTTGACCAAAGGTCCAACTGGTTTGACTGCCTCTTAAAATATTCAAACAATTTCTAAAAATTGTGATTTTTTTAGGGTCACAAAACATCTTTAGAACCCAGAAAAATTATTTCCAGTGGATGATCCCAGATTTGACAAGGGTTGGAAAAGAAGAGTCATGACTTTAGTCAATTTGGAGGTTTGGGTTTTTAATTTCCCCACAATTCCTTTACAAGAATTGCAGAAAAGCTCAAAAACTTCAAGATGCAAGAAAAGTTTTAATTTCTACTCATTTTCTTACATTTGAAATACAAACCCAGATTTGGACTGTTACAACTACTCTATCATGTCAAAACATCTAATGACAAAACATAATCAAATAGCATAAGAGGAATAAACACAAACATTCACAGATAATCATATTAAACTGTGAAATAGTATGGCTTTTAACATGTCGATCTTCATCAGCATGCTTCCTGTTCTTTAACCACCATGCTTGATGTCTCCGACTGCATTCATCTACTAAGCATTACACCTAAAAGATGGTAATGAATTATATAGGATAATATCAAGCATCATATGTCGGTACGCAAACCATTATACAATAATATGTAGCTCGATGGCTATCTCACAACATGACACGTAGGCCATGAAAATCCATTCATGCATCACATACACAATGGGCCATACTATTCACATCAAACCCTACAAAAACGAGTTATGCATAGAATCCAATTCTATCGAGCGACATGAACACATACTACCTATAATGCGCAGTACGATTACCCAGCACGACGGTCTCGCTATTCCGAGACATGAATCTTATTCATGTAATCGAGCCTTGGAAATCATCGAATTAATCATATTAACCCTATTCCGAACCAATCTGATCACTGCCTTGATACGATCACGCACTACGGCACACTTCGATGGAGGAATCCCGACCAGTAGGACTATTATGCAAGGCAGTCGAAAACAAGTCGAGTAAATCATCTGTTGCTCTTAACTTGTACCTCCTCGAAAAACCTATCTACTATCGCCGAACACTAATCGATCTTATCGACCAGTGCCTAGATCGTTCCATCCATATGAATCGATCTAGATCATCAGACCAAACAAGTGATAGATCCAATCTACTACTACCACATATCTAGTATATGCAATCTAGATCAAAACTATGCAGAATGGCTCTAATACCACTGAAGGGATACAGGTAGGCTATGCTAGCAGCAATTCAAAAAACTACCATGTAAATCAGGAAGCCAAGCAAGTAGATGATCATAGATCGTTACCACCAGATGCGTAGTGCAGCAGAAGAAGAGTCAAAGCAGCCTGGTCCAACGAAGAGCACGTCAACGTAGTTGTTGTAGTCAATCGTCCAGCGCCCTCGCGAGTTGATCGTCTCCTGTAGCAACCTCTGAAGCTCCTTGTGAAGATCGTGGATTGTCCTCAAGCACAACAGCAACCGCAGTAACACCTCTATGGTATCCGCACGTCTAGGAAAGGAACAACCGTACGCTGGTGTGCTAGCACTAAGTCACATGGTGGGCTCTCTAGAAGATGGCGGCTAGGTTTTTGGTGGAGTAACTCATGTTTCTCGCATCATCCCAATAGCCTCAAGCATCTCCTTATATAGTGCCCATGACGGATCCTATCCGAACACGTTTTATTCCAACCCGTTAAGTGTGTGACCCGTTAGGTTTATGCGTAGTCGGTTATGACTCGGAAACCTTTTTCGACCATGAGTCGTAGCGGTCCCTAGCAGGACATAACGATTCCCGAATACACACAAATTATATCGGACGAACCTTAATGCAACATGATCTACGACTAGGTCCTCATCACTTACGACCAGCTCGTATCTCGTCACGACCTGTCCGTATTTAAGTAGGACCAATTCGTAACTCCTTACGACCAGTTAGTACTTAAGTACGACCATGCAAACGTACGCACGACCGCCAGATTTAGTCTTGACCAGTTCGTAACTCTTTACGACCAGGTTTTGATCACTCTATGGTTACGTTCGACCAGTCCACGACCAGCTTGTATCTTCATACGACCAGTCTATAACTGATCGAACTAAGCGACCTACTCGTGTATTCTTCATTTGCCTCACGATATCTGGTTTGAACTCTAGGTGAGATATTTGTCATCCATAGACTGTTCAATACTTTCTTGATCGAGTGTCGGATAACCTTATGTGGTCGAACTCTTTGACTACCAGTGGCATGGCCATGCACTTTCTTTATCCGACCACTTCGAGGGGCCCAGAGATATCTCTCTTTATGTTAGGAGGGGCAAATCCCATATCCGACCAGTCACATCCCTCCGTATGTTTCATAGCATACCCGAAAGCTACCATTATAACTACCCAGTTACGAGTAGCCATGAAGAGTACCCATAAATAGTACCACCCTTAGCTCTTAGCTATTATTCCCTATTTAGGAGGCCGAATCCATCTTGTTTTTCGGATTTTATTGAGTTAAAGTTATACAATGCAACATTGGCTTGTGTCCAACTAGACCAACCATAATACCACTAACAATCCCAATTTATCAAGTATTTTATTCCTATTTTAAATTTTCACATTGTGTTTGATACCTTGTTCTTGCATGCTTCTTTGGTGTATGGTCATCAATTGACCTTCGTGGTCGAGTCATCCGGTGTTCGTGCATGGTTGATAATGACTTGATCGAGGGCATCAACAATTGCGCTAGTTCTCCAGCCTTACGAGTTCGTAGCCAGGATCGTGAGAGTTTAGCAACTTCTACCGAACTTATCTTCTCATCGAAAGATCAGGCCAAATCAAGACCTCCGTGGTTCATCACATTTAGAACGAGATCATATAAGTTAAAGGGTTTCACCAACAAGTCACATACTTATTAATATTTATAACCAATGATTCATTCAAGGGACAAAATAAAATTTATTCAATAACTCATAAACATAGACGTGATACGATCTCTCTATGATTGCCTCTAGGGCATATCACCAACACATGGATGCAGATGATTGGTCCTTCACCATTTGTGTATGGAGGTTTATCCTATACTCAAGAATTGATGATCAAAAATTTAATTTAATTTTAGATATAGACTAAACTACTTTGGAACTTAGTAAATGTATTTAAAATTGAAAATGTAGCTTTGTGCAAAACTCAGCCATATAAGCATTCCTGCATGCATTATATCTGTTATTCGATGTGACTTGCGAAGTGTGATTCTTTGTACTCACCCTTGCTTAATAAATTATAGTTCAGAGGAGGAGTAATTCATCGACGGTGAGGGCTCTGAGGACTCTGCTCGGCTCCTTCCTTTTCCCGGACGGTATAGGTAACGCCGTCTCCTGGATTTACGTGTCAATTTTGGCAAATTTTGCGATGGCAGGGACCTACAATTGGGGATCCGCAACACTAGCATGTCTGTACCGGCATTTGTGCGACGCGTGCCGATCAAGGAGTGCAGACGGCAACTTGGGCGGATGCACATACCTCCTGCAGGTATGGATGTGGGAGCGTTTCCCCGTAGGTCGGCCCTCTCGCACTCTCTTATAGGTGAGTATTCATTCCATTCGTCATAGCTGTCACCTTCTACCATAAATGCAACTGAAATGTATCTCCTTGCAGGGATGGCCCCTTCAGGACCCTGCGTCTGGACCGACAGTAGCATACCTTTGGTGCTCCATCGTTGCACCTACTGGGCGCCCGAGGTCGCGGTACATCGTGTATACAAACGAGTTCGACGTCATCATGCAAGACCAGGTACATACCTCGTAGCTATTCGAACTATGATTTTATCGCTACAGTTTTATACATCTGGTGCAGGTCACGTGGTTGCCATACACGCGCGGCGAGGTCGTCGAAATGGAGCTAAACCCGATGTGCGAGCGGGACGGCACCTTGTGGATGACGCTCTCACCGCTGGTCTTCTTCCATGCGGTGGAATACCACTTGCCCCATCGGGTCATGAGGCAGTTTCGGAAGCTGCAGGCCACCCCGCCAATGGTGTTCTCGACCGATCTGAATCTTCACGGGTAAGGGTACCTACCACGATTCCTTTGTCGCTTTCGTAGTGCTTTAAATGCTAACTATTACATTATGGATGTGGAAGGATGAACCGAAGGCGGAGGTATCGCCACACCGACTGGGCCGCCTATCACCATGACTACTTGTCGCAGTGGACAGACCGGGCAAATCGGAGCCAGGACGGGCCACCGATCCATCAGAAGGCTCAGTTCGTTCGATACCTCTGGTGGCTCCACGGCGTCGCGCGCCTTCGGCTGCGACCGGCCATGACCGATTTGGACATAGCGGAGGGGGACCCTTTCGAGGAGTGGCTCGTGGACGACTATGACGAGTTCACACGGACGGGCACGCAGCCAGAGAGGGCCCCCATCAATGCCTATTACGTGAGTACATTTCATCCCGCTACTATTTTGCAAAGTCACTCACAGCAAACTAATTTAGTTTGTATGGCCATTTTGTAGGGAACGCAGCTCACACGCATATGCAATGAGGCCGACGAGGCCCTCAAGCTACCCGAGGGTTCAGAGGGGAGCTTCCAGCGCTTGAGGGATTTTGCGGAGGTAACATTTTCATACCTCCTGTATGCCATCATCTAGAGAATAAAAAGAAAACCATGACATAACAGTAACATGCACTCAAACTGCTGGTTAGGATTTTATGGATAGGATTTTTCATGCTGACCTATTAAACTTCAATATATTTTGCTGGTTAACCTTGTAGATGGTTCGTCGTCGATGCCGACAATTGGCCGCAAAAATGAATTGCGCGGCAACGGCGGGAGAAGTCGTGCAGCCTGCCCCGGCTCGGAATGGATCTAAGCGCGCTACAACATCGCGAGCGACCACATCCGCTTCGGCCGACCCGGAGGACGACGACGAGGCTGACGAGGACGAGGAGGGTGGTGCAGACGAGGATGATGTTGATGCTACGTTGCACGATGAGATGGACCTCACGGATCTAGATGGTGCACCGTCCCCTACGCAGCCGACTCAGGCCACGCCACAACGCCATAAACGGTGTGATCGCGTGGACATTAGTTCCGCAAACGTTGTCGAGGGCACTCGAGGCCAACACCCACTAGCAAGGTTCACACTGAGGTTGGATGCGCGCCGAAAGCGCAAGTGATGAAATGAATGTGTGCATGCATGTCTGTAGAGTTCATTTTGAATGAATCCAAATGACTTCTGGAAAGAAACTTTGTATGGCTATGTTCGAATGAAATTTCTGAGTTGACGGATGTTGAATGTTTTATTAAATTACATGCTTACATGCCTGATGGATGATTCTTACTTTAAATGTTTGAATGATTGTTGGAATGTCGATTGAATGAACTCAAATCATTCTTTGAGCATTAGTTGCTACTGCCACGCCACTTATACTAGCGTGGCAGTATGGTCCTGTCATGCCGGGATGCATGGCGTGACAGGAATTAGCACCAGATCGGAAGACCTTTCCCGCATCGCCTTTGGAATGTTCAGAAATTTGGCATGACAACAATAGTGCCACGTCGAGAGTACTGGTGTGGCAGTATGGTCCTGTCACGCCGGGATGTATGGTGTAACAGCCTAAATTTCAAATTTCAGTAAAAATAAAAGTTTATTTACTTTTGTGGAATTTTTTGAAATTTTAAAAGCTTTTTGTAAATATTTTAAAGCCAAAACAAATTTATTTACAAAATTAAAAACCAACATAAAGTTGGAAATAATTTTATTAAGTTCAAAATAAGTGTGGGAATTTTTGTGAATTTTTCCATAATTTTTGGAATTATTTTACTATTTTCTAAAGCCTAAATGAATTATCAGAATTAAAACAAATAGAAAAGCAAAAGAAAATCCAAAAATTAGCTTTGGGCCGAAACCCAAAGGCTTCGGCCCAAACCTCACTCCGCGCGCGGCCCACACGGCCCGTTCCACCCGCGCCCTCTCTCTCGCTCTCTTCCACCGTCCGATCTAAATCGGACGGCTACCAATCACCCACGTCTCTCCCTCTCTTCCTCTCCTCCGCCGTTGGATTAGCATCCAACGAGCCTCTAGCGCTCGTTTCCCTCCACATCACCGCACGCGACCACGGCCACCGGATCATCATCCGACGGCTCCCCGTCATCTTCCTCCTTCCCTTCTTCTTCGCGCAGCCGCGCCCGCAACCGCCATCGCCGCCCTCGCACGAGCTCCGCAACGAACGCATCTCCAACCGCTCCGACTTCCCCGCGTCGTGGCGCCCCTTGCCCTATAAAAGGGAGCACCGGGTAGCCCTCCTCCTCCTCAATCCATCCCCCTCACCCACACTCCCTCTCTCGCACTAGCGCCGCCGAAATTCGCCGTCAAAGCCCGCCGCCCGAAGGAGCTCTCACCGCCGATTGCGCCGCCGCCGCCGCCGCCGACGCTCCTTCCCCGCCGTCGCCACCGTCAAGTCTTGTCTTGTATTTGTGTGCTTTTTGGGCTAATATAAATTTATTTCCCCTTAGTGCTATCTTTCTTCCCTTTCATAAGTCTTATGGAAAAATTCAGCAGATGGTGGCCACCCGCACAGGAAGTGGCAGCGTTCAAGGCCAGGGAATGTTCAAAAATTTGGCGTGACAACAATAGTGCCACACCGAGAGGACTGGCGTGGCAGTATGGTCCTGTCACGCTGGGATGCATGGCGTGACAGGACTTAGCACCAGACCGGAAGACCTTTCCCGCATCGCCTCTAGAATGTTCAAAAATTTGGCATGACAACAATAGTGCCACGCCGGGAATACTGGCGTGGCAGTATGTGCTGTCACGCTAGGATTAATGGTGTGACAAGACTTAGGGTTTTTAGGTTTAGGTTTTTAGGTTTAGGTTAGGTTTAGGTCTTAGGGTTTATAGTTTTTAGGTTTAGGTCTCAGGGCTTTTAGGTTTTTAGGTTTACGTCTCAGGGTTTAGGTTTTTAGGTTTCAGGTCGTAGGTTTTTAGGTTTAGGTTTAGGTTTTTAGGTTTCAGGTCGTAGGTTTTTAGGTTTACGTCTCAGGGTTTAGGTTTAGGTTTCAGGTCATAGGGTTTCAGGGTTTAGGTTTAGGTTTTATGTTTTTAGGTTTACGTCTCAGGGTTTAGGTTTAGGTTTTTAGGTCTCAGGTCGTAGGGTTTCAGGGTTTAGGTTTAGGTTTTTAGGTTTCAGGTCGTAGGTTTTTAGGCTTAGGTTTAGGTTTAGGTTTAGGTTCTAGGGTTTTAGGTTTCAGGGTTTAGCCTTTTAAGATCGACTTGACAACCTTGACTCGTTCGTACAATATATATTTGATCAATGCACGTCGACACCTACAACATAATGCACACGACACATCGATGAAACAGTTCAGTAGATGACGCGTCGACCATTCAATTACATGCTTTAGGAGATTGAAAATAATTGCGTACAGAAGGGGAAAGTACCGAGATACAAGTTTCTCCGGCCGTGCCTAATGGTAGAAGGTGCCCCGCGCTACCCACATAGAGTGTTGTATAGGGGGGCGCCTCGGACGTGGTTGGCCGTTGTTGTAGTAGCACACACATATACAGCTAGGGTTCGCGCAGCAGCATGTCAGATCATATGAACTTCCTATGTTCACGACCTCCTCCTTGCCCCTCTTGCGCTGCATCTGTTGGCGGAGGTCATCGTTTTGCTCGTTGAGATCGTCAATCCACGCCTCCAACTCAAAGATTTGGTTCCACAATCTATCCGCGTACATTGCAACATGTCGTTCATGGGAAGGATCGATCCAGCGAACAAAGTCATATTTCACCATCTACTGGAAAGGAGAGTTAACATGGAGGCTCTATTAGCAGTAACATAAAGCAAACAACTCACTAATTGTACCCCAGAGTGTGGGCATCGGAAGAAACGTCGTCCGTCATGGAAAGGGCCGTCCAAGACCTGCACAATAGCGTCCTCCCTGTGTCCGCATTTCGGCCATACCGGTTGAGCACACTTGTTCGGCATCAACCGGTAGTTAGGCCCGAAGTCCTCCCTCCTTTCGAGAGGAAGGTCTTGCTTTGGTGACCCCGGTTGGAATGGTCCCATTGCTTCGTCTGCCATGGTATGCAACTGTACGACGGAGAAGGTTTTTCTTTCTACAGTTTGGAGGGTCCAGTGGTCCAACTTTCGGAGCGTGGGGTGTGCATTTTATAGCCTGTGGGCCAGCTTTGCGCAGTGACAAGATCAGACAGGGCAGCTTTGCACAGTGACATGACCAAATGGGACAGCTTTGCGCAGTGACAAGACCAAAGGAGACAGCCTTGCGTAGTGACATGACCACACGAGCCAGCTTTGCGCAGTGACAAGACCAAAGGAGACAGCCTTGTGCAGTGAGAAGACCACACGGGGCAGCTTTGCGCATTGATAAGACCAAAGGAGACAGCCTTGCGCAGTGATAAGACCAAAGGAGACAGCTTTGCGCAGTTTAGATTTTAGGTTAAGGGTTATGCTTTTCATATCGACTAGACAACCCTGACCGCCTCGCCACCTTTTCAGAACTAAAAGACACAACTCTGCATGAAATTAACCACACCATGCCAACCATAGGGCTTATAAAACGGGGTTCAACCAAACCCAACTGTACACAACACTACACAACAGATACCCAGCTATGGACTCTTCGGCAAACTTCTACGCGAAGATGTTGCAGAAGTGCAAGTGGCTTGCGCAGAAGAGGAAACATCTACAATACCCAGATCGAACAATGAAAGATACTCAAGTACCACCACATTTTCCAATCCCGCAGTGTGTGTGGCGAACAGGCAGAGATCATTCAATCCACACACCTAGACACCGCCGCCCGGGCATACTACACGTGCGGGCACCACCTCGTAAGCGTTTCTTTCGCGCACATCGATTTTTCTCAACGTCCAATTCCTTAAATTTTTAACATCCTCCCCACGTAATGGCAGCTCGAGATGCGCTACCACTTCTTCCAGTGGATCAACGGCCCGGAGATGTACAACAGGGCATTCATCCAGCAGAAGTACATGCTTAACTACTCGGTGCAGGCCGAGAACTTCGTGCGGTGGAAACCTTACGCACTGCACTCGTTGAGGAGGTTCGGCGAGCCCAAGATCGCCCCGCATAATCCATATCGACGACGTGAATTATGAAGAATTTACATCCTTATTACGTTTTTCACTGTACGGTGTACTTACATCATACAATCGCAGGACATGGACGACTTCGATATACCAGCCCGAGGTGGACAGTCCCGCGAAAAAGGCAAGGGAAAGGCTCATGAAGCTGAGCTCAGCCGTCACAGCTTATCCGGTCACCCGGGCGTAATCCGTATCCACGACATGAGTTATGAAGAATTTGCATCCTTCTTACGTTTTTCACTATACGGTGCACTTATATCATGGAATCGTAGGACATGGACGACTTCGACATACCAGCCCGAGGTGGACAGTCCCACGACAAGTGCAAGGGAAAGGCTCGTCCGGCTGAGCCTGCCCGCCACAGTATCTCAGGTCGCCCGGGCCTAATCCGTATCGACAACATGAGATATGAAGAATTAACATCCTTCTAACGATTTTCACTATACAGTGCACTTACATCATGGAATCGTAGGACATGGACGACTTCGACATACCAGCCCGACATGGACAGTCTCGCGACAAGGGGAAGGGGAAGGCCGGCCAGGAGTTCAACGCCGTGCTAGCAAGGAAGGGAAAATGGCCTCGGTCCACGCAGTAGGTCAGGTCATTACGTAGTAGTCCCCCGTCCTACCCTGCATGTTTTTACTATCCCCTAAAGGCATGTATAGTTATATGGTCCGGATGCTTGTGTCGCAATGTACCGTAGTAGTAGCAAGGATGACTTAAGCAATTAACCGAACCATCATGCAATGTCACTACGTGTAACATGCTTCTGTCCTTGGACTCTAATGTAGTTCTGGTTCCGTGTCTCCGCTAAGCCATCAAAGCATGCCTATATTGCAAGTATGCCTCTTCTAGTGGAATCCTGGAAAGAACCATTCGCACCGACATCGAATTATCCATGTTTTAGGGCATCTTCATAATCACAACGAACGTTCTCAACCCCTTCAATCATATTCTCTATAAGCTTCATAAAGTACTTCATCGACTGCCTACCTATATACGTTCAGACGACTTTATCGAGGAGAGACTCCAATAGTTTGGACAACAAGTGTTTCAGCAGATAGTTTGCTTGGACGACATCCTCAAGGTTATACCTCGTCTGCTATTCTTATCAACCATCCTTTCTCTAAATGAATAAAATTATATAAAAATTACAGAAGCAACAACACTATGACGGGACGGTACATAAAAAGTTTCGTAATTTTCCTAAACTCATTTGCTATATTTTTAAATTACTACAAACAGCGCTGAAACTGTGATGAAACCCTGATTTTCGAGAAAAGGAAACCCTAATTTACAAACCTCTGTGCCCTTATTTGTTAATGAGCACCACCTATCATTCCAGTAGGATTTCTACGCATGTTTCCTTAGCGGTACTGTCTACCATATGTCCATACTTCCACAAAAAAATTATCGGTTCATATAGGTATTTACTTTCAGTTAAAATGATAGTGTTATCTTTGGTTCACATATACATTCTCTATTTTTAAGTTATGGATTGTTAAATATTACATGTACATGGTGTTATGTATCACCGTAACTTCAATAGTTTTTTTTATCTTTCAAAAGGTTTCAAATCCATAAATCAAGTCTCTTTGTTTCCATCTTACCACCAAATCTTAAGGTTCCAAATCCATAAATCAAGTCCGAACTAAATTCGAGCACGAATTTATAATTTACAAACCAACTTCAATTATCACGCCATACATTACTGACACGCGACATAATATTACTGTCACGCCATGGGATATGGCGTGACAATTCGACATTGTCACGCCACCAAAAGCGGCGTGACAGATGCCACACAAGCCCTCCACGCTGGCACAGCGCGCGGCTGAGGGCTTGCGTGGCATGTTTTGTCACGCCGCTTATGGTGGCGTGACAGTATGCTTTGGCCACGCCAGGGGTGGTGGCGTGACCAAAGGGGTCAGATTTGGAAATAAAGTTCACGAGGGATTAACTTTAAAATATTAATAAAAAAGGATTAAATAATTAAAAAATTCTAAATTATTTGAGTACTGCACCATAAATAGTATCTATACGATAGAACTAAACTATGGCTAGCTAAAATGATATACTACATCAAACTATAATACAACTAAAATTATCTAATCCATTGAATTATACGTTGCTAGTTTTATTTGCTAACCTACTAGAGTTTCAAATTTATATACAAAGTTACAAGAATATTTACCTGTAATGTGCGCGATCGGATCCGCTTCTCCCTCCCTCTCTCCTCCTTCGTTATGAACCAGCAGCGCTGCGCTTGGTCACTTTTTCCCTCTCCTCTTCTGATGCGGCATCAAGTAGCATTGTAACTTTGAGTAGTGTCTCAGCAGAGGTTACTTCACAAAGTAGTGTTGTTTTGTGCAATATAAAATAGAAGCTATGTGTGGTCGAGAGGGATACTTGGACAAAAGGTCCACGACTAGCTCCAGAAGATCCACAACCAGTTCCAAAAGGTCTACGACCAAATTCACAAGGACTAGGACCAGTTCCTGGAGGTCTACGAACAGTTTTAGAGGGTCTACGACCAATTCCAGAGGGGCTATGACCACTCCTAGAGGGGCTACGACCACTTCTACAAGTTCTACGACCAGTACTCGGCGAAAGGAGCACTCGTCGGGAATAGTACTCGACAGGAACAGTACTCGACAGGAGTAGTACTTGTTGGGAACAGTACTTGACGAGAACAATACTCGGCGGGAGGCGTACTCGGCGAGATCAGTACTCGGTGAGAATAGTACTCGGTGGAAACAGTCTACAACCACAACCAGGTGGCCTACAACCACCACCAGGTGGCCTACGACCACGTCCAGGTGGCCTACGACCACTGCTAGATGGTCTATGACCACGTTCAGGAGACCTACGATCATGTCCAGATGGTCTACAACCACATTCAGGAGGCATGCGACCACGACTAGATGGGTCACGACTACGATCAGGTCTACACCCACGTCTTCGACCAGGTCAGCGACCAGGTCCCCGACCAAGTGGTCGTGCCAGGAAGCGAGCAAGAGAACCAGACTTTGGTTGTTTTGGATTGCATGCAACAAGATCAACCCTAGAAGGAAAGAATATCTGTTCGGATATTTTTGGAGATGGAGTCCAGGTGATTCACGAGTTCAATGGAGAGAAGGAAAGAAGATATCAGACTAGAAGGCAAGAAATCAGGATTTGCTACGTGTGGGATTACAAGATCGGCGTATGCATTCTGATCTCTCCTCGTGAGTTCCTTTCTCTAAGTGCCGTAGCGTGGGGTCCACCTGGTAATCCGAGTTTACAAGGAGAGATGGCGCACCTTTTCTGTTTAAGCCTGTGTGATTTCCTTTCTCTTTGTGCATGCGGGTGGGTGAAAGATCTAGACCCGCCATTATGTGGTAATAAGACTACACAATATGTATATCAATAAAAGTGTTAGACCACTGCTAGATGGTCTATGACCACGTTCAGGAGACCTACGATCATGTCCAGATGGTCTACGACCACATTCAGGAGGCATGCGACCACGACTAGATGGGTCACGACTACGATCAGGTCTACACCCACGTCTTCGACCAGGTCCCCGACCAAGTGGTCGTGCCAGGAAGCGAGCAAGAGAACCAGACTTTGGTTGTTTTGGATTGCATGCAACAAGATCAACCCTAGAAGGAAAGAATATCTGTTCGAATATTTTTGGAGATGGAGTCCAGGTGATTCACGAGTTCAATGGAGAGAAGGAAAGAAGATATCAGACTAGAAGGCAAGAAATCAGGATTTGCTACGTGTGGGATTACAAGATCGGCGTATGCATTCTGATCTCTCCTCGTGAGTTCCTTTCTCTAAGTGCCGTAGCGTGGGGTCCACCTGGTAATCCGAGTTTACAAGGAAAGATGGCGCACCTTTTCTGTTTAAGCCTGCGTGATTTCCTTTCTCTTTGTGCATGCGGGTGGGTGAAAGATCTAGACCCGCCATTATGTGGTAATGGAGTTTTGGGAGACTAACACTTTTATTGATATACATATTGTGTAGTCTTATTTGGATATAAAGATGAAAATCATGAAGGCATGCAAGTGATTAAGTGATTAATGACAAATGCACTTGTGAGACTAACACTCCTATTGTTATATCAAGTTTAGTCTCAGCTTGGATATAAAAGCAAAAATCCAAACAGGTATTTATTCATTAATGACAAATCTATTTGTGAGACTAACAATTCTATTGATTATCTATTGCTTAGTCTCGTTTGGATATTAAGATGAAAATACAAGAGGTATGCATTCTACTTCTTCTTATTATATCTTGTTGCATTCCTCGGATCCAAAATATAGGTTAAACTCCACCAAAAAGGTTAACTTGGATATGTGCATATGTTTCCATTACATATTTGTGTATGCACACATTTAGGGGGAGTCCATTCTATATTTTGTGGTTTCATTAGTATTGATCCATATTCTCTTTCCACATATATTAAGGATCTTTACTTTGAAACATATCCTTAAATATATCTAACTTGTGTAGTTAATATATTCATGTGAGTATATACAACTTGTGTAGTTTGTATACACTCATATTCAGTATATACAACTTGTGTAGTTCGTATATACTTGTAGTATATATAACTTGTGTAGTTTATATATACTCATGGCCTTGTTGTTTCATTAGTATTGATCCTTGTGATCTACTTTGAAACATAACTCTTGAGTATATATATAACTTCGTGTTTATATATACTCATACCAATTACATTCAATTATTTGAAATTGTGTTGTGGGACTAACATGTGTGCTAAGATGTTTCAAGGCTTAGTCCCGGAGTTTGAATGATGACATGAAAGGAAATGCAAAGGTGATAAAAGATCGACATGACTCAAGACAAAGGAGTCATGCATTGCATTTCGAAAAGCTTCTAGAAGAATTTCACTGGAAATCGATATGACCGCATTTGGTAAGCGGTACTACCGATGTGCGGTAGTACCGGAGTTCATGTGGAGGAACTACCGCGTAGCGGTATGACCGCAAATATGTTGGCGGAACTACCGCAACCCGGTTGTTCCGTTTGTTAGTTGGCGGTATGTAAATTCCAGATAATGTGTTTTTCTGTATTTCTCGAGCCTCTGGAAATCGGTAATACCGCATCTGAGAAACGGTATTACCGGAGAGCGGTATTACCGGATGCTAGTTGGCGGTAATACCGCACCTTCAGTAATGGCTTGTTCAAAAGCATTTATGCAGGTATATCTTGGTAATTAATGTTAATGACATTGTAGGACTAACATTTTCCATGAGTTGGATGAATAGGTTATGTTCCAGGGTGATGAAGACTTTGGATGGCATCATGAGTTGATCGTCATCGAGTCAAGGTTCAAGAAGATGTATCATGTGTTGATACATATCAAGATCTCGAAGAAGATATGGTCATGAGTTGATCATCAAGTCAAGAGAAGATCCATCATGTATTGATGGAGGTCAAGACTGCATCATGTGTTGATGCATATCAAGACTCGGGATGAAGGATGTCATCATGTGTTGATGGACATCAAGTCGAGATCCCGAAGCAAAGAAAGTCATCATGTGTTGGTGAGATTTCAAGTCAAGAACCCAAAGTTGAAGCGAGGATGTGCGTCATCAAGCTTCAAGAAGATGCTCAAGGCAAAGGTATGACTAGCTAGAGCTACGGATGTGTTCCTAGTCTTTTAGCGGTCTTGGTGTTTGGTTGGAAGACCGGATTGCTAGTATAGGTTGCCGTACTATTAAGAGGGGTCTTGTCTAGTAGCTTGAGTCTCATCATGTGTTGGTAACTCAATCTCACTTGCTCTAGCTCACTCTAACATGTTGCCTATATTTGCGAATGTGTTTTGCAAATAGTTGAGGCTCATGGATAATCCTTGTAGCATGTGACTATAATTTACAAATGTGTTTTGCAAATGGTTGAAGTCCATGTACCTACTCCTTGTGGCATGATCTAAGTTTGCAAATGTGTTTTGCAAATTGTTGGGATTCATGTATCTTCCCTTGGTATGGTCTAAGATTGCTTGTTGCTAACACTTTGGACTTAGACCATGGTAGTGGCTCTTTGAAATTGTGCTTTTTGATTTGATAAAATGTGTTTGAGATCAAATCAAATAGGTGGGTTGTGTAGCCCACTGAATAAGCTTTCAATAGAGTCCAAGATCACTCAATTCGACATCGGAGTAAAAAGTTATGACCTTTTTACCGAGTGTCGTGTGTGCTGATTTTGAGCTACGGTACGACCGCCATGTAAAGAGCGGTATGACCTCCCAGAACGGTTGTACTGGCCCTTGTGAGGGCGGTACGACTGCAAATGGCTGTAACGGCTAGTTTTTGGCTGTTTCGTCTCCAAACGGCTAGTTTTTTGTGTAGGGGCTATAAATACCCCCTTGGCCGGTTGAGAGACAATTTTTTTGGCATCCCATTTCACTCTCTTGAGCTAGTGTGAGCTTCTCCTCTCAATTGTGCATGTGTTGCACCTTGTGAGCAAGGAGAGAGGTCTCTAGTTGCATGTGTTGCATCTAGAGGTGGATTTCGTATCCATTTGAGCTTGTGCATTCGTTGCACGTGGTGAGAGTCAAGCAAGGGGCTTGGCTTATTACTCTTGGTGTTTGCCAACACCTAGACGGCGTGGAGGCGTCGTGGTCCGGTGATCTTCTCAAGTGAAGCTTGTGAGAAGGCCCGGTGTTTGTGAGTGGCTTGGTGCTCGCCATCTCCGGAGTGGAGTAAGAGCAACCCTAGTGGAGCGAGGTGGTTGATACCTCGGAGGAAGGCTCAATTCGTGGAGCCGACCCAATTGGTTTGGGTTTCCCTCAACGTGGATTATGGGAGACCGGCAAGTCTCCGACCACCACGGTAAAACATCGTTGTGTCACGTGTGCTTCTTGTGATTAGCTTTCATATGATTTACATTGTGCAATTACATTCATTGTTTAATTGCTTATTCATTTGTATGATTGCAATAGTATCATTTACATTGCTTAAATTGAATTGCTTACAAGTCCATGATTGATTGATTATTATCAATAGACTTGTATTGTTGGTGCACTTAGTTGAACCTAGTTGATTTAGGTTTTAATTGTGCAAAACCGTATTGTTATAAGCTTCCGCATTAGAAATCGGTTTTAGCGCATAGAAGTTTTAAACGCCTATTCACCCTCTAGTCTAAAACTAGCCTATTCACCCCTCTCTACATCCATAGTCGGCCTACTCGATCATTTTTAGCACTACATTGCGGATGGATGAGTGAACACGATTGAACCTTTCTTTTGGAGTCTTTGGTTCCATTCCTCTATGCCACTCAGATATGATACCTCTCACCTTTATAAGGACAGAGGTATCCTGGACGATTAGGATATCCCGCATCGACAACATGGGGTCCACTAAATAGATCCCGTTGTCCCGTCGACACATAAGTGATAACTAACAAACTCAATCTGTTGGTTTCGAACAGTTGGGAGATGTAAATTCATTTCAAATAGAAATAAGTCTTTTTAGTTTTGCATTAGTAGTTTGAATCGTGTGCGTTTAGAAGGTTAAGTTAGCTTCAGATTTTGTGGTTGCGTGGAAAGGCTATTTAAACCTCCCATGGCCACACCTTTGAGGTAGAGTTTTGAGTTATGAATTAAAACACGTGTACGTGTTGGCCTTCGGCCGTTAGGGTTCATCCCTGTTTATTGTGTGTTCTTGTGAATTTCAATCTCAGAATTCATCTTGGCATAGTGGTTTCTAGCTGTGGTACTAGGAGTTACTCGTTGGATCTTTGATCCCTACCTCTCGTTCGTGTACTGTGGTGTGTACGGGTGTGAGATTTATCTATCCTAGTGCGAATTGCATCGTGTAATTCATGCTCCACATATTTGATTGGGAGTTTCCACCGCGAAAGATCGGGCAACCCAAGGATTCAATCTCGTCTAGAGGTTGATCCGCATCATCTTCTCTCTTATCTCCCTGTTCTCTTTTTTCTTGAAATTAAAATGATTTTTCGACCAATTTTAGGGGTTCATATAGCATGACCTCTGTCACTAGTTGAAGTGACGATAGGAAGATGCGGGTTCCTATCGCCATTTTAAGTGATGATTGGTACATAAATCAAAGCATGTCGCTAGTTGAAATAGCGACATAGGGTTGAACCATTGATAAGGTAGTCAATGGGTTCCTATCGCTAGTTGACATGGCAACAGAAGTCCAGTTTTGTAAAAAAAAAAATCGTCTATTTATTTTTGTAATTATTTATTAAAATAATATTATTTTAAAAAAAATCCCCACCAGGCAGCACTGCACCACATCGTCCATTCCCATCGCACGGCCCAACCTAGCAAAGCCCATCCAGCCTAAACACTTGTTACCCTCCGAAACACACGCATTCATCTTCCCCACGATCAATCCCTCGCCTCCACCACTACCCCAATCCCCATGGCGATCGGCGGCGGCGGCGGGAGCTGGAGCATCCACGGTCGCCCCGACGTCACCTCCCGCTACGAGGTCCTTGGCCGCGCCGGCTCCGGCGCCTACGCTGACGTCTACCGCGGCCGCCGCCGCTCTGACGGCGCCGCCGTCGCTCTCAAGGAGGTCCACGACGCCGTCAGCGCCCGCCGGGAGGCCGACGCACTCCTCGCCGTCGCCGCCGAGTCCTCCCCCCATGTCGTCGCGCTCCTGGACCACTTCCCCGGGGGAGACCACGACGACGACGTCCTCGTTCTCGAGTGGCTCCCGCTAGACCTCGCCGCCGTCGTCCGCGACGGGAGGCGCGCGGGCGGCCTCCCTGCTGCCCAGATCAAGTGCTGGATGCTGCAGGTGCTCGAGGGCGTCGCCGCCTGCCACCGCGCCGGCGTCCTGCACCGCGACCTCAAACCCGGCAACCTGCTTATCTCCGAGGACGGGGTGCTCAAGATTGCTGACTTTGGTCAGGTTAAAATCTCGAAACTTTTAGCTCAATTCGGTAAAAGTGTAGCATTATAGAGAATTGATGGCATAGCCTCATAGGAAGTTTTTTAGATTTGAGGTAACTTCTACTTCGATGTGTAGCATCTCTTTTCTTTCAATAGTAGCATGGTGTCACTTGTATGTGGATGATTAGCTATGCACAGTCTTAGCTCAATTGGTACACAAATATTGGGTTTTCGTGTATTTTTTATTCAAAGGTCAGATTTTTTTTTTTGGGGTGTTATATGGTTATATTTGCATAGCAGGTAGTGCTTAATCCTTAAAGCCTTAAACATCACAATTCACTAGTCAGTAGGCTTCACCAGCTGTGGGTGATTATACTGACTAGCTATAAATGATTAGTTACAAGTTAGGGTTATTCCTTGAGCCGTAACAAACTTGCATTATTTAAAGGGAAAAAATTTATATGCCACTGCAAAGTTCCTGGATCCCTGATCTAGCATTACAAAACACACCCTCCCTTACATGCTACTGTATTTTCGAAACTTTATCCCTTTATGCCACTGTCGTCAACTCCGTTAGATTTTTTTCCGTCAAATTATTCCAAAATGCCTATATTACCTTCATCTTCATCCTCCTCCACTCCTCTTCTTTCCCCATTCTTCCCCAGCAAACTCTGCTCTCCTCTTGCTCTCTTCCTTCCTCCACCGAGATCAATGGGTGCCTTCCTCACTCTCTCCTCTCCTATCAAATTTCTCTCTTGTCCCTTCTCTCCTCTCCCAATCTTTCTCTATCCTTTTAAATTTACCCATGAGGGCTGACCCGAGGCCATTACTGTTCTCTCTCCTCTCACACAAGACTCCCTGTCTCTCTCACGCAAGACTCCCTGTCTCTCCTCCCATTCACCGGCTGCCGGGAGCCTACCGTTGTCGCAGTTCCTTCCCCTGTTCTGCGCTACTCCGACGCCGCGCTGCCCCGCCGGAGCCGCCTCCACTAGCACCGCCACGCTGCTCCATCTCCGCGCTACCACCGCCGCCGCCGCCTCCATCGGCGCCACGCTGCTGCACCACTGCTGCACTGCCACGCTGCTGCACCACCATCGAGGGGTACGTGCTGCGCGCGGCGCGGCTGCACGAGGAATGCAGATCTGTTGTGGCGCAACGCCCACACGGTCGGTGACGATGTCCTGCAGCTTGTGGACGCCGAGTGACGACTGAACGGTGATTGTGCCCATGTTGAAGGAAGAAGAAGACAAGGTAGGGGCAAAACGTTATTTACGAAGCCACTTCACGGCTTGACTTGTTGAACGGTTGAATGAGAGGAGATATCACTCACAAACGGTATTGAGCGATGGCTGAACGGTGACCGTGCCCAGGTTGAACGGTCACGCCTTGGGACAACTACACGATAATCCAAATGAATAACGAAAGATGCAGCAATATTTTTGACTTTAAGTTGAAGAGGTGCAATTTGATTGCATCCAATATAATGGTCTCTAGGGATATCACTGACAAGAAACCATTTTGATTGCTGTAATTAGATGTGCAGAAAGACTTGGTTATAGAAGGAGCATGTACATGTGGAGCTTGGAAATGTTGTTTTGAAAGTTTCAGAAGTTGGTCACTTCTAAATAGCCCTCCCAAGTCCCAACTACATCCATCTTGTGGACACTGCGGTGGCCATGCTCCAAAATGGAAGTTAAATATTCTTATAATTAAAATCGGGTTAATAATGGAGAAAATGATAAATTTTAAACATTTGTTGATCAGGTTAATTATCTGGCAATTTGAATGAAGGATTAAAATATGGTGTGTGCTTGTCTCTAAGGAACTAGGGGAATTATAGTTGGTTGAATAACTTGAATTTGCCTCGGTTACATCTATACTGTACAAGATATGCTTCATTGTGTCTGGAGGAACAAAAAAACATTAGGTAGAGAGCTTGAGTTGTGCATCTTTTGTTAACATTTACCCTAATTCATCTTGGGTTGTGCATTTGCATTTTCAAGTTAGTTTTAAACTTTGTGTGTTAATAAAGTTGGCTAAAATGGCTAAATTCTTAAATTTTAGTGAAGATGTTTCTGAGGTTCATGCTGGTTTATATATACAATTTGAAGTGTAAAGCTTTGTCACAGATAAATTCTTTTGTTACACCAGTAATAATCCTCTACCCAAAGTAGTCATGTCCAAGGAAGGAACACCTGAGGCATATATGTCGGATATAGCAGCTCGTCATTTGTCTTCTTATGATATATCTGTACAGTTGTCTGTAGTGGTTTCAAACTTTCAATTGGTTGAGTTGGTTGGGATTGTGACAAAGTTCCTTTGTTCTCTGTTCTCTCACAGGCTAGGATACTTCAGGATACAGGAACAAATTACCAATACATGCACCCATATGAGCAAAATTCAGGAGTGGAGCCTTGGGTTTCACAACACCGAGCAGTTCTACAGGGGACAAAAGAGGAACAACAATCTCATGAACCAGAAATTCATACTGGTCAGGAGCCAGAAACTCTCACTGCAGCTGACTACCTACATGAGATGGAGCAACTCCGGGCAAAATGCACCCAGGGAGATGTTGACAAAATGAGCCTGCAGGATGGAAATGCCTCCTGTCTTGCCACATGCAGCACAGGAGACATCGATGATGATCCATTCAGAGCTTCCTATTCATATGATTTAGAAGAAGGCATGGGGGAAGAAGAGTCTGGCGCCTTCACCTCTTGTGTTGGTACACGGTGGTTTAGAGCTCCTGAGCTCTTATATGGGTCAACAAACTATGGGCAGGAGATCGATCTCTGGTCACTAGCATGCATTTTGGCTGAGCTTCTTAATTTAGAGCCTTTATTCCCAGGGACATCGGATATTGATCAGATTGGTAGAATCATCAGCGTCCTGGGCAATATCACAGAAGAAACTTTTCCAGGCTGTTCAAATTTGCCAGATTACAATAAGATTTTCTTTAACAAGGTTGAGAAGCCGACGGGCCTTGAAGCATGCCTGCCCAATAGATCTGCTTCTGAGGTTAGTATCATAAAGCGACTACTTTGCTATGACCCAACAAAGAGGGCCACTGCTGCTGACTTGCTAAATGATCCATACTTTACCGAAGTACCCTTACCTGTACCTATAGAGGGATTACAAGTCCCAGCATCCAAGGACGAGGATGATGGCGGTTCAGATTCAGACTTTGATGAATTTGGTAGATAACAATATCTTTGTCTATGCTGACAGAGGAATTGCTGTCATAGTATATGTGAGCACTTAATGCAGAGGGTGAAAAATGGACTATCCTTTTATGGAATTTTGATAATTTTTGGGTCTTTCATAAACTGTAAGATGTTGTGTACAACAGAACCCGGCTTCTCCTGGTAGTACTAAAATTGTAATTCAGAGTGACTGTCCATGTATACACTCTGTTCAGTGAAAATTTCTGGAAAATGATTCCATGCATTGTAAGTAGAGGTGGATATCGGGTCGGATTTTCGTCTTATCTTGGGTCGGGTTTTCGTCTTATCGAGTTTTTCTCAAAATTAGAACAGTTTGATTTAATATCATTTTATTTATAGTTTGGAAATTTAGAACTGAGTTAACGAGTCAAGCCGAGACTAGTCAAGGTAAAATTCAATTTCATTCTAAATTGATTTATTTCAATGTTTAACCAATTAACGAGTGTAATTTAAAAAATTTGAACCGAGCCAATAAACTCTACTAAGGAGTTTTTTTCCACCCCTAAATGTAAGCTTGTATACTCTGTATCTGACATGTGCAACTCGATAACTTATAACAACAGCTCAATCAAACAGAATTTCATCGACAGCAATTCCCGATCCCTCGAAGAAGAAAAAAAATCAGCTGACCAAAAATCCTTCGATTTACACAGTAGTAGAAGCAATTGTCAGTGATATGTCCTAATATGCAATCAAACAGAATTTCATTGACAGCAATTTCTGATCCCTCGAAGAAAAAAAATCAGCTGACCAAAAATCCTTTGATTTACACAGTAGTAGAAGCAACGGTTAGTGATATGCTCTAAGAGACAATCATAGAGATGATTATATTACATCTATATTTATGAGTTATAGAATAAATATTATTATGTTTTTTAGATGAACTACTATTTATAAAAATTAACAAGTATGTGACTTGTTGGTGATACTCTTTATTTGTTGTATGATATCATTCAAAAAAGATTGCTGGTTAGGTGTCATTGGTCGGGACACTAGGAACTTATAGATCAGTACATGTATTAATTGATAATCATGTCTCACCAATCATAGATACGAGAATATCGAATCAATAGTGTGAGCACATGTTAGAGAATATAGTGTTGAATGAACTCACTTTGAGACACTATTGAGACTGTTATGATTATATATGTCATCAGTTGGTGTCAAGCAATGATGATGTATAATCTTTAGACTTAATATATTAGTATGATTTCCTACGTGTGTAATAATACACTTAGGGGTTACCAAACGTTGCTCCGTAATTGGGTAATTATAAAGATAGGTTTTGGGTATGCTATGAAACATACGGAGGAATGTGACTGGTTAGATATAGAATTTGCCCCTCCTAGCATAACAAACGAGATATCTCTAGGCCCTTCGATGTGGTCGGATAAAATAAGTGCATAGCCGCACCACAAGTGGTCGAAGAATTGACCACACGAAGTTATCTATCATTACATCGAGAAAAGATTGAACACTCCATGGATGACATATATCTCACATGGAGTTCGACTAGATATCGTGAGGCAAAAGCAGAATATGCAAACAAGTCGTTTAGTCCAACTAGATACGAATTGGTCATTTGAGGATATGGTCTGATCGTGAACTAATCGTACATGATCACAAACTGGTCGGAGAACTAGTCATATGGTGTTACACACTAGTCGTGACCTGATGTGAACTGGTCGTAAAGAGTTATGAACTAGTCCTGACTGATAGGGACCTGCTAGGAACCACTACCGACTTCTGATCGAAAAGGAGTTTTCGGGTCACGACTTATTACACATGAACATATAGGGTCACACACTTAATGTATTGGAAGAAACTAGTTTGGATTGGATCCATTATGGTCTATTTATAAGTGGAGATGTGGGACTGTTGGGATCAAGAGTTGCACCACCCACCGAAACACTAGCTGCCACTTCTCCAAAGGCCTTGCCATGTGTGTTGGTGCTAGCACATCGGTGTACGGTATTCCACCCGTAGATGAGTGGATACCATAAGGCGTTGTTGCGATCGTTGTTGCGCTGATCGAGGACAATCTGCGATGTACGTAGGGAACACGAGAGGCTACTGGAGGAGACGATCGGTGGCCAAGGACATTGCATGATCGACTACGATCACTACGTTGACGCATGCAATGTTTGGCTAGGTTGCTCCAATTCTTCTTCCACTGCACTACGCGTCCTCTTACTCATATGGCTTCTTGGTTTATGGGTAGAATTTTGAATTGTGTGCTAATGTAGCCAACCTGTCATCCCAACATCAACTAAACTCAAATCTTATGACAAATTGCTGAATCAGATAGAGAATTTCTCTAACTTCAATTTCTGGCCCATGGAAGAAACAATTCAATTGATGAAAAATCCTTTGATTTACATCACCAAGCGAATATCATATTCATCAAGTGAATTTATCATTCACACTCAAACACATTTTTATAAAAACTCTACCTCTCGTGTGAAATCCCTGAGTATTATCCATAACCAGGGACACGGCTGTTTAAATAGTTTTAACTCTTCAAAGCTTGTACAACTTTACACACAAGAGATAAATCAACTTAAAGTGTCTGATCACACTTCCGTAGGTGTGGGACTAAGTGATCATCACAAGGCCTTTCCTTGCCAATTTCCAGGTTGTACCCATCTGCGAATCCCAAGTCGCATTCCTCTTGCAAATCCCGCAGCCGCATACACCTGACACTTCCCACTGCCTATCACTAGGACAAACCAAACCCTAGGGCTCTCACCTGGCTTTTCATCCCACCCACAAAGTATTTTGAAAAGTCTAAAATCTAATCGAGTAAATTCTTGGCATCACCCATGATCGTGGGTACAGCTATCCAGATAGTTTTAGACTCTACAGATGTCGCACAACTTTACCCACACAGACAATCATATTTTAATATCAACACACTACCATAGACGTGAGACTAAGAAAATCATCACAAGGCCTTTATAATGCCCCGCCCCAACGCAACTCACCCGCAAGGTTTCACCATTATGGGTTGGGCCCCCCGGAGGTTCCCTCCTTGCACTGTAGTGGACTTATCCATGCCACGTTCACGAGATGATAAAGTAATACTAAGACGAAGCAAATTAATGAGCTAGATCCTACACATAGTAGACTTGTGGCTGCACTGTTAGTACACGACAGGTCATCACAGGAACCGATCCTTAATCGACTTGACGGTTCTTCTCCATACCCATCTGGTGCACTCCCTTACACATCCACTACTGTTTCCATCCGCCCAAGTCTAAAAATAGTTTATAGGTTTTCTCTTTTGAAATATATTTCTCTTTTCAACATACCAGCCAGGTTCTAGCCTCGACTGTCTAAATCCAATTTTGAGTTTTGAAAGTTGTCAAGGCAAATTAATGCCCACATGTCAAGGCATCTAAGCAAGTGTGGATATCATGGGGATATGCTCATGATCTTAGGATGATGTGTTAATTGGCAATGACGTTGAAGGTTTGCGGAACCACGAGTTTTCGGCAAAGTTCAGGTTCTGTCAGGCCTCAGGCGGTCAGACCGGCCCTGGTGGCGGTCAGACCGGCCATGCCTCAAGTGGTGTATCGGGTGAACAAGCTGGCGGTCCGATCGCCGAGCGCGATCGACCGGCGATGTGGCGATCGACCGCTACCACTGAGCGGTTAGACCGGCCATGAAAGCTGTTTTGGAATTTGAGGCTGGGCCAAAAATAGAGGGTGTAGGCAAGTGAGGAGATTCTACTGCACTTGGTCCCATAATTTTTGGAGCCTCTAGTCAAAAGTTCTATTCGTTTTAAATTTCCGAGAGAGTTGCGGATTTGGTGTTGAAATTTTGGCTAAGTCCTTTGGTGGCGATCGATCGGCCTTGAGCTTGGCGATCGGGCCGCGGTGGCGGTCGACCGCCAAGGTGGCGGTCTAACCGGTTTTCACTTATGTCGTCGGCCGTGTGGTGGCGATGGTTCTTGATTAGGTCGAGTTCATGGGTTTCATGTCATATGTGTTGCATGATGCATGTTTTGACTAACGTGGGTCAAGTTGTGAAGAACTTGTTTCGATTTCGATTTTCTTGTCTATTGTTGTGCAGGTTGCTTGGTGGTCAACGACGGTCAATGGCGAGGATGATCGGGACTAGGCTTGGAGAGTCGAGGTTCAAAACGATCGGCGATGCGGGTGAAGTCATTGGACTCAAGTATGGTGCAAGATGGACAAAGGTGACCGAACGGGCAATTCGGTGCGACTGGTTGAATCAAGCGGCGCGGGGGTCGGTGCAAGTGCTATGGTGGTTTCGGTGGGAGCCGGATGGAAGAGACTTGCCGACATGATGAGAGCCGTTGGATCAACCTACACGTGGCGAACAGCGAGTGCCGCACAATTTGAACACGCGCTTTAAAAGGCGTGCGTGTGTCACCCGCTTGATTTGGGCCTTAACGGAGCCCATTAGGGAGACTCTATTAGAAACCCTAGGCCTCCACTATAAATAGAGGAGGAGGTGGCTGCACCCCCTTCGACCCTTTCATTGTTTTTGAAACCCTAATTTGCTTAGGGAGAGGAGGAGCGGAGGTTAGGGTTCTAGAGAGTTGGATTGGATTTCGTGCTCATGTATTGAGTCTTTGTCATCCATTGATGGAGTGGTCAGAAACCAATACCATATCAAATCAATCCAAAGAAAGTTTCTTCAAGATGAGGTCAATTGCTTTCTTTCTCTCTTTTTGATGATTTAAGTCTTTCTTTGATCCGCGAGTTTTGCTTAGTTTCGGACGTGATCTAGCTTGTCGTGACGTGTGGGAATACATCTAGGATCATCAATATCATCAATCACCCACGAGCAAGTCTCAAGATCATATTTTCGTTTTGACTCGGTTTTGACCTAACCGCTCAAATTGTAGAAGGTCAGAATCTTGGCAAGAATTATCACGATCGTTGCTTGAAATAGGTTCTGACATACTTAGGTAGGTGTGTGTCAAATTTCACGAAGTTTGGACGCACGAATCAAAAGTTTGATCAATTTGCGTTTCGGTTTGTCGTTGTTTTCTCTGTTCATCGAACCACGTCGATCGATCGCTCGAGGAATCGGTCGACCGCTTCAATGGCTCGACCGCCGGTGACCGGTCGACCGCCTGTGAGAGGTCAGACCGTCCGAGCCTTCGTGTTTTGGTTTTGTGTTGATTTTACTTCGGGGTTTTGAGTTGATTCAATACAAGTCTTCCGCTTTGCATGATTGATTGATCTTCATAGCTTTCATAGCTATTGGAGTGAGATTCGTATTGAATTGAATTCGGGAGAAAAAGAGATCGTGCTCCTATTCACCCCCCCCCTCTAGTCGCCTTTTCGGTCCAACAAGTGGTATCAGAGCCCGGTTAGTTCAATCTTGATCTTGACCGGTCACTGAACTTGGCGATGGATAAATACTCTTCCAAACCGCATATCTTCGATGGGCACGACTATGCCTTTTGGAAGAACCGCATGCGTGTCTTTCTTGAGAGCGAACCACGAGGTATTTGGGAGGCTATTCGAGGTCCGCTTATCTTGCCTGAGGTTGCTACGCCAGCTTCTGAAGCTCTTTTGGCTAATGACCGTAAGGCAAAGAATTTTCGTATGGTGGGCTTGGTAGACGAGAATATGACAGATTTGCAATCTCGAGATCGCACATGAGATTTGGAAGACCCTCGAAACCTATCATGAGGTTCTTCCTAAATCAAACAAGTGCGTCGGCAGTGTATAAAAGAGAATATAACAAATTCGAGATGCGTCTGGTGAGAGCATCGATGACATTTTCATCGCTTCAACACGTTGATAAATCGGATGAAGTCCATTGGTATTGAATTTACATGCGAAAATGCCATCCATCTCTGCTGCAATCAACACCGTGGAGTGGGAGATAAAAGGCTACTGCCATTCAGGAAAATGTCAACTTCTCTGATCTGACTTTGGAGCTGCTTTATAGCAAGCTCAAGACTTATGAGATCTAGAAAGCTGACCATTCTAAGAAGGGTAACATGGCTTTGGTAGCAGACCCGCTCAAGAGAGCCTCTGATGGGTCGTTTGAGTCCTCTTCAGGTTTTTCACTTGCTTCTTTATCTGCAATCCAAGAAGAGGATCTTGAGAGTATTCCTGAGCCTGAGATGGCGCTTTTGATTAAGAAGTTCACACGGGCCTACAACAATATGAGAAACAAAAAGAGAGGCGGCCCTGTGACTTGTTATGAATGTGGAGAGCTTAATCACATCCGGGCAAATTGCCCCAAGATGAAAGGTAAGAGCAACCACAAGGATGAAAAGCCAGCTTGGAAGAAGCCTCAGGGGCGCAAGTCCAGGTTTGATGATGCCAAGCTCAGGAAGGCTGCTCACCGGGTTCTTGCCGCTCTTGGAGATCGATCCTTGAGTGATGTGGACTCCGGGAGCGAGGAGGACAAGGAGGAGGAGCTCCCTCAAGACAAGAAGGGGAAGGCCAAGGACTTCACCGGCATGTGCTTCATGGCTGACTCCGACGACATCGATGACAACAATGAGGTATCTCCTTCTTATGATGTTCTCTTTGCTAGATGTGAAACTGTCTATGAGCAAATGCTGGTCAGGATAAAGCTTTAAAGTTCATCATGACTAAGAATGAGGAGTTAGAGTCACAAGTAAAGAAACTCACATTAGAACTTGTGAATGCTAAGAGTCTTGAATCTGATGAATGTTCATCCTGCTATGCTTTACATTCTGAATTTGCTAAATTGCAATCAACTCATGATATTGCTTTGCAACAACTTGAAAATACTAGAACTGAGCTAATTGAAGTTAAATCTGCTCCTTGTGAAAAATGCTTAAAGTCTAGCATGTTGGTTGTTTCTGATGTGGTTGAATCTAGCTCTTGCTCTGTCTGCTTAGAACGTGAACGTGAATTACATGATGTTGTAGAAGCAGCTAGAGCTAAATATGCCAAGCTTAAGGACGATATTAATTCGCTACTTGTGCTTCATGTGAAGCTCTTAAGCTTGAAGTTGCTCTTTATAAGAAGAGGTTTAATGCTAAAACTTGTGATTCATGTGTTAACCTTAGAAAAGAAATTGCTTACCTTAATGACACATTAGAAAGATTTTCTAAAGGTAAGAAACAGTTAAACATGATTCTTGACAAGTCAAAAACTCCTTATAAGAAGCAAGGGTTAGGATACAACTTTGCCCAGGATAAATCTAATGACATTCACATTTTGAGAAATAGCTTAGTTGAATTTGATACCCAACCTGCAAAGATCACTTTCAAATCTGCAGGTCTTGCCCAACCATCTGCTCAGTCAAAAGGTGCTTCTCCAGTGGTACCAAGTACCATTGCACCTATTGCAAGAAGGATGGGCATTTGGTTGAGTTCTGTTGGCGTAGGTTGAAAAATGCTAAGAAAAATCTTGCTAGAATGTCATCTAATCAACCTAGAGCTTTTGTGAGACATGGTAATTTAGAAAGGAAGAAACCTGGTCTAGGATTTATTTCACATGCTAATCATGCTCATGCTCCTAGACAGGATAACTCTCATGTTAAAGTAACCATTGCTCACAACAGAATTTCAAATAGAATCAAGGATAGCACTTCTGCTTTGGATACTACTCGCAGACGTGTGTCTCAGTACTGGGTTCCCAAGTCATGTTTAACTAACCCCAGTATTGAGACACTTCGTTCTTCTGTGCCTTGATTTTCAGGATCGCCGCGGAAGGAAGGACACGTGGTTCGTCGACTCCGGATGTTCACGCCACATGACTGGAGACTCAAAATGGTTCACCTCCTTCACGCGGTCGATAGGTGATGTCCTCATCACCTTTGGAGACAATACTCAAGGGCGGATTGAAGGAACAGGAACAATCAGGGTGAACGATAATTTCATCCTAAAGGACGTCGCCCTTGTGGACAAGCTTAGGTTTAACTTACTCTCTGTCTCACAGCTTCTTGATGATGGTTATGAGACTATATTTAAGAAAAATGCTTGTCGGGTGCTTGATTCTGCTGGTGAGCTCGTTTTTGGGATTTATAGAGTTGCTAGGATCTTTGGAGCTGATTTTTCTGAATCTCTTGCTGGTTCTCTTAAATGTTTGTTTACACCTTCTTCTGAGTTCTGGCTTTGGCACCGACGTTTGGGGCACATTGGTTTTGATCATCTGACGCGAGTTAGCAACCTTGATCTCATGAGAGGGTTGCCCAAACTCAAAACCGTCAAGGATGCTGTATGTGCGCCCTGTAGGCATGGCAAGCAAGTTGCCGCCTCACACCCTTCAGTGACTTTGGTCATGACTGACGGACCGGGACAGTTGCTTCATATGGATACTGTTGGTCCTGCTAGGGTTCGGTCAATTGGTGGCAAGTGGTACATTCTTGTCATAGTTGATGATTTTTCGAGATACACTTGGGTGTTCTTTCTTGCATCGAAGGATGAAGCTTTTGGTTTTTATCGTGATCTTGTTCTTCGTTTGGCTTCTGAATTTTCTGGTGCCTTGAGAGCGATCTGCAGTGACAATGGCACGGAGTTCAAGAATGCCTCGTTTGCCTCTTTTGTCTTTGGAAAGGAATTGAGCATCAGTTCTCTTCTCCACACGTCCCTCAACAGAATGGCGTTGTGGAAAGGAAAAACAGAACCTTAGTCGAGATGGCTAGGACAATGCTAGATGAGTATAACACACCGAGGAGGTTTTGGGCCGAAACTATTTCTACAGCTTGCCATATTGCAAATCGTGTCTTCTTGAGACCATCTTTGGGCAAGACTTCATATGAGCTTCGATTTGGTAGAAAACCCTCTGTTTCTCATTTTCGAGTTTTTGGAGCTAAGTGTTTCATTCTCAAGACAGGAAACCTAGATAAATTTGAATCAAGGACTTTTGATGGTTTATTTCTGGGTTATCCTGCGCATTCGAGGGGTTTTCGGGTTTTTAATGTTGAAACTAACATTGTCCAGGAGACATGCAATGTCACTTTTGATGAGACTAGCCCTGGAGCTAGATCCGATATTTCAGGTGATACACATGTGACAGAAAGCATTTTTGTGGAGGAAGATGATGACGAAGCTGATATTTGTCCTCCACCTGCTGCTGCTGAGGCTCCTGTCCAAGTTCCAGAACCTGCTACAACTGCTTCACCTCCAATTGAGGCTCCTACTGCATCTTCTTCATCGCATACTGCGGAGGTTGAGAGATATTGTCTCCCAGCGCTCCACTTCATATTCAGAGGCATCATCCTCCTGGATTAGATGATTGGTAATCTTAATGAGCGAGTCACTCGCCTCCGTATCACGATCCAAGTCTCTACTCTCATTCTCGCATTTGTTGCTTCTTTCGAACCCGCGATATATCACATGCGTTATCGATTCTAGTGGGTTAATTCCATGCATGAGGAGTTAGAGAATTTTGAGAGGAATAAGGTGCGAATCTAGTAGAACCTCCTAGTGGTCATAATGTGATAGGAACCCGTTGGGTGTTCAAAAATAAACAAAATGAGGATGGTTACGTGGTTAGAAACAAGGCTAGATTGGTAGCTCGGGTTTTAGCCAAGTTGAGGGGTTAGACTTTGATGAGACATTTACTCTGTTGCTAGATTGGAAGCCATTCGCATTCTCGCTTGCATTTGCTGCTTCTAATGGCTTTAGATTATATCGGATGGATGTTAAGAGTGCCTTTTGAATGGTTTTATAGAGGAGGAAGTATATGTTAGACAACCCCTGTGCTTTGAGAATCCCAAGCATCCACATCATGTTTTCAAGCTATCCAAAGCCTTGTATGGTCTTAAGCAAGCCCCTAGAGCACAGTATGATAGACTTAAGACCTTTACGCTTAAGAATGATTTTGAGATGGGTAAGGTAGACAAGACCTGCTCATCCTTAGGCGTGGCAATAACTTCCCGCTTGCTCGATTTATGTAGATGATATTATCTTTGGTGGTTCTTCTCATGCTCTTGTTTCTAGTTTTTCCGAGATCATGTCCAGAGAATTTGAGATGAGTATGATGGGAGAACTCAATTACTACAGGGCTTCAAATCAAGCAATGCAAGGAAGGGATCTTCATCCATCGACGAAGTACACTAAGGATCCGCTCAAGCGCCGAGATGGGTGATCGCAAGTCGATCGCCACTCCCATGGCGACCGACCATTTGGATCCGGATGAGGAAGGAGAAGCCATGGATCAACGCGAGTACCGCGGCATGATTGGCTCCTTCATGCTTGCGGCCTCAAGACCGGACATCCACTTCGCGGTTTGCCTGCATGCGAGGTTTCAGCGTCTCGAGGACTTCCCATCGCTAAGCCGTTAAGCGCATCTTCGTATTTACACTCTACCCTCCAAGTATGGCATTTGGTATTCTGCTCTTCGTCCTTGTCCATTCGGGGTTTTCGATTCGATTTTGCGGGTGTCGGCTAGATAGGAAGAGTACCTCGTGCACTTGTCACTTCCTAGGCACTTCTCTTGTCTCTTGGTCTTCTAGGAAGCGGTCTTACATTGCACAATCCACTCTTTGAAGCTGAATATGTAGCTCTTTGCTAGTTCTTTGAGTCGATTTTGTGGATGGTGTCCACTCTTAAGGATTTTGGGTTGGCATTTGATAGTGTTCCTCTTTTCGTGATAACACTTCTGCGATTAACATTGCTAAAACCCGTGCAACACTCTAGGACCAAGCACATAGACATTCGCTATCACTTTCTTAGAGATCATGTCGAGAAAGGTGATATTGTGTTGCATTCGTGGAGTCCGAGGCTCGATTGGTGATATCCTCACCAAGCCTTTAGATCCAACTAGGTTTGCAACCTTGAGAAGTGAGTTAGGGTAATTTATCCCTACGGTTTGGTTTGAGGGGAGTTGGCTCTTCAACTTTTCTTGTTCATTTGAGTTTTTCTGCTTTTTTGATACCTTCTTCTAGTGGTATTTTCTTTTGATCTTTTGATCTTTTTAGGTTTTTAAGTTTTGTGCATCTCATTGTTTCATACTGCATTGGATGAAAACCAAAAGATGCATTGTTATATAAGCTTTTACCTTGTCTTTTAAAATTGATGAAGCTTTGCTTATTACCCTTTGAGCTTTAGTATTTCAATTCGCTCAATGCCATGTCTAGTTCTTTGACTTGCTAGAATTATCATGCTTTCACATGTGTAGCTAAGTCTTTCTTTGAATGAGCGAACTTTAAGACAACTTGAACTAAAAGCGCAATTTGTGGATGTTTTAGCTAGTTGCGCAATTAGTGCTCCTTTGTGACATTGGCCTGTCAAAATTGCGGTGTTAGCTCTTCAATCTAGTATTGATCATTGCTTGAGCTTCTTGTTATTTTAAGAATCTAAATCTGCTCCTGTGAAAAATGAAAAATCAAATTTAAAGATTGTCTTGTGCTTAAAATGTGCCAAACTATTCTCTCGAGACCGCATGTCATAGACATGAACTTGGAGATAGTTTGATGATCCGAACGATCTCATGGGGATCGCTTCTCAATTGACATGAACCTCAAGATTTGTCGCCTGGTAGAAGCTTAGGAAGAGTTTGTGGATGGCTCCTAGTCCAGATCTTCTTCACTAAGATATACCTTTAATCAACCTCAATATTCATTGCAAATGAAAAACTGTTGAAAAATGGGCAGTTGAGACAATTTGAGCAAAATGATTCAATTCAGGACCTGTTTGTCTCTTAATGTGGTTTTTGTTAGCGTCTTGATCTCACATTGACATTTTGACATGGCCAGTATCATTTTAGGATCTCTGTTGATGAACTTGCTAGATTTGAAGCTTTGCTTAAAATGCTAAAATTTATTGCTTTATATTGAGCCTTCTAGCGTTAGCTTTGTTATATATGTCTTATCATGATCTTGCTAGCGCATTCAGGCTGATATGGTATTTATGCGAAATTTGAGATGCTAGCTTGTTCTTTTGGGTAATCTCCAAAGCTTCTTGTAATCCAAAATTGAAAAATACAAAAATATGAAGCCACTTCATTGCATTTCATGCATGCTCCTTTTTATGCTTTTTCCTCATTCTGCATTTGTTATCTCTGGACGAGAGGAAGGCGTGATTCCTTGATGACTCCATTGTCAAAGGGGGAGAAGATTCTTCAAGATGTGTAAAGGGGAGAAGTTTTAAAAAGTGTTAAAAAGGGGAGAAAATTAGAGAATTTGAAATTTTCTGAAATTTGAGGATCATAGTGAGGGGGAGTTTCTTATTTGCATTCTTATGGTCTTATTGCTCTTTCTGAACTTGAATTGCAATTCTTGATCCTCACCATGATCAAAGGTCATTTCGAACAATTGTTCTTTCATATGGACCTTAAGTGAGATTTTTACTCTTCTTTGAAATTGAAGCTTTCTTTTTTCTTTTGCCTTATCTCACTTGCCGATGCTATTCGAAGCCGCTTGGTCATTTTCATTGCTTTCTCTTGCATATGGACCAAGTTGTGCCTTTGCGTAAAACGTTGAGTTTTACTTTTCAAACCTCAAAACTTGCATTTGTGGGAATTTCCAATGTGATCATCAAGGGAGATTGTGGATATCATGGGGATATGCTCATGATCTTAGGATGATGTGTTAATTGGCAATGACGTTGAAGGTTTGCGGAAACACGAGTTCTCGGCAAAGTTCGTGTTCTGTCGAGCCTCGGCGTCGACCGGCCTTGGTGGCGGTCAGACCGGCCATGCCTCAAGTGGTGTATCGGGTGAACAAGCTGGCGGTCCGACCGCCAGCGGCGATCGACCGGCCATGTGGCGATCGGACCGCTACCACCGAGCGGTCGACCGGCCATGAAAGCTGTTTTGGAATTTGAGGCTGGGCCAAAAATAGAGGGTGTAGGCAAGTGAGGAGATTCTACTGCACTTGGTCCCATAATTTTTGGAACCTCTAGTCAAAAGTTCTATTCGTTTTAAATTTCCAGAGAGGTTGCGGATTTCAGTGTTGAAATTTTGGCTAAGTCCTTTGGTGGCGGTCTGACCGGCCTTGATTGGCGATCGGGCCGCGGTGCTGTCGAGACCGGCCAAAGTGGTGATCGACCGGTTTTCACTTATGTCGTCAGCCCGTGTGGTGGCGATGGTTGCTGATTAGGTCAAGTTCATGGGTTTCATGTCATATGTGTTGCATGATGCATGTTTTGACTAACGTGGGTCAAGTTGTGAAGAACTTGTTCCCGATTTTGATTTTCTTGTCTATTGTTGTGCAAAGTTGCTTGGTGGTCAACGACGGTCAACGGCGAGGATGATCGGACTAGGCTTGGAGAGCCGAGGTTCAAAACGATCGGCGATGCCGGGTGAAGTCATTGGACTCAAGTATGGTGCAAGATGGACAAAGGTGACCGAACGGGCAGTTCGGTGCGACTGGTTGAATCAAGCGGCGCGGGGGTCGGTGCAAGTGCTATGGTGGTTTCGGTGGGAGCCGGATGGAAGAGACTTGCCGACATGATGAGAGCCGTTGGATCAACCTACACGTGGCGGAGCAAGCGAGTGCTTCGCACAATTTGGACACGGCGCTTTAAAAGGCGTGCGTGTGTCACCCGTTTGATTTGGGCCTTAACGGGAGCCCATTAGGGAGACTCTATTAGAAACCCTAGGCCTCCACTATAAATAGAGGAGGGAGGTGGCTGCACCCCTCTCGACCCTTTCATTGTTTTTGAAACCCTAATTTGCTTAGGGAGAGGAGGAGCGGAGGTTAGGGTTCTAGAGAGTTGGATTGGATTTCGTGCTCATGTATTGAGTCTTTGTCATCCATTGATGGAGTGGCTGTAAACCAATACCATATCAAATCAATCCAAAGAAAGTTTCTTCAAGATGAGGTCAATTGCTTTCTTTCTCTCTTTTTGATGATTTAAGTCTTTCTTTGATCCGCGAGTTTTGCTTAGTTTACGGGCGTGATCTAGCTTGCTGTGACGTGTGGGAATACATCTAGGATCATCAATATCATCAATCATCCACGAGCAAGTCTCAAGATCATATTTTCGTTTTGACTCGGTTTTGACCTAACCGCTCAAACTGTAGAAGGTCGAATCTTGGCAAGAATTATCACGATCGTTGCTTGAATAGGTTCCCGACATACTTAGGTAGGTGTGTGTCAAATTTCACAATGTTTGGACGCACGAATCAAAAGTTTGATCAATTTGCGTTTCGGTTTGTCGGGCTGTTTTCTCTGTTCATCGAACGGTGATCGACCGCCGAGGAATCGGTCGACCGCCAGTGATCGATCGCTGGTCGACGATCGCCGCCCCGTGAGAGGTCGACCGCCCGAGCCTTCGTGTTTTGGTTTTGTGTTGATTTTACTTGGGTTTTGAGTTGATTCAATACAAGTCTTCCACATGCATGATTGATTGATCTTCATAGCTTTCATAGCTATTGGAGTGAGATTCGTATTGAATTGAATTCGGGAGAAAAAGAGATCGTGCTCCTATTCACCCCCCCTCTAGTCGCCTTTTCGGTCCAACAGCAAGGCTAACCATGGCACTTAGATGCAGACTTAGTGACTAGTCATGTATACCATTATTACAAGGGTGACAAAGGATAGTGTCCAAGTTCAAAAATGGGAAGGTTATACTCGACTATCATTAAGGAATTAACAACGAGCTAGTTAACATAATTGTATAATAAATCATAACAATGAAGTTTCATAATTTAAATTAATATAATTGTATTCGAGAGTAGGTGTGTACCATTCCGAAGTCCTGTTAACAAAAATAAAATTAACAAAGTTATTATTTATTGGATTTTTTGAGTTTTAAAAGAGTTTTATTGAATTTCCTGGATGTTAAAGTCAAAAAGAAAAATTGATAGAGTTTTCTAGGATTATCTTGTATTTAAAGTTAAAAAATAATAATTGATTTCTTGAAATTTTTGGATTTTAAAAAGGTTTTCCCTATTTTCCAAAAAAATTAAAATAATTTATGTGCAAAAATAAAAGCCAACTTTAAGCTGAAAATAATTTTATTAAGTTCAAAATAATTCAGGGAATTTCTATGAATTTTTCTAGAATTTGTGAACTCCATTTGCTACTTTCTAAAAGCCTTTTAGATTTCTTGCAATTTCTGTAAATCAAAATGCTTTAAAAATCCGGAAATCCTCTTCGGGCCGAAATTTTGTTTCCACCCATTTTCCCTTTTTCTTCCAGGTCTGGCCCATATCTCCCATGGCCCATCCTCACGCCCGGCCTACCCTGCCTCCCTGTCTTCTCTCTCTGCCACCTCGGGCCCACTAGTCAGACCTTCTTCCTCCCCCCTTTTCTTCTTCCTCGGGCCCCGTTCGACATGGTCGAAAAGCTGAAGCTTTTCAATGCCATCAATTCTCATGTGTTTTCTCTCGCAATTGATGCAATAAAGCACCCCTGCTCCTCTGCATTTGTTCCCTATTGTTTGCCCTCGATTTAACTCGCTTTAACTCGCATTTGCGCCACTACCAGTGCCAATGAAGCACGGCTGCCCATGATCTCCCTCTCCGATGCCTCCCTCGCCCTACAAAAGGGAGCATCAGGTGCCCCTTCCTCCACTCATTCATCCTCCTGAAGCATAGCTTCTTTCTCCCTCTCTCCACCCCGCCATTCATCATTTCTTCGTCGCTCACCGCAAGCACCGCCACCGCCATTAGCGCCGCCTCCCGTGGAGTTCCGCCGCCTTCATCACCACCAACGGCTTCTGCACCACATTCTATGCCATGCGCACATCCTTGCCGCTACAATCCGAATCGTGCCATCGCCTCTCACCTCGCCGCCGGCGATCCCTATGCGCCTAGCCGCCGTTGAGGTGAGCATCGTGCTCCCCATCCTCCCCTCTCTCTTTTGCCACCCTCGCTACCGTTCGCCGGCGACCACCGGGCCCCGTGCGCCACCTCCCCCCGCCCGCCACGTCACCACCACCTAGCACCACCTCAGCGCCCATGTCCACGTGGCTCCCTGTGTGAGCCCCGTCATTGATTGTGTGGCGGCTGACACCGTTCCATGCACCGGTCCACCGTCGACCAAGGTGCAAATCCATGGACCCAGTCCATAGACATGGGCCCCACATTGCAGTGACTGATTTTTGTTTTCTTTAGAAAAACAATTCGGCCGAAAATTCAATTATCCTCACTGATGTCATGCTGACACAATAAATTATTTTTGCTTTAGAAAAATAATTCCATAAATTTAGAATTTCCATTTCTATCATTTCCTATGAATTTCAATCTTCTCAGAGCACATTCTCCTTCGTTCGAGCTCCGATTCAAGTGATTCAAATTTCTAAATTCATATAAATTCAATATCTATCTCCTAGAAGTTAAATTATTTAATTTAGAGTTTATTTTAATTTAACTTATTTTCGCGTATAGATTTTGACAACTTCGGAGAGCCAGATTTCGACACCGTTTTAGAACAACAATTACTTAAGCAAGGCAAGTTACATCCTTTGATCATGTTTGATCCCAATATTTCAAATTATTTAAATTATATGGAAAATTGGGCAGAAAACCTTGGTGTAAGGGGGTTAATCCTTCACCAAAAGTGCATCTTGCACTAACTTGACAGTTTAAAATCAAATAATTTTAGATATAGTATAATTGCTTTGGAACTTAGTAAATGTATTTAAAAAGCCAAACATTGCTTTTGCACAAATGACCATATAAGTCTTCTTTTCATATATCTCTACATGCATTATAATCTGTTGTTGGGTGTAACTTACAGAGTACATTTTTGTACTCACTCTTGCTTAATAAAATATTGTTTGGAAGAGAAGGACTTCGTATCGGTGTGGATCTCAATAATAAGGCCGCTACCTCGGTCGATTGCCTATGGTAGATTTGTTGGGCTCTACTACTTCTTCGCCTTCCGATGTATTCTTTTATTGTTAGCTTGTAAGCTAGTCTTGTAATAAACTATTGTAATAATTAATAAAATTATGTGAGATGTGGTTGTTACCATATTTATTTACTATGTACACTAGCTATTGTTGCAAAGACTAGTGTAAAATACACAGAGGATCTAGGGGAGTTACTCCTGGGCCCGGCAGAGATGGTATCAGAGCCATATCGACTGTAGGTCATGACTTAGTTAGAATGGTCGTTAGTTGAAAAACTTCAAAACTTATTTTATATAAGAAGAAAAAATAAATTGTTCTCTCCTCATCTTTGCTCTTCTTTCTATCTTTACCTTCTTCATAGCAATTCTTTCTTTCACTATTTTACAATGTTAAATGGATCCCTTTTTCCTTGTAAATTTCTATAGATGGTCAACACGATTCTTACCACTATGTTCAAGAACACAAGAAATGGAGCCATCAAGAAAGGATCAGCCATCTTTACAATCCAAGGACAACAGGCAAGATTCATCGAAGACCGTGAGCAGAAGTTGCAATGTCACACAAGCCATATAGTCTAAGTTTTCCAACAGTCATTCTGTATATTTAGTCATTTCACCAGCTTAAGAGTATCGATCGAGTGACGATTTCCTTTGAGTTATTTTCAATTGCAAAATGTACATTGGTTTTGCAAAGTAATTTGGATTTTGTGAGTTGCTTCAACCTCCCTTGTTTCCCTCGTCCCTGCTTTTCCCCTCTCGTCTTTCACTAAGCCCAACTACCACTTTAGATGGTTAGCAACAACGTCAACCACAACAGTAAAGTTGGTCTCAACTCTAATGCCATTGTCAACATCAGCAACCAACAACTGTCAATAGTGACCCATCAAGATCTGAATCAGTTTTTCTACACCCAGACTCAGTTTATGCAAATGATGCCGTAACAAATGAGCATCAACAATGTTAACAGTCGCAATCAACAATCCACCACTTCAGTGACACATCCACAAACTAGATTTGCAGAATTCTTGGCAACCAGGCCACCCACTTTTACAGGATCAGCAACCCTTTGGTATGCAAATAATTAGCTTTGTACTATGGAAAAGAAGTTAGCCGTAGTGCAATGTAATGACCAAGAGAATGTGCTATTTATTGTTCATCAATTAGAAGGTGCTACATTAGAATGGTAGAAAAACTACTATGTAATCTATGAAGAACAGCAAGCCATCACTTGGGTAGAGTTCACCAATGCATTTCGCCAATCACAAGTTCCACTAGGGATTACCGAAGAAAAGATAAAAAAGACAGCAATATTCCAATTTCTGCAACAAAGCTAATCATTGTCATTTGGAGAGTTACCAACAGATTTCTAAGTCAAAGATTTGCGCATGTACACGATGTGGAGAAATAGGACATAGTGCTAGTGAGCATAAAATTTACTGCTCTAGCTGTGAAGGAAATCATCTACTCGGAGAATGTTCAATGAACAAGATTACATGTTACTTATGTGAGGGTGAAGATCATTGCACGGACAATATTGACTTCTATATTACAGCAGCAACGTGGAAATTATCAAGCCGCTCTCATTCGTGCAAAGGAAGGCAGGACCATGGTTACTTCTACCAAGTTACCCCAAGAATCAGATAAACTAAATTCCAACAGGATCAATCTCGAGGCACTCAATCTAGAAGCTACCTGCCATCAGTAGGACAATTGTCACAAGAGGAAGATGGTGGATCAAGGGCAATATGTTGTAAGAAACTCCAAGGCACGTGAGATTCAACCTCAACCCAACCAAGCACAAACAACAACCGCAATCATGACTCCAGGATCAACACTATGTCCAATGATGCAAATATTCTGCAACGACAATGGTGGCCAACCTCAGCAGAATAGGACATCAAGGGTAGGATTGTAATGTTTCAGTTGTCGGGATATGAGGTATTTTGCCAAGCAATGCTCAAAAAGATGCTTAGCACTCACTTCAGACAGCATTCCAGAAGCTATTCTAACCAAGACCATAACACCAGCAGCAGATGGTAAAAATAATAGAAGGTACTTATCACAGTTGCAAAAATACAGAAGTTTAGGCTTGACACTACCTCAAGAAATAGCAATGAACCATCAAGCCAGCTTTTGGTCCCCCAACACATCTATTGGAGGCCAATCACAGAAGAACTCATCTCATGCTGTAGGAATCGCATGGTTCAACTGCTAAGAGACGACACTATGCCAATAAATGGTCTAAGAAGCAACGAGCAACAAATCCACTGGTCATGAACAACTTTGAAGTTCCAACGGTCAACACCATTCAGACAAAAAGGAAGTCGCAGAACTTTGAAAAGGGACAAATGTACAACAAAATAGCTCAGGCCCCATCAAATGTGGAGCGGGGTACGTACGACGACAATTCCAATTGAAGACCAAGTACTCCCAACTTTCTTCCTAACCTCTTCAAATCTCAGGGACGAGATTACTTTTGGGGGGTAGTTTGTAACATCCCAAAGTTTTGTTACCAAAAATAAAATTAAAAAAGTTATTATTTAATTATATTTTTAGAGTTTTAAAAGAGTTTTGTTTAATTTACTATATTTTAAAGTCAAAACAAAAATTGATTGAGTTTACTAGGATTATCTTGTATTTAAAGTTTTAAAAATTAATTAATTTCTTGAATTTTCTGTATTTTTGAAAGGTTTTTCCTATTTTCTAAATATTAAAAATAATTTATGTGCAAAAATAAAAGCCAACTTTAAGTTGAAAATAATTTTATTAAGTTCAAAATAATTTAGGGAATTTCTGTGAATTTTTCTAGAATTTTTTTAACTCTATTTGCTATTTTCTAAAAGCCTTTTGGATTTCTTGCAATTTCTGTAAATCAAAAAGCTTTAAAAATCCGAAAATCCTGTTCAGGCCAAAATTTTCTTTCCCAACCCATTTTCCCTTTTTCTTCCGCGTCCAGTCCATTTGTCCTGCGGCCTACGCCCACGCCCCGCCTGCCCCTGCCTCCCTTTGTCTTCTCTGTTTGCCACCTCGAGCCCACCTATCAGACCTTCCACCTCCCCCTTTTCTTCTACCTTGCGCCCTGTTCGCCATGGCCGAAAAGCTAAAGCTTTTCAATGCCATCAATTCTCACCCATTTTCTCTCGCATTTGATACAATTTAGCATCCCTACTCCTCGACATTTGTTCCCTACTATTTGCCCTCGATTTAACTCGCATTTGCGCCACTGCCCGCGCCGGTGTAGAACGGCCACCCACGATCTCCCTCTCCGATGCCTCCCTCACCTTATAAAAGGGAGCATCAGGTGCCCCTTCCTCCACTCATTCATCCACCCAAAGTTTAGCCTCTCTCTCCCTCTCTCCGCACCGTAATTCGTCGTTTCTTTGTCACAGACCGCAAGCATCGCCGCCACCACTAGCGCCGCCTCCCATGGAGCTCCGCTGCCTTCATCACCACCAATGGCTTCACTGCTCCGCGTTCTACGCTGTGCGCATGCCCTCGCTGCCAGAGCGTCGCCTGAGCGTCCTCGCCGCCACAATCCGAATTGTGCCATTACCTCTCGCCTCGCCGCCAGCGATCCCTACGCGCCTTGCCGCCGCCGAGGTGAGCATCGTGCTCCCCATCCTCCCTTATCTCTTTTGCCACCCTCGCCATCGGCTGCCGCGCTGCCGTTCGCTGGTGACCACCGGGCCCCGTGCGCCACCTCCACCTACCCACCACGTAAACGCCACCTGACGCCACCTCAGCGCCCATGTCCACATGGCTGCCCCATGTCAGCCCCGCCATTGTTTGCGCGGCGGCTGATACTGTTCGGTGCACCAGTCCACCGCGGACTAAGGAGCAAATCCATGGACCTAGTCCATAGGCATGGCCTCACATGTCTGTGATTGATTTCCTTTTTCTTTAGAAAAACATTCAGCCAAAAATTCAATTATCTACGCTAACGTCATGTTGATGCAATAAATTGTTTTTCCTATAGAAAAACAATTCCATAAAATTAGAATTTCTATTTCTATTATTTCATGTGAATTTCAATCTCCGAGAGCCTGTTTTCCTTCGTTTGAGCTCCAATTCAACTGATTCAAATTTCTAAATTTATCTAAACTCAATATCTATCTTCTAGAACTTAAATTATTTAATTTGGAGTTTATTTTAATTTTATTTGAATTTAGCTTATTTTGTGTATATATTTCGACGACCTCGGAGAGCTAGATTTTGACGTTTTTTCAGAACAACAATTACTTGAGTAAGGCAAGTTACATCCTTTGATCATGTTTGATCCTAATATTTCAAATTATTTAAATTCTATTTAAAATTATTACTACATGCTTATTTGTATTTAATTTAAATTCCTGTTTTAAAATTATAGTTATTCCCATTACCATTGTATAGCCAACTTTGACATTGAATTAAATATATCTTGACACCTTAGATGAAAATATAGTTTATGCAATAGTATGAACTAGAATACTTTGGAAAAAATATATGACTAGTCATGATTAGATTACAAAAATCAATTTGGGGAATTTTAGCTAAAGATTCAACTATGGATTTAAAATGAGTCTATGTCATTATTATACCATAGAAATTTAGAAATGATTTGAAAAGCAAAATAAAAACTGGTTTGGGCTTAGGCGAAATGGATAGTTGGTGGGTGCAAGTTTATGCACGGGCTCGTCTCGGTGAATGGTCAAAGCCCAGTGGTTATTTTGGAAGTCGTCTAGTCAATTAAGGACTACTCTGCAAGATACTGATGATAAAGCCCTTCCGTACTACCACAAGTCTGGAATGGGACAGACCTAGCTAACTAATTTGCAATGTTTCACGGTGGTTGTGCCATCCGATTGTGTGGGTGTCATATTGACCCACTTTTTATTATCCTACATGGCACAATAGGGGGCTTCTGTTTGGCGTAAAACCTTAGCGGACATGACTACATTGGGATGGCACATTGTAAAGGTCTTGTGATAATCACTTAGTCGCACACCTACGGAAGTGTGTTAGACGGATATTATAAATTGATTATCTCTTGTGGGTAAAGTTGTACAACCTCTGCAGAGTGTAAAACTATTTGAATAGTCATGTCCACGGTCATGGACATGTTGAGCAAAGCCTTTCGTAGATTAAACTATGGTTTTATTTAAAAAATAATTTGATGGATGTTTATTCCATGTGGAAAATTGGGCAAAAAGCCTTGGTGTAAGGGGGGCTAGTCCTTCACCAAAAGTGCATCTTGCACTACCTTGACAGTTTAAAATAAAAAAAATTAGATATAGTATAATTGCTTTGGAACTTAGTAAATGTATTTAAAAATATCAACCATTGCTTTTGCATAAATAACCATATAAGCATTCTTTTTATATATCCATGTATGCATTATAATCTATTATTGGGTGTAACTTGCAAAGGATATTTTTGCACTCACCCTTGGTTAATAAAATATTGTTCAGAAGAGAATGACTTCGCTACCGGTGTGGATCTCGACGACTAGGCCACTACCCAAGTCGATTACCTATGGCAGATTTGCTGGGCTCTACTACTTCTTTGTCTTCCACTGTATTCTTTTATTGTTGGCTTGTAAGCCATTCTTGTAATAAACTCTAGTAAATATTAATAAAATTATGTGAGATATGGTTATTACCATATTTGTTTACTGTTTACACTAGCTACTGTTCCAGGTACTAGTGTGGAATACACAGAGGATATGGGAGAGTTACTCCTGGGTCTGACCAGGTGCAACATGATCAATGTATTGACTCGCCTTGCTCAATGTTTTGATGACCTTAGTCATGTTCTTGCTCTTGCTTGAACTGTTGCTCCGTTGTGGCTTCTGATTCTAATTACACGAAATATGATTGAATCTGAGAACGTCTGAAACCAACCAAAAGAAATCCAATACATCCAAAGGCACTTAAAATAAAAAGAAACACTTCAAATGAAAGTCAATAAACCCAAGAGTTGAAGCAGGAAATGCTTCAAACGAAACTAAATATATCCAATAGTATCTTGAAAGGAAGTATTCCAGACGAAATCGAATACACCCAAGGGGATTTGATGAAGGAAATACTTCAGACAAAATGAAGCACATACAGGGGGGATATTTGGAACGTGTAACATCCTAGTTTTTTCTAAGCTTTAAAAATAAAAATAACCATTTGATTTTGTTGAATTTCTAAAGCTTAACTTGAAATTTTGGAAGTCAAAAGCAATTTAATATGAATGAATCAAACTTCAACTGATTCGCTTTAGTTTGTCTTGAGTTGTGGGAGTTCTCTGGTGCTTGGAATCCCCTTTCTCTGTTCGCTCTGTTTTCCCGTTGCCCTCCCCCTCCTCAGGACCTCCTCCTCAAGACCTCCTCTCGGTCACGACCACCCTCTCGGTCACGACCAGTCCCTCTGACCCAGTTTTGACCAGCCCCGTCGTGGCCATCTTCCATCTTCGTTCGCGTCAGCGCCGTACGCGTGTGCCGCTCGAGTCAATGCCGTGCGTGTGTTTTACGCCTGCTCACCTACCCCGTCGTGCGCATTAAATGCGTTTATCACTGCCGCCTCTGGCACCTCCTGGCTCCTCTGCCATCCACGTGCGCCCTCTGAGCCACCCCGTTTTCGCCTTGTCCCCTCAGCCGCACGCCCGCCCGTGCCTCCCTCTTTCTTGCGCACGCCACCACCTGGCCTGCCAGCCCAGAGCTCCGCTCGTGCGCCCCACCCGTTGATCTCTCTCTCCTTCTCCTCGGCTGCTAAATAGAGCACATAAGAGCCCTCTCCCTCCTCTTGTTTTCCCCTCAACTCTTTCTCTCTCTCTCTGTCCTGGAGAGTTTCCCCGTGCACTGACCTCTCTCTCAGTTTAGACCTCCCTCTCAGTCGAACCTCCTTCCGAGAGCCTGTTCTCCTCCATTTGAACTCTGATTCGAGTGATTCCTTCTTCTAAACTCCTCTAGTTTCTTCCTCTTGCTATTTGTGCTAATTTGGTATTTATTGGGATTTTATTTGGAGTTGTTTTATTTATTTGGCTTTGTTCGAATGTGTAGATTCTGATGTTTCTGAGAAATTCTTGGACCCGATGACCTCGACCGAAGCCTCCCAACTCTTCAACGAAGGTAAGTCGTAGACCTTTGATCATGTCGTATCCAGTTTATAAAATTATATTATTGTATATCAACATGCATGGCTAGTTGTATAAAAATAGTTTGAGAAGTAGTTAAGTTTCTACTCAACAGTATGACTCCTTGAATAATTGTGAATGACATGTTGACATGTTCCCTTGAACACCATACGTTGGGTATTCCTAGTTGGACATTATTGCTATACCAATATGGGTGCGTATTATGCTTAGTCCTGCTTTAGTTATGCAATGGTCTCGATCTCATGATTTAATGATGATGAACTTGAATAATGAAATATAGAATTGTGGTGCGGCCACTATTATTAAAAGTTGTTGTGCCATGGCAAGGGCTGCCATTTGGTCGGGTTGAACCAAAAATGATTTCATACTCAGACGAATGATCGTGTAGTAAAGGGGTGCTGGAAGCACATTGGGATAAGGATATTTTGCTTGAGTAGCCACTAAGGACTTAACCTTGTGCGCCATTGATCTGAGCCTTACCATACGACCACAAGTCCATTATGGGGTGGACCTAGCCGAATAACTAGCAATGCTTTGATTCAATTCTGTTTTGGTGGAAGTGTGAACCCTGGGATTGACATTCACACTTGGCGCAAGAGGGGACCGGTCGACTGGGGCGTTGTTTTGTAAGGAGGATGTTGGGAGTTGTGGAGCTAGTCGGAGGCGAAACCTTAGTAAATAGAACCGGGTCAAAACAGAGCTTCGTAAAGGCCTTGTGGTGATCTCTTAGTCACACACCTCAGAAGTGTGTGAGCGGACAGTATAAGATGATTATCTCTTGTGGGTCAAGCTATACAACCTCTGCAAAGTGTAAAATTATTCGAATAGCTGTGTCCCCAGTTATGGACAATGCCTAGTGATTTCACACGAGGGGTAGATTTTTCTCAAAAAGATAGTCCTGGTTGGTTCCAAGTACCACGTCCTAGTCGTGGGAGTGGTCTAGGAAGTGAACGGGTGTTCATGAGCTATTTCAAATAAATTGTTTACTTGTGTATTAATCTTTCAACTTATGCTTTCAATCTACTTACTGTATTTCCAATCAATACTGATGAGGACATCAACCCTCCAGATACGACCGCTACTCCATGTCATGGTACAAGGAAGGTTTCCATGTCACTTTGTATCCAAGCCAAGCAAGAGTTCAAGTTGGACACGTTCTGAAATCCAATTCGGCCTCCGGAGACAGTTCTGACTTCAAATGTGCATAACTTTTGCATACAAACTCCGTTTGAGGTCCACGAGTACTTGATTGAAAGCTTATCTCGTCCTCTTTCAAATGGATCCAGCCTCACCTCCAAATTCCTTCTATGCACATCGCAATCATCGAAAGAATGTGTTGTGTCACCTATTTAGGCCACGAGCCTTGTAATTCGAATAGAAACCCTAGGGCCCATATTGTTCATGCGGTTACTGTTCATACATGAATAGTACCACCACCCCTCCCTCTTCCTCCTATACATAGTGGCCGTCATCCCTTTTAGTTCTTCGGGTTTTGTTGATTGAAGTTTAGCTTTGCCACTTTATTCTTTGTCCTCTTGGTCGGCGAGATCAACAGCGACATTGTTCTTTAGAACCCCACCTATCAATACATTCAATTCATGTTTACAATTTCAGATTGCTTATTTATCTTGTTCTTGCGTGCTTCTTCGGTGTATGCAGGAACCGATCTTCGTGGTCAGGTCAACCGGGTATTCGTGCACGGTTGATAACAACTTCTCGAGTAGTTCAGTGATTGTGTGGTTTCAAGCCTTACGAGTTCGTAGCTAGGATTGTGAGAGTTGAACGACTACTACCGAACTTACCTTCTCATCGAAATATCGGGCCAAAATCAGAACTTTCGTGGTTCATCAAATACTGCTTTCTGCAAATTAACCATAAAGCTATCCTTGTCAAGCCCTGTATGAATACTATTTGCATACATTTTCCTACGACTTGCTGAGTGCATTCAAAGTACTCACAGCTTTATGCCCTCTGGTTGATCAGTCGTCGAAGAGTACCCAGGGAGCTCAGAGTTCTATAAAGAGGAGTACTTTCAGGATTGTGCGATCTAGGGGACATCCTCCACTCGATAGCCTATGGGTGTGTCGAATGACTTCTACGACTTGTTTTGTTTCCGCTGCTTGTAACCTCTTGGTGTTGAGCCCTACGCAACAACTCTGTAAAAACCTTGACCATAAGGTCTTTTACTTCTATAAATATTAATATATTTGTTTCGTCTTTAGTTTGTTGTATGGATATGATTCCATCTATGTTGCAACTGGTGAGCTAGCTACTAATCATGGGACTAGTTCGAAATGCACATAGGGTCTCGAGGTTGCTACTCGGGGTCCCGATAGAACAAAAACTACTTTAGACCAAAGTAGATACACCCAAACCTTATTCGTTTGGCCTAAGGTGGGATCGGGCTCTCAGAAAATCCATTGGTAAAGAAAGTTGCAATTCCAATAGAAAGGGAGAGAATATTCCAGGGACATTCCGCATCAATTGCCTGGATGGGATAGATCACCTTGTTAGGTAGGATTCTCTGATCCATCTTCGAATCACGATTTGTACTTCTACTGGGAGCGGATAGTGATGGGGGTAGATAGGATCAACTTAATCCTGAATTGTTGAATCATCGTTGTTTTATTGAGAGCACCTTACCATAACTTGCATGGGAGACCTAGTTCATTTAATGATTTCTTTTCTTATTAATTTCTATTTATCAAGGAAGTTCTATGAAAGTCAAGTGAGACCTATGTGTAGGTGTGAGGATTCGCACCTGACAAAAGATAAGTCCCACCGACACGTGAGGTCTGGTTTACTGACATGGCTCGGCATACACTAAAGTGAACCTATTACACTAGATTGGTCCTTAGCTATAGCATATTACTAATGACTAATTCTAGTTAAGTAGATAACTATTATACAAGGCCTATGGGCTCTTACCTACTAGTCCTTGCTTAGTGATCAATCCTATCACCTTGATTACTATTACTAGTATGAAGCTAGGTCACAACTACCGCTACCCTTCATGATTATCTAATATTACTAATAAACTTATATGCCATGGATTTTATACTTTAGCTTCTAGTTCCAATTAAAACCTAGTTATGTGTGAGATACAATTGTCATATCATGTTTTGCTTAGATTGAGGTTTGTTGAATATACTAATCTCCCAACTTGACAGTTGCTACTGGCCTAGGCTTAAGTGATCGCCTAGACATCCTTTATATGATTACGTCTTATCAAAGTGCAACCTTGTGGTTTAGCCTCTCCTCTAGTTAAAATATTTATTTTAATTTAAATGTTAATGTTATACTAATTAGCTCTATTAATATTCATCACTACTACATTCTAGTTGGTGTTTTAACTAATTAACCCTTATGCTAAGGGATACTAGGACCATCTCCTAGTGACCTGCTAATTATCTATGGTCAGCCGATGATGCTAACATGTTTTGGTTAATCATCTACTCGAGTGGGTCCCATATGCCATTGTCATATTACCACTATTATCACTTACTATTACTACTATCTTGATAACCACTTATTGTAGGCAACTATATGCCAACTAACGTAGCCTACTGATCACTTCAACATTATGCTTTGTTAGAGATAATGTTTTGTTTGGACACCACTTCTATTCAAGTTAATATCTTCGTACAATGACATATTAATTAACTTAATTCATTAAGTTGTTATCATTTTAGTAATGGGCTAAATGAATTATCTTAGTATAATTCCTAAGTAAATTTGTCTTTGCATTTTAGTTGATAATAGCTTATTGTTCACTGTTAACTAACCTCTAATTACCCACACTATTCACCTTAAATCATCCTCTAATTGACTTAATTATACTTATGCCAATTAGCTAGCTACCTTGGTGGGGTCCACTGGTCCAATACTATTAACACCCTAGTCATCACTTGGTTACTTGTAGGTGGGTCCTACTGTCATGCTAATATTAACCAGAGTTAACTAACAACTAACTGAGTCATTAACTTGACTTTGTTACAGTATTAGTGCTAACTATAATATCCATTAATTGATTATTTCTACTTTCTTTTAATTGCCCAATTAATGGGTGGGGTCCACTGTCATACAAGGAGGGAGAAAGAGACAGAAACAGAGAGCAATGGAGAGGGAGCTCTCTGTTTCGAGATAGAGCAGAGGAAGCAACCAGGCACAGTGGCAGGCACTGCACCGACAGAGGAGGCAGGGACGGCGGCCGGAAAGGGCAAAAACGGGACAGGGAAGGAGAGGCGAGGCACTAGGACGTCAAGGCTCGACCTGAGGTGGACGGTGGTGCCCTTACCTTGCGCGTGGCGGCCCCGAAGGATGCAGGTGGCGGCGGCTTCGCCAGAGAGGCGGAGAAGGGGAGAGATAAGGTACGCCTAGGTACCCATAGGGTGATGAAGCCTCATCGGTGTAGGTGACGGGCCGTGGCGAGCTGGCGACGGTGACCCGAGGTGGTGCAGCCTGCTTCTCGTGGCGACAGTGCCCTAGAGAGGTTGAGCCCAAATCAGAGGCTAGGCATGAGAGAGGAAGGCATGAGGATGCATGGGTCTCACCGAAGGGGAGGGGGAAGACGATGGCATGTGGTACTCTGGCGGTGGAAAACGAAAATCAATTGAGGGAAAACGCTTGTGATGTTGTGGAACATGAAGTGACGTGAAAGGAATTGAAGGGGGCTCACTGGTTCGATGGAAACGATGGGGTGAGTGTGGCAGCCGGCGCGGGCACAGTGCAACACCGCATTCAGCTTGGCTCTCAGTGTGTGAAGGGGAGAGGAGGAAAGATGGAGAGGGGAAACTAATGGGTGGTGATCGCGGCGGATGCTATGCTTTGGCTTAAAGAGAATCGAGCAGGTGATCTGAGGAGGTAATGAGCAAGGACGGTCGCAACATGTGCAGCAGCATGGCTCCAATGGGGGGAACCAAGGCTACAGGTGTGACGGGATGGCCAGGCGCATTGTAGGTGATGACGCGTTGAGGCGATGGGAGTAGGTGAGCGGTAGCGTTGTTGTCGGGTGAAGGATGCAGAGGATAGGAGGAGGGTGAGCCAGGCATGGTGTGCGCGATGTGCGGAGGGGCGTTGGTGCGGGAGCGACCGGCCTGGCGAGGCAACGGGAGTGGATGGGCGTATGTGGGTGGCACAAAGGTGGCGGCACAGGCACGTATGCACTGGTGCGCGATGCTAGAGGTGGCTAGATGGGCTGTGTCGACCGGGCTGGTCTGAGGTACAGCACTGTTGACCTAGCCCAAGCACGGTACGGATAGCACTGTTCATGCGTTAGGCCAGCACAGCACGATAGTCAGGGCCGTGCTTGGGCCCACCCCGTGGCACAACGGGATGGGTCGGCACAGCACACACAGTGTCATGTCGAGCACAGCACGAACCTGGCATGGCCCATTTGGCCCGGCTGAGGAGAGGAAAGGGAAGAGAGTAGAGGGCGACACCGACAAAGAGGAGGAGGAGGCCGGGGCAGGCGCATAGCCGACACGGCTACAGTGGGGTAACACCGGTGTCGAGGAGGAGGAGGCCAATGCAGGTGTGGGTGCGGGGTCGTAGCGAAGGCGGCGGAGCATGGAGGGAGAAGAGAAGAGGGAGGAGGGGACGTGGAGGCGCCGTGGGCGGCGGACGGTGTGGAGGGAGAAGAGGGAGGAGGGGTAGGGGAGGCGGCGGTGCGGCTAGTGCGAAGGGAGAAGAGGGAAGAGGGGAGGCGGCTGGCGCGGAGGGAGAAAAGGGAGGAGGGGGCAGGGGGAGGCAGTGGCCGACACAGAGGTGCCACTACGATGGAGTTGTTACCAAAAGGGCAAGGAGGAGTTCCTTCATCAAGCTCTATGGCAGCATCTTCTTCGGTGACCACCGGAGCAAAGAGGTCGAGGCCGAATACATCGGAAGTCTAGGAGAATTTTAACAGGACAACCAAGTCAGACGTACAAGGAAATCAGGTACCATATGCTGTTTGTAAAATTTGTCATCGTGACTTGTCTGCAAAGTCTTCGGGTAGAACGGGGCATTTGCTTAGATATGCTACAAGATGTAAGGCCAAGTAAGGATTGGTGATGAGGCAGACGCAGCTGCAGTACAACCCCGACGGTATGGTACGTAGCAAGGACTATGATCTTGAGGTAGTACGTCAAACTCTCTATTGTTTAATTGCTTCTGAGGATTTACCGTTAGATTTTAGGGAGTATACTGCTTTCCAAACTTACATTAGGACTGCGCATAATCCTAAATTTTCTACCGTATCTAGACAGATAACAACTAGGGATATAATAAAATTTTCAGGCCTAACAGGCTAAGTGGGCCGGACTCGGCCTGTCGGGCCAATTGGGCCCGAGCCAGCACGGCACGGCACAAAGTGCTGTCGAGCAGTGCCTGGGCTTCCTCGCTGGCACGTGGACCAACATGGTACAACCTGTTTATTTCATGGGCCGAAATGGGCCATGCCGGCACGGCTTGTGCCGTGACGGGCCTTCCATTTGGCCACCACTAGCAACATGGCTCGAGCGCGGGAGCAGGGCAGCGTGGCACTAGTGGCACAGCCGAGGGCGTTGTCGGGCACTGGCGGTTGAGAGAAACAGAGAAAGGGAAAAGGAGAAAGAAAACAGGCGGACTGGGAAGAAAAAGAAAAGGAGGAGAAGAAAAAGAAATGGGCCGGCCTAGGTTTTGGCCCAAAACGATTTATTTTATTTTCTATTTGTTTTAATTTTGGATTTTCCTTGACTTAGTTTAGGCTTGAATTTCGCTACTTGATTCCTCAAAATCAAAACCCGAAACTTGTCAATATCTCAATTTAAATCCAAAGGAATTCGAATGTCAACAGGACGCATTTAAAAGTTTTAAAAAAATTCACATTTTTAAACCATTTGAAATGCGCAAAAATTTTGGGTTGTTACCGTCTTCGTCATCTTCCCCTAGCCAGCATCGGCTGCATTCCACGTTTCCGGCACACTCTACTGCGATGAAGCGTAGTTTGAAGCTTAGTCCAGTTGTACTTGCTTGTGATTTTCCTTCTTTGCTGGAGCTCTGTGTAATTTTAGGGATCGTGTATTGTGTTTCAACTTAATATAAATCAGGGACTTTATTCTAAAAAATTAGCACCTTATTTTAACTTTTTAGTGGTTAGTTGGCAACCTTTTATCCTGTGGATTATATATATACTGTTGAGCACAGTTTTGAAAATTGTTTTTCAAAAATTCCCCGGACCTTGGCCGGGAGCTGGTAACCAGGCTTGAGCAATCCTGGTCACATTTCATTTTTATCTCGTTTTTCTTTCGAGGTTTTAACAATTTTTAACTTCCAACAAGATCTAGTAGCTCAAAACAATTAAACAACCAAAACAAAAGTAGCACAGAATGACATACTCTCACCGAGAGCTGCAGTGCCCCCGGATTTGAAACCCTGGTGTTGAGCTTTTAGCTTTTAGCTGCAGCCAATGCAGCTGTGAAATAGGAATGCAAATCATTCGTACCTATTGTGGCATATAGAGGTAACTATTTCTGCTTAGTGTTATTATCCTTCTGCTTTTATGAGCATGTCACTACTTTGGTATATCCGAGAAGAAGCCAAATTTCTACTGCTAGTTACTTTGTTCCTTTGTCTTTGAGATGCCGATTGCCGAATGTGTAGGAACCTCTATATATCGGAGAAGCCAGATGGATGTAGGAACTGTCCACAACATGAACCCGTCCGATCGATCTACCATCCTGATCTGACGGTTGAGGACCCTAAAGTTACGAAGACAACATAATGCAATTGTGAACGTGTACATCACAAAGAAATACATGGAAAGGTGTGAGCATACACACAAATGGCCAGGAACACAAATGTGATAATGGGGTGATTGCAAACCACTAAGCTTCACACATCCAGCATTCTGCCAGACTAGTACATATTGCTACAGCCGAATAGATTCCATACAAGAAAAGGTCTATCTACTGAAGTGTGGGCTCACAATGGCTAAGACCATAAGAAATTGAAACCATAGTTCAGTACAAGTATAGAGGATGAAGAAAAAAAATCAATTGCACATGATCTCTCAAGTAAACTTAAACAAGAAATAACTTTCAAGGCTTCCTCACTTCTACCAGTCCCCTACAGATCATCTGGTGCACCTTCACCTTCCCTCAGCTTTGATTAGCTGAGAGAAAACCCGGCTCATTGACACGTCGGAGAGGTCATGATCAGGCTCATTTGAAGCCCCAGCTTCTGCCATTGTCACGCTGATGCTCTCAAGGGCACCCACGTGCTGAACTTGGGACGGGAGTTCGACAATCCGGTTCATGCTATTCACATCTGAGACTGTTGAATCTGCATCTTGAAGCTGCAGAACATACTCCAAGTTCCAAAGGACGTCCCCCATCGATGGCCGCTCCACACCATAGTCTGCCAGGCACTTCTCCACTGTTTCGCCAAACTTCCTTAGAGAATCTGGCCTGATCGTACCCGAAATTCTCTGATCAACGATCTGGTGCAGCTCTCCTCTCTTCTGCCACTTCATTCCCCACTCCGCCAAATTCACCATCTCCCTCGGAAGTGTAGGGTCAATCACCGGCCTTGCACAAAGCACCTCAAGCAAAACAACACCATAGGAGTAGACATCTGACTTCTCAGTCAGTTGCTGCCTTCGGAAATATTCAGGATCAAGATACCCAAAGCTACCCTTCACTGCAGTGCTGACATGAGTTTGGTCCAACTCGGGCCCAGTCTTTGATAGCCCAAAGTCAGCGACCTTCGCGAGGAGATTCTCATCAAGCAAGATGTTTGCAGACTTGACATCACGGTGGATAATGGCCTTTGCAGAACCAGTATGAAGATAGTGCAGTCCCCTTGCTGCTCCAATGCAGATCTCCAACCGCTGCTTCCAGTTAAGCGAGGGGTTATCTGAACCATATAGGTGGCCCTTGAGAGTCCCTTTCTCCATATATTCGTAGACCAAGATCATCTCATTCCTTTCATCACAGTACCCAATCAGAGACACTAGATGGCGGTGGCGCAGCCGTGAAAGGAGTTCAATCTCTGTACGGAACTCATTGAGACCTTGCTGAGACTTCGGGTTGCCTCGTTTCACTGCAACCTTGGTGTCATCCCTCAACACTCCTTTGTAGACCTTCCCAAAACCTCCAACTCCAATGACCCAGTTCTCATCAAAATTGTTTGTCGCTTCTTGGAGCATATTAAAGGCGAAGCGATATCCATAGCTTCCATTCAGCCCTGATGTGAGAGTTGTACCGTAAGAAGTTCTACTTCCTGTACTGAGAGAGGTGAGCCCATTGATAGAGAAAGGCATCCAAGTCTTTGAGTGCTGCTTCTCCAGAGTCCTTTTCCTCCGGCATAGCAGTACAAGAGCAAGGACAATTATCAGAAGCCCAACAGCTCCAAGGACTGAGCCAAGAATCACACCCAAATTTTTGTTTGAACCGGAAGATCCAATAGTAAAAGCAGAACCTGAGCTACTGCTCATCTTCATAACCTCAAGACCATTAAGAATCCCATCAGGCAATGCGTTGTTCAAGATAGATGGACCAATGCTGATGCTTAGCTTGGTAGATGCATCATTAGATGACAGAACCACATCAACATAGATAGCTGTAGCCAATTGGTTCATTGCTTGCGATGAGAGATCAAGATCATGCTGTGCAAAGAAGGCCCCCACATATGCATTGAAGTAGAGCTGGTTAAGTGCCTTACTGACTATATCGCAGAAGTGAAATCTTATCAAATAGCTGAAGCCTGCATCTACATCAAACTGCCATGTCATGTTGAAAAGTGCATTGGATGTATTTGAAGCTGCCAATTCTGTAGCTGTACTGTAGACAATATCGGGGGCAGTCATCTGAGTCGCTCCACCTTCCATATAGTTGATGTTCTTGCCATAAACAACTGTTTTGGTCACACTGGGGTTCAGCATGTACTTTTGATCATTCACCCAAGTCCTTGAGAGGGTATCATTGTCCGGTGTGACCTTTGGACCACCCATGTTGACGCGATACACCGTCTCCAATGGCTGTGTAGACAAACCGCTGTACTGCTGCACAGGGTTGACCATTTGGGCGACATCGGCTATGAGATCATCTGGGACGGAAACCACCTCAATTGCATTGACAAACGCAATTCCGTTCGACGGCTTGAAGGAAATAATGAGGTTGTCACGGGTGATGTTCAAAGAGTATTCCTTGAACAGTGGTGCGGTCTTATCTGGCTGCTGGAAGTCACTAAGCAGGAGCACATCTTGCGTCGACACGGTGAACTTGGCTGTGGAGAGATCATAACTCTGGTAGACAAAGGGGAAGAAGTAGAGACGAACAAAATGCCGGCCCTGCTTCTGGATCGGGAAAGTGTACGAAGATGGGCTGGTGAAGATACGGGCCGTCTGGTAAAGCGCTGAGTTATCGAAGGAGGCCACACCATTTGCCGAGGTGCCAGCAAGGATTTCCTGGGAGGTGGCCACCGTCACCGGAGACGCCCCATCGGCCGCAAAGGTCCTCTTGCCAACCGTCGTGCTCTTGGCGGACCCACAGTCAACGAGGTAGCTATCAGCAGGCTTGAATTGCGCTTTGCAGATGCAAATGGATGACAAGAAACATAAAGCGACCAACGTTGCCACTTGCAGCTTCATACTCCCCGAAAGAGCCACCATGATGTTGACCTGAATGACAAGCATGTGCGAAATGTTTGAGATGGCATGCACAATTGGAAGCTTCAATCCATCAAGCTAAGACTGAAATCTAGAGAGCAAAAGAAAGCTGGATCTGGAAATATGCAGGAAAGAGCTGCATCAAAAGAGGGATGAACATAAACTGGCATCCAGATAATGGACACAGATCCTATGCGATCACACTGAGATCTTGAAAAAGCGAATCGAACCAGCACACAAAGCCGGATAATGGACGCATTTACACTAACCGGAAGGATTGGAGTATCCATCCCACGGGAAATATTTGGATTTGTTCGCTCACACCTCACTGCAAAGAAAAGACCATGCCGAACGAACTAGAACAATCCAAGCAAGCTGGGGCTTCCTTACCAACGCAAGAAAATCAGCCCGGCCGGATGGATCTCCACTACACGCCAGTGCAGTAGAGGGAGGCCTGGAACCGTGCACGGCAGCGCCGGGCTTGGGAAAAAGCTGATGGCGTGACTCTTTGAGACCTCAGAGGAACTGGGGCTGGGAGCCGGAAGGAGGAATGGACCACCAAATGGTTGAGATGAGATGTAACAAGGTTGGCAAAGTGGCAAGGGGCGCAGATTTTTTTTCTAAAATTTTACTAATTATTTAACACTGGAAAAAATAAGGGATATATAGAGATTTTTTACTTTCTACGGGAGTATACTGCTTGCATTGTACTATCTCCCAAAGTAATGCCCTAAACAATTGGCGAGATTTAAAACATTTTCACGGTTCCTTATAAATTAGAACAGAACAAAAAATCTAAAAAATCTCTCATAAATCTAAAGAAAAAAATATGAACACAAATAAAGAAGACCGACACCCCCAGAAGATCACTAAAACCTGGACAGAAGCTTGTTCGAACAAGAAGCTGGAACCGAGAAACGCACCTCTCTTCGCCCAACGGCGAGCATTCCCCGAGATCCGGCCAAGCTCGCAGATTTCCGCCAACAACCGATCCGACGCCGGCCGGCGAGGAGACGACGGGCGCGCAGCCGCTGGATTTCAAGAAAGCCGAGCTAGCCGGATCACCAAATGCTCTGGAAACCGCCCCAAGAACAGCTGGAAACCACCATTTGGAGCCGACAAAGAAAGAAAAAATTAAAGGAACTTTTTTCTTGGAGGAGCTTTAACTTTAGGGAGTAAGCAAACGCTAGAGAGAGAGAGAGATGTGTGCGTGTGAGAGAGAGAAACAGGAGAGGGAGGCAGTGCCTGGCTGCTGTCACCTTAGAGAGTAATAAATGAATAGTACAGCTAGGTGCCTAGGTTCGATTCAGCAGGAGCAGGAGGAGAGGAGGTGCAGGTGAGGTGATAGAGACGGTGCCACTGGTAGTTTAGCTTAGGAATCCCAAAATTCTACGAAGCAAATTTAACTGTCGCCTCTACTGAATTTTAGTAGCAAAATTTGGGATCACATGATAACATTGACATGATAATATTGCGAGCAATATTGTACTACCATCACAAAGATGTCTAGTCGAAAAATTTCATCCATATTTTCTAATTTATATCTCTTTTCTGATACTACTGACTACTGAGTTAATTTCTAGTTTTATTGTTTGTATATAACCGGAGGTCGTAGAACTTAGTTGGATACTTGGATTGGTACAAGAAAACATTCCAGAAACATCATTGAGCAACCGTAATTTTATTTGGAGGATAGTTTACCAATAGGTGAAATAAATCAGCATATATACTGATGGAAATCAATGTATCAGATGATGAATATGGCGCGAATATAGTAGTATCATGTTTTTAAGACTTGTTTAGCATGTTTTTTTTTCCCTAGTTCCGTCGAGAATTTTTTTTATTATTTAATCTTTTTTTTAAATTAATTTTAAAGTTAACTTTTATGGCTTTATTTCAATTCGACTTTGGTCACGCCACCACCGTGGCGTGATTTAAACAACACCGCGCCACGGATAAGTCCCCAAAATCGCATTTTGTCACGCCATCGGTGGTGGCGTGACTAAACACATCGCTACGCCACCACCGGTGGCGTGACAAGACTTTGACGAAATGGGTGGCGTGACAGTGTTGCTTGGTCACGCCACGGGTGGTGGCGTGACCAAAAGGGTCAAAATTGGAAATAAAGTTTGCGAGGGGTTAACTTTAAAATTGAATAAAAAAAAGGATTAAATAAAAAAAATTTCTTCCGTCGAGGTGCACATGTTGCAAACACTCACAAGCTAATTGTCATTCCCTAGTAAGTTTCCAGCCAAAGAAATCAACACTGCTTGGAAAATATGCGGCTATAGTTTTTTTAAGGAAAATAGAATAAAACGTGGCTTGTAAGTTTACCTTTTGAGTAACTGTTAGCTAGAGTCCAGTATTGATGAGTCTGAGAAGTTTTCGTTTCAAAATGTTGTCTAGAGGTATTGTAATATTTACACTATCTACCCCTACTTAAATGTTTTGAAATAGGTTAAGTAATTGTTAGTTAACTTCTTTATCTTAGATTCAATGCCTCTATGCTTTGTGTGCATGGTAAACTATCGGCAAATATTGTAAAATGGAGATAATACTTGTATTAATGATAGCTGGACCAGATAAATGTACTATAAAGCTAAGTTTGTTTGACGTATTGTGCTGCTATCTTACGATTTTGTGGAGATTTCAGATTGAAACAAATATTTTGGAGCAGAGTATTATTAGTCGTGTTCACGAAAATTGCGATGATTTTGAGTACTCGACTTTTGACTAACAATAATTTCCCAATATGTTGTTAGTTAACGTAAAAATGTAAGAAATACTAAAGAATGCTATAGCATTTGTTAGCAATAAAACGGAATAGCTCGCTACTGTTAGATCTTATGAGTCCAACGCTCCCTATGGACCTTTTGTTCCTCTCACGCAAAGACAATTCCCATCGATATTTTGATCCTCGACGTGAATACCCATGGATAACCAGTGGCTTGCAGCAACCAATGCAATCACACTCCAATCGCACAGTCTCGCATCTTCCCGACCTTCTCCTCCTACTGCTCTCTCCCTACTTCGAGCAATCACACTCCAAATTCCAAAGCCAGACGCCCCAAGCTCCCAATTCCCAAAATAGAAGCTTCCTATGTGATGCAACGAGTCCTCCGCGCTGCAGCCGCAGCCACCAGGCTCGCCTCGACGGGTGCGACACCCACTCGTGGGTGTGGCCAGCGGTGCATTAGGTGGGTGGAAGGGAGCACACCCGAGTAGCGAGTAGGATCGACGAGCAGGTGTGGCTACGGCTGGAACAAGTGGTGTAGCTATTGCAAGCTAGCAGGTGTCACGGTGGGTGAGCACTGACAGTGAGCGGGCAGCTCATGTGCATAGGATGGAGACGATGGAGTCGTGAGCACGATGCGGCGGCATATGTTATGCATGAAGGCAAGTGGCCATAGGGATTGTGGGAGATCGCGTTGCATGCAACCAGCCGACACACCTCACCATAGGCGACCTCTCCGGTGGATTCGTAGCACCTCCTTCGATTTTTTTATGATTTTTTCTTCCTTTTGAAACTTAATTGATATTTATTTGGTATTCAGTGAAACTCGGTTGAAAGTTGAACACCGCTCAAAAACAAAGTTTTCACATGAAATTCACATGAAACTTGTCTGATTCTCTTCTAAAACTTGGTGAAACTCATCTGAAACTTTTTAAAACTTGGTGAAACACCATGTAAACTCGCCTGAAACTTTCTAAAACTTCATGAAACTTGTTTGAACCTCTTCTAAAACTTGATGAAACTTGCTTGAAACTTTTTGAAACTTAGTGTAACACCATACAAACTCGCCTAAAACTTCATGAATCTAATTTCAATCTCTTATGTAACTTGATGTAACTCTCATTAGACTTTTTGAAACTTGGTAAAACACCATGTAAACTCGCATGAAATCTTCTGAAACTTGTTTGAATCTCTTCTAAATCTTCTCTAGAACTTTTGAAACTCGTGAAACTTAAATTTGAATCTCTTCTAAACTTGATGAAACTTGTCGAATCTTTTCTTGAACTGGATGAAAAACTTTTTGAAACTCAAACTCACTTGAAACTACCTTCCATACATGTAAACTCGCATGAAACTCTTCTAAAACTTGATGAAACTTGTCAGAATCTTTTCTTGGAATCGGATGAAACTTTATAAAAATACATAAAACTTTTAAGTTTTATGAAGCTTGCATGTTCCTTACACACCTCTATAAATAAAAATAGTTTATTATTATCAAGAACTCACTTGAAACTAAACCTTCAATATTTTGCATGTTCCTTGTTTAATAGTTTCTTGCTTCCTAAAACAAAATAGGCGCATGAGGAACTCGGATCGAGGTGGATGGGAAGGCTCTAAGAGTAGGATCGTGATCCTAACTACCTTGAGTAGGTTAGGGAGGTCATTAAGGCACACTACCTTAGTAGGAGGTTGGCAAGGTCGCCGGGGCCTGTGTGCAAAGGAAAGTTGGCAAGGTCGTTAGGCCACACATGAGATGAGACCAACAAGGTCGCTAGGGCCTGTGTGTCAGCCGGACGCCCATGCGTAAGGAACACCTAGCTGGAACGATGGTTTGATCGACGTTGATCTCATCTAATTAGACGGCTGCTACTTATCTTGTTAGATGGGGGTTCTGACGGTATACCGTGTGGTAGCTGCATCCGTTCCATAAAATGTATTTCAATAATATTATACATTTATGGCTATTTACATACTCCTCTAGTTTTTTTATTAGGCGTGTTACTCTAAGTGAACTTTCATATTATAAGGCGCACACCCACCGAAGCATTCTTTAATGCTGAGTTCTCAATTTTATCCTTCTATTACTCTTCTTTTTTTTTTGATGTAAAAGGTAGATAATTTTCTACTTTATGACCATTGTATTAGAATGGTTACCAAGGCAATACAAGCATTATGAAAAAAAAAAAAAGAGGAAAAGAACGAACAAAACGAGGAAACTTAGACAGGATGAGAAAGAGCTAACTAACTAACTAGAAACTAACATACAAGGGATCTAGAGAACTAAAATAAAATAAATTTACAGAGCCTCTTGTTACTCTTCTTCATTGTTTACGAAAAGGAAAGAATAAAAGTGCTCATCTTCCCGTCAAATGCTGAGGAAAAAGGCCAATGAAATCTGGCGTGTAGATGCACATAGTTTGAATCATGAAAGAGTATTAATTCAAAGGCACTTTCTGTTCCTTGTACCTTTACTACCGAGGGATGATGGTTTTCTATCCTACTATCTTCTCACATTTATAACTTTCTCAAATTATATGCTGAACCAAAATACGTCATATTTTTTGAAACGTTGCAAAGGTGACGATCAGTTCTAGCCCGGCCATTAAATTAAAAAAAAATCAGCATATGCCAGGCTTACACGTGGGCGCATGATCTACATGTTAGGCCAGTCTCAGTGGGAGTTTCATTAGAGTTTCATTCTCATTAAATGTGTTGTCACATAGGCATTTTAGATGATATGTCAGTGTATTTAAGAAGAGAGAGGAGAAATGAGTTTCATCTAGATGAAACTCTCTTGGCACGAATACCAACTCCCTCTGAGTCATGAAATTAAATGCCTATGAAACTGTAGAATGAAACTCTCCATTGAGAGTGGGTATTTCATTCGAGTTTCATTTCATTTCATATAACATGGCAGTCTTGGAAACAACGCTATGAAACTCTCCATTGAGATTGGCCTTAGTGAGACACTAGTGACATATTATAAAAATTTGAAGTTATTCAATAGCATATAATGAATTACCTCTTAAATTACTAGCTGTGGTTACAATTTTAGCCCACACGCATTGAAAATTGTGTCATAACTATTCCCAGTTCCAAAGAGGCGATTGGTAGCTTGTGATTTTCTCTAACTAGAGTAAATTAATCATTTTTTCTTTGCAACAAATTTTTTCTTTGTTGACTGAACAAAATCAGTATTTTCATCGATCCATTCATCTGGTCATGCATTAATCCTTGTCCAACGCATCCAACTAGTAATGTTTGTGCTCCGCACGTCTCACTTTTTTTTTGTTCCTTTTCGTTTCAGGGATAAATGAACACATGCAAATAATTGTAATGAATGAAGGAACAAAATACATAATACGTTTTTTTTCAGAGTTTGCAATCTTTTTTCTTTGACATTAACAAATAAATTTTTTTGAAACACAAGCAAATAGTTTTTTTTTTTGAGAAAATTGCACTGTAGACCCATTGAACCTGTGAGGTTGTGCCACTTACCTCCCTAAAGTTGCATTTTACTTTCTCGGCCTCATGAACTTGCGAGGTTGTGTTACTTAGCTCTCTAAACTTGCACTTTACTTTTTCAGCCCTTTGAACTTGCGAGGTTATGCTACTTAGCTTTGAACTTGCGTTAAAGCGAAATTCGTCGAGTCCGATGTCGGCGACTTCGTCTCCTCCGAGTTCGGTGGACTCATCGCCGCCCTGTTCCAGCCGTGTTCATCGTCCCCGTCACCTCACGTCGACAAAAACGGATTCTTCGAGCCCAGGAACGCAATGTGCTCGCATCTTCGCCGGAGTTCCACCGTCGTAACTTGCCACCGCCATCGCCCTTGCCTCCTTTGAGTCGGTCATGAGAGAGCAGGGGCACAGTTTTTCTCTCTCTCTCACGGTAATTTGCCAGCTCAGCCTTTCCCTATTAGCAAACGGCTAAATGGACTTCGTGTAGGGTGAGTAGCTTCTGCTTTGGCACTGGGAATGTAGTTCTCTCTCACGGTCGACTCAAAGGAGGCAAGGGCAGCGACAAGTTGCGACAGTGGAGCTCCGGTGAAGACACAAGAACGATGCGTTCTCGGGCCCAAAGAATCTATTTTTGTTGGCATGAGCTGCGACAATAGAGCTCCAGCGAAGACGCGATAACAGTGCGTTTTCGGGCCTAAAGAATCCGTTTCTGTCAGCGTGAGGTAACGGGGACAATGAACATGATCGGAACTGGACGGCGATGAGTCCACCGGACTCGGAGGGGACGAAGTCGCCGGCATCGTATCCGACGAATTTCACTTCAATGCAAGTTCAAGGAGCTAAGTGGTACAACCTCGCAAGTTCAAGGGGCTGAGAAAATAGAATGCAAGTTCAGGGAGCTCAGTGGTACAACCTCGCAAGTTCATAGGGCTGAGAAAGTAAAATGCAATATCAGAGAGCTAAGTGGTGGGCTGGGAAAGTAAAATGTAATATCAGAGAGCTAAGTGACACAACATCGGAAGTTCAGAGACTTATATAGTACAAAGAAGCATGACCAAGCCTCAACCATCAAACATTTAGATATAATTTCCCCTATATTCTGATTATTTATATTTTCTTTTGTCAACGTTGACATTCAAATGGAAATGATACATAAACAAATCGATTGTAATGAATGAACAACAAAAATGCACAAAATATTTCTTCATAATTTATTTGTTTTTATGCTGCATTTTTAATTAACAATGGTGTTTTAAATGGTACTCCCCCTTTCAGAAATATATAACATTTTAGAAAGCGTTCGGTCAAACTTCATTAACTTTGACCACTAATATATAAAAAAACTATTTGTATTGGTAATATGTATCATTCGATTTGTCATGAAAAATATTTTCGTAATATAATTATTTTATATTATTTTATGAACATAGTTGCATGTTAAAACTTCTTGAATTGAAGGAGTAGTCGGTACGACCGTTTCGGTTAGTTGCAACCTTATAACATGTGCTTCAATAGTTTTCATGCTTGTCCTCTATCGATGTGGTGTCAAATAGACTAAGTACTGTTCCATTTTCTATGTTCTTTCATAGAGGTTTAAAGAAGATTACTTGTGAGTCATTAGCGCCGTGATAAGAGCCAAATTACACGCATTACGATGTCCCTATCGCAGGGACCGGATGAAGTAATCGCCATGTATAGCAACAGTACGTGCTACTGACCAACTTCCATGTGTCGATGTGGACCATGTCAGTATGTGGTTGTGCTTCAAGAACACATCGCGCTTACAATTGTTGTACTTATCCTCTCTTTTTTCCTTGCATGGTGTCAAAATCATGGATAAATTTCGTCATTTTGTTAACAATTGAAGCTTCATTCTTTGCACCACAGATGCATGGAGGGTTAATTAGAAGTAAAGCAGTGTCGAAACGGTGCGACAATGAGACTAATAAAGAAAAAAAATAATCAAGTCATGTGGCAAGAGAAACATAGGAGCTTGGTACCCCATCTTGTCCTCCTTTACCGTGAGTGTACAGGGACATGCCTCTCGCCCTCTCTCTCTTTTCTTCACCAAGTTTGAGAAAGTTTTCAATGTATATACTATTCTGAATTATTCTACTCCAATTCTTAACAAAAGCAATAAAATCCTTTTCTAAAAGTATATTCTCTGTTTCTCTAAAAAAAAAGTATATTCTCTGTGATATAATAATAATTCTATATATATTTGTGGAGAGGTGTTTTTTTTTCTGTGATAGTTTGGTGGAGGACAGTTAGAGCAATAAGTAGGGTAGAAAAAAAAAATGAAAATACTTCCTATCCGGTAAACGAAGGCACATGGCAATATGGTCCCATATTTCTCCATCACTGATGTCTGGTTTTTATGGGGGAAGGATATGCATGTTAGCTTTGACCCAATGTTTCAAAACATCCCCATTTGATTCCTTGTGACATGGCGAAAATTGTGGGGCATTAATCCTTAATTTAGGATGTGAAAAGTAACAGACGGTTCACCAAACTTAGTGGTGAACGGTGAGTGCAAAAGATGATTTGGGAGATTTTTCTTTGTCGTATGTATTCATGCCCTCTCGCTTTAGGGGTGAGTCTCTGTCAGGATGACAATGGAATATGATCTACGCAACCAATGCAAAGCTTAGCCTAGAGCATGGGCCATTGGGGTTGCCTACGTAGGTGATAGATGCAGTTGTCTCCCTAAATCCCGCTGTCCTTTTCCAATGTTGGGCAAAATTGTCACCTAAAATTCTTGGAAATCTTGCTCGAAAACATATCTAGGTGGTTGCACTTGGGTTCATCTGATTTTATCTCTGAAGTTGCACTATATTTTTTTTCGTAACCAACAATATAGAGAACAATATTGGATATTAGATATGAGAGTAATATTGCTAAATATTCTGTGGTAATGCATAGTAGCACTATTACAAATCAACAGTTTGTTTAGCTGCGGTTGTTTCTGCATTTTTGGAAAAAAAAAATGCACCGATATCGGTGCGGGTAATCCAATATTTGTTTGATATATTTTTTTTTTCTTAATCTGTGCTGCTAGTTTGTATCGTCGCGGCACTGCCATCACCGTCAAGAGAGAAGAGAAAGAGTCCACAAGACAATGCGCATGCTACACAAGAAACAAAAAAGCAGCTGTTATATAAATTGCTACTAACCAAGAGCAAGCTCAGCGCTGCCCAGCGCCAACAAATATCAATGTACATATTGTTCATGCTAGAAACAACATCTTGAAATAATTTAGATAAATATTAGGTGTAAAAAGTGGTATGTATCAAGTTAGTTGTGTGACCATTGTAGGAGATGCAATATTATTTTTGAAAAAATTATAGAGGAGATGAAAAATATGGGAACATAAATTGCTAATCTTATTGGCCTTACAGGTTTTAGAAATACATTGGAAAATTCATTCTTTTACATTTTTCTCATAATAAAATGTACATATTGTTCAAAAAAAGTACAAGTTATTCAAATCCTAAGAAACAAAAAAAAATCTCAATAACTTTTGCACCAATTAAACTAAAAAGAGAAAACAAACAAAATCACAAGGGTGTGAGGAATTGAACTCAAGAGTTAAGACCTAGGCTTGGAGAGAAAGACCTAATGACCAACTGGATTTGTCAGACTACTATTGATTTTTACAACCGTTTTGGGTGTTCATCTGAACACACATGAACTACGGTAGATCCGCTCCTGGGAAGACACGATGGAAATGTATAACTAATGCTCATTCGTATGATCCCACACAACTTAAGAGCATCTACAATAGTTTGTTTTTTAGCATGTTACTAAGAGAAAAAATAGTACTCAATCTAATAAAAAGAAATAAGGCTTCTAATGGATTGTTTCTTAAGCTTGTATCTAAGACTTTAATTGTTACAAGTGTGCATGACCCACAAAACGAGTTTTTAGTAACAAGCAAGTCTCCAACAAGTATTTTGTTGTTTCTTGTGTCTTGGTATCAATAATTTGGTTGTTTCTTCATCTAGTAATAAGTCCAACTTCTCTCCCCACCATCTCTCCTCAATATCACATAAATACTAATGTGTTCAACCCTTACTAACAAGTGATATGGACTATTGTAGATGCTCTAAGCATGACATGCTCAAACAACCAAAAACCCTTTTATCGTAGATTCTTCTAGAAATTTGTTTCGAGGAGTGCTATGGTGCTCACCCAAACAATTAAAAAGAATAAATTTTAAAATCACAAAACCACACTACTCTTGACAAGACCATTAAAGAACCACACTTGAAGGACATATTTTGAAAAACCACACAGAACCACACTTTAAGGATAGATTTCGAAGAACCACACTTACTCTTACATAACATTTCACAAAACCACTCATATGCAACAGGCATGACACTTCGGATCCACTCGTCAGACTCACAAGATTGCATTGTTGTCGTTTGCTGATGTGGACGAAACTGCCACGACAGATGGAGATTAACATGTAGGAGCCCTTGCTTAGACCCATCAGCTACGCAAAACAACTGCACCTAAGTGACGGTTAATTTGGGTTATTTATGTCCCTAAGTTTAATTTGGGTAGTTTTAATTTATGAGATGCTTCGTCACAAAACTACACACAACTCATCAAAATAATTAGAAAGCTACACATTTCACATAGTTACAAATATCTTTTTTCTGTCACCATATCAATTATACTTGCAAGTGGGTCCCACGTGTCATATTCCGTCGCATGTAACGGGAATGAACAAATGTGCAGTTTATTGAAACGTTATGCCTAAATATATGTAGTTTTGTGAAATACAAACTTTAATATGCGGTTTTATGACAATTATGCCAAAATAGGTATAGTTTTGCGCAAATTACACAATTTTAAACATCATCAAAGGGCTAATTTGCAACCACCAACTACTCCAGTACTAACATTTTTGGTTGAGTTCTGTGCAATGCAGTTTTTTAGAGCCTAGAAGTACTACTCGGTCCGTAATGCCAATTGATGACAGAAACGGTACGGCTTGGACGATTTCACCGAGCAGCTGTCTTCGCTTTGCGCTACATATACCTTCTTGTTTGTGTAAATTGTTGAGGGGAACTACAAGTTGACATTCCGGGAAAAAAAAAACTACAAGTTGACGTATAATTTGTAAAGCTGGCCAAAAGTCGACTGTGCCGTACGCGTCGCGGGATAAAAAGTAAGGGCATCTTTGGATTGTAGGATTTTTGGAGAAATTTTGAAGGAATTCAATCATATAGGAAAGTTTCCTATATAGCCCTTTGGAACAAATGATTGAGCTCAAAGGATTCCTATGAAGTTCCTATAGAGTGACTCGTTCCATAAGAATTTTGGAGGAATTCTAATATGAGGTTGAGCCTTATGGAAAAAATTCCTCGGTGTCTTCTTCCATACAGACTCTCTCCTCAAATCATGCAAAATTCCTGTGAAGCATCTAAACACCACTTTTGAATCGATTATTCTGTTTTGGGATCCTATAGGATTGTACTGTGTTACTATGCAATTCCTGTGTTTTTCATTTCCGTACGTTTTTTATTTTATTTTCTGCATTCCTAAGATGCCCTAAAGCACTATTTGCAAAAACGAAACGATGCGATGGGAAAGGAAAGGTTGAAACGGCAGAAGAACACCGTATAAGCGGGCCGCCGATCGACTCCATGTGCAACTGTGCGTGATAGCGTCCAACCTCCAACCGCCTAGTGGCTGCCATCCAACAGGTGTTGTGTTGGGCTGGCTAACTCGTTTACTCAGGTCAAGAGATTAGGAGAGCTCACATAAGGCTGGCTGGTCCCACTAACCGGCCATGGCCTCCCACTTCATTGCACTTGATTAGTTCATTTGCTTGGGTTATGTTGACAATAGTGCACTGCACTAATGGTGTTTTGTTAGCATGATAGAGATGCCACACACACAGGAGTGTTAATTAACTACTTGTTATCCAACTGATAAATCAGCTCAGCTCACTTTTGGCGAAAGATTTCTAGTTATATATATCACATCAGATGCAGATCCAGTTATATTGCACCACGATAGCACCGAAAGCAATCTAAAGAGTAGCACACAGAATAACTTTTTTGAGGGCTTAACATAGGGAAATTCATGTTTAGTGTCATGCTGAAACAGATGACATTATATGTAATTCGAGTTGACATGTAGAGAACTCTACACTTAGCATGTTTGGTCTGATGAGGATTTTGCTGCATGTTCCCCCAAATTGTTTTCCTACTAGAACGTTTGTTTTCCTACTAGAACGTTTTCACGCACTCCGCCGCGCTGCGGTTGCCAACGTGATAGCAGGGGGAAAATCCTTTTTTTTTTTGCACGGTAGCTATATTTAGGGGTTTGCTAGAGAGTACTTGAGTGTTTTTTCGGTTTGTGAGTACTTAAGTTTTTTTACATATGCTATGCTTGGTGATATCTCATTAGGGGAAGAACAAAATTGATCTCATGCATTGAATCTAGATCTAAGAGTTCAAAATTTGAGTACTAGTTAGCAAAAAAAATACTCAAGTACTCCTTAGACACCACCCTATATTTATGTGTTAAGGACTCGTGATATCAGGGTCAAGTCAATTTACAATGCAATATAGTTAGATCTTGACAGCAAACAGTGGTAAGAAATAGTGTGTGCGGAGGGGCAATGCAGTGTTTGTAACAAAATGGTATTTACGTAAAGCTAAGACATTGTGTGTAACATAGTGCTGTGTATGGACAAATAATGCGATGTCTGGTACTGATCTATAGAATCCGTAGGTATGGAAGCATATGACATGTATAAACAATACTAAGTAGTGATGATAAGTGTACTAACACAACAGGAAAAGGAACACCTACATACAGCATTAGGTGTAATGTCTTAGAAACATACTTGAGCAGTACAGGTTGGTTTAAGAAACAGACATGTTTAGCGGGCATTAGCCTACATGTTTATACTCTTTTTTTCCAGAAATGCTTGGCCTGATGTAGTTTACCGAAAGGTGTAGCTTTTCGTTGTGAAGTCATTGCTTAATGCTTATAGACAAGTCTCCTCGGTTGATCCAAGATGGTCTCTCCTTGATTCACACGCCAAAGGAAGCGTGTGGTGTATCGAGCGATCATCTTTTGTGGGTCAAGCTTGCACAACCTCTGCAGAGTGTTAAAAACTATTCGAATAGCCGTGCCCACGGTCAAGGGCGAGCAAGGTGCGTCTTCACATGGTAGATTTTGGTTTTGATTTTAAAAGAGTAATTTTGATAACCGGAGCGGTTGGGACTCGGGTAGTTTCGCAGCTAGAGCAGCTTGGGCGACTAGAGCCTTGATGCTAGTGGTTGGTAGCTAGAACCTCCACTAGTAATACAATTAATTTATTTATTGAAACTGCGTTTGTCAAATGTGCTTTATGAAAATTGTTTTGAACTTAAAAATTTGCTTTGTGCAAAAGAACCATATAAGCCTCATTTGTCAAAGCTATGCATATGCATGTTTCCCAAGACTCATGAGTACTTTATGTACTCACATGCTACACTCATAATTAAATCTCGAAGTCTTCATCGACACGGAGGACTACGACTACTACTTTGTGGCTTTAACGAAGGATACCGGAGTAGTAGGTTGCGCTCCCGTTCGAATGCCGGTGGAGCACTTTGATGGGCCACTACTCGGAGTTTAATTTTTGTTGTTTCACTGTCAGTAAGACTCAAGGTCTTTCGACCTCTTTTGTAATAAGTGGCCATAAGGCGGTACATCGATTGTTTATTAATGTTATTCGTGATTCGAATTTGTTATCAATAATGTTTCCACTGTGTGCACTAGCTACGATCATGGGGCCGTGCAGTATTACACGAGGGTTCGGTTCGTAATCCGGTCCCGACATAACTCCTCTACAGGAATTACTTGTAACTATTCATCACCAACAAGCATTTGTACAGGCAGTTTACAAGTTTTGCATTAGGCGGTTCGGACTCAGAGCAACAAAATGGACTTAGATGGCCAGAACATAACAATGTTGACTGCCCAACATCTCTTACAGTAAAAAGTATGTATGGGCTTACTGTTCTGTTTTAAGTTTTTTCAATACAGAAACTACCACCAAGCAGGTAAAGGTTTAATGTTGCTGAAATAACATACAAGTATTATGTATGCACTCAGTTAAAGGTTTCAAGCTACATAGTATGTCATCCACCACACTGAAACAAAGTATCTCTACCACCAAATGGCACCGTGACGTGGTTGTCTAACAAAGGACTAATGGGACAGACTTCTTATTATCCTACATTTTTGGATAGGATGTACAAAATAAATCGAGTGAGACAAGCTAACGCAGACAATTTATTCAATGAGTAAAAGTCGACAATTGCTAGTTCTATGCTAGTAGTATATCTCGAGCAACAAAATGGACGAAGATGGCCAGAACATAACAATGTTGACTGCCCAACATCTCTTACAGTACAAAGTATGAGAGGGCTTCTTGCTTGCTTTTAAGTTTTTTCAATACAGAAACTACCAGCAAGCAGAGTCAGTAGCTTACAGATGATCACAGAGACTGAAAGACACCGCAACCTCGGTGGTTATTTGATTGGTAGGTTTGCAAAACTCCAGGTCCCATGATGAAAGAAGATAAATGAAAGGTAGCGGTAGTTTATCACCAGAGATCACAGATAGCTCAAGCATTTTTTTGTTAAAGTGCACTGATGCAAAATCATTCAATAGCAACTCTACTTTCTTGAGACGCATTTAACTACAATCCTCATGGCTTCATTGAAGAAAAGTGATATGAAAGGGAGATAAGCATTCACCTAATTAGACAAATTGAGATAAGCATTCACCGTGATTGTTCGTGCAGCGAGCGCAGAGAAAGGAGATAATAAGCGAGGAGGTGGAGAACCGGAAGAAAAAGGAGGAGAAGAGATGTGTACCTTTTGTAGTGCGGAAGTTGCAACCGCCGTGTGTGCACGATTCGTAGCTTGCAACCGCCGTGGATGGCGTTTAGCGAGCTCAGTGAGTTGCCGAGTGAGCCGACGCATGGTTAGCTAGCACGCAACATCGTGGTCGGGTGGCGCGCCGCTCGCCGCCTTGCCGCCGCCGCCGCCGCCCTCGTCCCTTCCATTCTTGTCTCCCCTCACGCGAACTCATGAATCAAGAAACAGGAATAACACAAAGCTCACCCGAACCGAAGAAACACAAAGGAACTTGATCTCAACTTGCTCAACCAGGGCGGCGATGGCGAGCGCCGACGGGCGATGGCGGCTCGGCCGGCGGCGTGACCCAAGGTGGCGGCGCTCTCCGGCAGCGGCGGCGCGCTAAGTGGCGTGGTCCGGCGCGGCGGCGGCGAGCTCGAGAAGGTGGCGCGGGCCGGTGGGTCCATCGCGGGCGGCGAGGCCCGACGGCGGCGGCGTGGCGGTGCTTTCGGGCGGGGCGCGCGCGGAGGTGTGGATCTGTGCGGGCTCCAACGGCGGCGCGTGACCGGGCGCTTCAAGGTGGCGGCGACGGTTTGGTGGCGGCTCGCGCGCGGCGTGGAGGCGGCTGCGGCGGCGGCGGCCCGGTTCAAGCGTCGGCCGGGCGCTGCGCGTACAAAGCGAAGCGGCTCGCGCAGTCGCGTGTGGGAGCGGGAGAGGCGCGGGTGGGAGGTCGGCCGATGCAGCGGGGCGTGAGTGAGAGTCACGGCAATGCGCTAGGGTTACGGCTTGTTGTCGTCCCGCGCGAGAAATCTGAGCCATTGATCAGATCGGACGGACGTGGTTGATAGTAGGACGGACGACCGTCACCAACTCCTTCTTTTAAGTAGTAGAGATTTGAAGTTATTCAATAGCATATAACGAATTACCTCTTAAATTACTAGTGGTGGTTACAATTTTAGCCCACACGCATTGAAAATTGTGTCATAACTATTCCCAGTTCCAAAGAGGCGATTGGTAGTTTGTGATTTTCTCTAACTAGAGTAAATTAATCATTTTTTCTTTGCAAGAATTTTTTTTTCTTTGTTGACTGAACAAAATCAGTATTTTCATCGATCCATTCATCTGGCATGCATGCATCCTTGTCCAACACATCCAACTAGTAATGTTTGTGCTCCGCACGTCTCACTTTTTTTTTGTTCCTTTTCGTTTCAGGGATAAATGAACACATGCAAATAATTGTAATGAATGAAGGAACAAAATACATAATACGTTTTTTTTCAGAGTTTGCAATCTTTTTTCTTTGACATTAGCAAAAAAAAAAAAATTTGAAACACAAGCAAATAGTTTTTTTTGTTGAGAAAATTGCATTTTAGGCCTCTAAACCTGTGAGGTTGTGCCACTTACCTCTCTGAAGTTGTATTTTACTTTCTCAGCCTCCTGAACTTGCAAGGTTGTACTACTTAGCTCTCTAAACTTGTATTTTACTTTTTCAGCCCCCTGAACTTGCGAGGTTATACTACTTAACTTCAAACTTGCGTTGAAGCGAAACTCGTCGGGTGCGATGTCGGCGAATTCGTCTACTCTGAGTCCCGTGGACTCATCGCCGCCCCGTTCCAGCCGTGTTCATCGTCCCCGTCACCTCACGTCGACAAGAACGAATTCTTCGAGCCCAGGAACGCAATGTGCTCGCATCTTCGTCGGAGCTCCACTGTCGCAGCTTGTCTCCTTTGAGTCGGTCGTGAGAGAGCAGGGGCACAGTTTTTCTCTCTCTCACGGTAATTTGTCAGCTCAGCCTTTCCCTATTAGCAAACGGCTAAATAGACTTCGTGTAAGGTGAGTAGCTTCTACTTTGGCACTGGGAATGTATTTCTCTCTCACGGCCGACTCGAAGGAGGCAAGGACAGTGACAAGTTGCGACAGTGGAGCTCCGGCGAAGACGCAAGAACGGTGTGTTCTCGGGCCCAAAAAATCTATTTTTGTCGGCATGAGCTACGACAGTGAAGCTCCGGCGAAGACGGGATAACAGTGCGTTTTTGGGCCTAAAGAATCCGTTTCTGTCAGCGTGAGGTAACGGGACAATGAACATGATCGAATCGGGCGATGAGTCCACCGGACTCGGAGGGGACGAAGTCGCCGGCATTGTATCCGACGAATTTCACTTCAATGCAAGTTCAAGGAGCTAAGTGGCACAACCTCGCAAGTTCAAGGGGCTGAGAAAATAGAATGCAAGTTCAGGGAGCTCAGTGGCACAACCTCGCAAGTTCATAGGGCTGAGAAAGTAAAATGCAATATCAGAGAGCTAAGTGGTGGGCTGGGAAAGTAAAATGTAATATCAGAGAGCTAAGTGACACAACATCGGAAGTTCAGAGACTTATAGTACAAAGAAGCATGACCAAGCCTCAACCATCAAACATTTAGATATAATTTCCCCTATATTCTGATTATTTATATTTTCTTTTGTCAACGTTGACATTCAAATGGAAATGATACATAAACAAATCGATTGTAATGAATGAAGGAACAACAAAAATGCACAAAATATTTCTTCATAATTTATTTGTCTTTATGCTGCATTTTTAATTAACAATGGTGTTTTAAATGGTACTCCCCCTTTCAGAAATATATAACATTTTAGAAAGCGTTCGGTCAAACTTCATTAACTTTGACCACTAATATATAAAAAAACTATTTGTATTGGTAATACGAAAATGGTATCATTCGATTTGTCATGAAAAATATTTTCGTAATATAATTATTTTATATTATTTTATGAACATAGTTGCATGTTAAAACTTCTTGAATTGAAGGAGTAGTCGGTACGACCGTTTCGGTTAGTTGCAACCTTATAACATGTGCTTCAATAGTTTTCATGCTTGTCCTCTATCGATGTGGTGTCAAATAGACTAAGCACTGTTCCATTTTCTATGTTCTTTCATAGAGGTTTAAAGAAGATTACTTGTGAGTCATTAGCGCCGTGATAAGAGCCAAATTACACGCATTACGATGTCCCTATCGCAGGGACCGGATGAAGTAATCGCCATGTATAGCAACAGTACGTGCTACTGACCAACTTCCATGTGTCGATGTGGACCATGTCAGTATGTGGTTGTGCTTCAAGAACACATCGCGCTTACAATTGTTGTACTTATCCTCTCTTTTTTCCTTGCATGGTATCAAAATCATGGTTAAATTTCGTCATTTTGTTAACAATTGAAGCTTCATTCTTTGCACCACAGATGCATGGAGGGTTAATTAGAAGTAAAGCAGTGTCGAAACGGTGCGACAATGAGACTAATAAAGAAAAAAAATAATCAAGTCATGTGGCAAGAGAAACATAGGAGCTTGGTACCCCATCTTGTCCTCCTTTACCGTGAGTGTACAGGGACATGCCTCTCGCCCTCTCTCTCTTTTCTTCACCAAGTTTGAGAAAGTTTTCAATGTATATACTATTCTGAATTATTCTACTCCAATTCTTAACAAAAGCAATAAAATCCTTTTCTAAAAGTATATTCTCTGTTTCTCTAAAAAAAAAGTATATTCTCTGTGATATAATAATAATTCTATATATATTTGTGGAGAGGTGTTTTTTTTTTCTGTGATAGTTTGGTGGAGGACAGTTAGAGCAATAAGTAGGGTAGAAAAAAAAATTGAAAATACTTCCTATCCGGTAAACGAAGGCACATGGCAATATGGTCCCATATTTCTCCATCACTGATGTCTGGTTTTTATGGGGGAAGGATATGCATGTTAGCTTTGACCCAATGTTTCAAAACATCCCCATTTGATTCCTTGTGACATGGCGAAAATTGTGGGGCATTAATCCTTAATTTAGGATGTGAAAAGTAACAGACGGTTCACCAAACTTAGTGGTGAACGGTGAGTGCAAAAGATGATTTGGGAGATTTTTCTTTGTCGTATGTATTCATGCCCTCTCGCTTTAGGGGTGAGTCTCTGTCAGGATGACAATGGAATATGATCTACGCAACCAATGCAAAGCTTAGCCTAGAGCATGGGCCATTGGGGTTGCCTACGTAGGTGATAGATGCAGTTGTCTCCTAAATCCCGCTGTCCTTTTCCAATGTTGGGCAAAATTGTCACCTAAAATTCTTGGAAATCTTGCTCGAAAACATATCTAGGTGGTTGCACTTGGGTTCATCTGATTTTATCTCTGAAGTTGCACTATATTTTTTTTCGTAACCAACAATATAGAGAACAATATTGGATATTAGATATGAGAGTAATATTGCTAAATATTCTGTGGTAATGCATAGTAGCACTATTACAAATCAACAGTTTGTTTAGCTGCGGTTGTTTCTGCATTTTTGGAAAAAAAATGCACCGATATCGGTGCGGGTAATCCAATATTTGTTTGATATATTTTTTTCTTAATCTGTGCTGCTAGTTTGTATCGTCGCGGCACTGCCATCACCGTCAAGAGAGAAGAGAAAGAGTCCACAAGACAATGCGCATGCTACACAAGAAACAAAAAAGCAGCTGTTATATAAATTGCTACTAACCAAGAGCAAGCTCAGCGCTGCCCAGCGCCAACAAAAACCAGCTGGAAAAACGACCAAACCAACGGCAGCGGCACAGTACTACTACATACATAATGGAAAGCAAACGGAGCACAGCCGAACGCGGTTTCGCGACTCAACACAAACGCTGTCGTCTTAAGCAAATCTTTGGCTTTTCCCTTGCTCAATTTCCGGTTAAGCCGCTGCGTAATAGAGGCAAGGAAGGAAGGAGTGCGTTTGGTGAAGAAAGATGGGCGGAAGACACAGCGGCGGACCCAAGGTTTCTAGATGGATATTCGAAGTTCATAAAATTTTGTTCAATGAAAAAGATGTCAAAGTCCACATCAGCCAATATCAATGTACATATTGTTCATGCTAGAAACAACATCTTGAAATAATTTAGATAAATATTAGGTGTAAGAAGTGGTATGTATCAAGTTAGTTGCGTGACCATTATAGGAGATGCAATATTATTTTTGAAAAAATTATAGAGGAGATGAAAAATATGGGAACATAAATTGCTAATCTTATTGGCCTTACAGGTTTTAGAAATACATTGGAAAATTCATTCTTTTACATTTTTCTCATAATAAAATGTACATATTGTTCAAAAAAAGTACAAGTTATTCAAATCCTAAGAAACAAAAAAAAATCTCAATAACTTTTGCACCAATTAAACTAAAAAGAGAAAACAAACAAAATCACAAGGGTGTGAGGAATTGAACTCAAGAGTTAAGACCTAGGCTTGGAGAGAAAGACCTAATGACCAACTGGCTTTGTCAGACTACTATTGATTTTTACAACCGTTTTGGGTGTTCATCTTAACACACATGAACTACGGTAGATCCGCTCCTGTGAAGACACGATGGAAATGTATAACTAATGCTCATTCGTATGATCCCACACAACTTAAGAGCATCTACAATAGTTTGTTTCTTAACATGTTACTAAGAGAAAAGATAGTACTCAATCTAATAAAAAGAAATAAGGCTTCTAATGGATTGTTTCTTAAGCTTGTATCTAAGACTTTAATTGTTACAAGTGTGCATGACCCACAAAACGAGTTTTTAGTAACAACCAAGTCTCCAACAAGTATTTTGTTATTTCTTGTGTCTTGGTATCAACAACTTGGTTGTTTCTTCATCTAGTAATAAGTCCAACTTCTCTCCCCACCATCTCTCCTCAATATCACATAAATACTAATGTGTTCAACCCTTACTAACAAGTGATATGGACTATTGTAGATGCTCTAAGCATGACATGCTCACACAACCAAAAACCCTTTTATCGTAGATTCTTCTAGAAATTTGTTTCGAGGAGTGCTACGGTGCTCACCCAAACAATTAAAAAGAATAAATTTTAAAATCATAAAACCACACTACTCTTGACAAGACCATTAAAGAACCACACTTGAAGGACATATTTTGAAAAACCACACAGAACCACACTTTAAGGATAGATTTCGAAGAACCACACTTACTGTTACATAACATTTCACAAAACCACTCATATGCAACAGGCATGACACTCCGGATCCACTCGTCAGACTCACAAGATTGCATTGTTGCCGTTTGCTGATGTGGACGAAACTGCCACGACAGATGGAGATTAACATGTAGGAGCCCCTTGCTTAGACCCATCAGCTACGCAAAACAACTGCACCTAAGTGACGGTTAATTTGGGTTATTTATGTCCCTAAGTTTAATTTGGGTAGTTTTTAATTTATGAGATGCTTCGTCACAAAACTACACACAACTCATCAAAATAATTAGAAAGCTACACATTTCACATAGTTACAAATATCTTTTTTCTGTCACCATATCAATTATACTTGCAAGTGGGTCCCACGTGTCATATTCCATCGCATGTAACGGGAATGAACAAATGTGCAGTTTATTGAAACGTTATGCCTAAATATATGTAGTTTTGTGAAATACAAACTTTAATATGCGGTTTTATGACAATTATGCCAAAATAGGTATAGTTTTGCGCAAATTACACAATTTTAAACATCATCAAAGGGCTAATTTGCAACCACCAACTACTCCAGTACTAACATTTTTGTTTGAGTTCTGTGCAATGCAGTTTTTTAGAGCCTAGAAGTACTACTCGGTCCGTAATGCCAATTGATGACAGAAACGGTACGGCTTGGACGATTTCACCGAGCAGCTGTCTTCGCTTTGCGCTACATATACCTTCTTGTTTGTGTAAATTGTTGAGGGGAACTACAAGTTGACATTCCGGGAAAAAAAAAAACTACAAGTTGACGTATAATTTGTAAAGCTGGCCAAAAGTCGACTGTGCCGTACGCGTCGCGGAATAAAAAGTAAGGGCATCTTTGGATTATAGGATTTTTGGAGAATTTTTGAAGGAATTCAATCATATAGGAAAGCCCTTTGGAACAAATGATTGAGCTCAAAGGATTCCTATGAAGTTCCTATAGAGTGACTCGTTCCATAAGAATTTTGGAGGAATTCTAATATGAGGTTGAGCCTTATGGAAAAAATTCCTCGGTGTCTTCTTCCATACAGACTCTCTCCTCAAATCATGCAAAATTCCTGTGAAGCATCTAAACACCACTTTTGAATCGATTCTTCTGTTTTGGGATCCTATAGGATTGTACTGTGTTACTATGCAATTCCTGTGTTTTTCATTTCCGTACGTTTTTTTTAATATTATTTTCTGCATTCCTAAGATGCCCTAAAGCACTATTTGCAAAAACGAAACGATGCGATGGGAAAGGAAAGGTTGAAACGGCAGAAGAACACTGTATAAGCGGGCCGCCGATCGACTCCATGTGCAACTGTGCGTGATAGCGTCCAACCTCCAACCGCCTAGTGGCTGCCATCCAACAGGTGTTGTGTTGGGCTGGCTAACTCGTTTACTCAGGTCAAGAGATTAGGAGAGCTCACATAAGGCTGGCTGGTCCCATCCCACTAACCGGCCATGGCCTCCCACTTCATTGCACTTGATTAGTTCATTTGCTTGGGTTATGTTGACAATAGTGCACTGCACTAATGGTGTTTTGTTAGCATGATAGAGATGCCACACACACAGGAGTGTTAATTAACTACTTGTTATCCAACTGATAAATCAGCTCAGCTCACTTTTGGCGAAAGATTTCTAGTTATATATATCACATCAGATGCAGATCCAGTTATATTGCACCACGATAGCACCGAAAGCAATCTAAAGAGTAGCACACAGAATAACTTTTTTGAGGGCTTAACATAGGGAAATTCATGTTTAGTGTCATGCTGAAACAGATGACATTATATGTAATTCGAGTTGACATGTAGAGAACTAACTCTACACTTAGCATGTTTGGTCTGATGAGGATTTTGCTGCATGTTCCCCCAAATTGTTTTCCTACTAGAACGTTTGTTTTCCTACTAGAACGTTTTCACGCACTCCGCCTGCGCCAACGTGATAGCAGGGGAAAATCCTTTTTTTGCCAGCTATATTTATAGAGAGTACTTGAGGTTTTTCGGTTTGTGAAAATCCTTTGATATCTCATTTTGATCTCATGCATTGAATCTAGATCTAAGTTCAAAATTTGAGTACTATAGCAAAAATTTATATATTTATGTGTTAAGGACTCGTGATATCAGGGTCAAGTCAATTTACAATGCAATATAGTTAGATCTTGACAGCAAACAGTGGTAAGAAATAGTGTGTGCGGAGGGGCAATGCAGTGTTTGTAACAAAATGGTATTTACGTAAAGCTAAGACATTGTGTGTAACATAGTGCTGTGTATGGACAAATAATGCGATGTCTGGTACTGATCTATAGAATCCGTAGGTATGGAAGCATATGACATGTATAAACAATACTAAGTAGTGATGATAAGTGTACTAACACAACAGGAAAAGGAACACCTACATACAGCATTAGGTGTAATGTCTTAGAAACATACTTGAGCAGTACAGGTTGGTTTAAGAAACAGACATGTTTAGCGGGCATTAGCCTACATGTTTATACTCTTTTTTTCCAGAAATGCTTGGCCTGATGTAGTTTACCGAAAGGTGTAGCTTTTCGTTGTGAAGTCATTGCTTAATGCTTATAGACAAGTCTCCTCGGTTGATCCAAGCAAAAGATTTGGTTAGCATATTTTCGGAAAGTTGAGAAGAAAAGCTGCTTCGACAATATTAAAAAACACATGATGCAGAATAAAGTACTAAGGTGCTAGTCATATGGTCACGTCTAGCACAAGCTGATCCTTGACGGCACAAACATTTTATGCATATTACCAAAATTTCCTTAAAAATGATATATATATGACATAAAGATAAAAGTACAAAATAGTTTTTAAAAAGAGATCATACAAGAAGCGACAGGAACACGAATTCAGCAAGGAATGCACTTTTTATATGCTTTTATTTGGCATCCATGCACCATTTGGCATCCATACTGCTTTCTCTTGGTCCTGCATCAACACCCACACCCATCAGCAATTTAGTCATATACTAATCAGCATGAGACCTCCAATGCTACATCTATCATGAACAATGTGAAAACCAACATTTAGTCATATGATCTACATTAGCATCTTGCTGTTTTTTCAATTCATGTATCAATGATTTTTGCTAGCTGATTTCTCACGGGTTTATTGCTCACCTTGTGTTTCGCTTTGGTCTCTGCAGATTGTGTGTGACTGTCGGCAACATATCTCCTATTGATGTGATAACACAGGTTCCCATACTCTGTGAAGAAGCCAATATTCCTTACGTATATGTTCCTTCAAAAGAGGTATTTATGCTGCTCTGCACCTGCATTGTTCAGCCCCAATTCCTTGTAATCACTTGGCAAGAAAAAAAAACGCTTGTTATGATCAGTCTACTAAGATATGACAATCAAAGTATCGCATACGTATCCCTAAACCAAGTGAAACATGCAGTGTGAAATTAGAAAAGGAAGTAGTCTGTATTTTTTTATTGGTCTTTCACATGTTGATTCAAAATTTCCATTGTTGAATGGGCAATGGGGATATCATCTATGAATAGCTACATTTAGATTTTAGTTCGCGTTTTACAAGGAATTCCCCTAGCCTGAACTTTGTTGGAATTTTGAAATGAAACCAATTGTCTTCTTCGCTGTTTTGCTTCCCTTCTAGGCGACAGTACTTGAATGAAAAACAAAAGGTTGTTCCTTGAGCATGCAGGAATCAAACAGCTGATTTACTAAACATAGAACTACTTCGATGGAACCCACAAATACTGGCTAATCATGGTTAATTGGGGATATCAGCTTCTTCCAAAAGTGGTAATTGGGGAGATTAGCTCTACAACTCCCAGTGTGTCCATGTTTTGTTATGTAAATAATTCATCTTTCTTTTGTCAAGATCAACAGTGAGGTCCTATCACGTGCATTTTGAAAATGGGGGATTGGTTCATATACCCTCCTGAACTTTCAATTCACCTCAATGACATGTGGGGTCACCATTCAATGACATGTGGGTCACAAATCTAAGGAGGGTATATGATCAAATTTTCCTTGAAAATAGCTGAACTAATTCAAGCAATTTGTCACAAAGGGCGAGCACGTGACCTTAGATTAGGCAAAAAAAAAAAAAAAATCTGGACATACCTCAACAACTTTGAGTGTGTAGATGTCTTGCTATGTAAATAATTGTGCATCCTTCTTTTGATAGGATAAATAGTAAACTCCTATCACCTGCACTCCTAAAATAGGCGAAGTAATTCAAGCAACCTATCACAAAGGCAGAGTTCATGACTTTAGATTAGCCCAAAAAACAGGGATGTTCTTCTGCTACGCGGTAGCAGATGGGTTATGTAGATAGAGATACTTGGCGAAAATGTATACAGACTATAAAAATAAAAGTGCTATGCAATCACAACATAACAATCATCTAGACATCTGGTGCAAATGTATACACACTGTAAAAGAAAAGTGGTACGCAATCACAACACATCAATCGTCGTCATAAAAACTAATCAATCACGACGATGTCAATCAGCGTATTGTACCGAAAAAAGAAACAAACGTAACATACATGAATCTGTGCTGATCTAATGTATTTGTGGACAGAAATGACGCCTAGATCGAAAAGCAAACCATAGCACAAAAAATACATGGATGATCTGGAAGACATGAGCTGCAGAGGAGAGGTGAATGGAGTTTCTACCTGAAGGCAGTTCATTTCAACGCTACTAATATCTATATCATGAGCTGGGCAAATATTAGTATAGTCTTAGTCTGTTACAGAAGAACCAAAGTTGGAAAGTTGGTTGAAACCTGCCGAAATCTTTCTTTGGAAGCTTCAGCTTGCTTCCTCAGGTCATCTGTGTTGAAATAGACCAGCATTGACACTGGAGGCTTCCTGTTGTTCCAGTCTTCTACACCCGCATCAACATGCTATGCAATCTATATGGAACCATGCACTATTGGTAGGACGGAAAGTTTCTGCAGTACATCAAAGAAAGGAAGAGGAGACATGTACCTTGAATTTGGTCAACCAAATTGGCACCCTTAGCAGCTTTTGTTCCCAATTAGCACCTCTACCTATGAGGCACGAGGATTGGCGATGGTGAAGCCATGGAGACGATTTGGTGGAGCTCCACGGCAGGCCAGATGGAGCTTACAGAAACCCGGTAGCGTAAGACATCACTATATAGATTCCATGCCTAGTACAAAGGTAAGTAGCACGCCTTGCCAATCCCATTAGCGGCATGTTTCTGAATATTCCTCATGGCAATCTCCCTGGGCAACATGTAGACCTTGTCTAGATCAACATCAATCCCAGAACCCTAACCCAGCCTCTCCCTGACCGCATTTCAGAACCTAAAAAAATCGGTTATAAACAAATATAGAACTATTAAGTATAATAGACGATTAGAACAGTAAGCTTACACTTTTTTGTGCAAGTTAAGTAGGAATTTTTTTTTCATCTGCTTATACAAAGTTAGAAATAGTGGATAGTGAAAAGTGGAAACGTTGTCTTAACAGCTGGACTAATCATATCCTTGTTTGACTATATTTCTAGAATAAATACTCATTCAAAGAGCAAATGTGCCATACGTAGTGCATAATTTTTTATAACCAATTCAAATAAGCACATAGCTAGTGGAGGATAATCCTCTTAAGAGCAAAAATCTTCTGCACTAACTGCTACTTGGGAATAGAAGAGATACCTCTACAGATTACTATGGTTAGAGTTGTACAGAGGTTAACAAACAGAATAAAATTGCTAGGAGATCAGAGTAATTTAAAAAGAAAGAAAAGGAAGCTGACGAAATAATAATATGTATCGCTAAAAAAAGAAGGAAACAACAATACTTTCTTAGAGAGGAAAATCTGGTCAAGAAATAACAATTCACCTGACTATCACAAGTCGGGTAGTAGCTACCTCTTCTGCTACCATCAAGTACCATTACCATCGCATGAAAGAGGGTAAATTTCTCAACATGAGAAGAACTTCAGTAAAGGACAAAAGCAAATTATTGAATTAAAAAAAAGGCCTATGCACATGAAACATAACTAATCAGGCAACAACAGTAATTCTGATCTAATCCTACATGCATAGACTATCTGTATTAATATATGGCTACTGCACAACAACAACATGTTTTTTTTGTTAGTCGCTGGACTCTTACTATTGGTGATAGCAAGATCCTTACTCTCATGGAGAGGATGACACTTGGAGATGGGGCAATTTTTCTTGTATATTTCTCTTCACAATGCCATGCCAACTCGAGGGTTGGGGATACATATTTATAGGGCTAATCAGCCAAGCATATGCCAAGCATATGCCGAGCATATGCCAAGCATATGCTAGTCTAAGATGCTCTGTCCTAGATGCTGTGTCCTAGATGCTCTGTCCTAGATGCTCTGTCCTCTAAAGCTAGTCCTAAAGCTAGTCCAAGATGCTCTGTCCAAAGATGCTGTCATAAAGAGATGCTAACCGCTTGATCAAGGATCTTTGTCCTTGAAGGGCGGCAAAAGCCAACACAGAGACTTATCCATCAATCTCCCCCTAAGTCTTGTGTGTCTCCTTGTGAGGAATCTGAGCCATCCCGATCCTAGAGCAGAGCGTCGTCCTTGATTTCCACGCCGGAGGCGTCCCCAAACTTGACAGAGCCTCGAACGCCTGAGTCACGCTCGGAGAAGAACTCCCGCCGCCCGGTCATGTGGTGGGTGTCGCGGTGTCGAGCACCACCCGCGGTCTTCTTTGTTGCGGAACTTTCGCCGAGGAGGCGTGTGCTTTTAGCTCGTCAAGGTGGAGGAGAGCCGTTGCGGCGGTGCGCTGAGGTAGTTCGATGCTCGCTGAGCAATGAGCGAGCGTTGTTCCTCCTCCTCCGCCTGCGCGACGTGGGCCTGGCCGCGTCGTGGCTGTCGACAATCCCTGGCCCAATGACCAAGCTTGCCGCAGTTGTAGCAAGAGTCGTCTCGTGCCGGCTCTTGCTTGCCAGCGGCGCCGCCCTGGGCGCCTCCACGGTCATCACCCTCGGCACGTCCTCGTGCCCATGCCTGGGCGTCTTTGCGCGGCTTGCCGCGCTTGCCACGCATGCGGCCGCCTGTCGTGGAAGAAGGCTCCCCCTTCTTCCTGTCACCTTGGCCGGCAGCCCACTCCTCCCGAGTGAGGAGGAGCTTCCCGCCAATGGTGACGGGTCCCGAGAGAGACTGTGGCTCATCACTGTTGACGACCTTGAGGCGACCTATCGCCTCCTCGATCGACATCGTGGAGAGGTCCAGCAGAGACTGGATCGACTGAGCCATCTGCTTGTACTTCTCGGGGACGCAGCGAAAGAGCTTCTCGACAGCTCTCTCCTCGCTGTAGGTGTCGTCGCCAAACTGTACCAACTTCTGCAGCAGAGTGTTGAGACGGAGAGCAAAGTCATCAACGTCCTCACCTGGCTTGAAGGCCAGGGTCTCCCACTCCGTGCGAAGTGCCTGCAGTGTGGACTTGCGGGCGCGGTCGCTGCCGATGCGTGCCGCAGCGATGGCGTCCCAAGCCTCCTTGGCAGTCCGCTTGTTGGAGAGCGAGAACTGCATCTCGGCGAGACTGCAGCGATGAGGGCATCCAGCGCCCGTCGATCCTGGTCGTAGTCGGCGTCGCGCCGCACGGACGCCTCCCACATGTGCGTGCACAGAGCCTCACCTTCATCACCGCGGCCCACTCGACGTAGTTGGCCTTGGTGAGGGTAGGCCACCCACCGCCGGGGCCGGCGTCCCTGACAACAGCCTGGAACCCGTGGTAACCACGGTACCGGTCCGGGAGAGAGCCACGCTGCCTGTGAAGGCCGCGCTCTCTATCGACCCGTCTGTCGCCGTTGTCGTCGCGCGCTCTTCGAGCGCCACCTCGCGCGCCTCCTCCAGAGCGCCACCGCCGCGTCGCGCCTCCTCGAGCGCCACCGCCGTCGCGCGCCTCCTCGAGCGCCAGAGCGCCATCCTCGAGAGCGCCATCGCGACCGCGCTGTCTGATTGCCGCCAAGCTCGTGGCGTGCGCGGCTGCCCCACGCGCTGCTCGCCTCGCGCTGCCTCCTCTCCAGCAGCTCAAGGTCGCGTCGGCGCTATCATCGCGAGAGATGGAGCTGCTGCTGCCGCCGCCAGACCTTGACCTCTGCTGCGCCGCCGCGCTGCATCTGCCGCCGCTTCTTGCTTCCACCTCGCCACAGCTGCCGCCGCTCGCGCTGCCGGCCTCGGCGCCCTTTGCGCCATGCGGCGGTCTCTGCGCGCTTCCGCTCATGCTGCTTGCGCGAGCTCGGCCGTCGGCCCGACGCCGCGTGCTCGAGGCGGCCGAAGGCCGAGGCGCCCTGCGGACATGGCGCTACTAGGGGTGTTGCGTGGAGAGGGCTGCCGACGAGCTCTGCCGTCTCGGAGAGGAGTGGCGTGGGCGGCCGCCGCTGCTGCTTGCTCTGGGCCAATGGGAGGCGAGGCGGAGAAGGAGATGAGCGAGGAGATGCTCGGGCTACGAGGATAGTATAGCTCTAATACCACTTGTTAGTCATTGGACTCTTACTATTGGTGATAGCAAGATCCTTACTCTCATAGAGAGGATGGCACTTGGAGATGGGGCAATTTTTCTTGTATATTTCTCTTCACAATGCCATACCAACTTTGAGGGTTGGGGATACATATTTATAGCGCTAATCCGACCAAGCATATGCCAAGCATATGCTAGTCTAAGATGCTCTGTCCTAGATGCTCTGTCTAGATCTCGTGTCCTAGATGCTCTGTCCTAGATGCTCTGTCCTCTAAAGCTAGTCCTAAAGCTAGTCCAAGATGCTCTGTCCAAAGAGATGCTAACCGCCATCAAGGATCTTTGTCCTTGAAGGGCGGCAAAAGCCAACACAGAGACTTATCCATTAATCTCCCTAAGTCTTGTGTGTCTCCTTGGAGGAATCTGAGCCATCCCGATCCTAGAGCAGAGCGTCGTCCTTGATTTCAACGCCGGAGGCGTCCCCAAACTTGACAGAGCCTCGAACGCCTGAGTCACGCTCGGAGAAGAACTCCCGCCGCCCGGTCATGTGGTGGGTGTCGCCGGTGTCGAGGCATCACCCGTCGGTCTTGCTGTTGCCGGAACTTTCGCCGAAGAGGGCGTGTGCTTTTGGCTCGTCAAGGTGGAGGAGAGCCGCTGCGGCCGGTGCCGCTGGAGGTAGTTCGATGCTCGCCTGAGCAATGAACAGAGCCGGATGCTCCTCCTCCTCCGCCTGCGCGACGTGGGCTGGCGCGTCGTGGTGTCGACAATCCTGACCCAGTGACCGTGCTTGCCGCGGTTGTAGCAAGAGTCGTCTCGCGTCGGCTCTTGTTTGCCGCGCCGCGCCGCAGGTGCCTCCACGGTCATCACCTCGGCGACGTCCTCGCGCCCATGCACGGCGTCTTTGCGCGACTTGCGCGCTTATCACGCATCGCGGCCGCTCGTCGCGGAAGAAGGCTCCCCCTTCTTCCTGTCACCTTGGCCGGCAGCCCACTCCTCCCGAGTGAGGAAGAGCTTCCCGCCAATGGTGACGGGTCCCGAGAGAGCCTGTGGCTCATCATCGTTGACGACCTTGAGGCGACCTATCGCCTCCTCGATCGACATCGTGGAGAGGTCCAGCAGACCGGATCGACTGAGCCATCTGCTTGTACTTCTCGGGGACGCAGCGAAAGAGCTTCTCGACAGCTCTCTCCTCGCTGTAGGTGTCATCGCCGAACTTTACCAACTTCTACAGAGAGTGTTGAGGCGAGAGCAAAGTCATCAACGTCGTCACCGCTTGAAGGCGGGGTCTCCCACTCCGTCGCGAAGTGCTGCGGTGTGGGACTTGCGGCGCGGTCGCCGCCGTCGCGTGCGCGGCGATGGCGTCCCAAGCCTCCTTGGCGATCGCTTGTTGGAGAGCGAAGCGCATCTCGGGCGGGATCGCGGCGATGAGGGCATCCAGCGCCGTCGATCTGGTCGTAGTCGACGTCGCCGTCACGGGTTGCCTCCCACATGTGCGTGCACAGAGCCTCACGTTCATCACCGCGCCCAAGGTCGCGTCGCCGCATCGGCGAGATGGAGCTGCTGCTTGTTGCGCGCAGACCTTGACCTCTGCGCGGCGCGCGCCGCGCCGCATCTGCCGCCGCCGCCGCTTCCACCTCCGCCTGCCGCTGCCCGGCTCGCCGCCACCGACCTCGGCGCCCGCTGCGCGCGCTGCGGTCTCTGCCGCTTCGCTGCGCGCTTTGCAGCGAGCTTCGGCCGTCGGCGACGCCAGCATGCTCGAGCGGCCGAAGGCCGAGCGCCTGCGGACATGGCGCGCTCTGAAGGTGTTGCGTGGAGAGAGGGTCGCTTCGACGAGCCGCTGCCGTCTCGGAGAGGGTGGCGTGGGCGGCCGAGCTGCTGCTTGCTCTACCACGGCTTTCTTCGAGGCCGGAGAAGGAGATGAGCAAGAGATGCTCGGGCTACAGGATAGTATAGCTCGATACCACTTGTTAGTCATTGGACTCTTACTATTGGTGATAGCAAGATCCTTACTCTCATGGAGAGGATGACACTTGGAGATGGGGCAATTTTTCTTGTATATTTCTCTTCACAATGCCATGCCAACTTTGAGGGTTGGGGATACATATTTATAGGGCTAATCACCAAGCATATGCCAAGCATATGCTAGTCTAAGATGCTCATATGCCAAGCATATGCTAGATGCTCTGTCTAGATGTTGTTCTAGATGCTCTGTCCTAGATGCTCTGTCCTCTAAAGCTAGTCCTAAAGTTAGTCCAAGATGCTCTGTCCAAAGATGCTGTCCTAAAGAGATGCTAACCGCCAGTCAAGGATGCTGTCCTTGAAGGGCGGCAAAAGCCAACACAGAGACTTATCCATCATTTTTATCATAGGAACAGACTTGAGGAGCCGGTGCTTGAGGGAAAAAATGCAAACAGAACAGGAAGTCAGAACTGTAAAAAAAACATATTATGCAGCAGAATTATGGCAGTGCCTACAAAACAATTTGCGCTCGGATTTCTCCGATGTCAGTGTTCACAAACTGGCTGAAGCTCATAAAAGAATATACACCATGTATAATCCGAGAATGGAACAACCTAGGGAAGACATGCGGACTTCTATGATGTCAATTATGCGGTACGCCACGTGAAGCTGCAAGAAAAACTTATAATAAACGATGATAGCCTATAAGGGATCTTGGACACACAACATTGTCACTAAGGCACAGAGTTGGTAACCGGCTATTCTTCAAGCTAATAGTAAAAGGAAAGTGTGTTCATATTTTTCATAACCTATGGATTGAGATGATCATAAAGGGAGACAATCGAACAACGACTCGTCCTGATCCACCTTTCAAGATGAGCTATAGAAACAGAAACACAATCTAACAACGAATCGTGCACAAATATCTGAAGGTGCTAATCAGACCTGGCGTCGAAGAAGGAGCAAAACAATGACCGCAAAAAGGTCCCATGTGCGAATCATCTAACATTTCAGTGTATCACTGTTCAGGAACAACATCACCATAAAACAATGGAACTCATTCCTAATAGTTCTGGAGACCTCCGCTTGTTCATCCATTCTTCCATCCAAACTGTCAAGGCGTTGAGCAAGCCGCTATCTCTTGTTGCCTAACAACAATCGAATTGAAAAGTCGACATATGAAGGAAAGGTACCCTGACTAAGGAAGGATGTAGCATAGAGGAAAGTAGAGCACAACGCTTACCATCTCTAAACTGACGGTGGATGAGGTTGATGTCGTTCCTGTCGGCGCCGGACCCCAGCGTGGAGGCGAGCGTGCACAGATCTAGAATCAACCGTAGGCCCCAAACAGCAAGCGTCGTCCCCCACAACAGCATTACGTCGAACACCTTGAAGGCAAGGACGCGAAGACGTTTCTCTCTGGTAGCGATCGCTGGACATGGTCGTCGTCGCGATGGCGAGGAGGAAGGCTACAAACCTGGCGCACGGTTGCTTCATCCGGATGCGCCTGGGAGAGAGGAGGCGAGGCGTCGTGAGGCGTCCGGAGGCGCGCGGGAGAGAGGAGGCCAGAGCTGGTGGTGCCATGGTGTCGGGCAGGAGGAGATGGCTGAGAGGAGGAGGAAGAGGAGGGCGAGGACCGGAGGTGGAGAGCAGGGCGGAGGCGATGCGGTCAGAGGAGCATGGGAAAGAGGAGGCCAGAGGCGAGGTGGCGCAAGGCATGGCGACCGGAGGCAAGGCGACGCGAGGAGGGGCGACCGTGGGCGCGCAGGATAGAGGAGGCGGGGAGGACGGCGGGGCGGCGACGAGGAGAAGGGGCTCCCATCGGCGTCCCCGCCACCACCAGGTCCCTCCACGTGACCCTCCTGCCACTCGCTGCGAAGGCCAGTGTCCCGGCTTCGAAGGCCACGGGCGGCTGGGGAGGAAGAGCGAGGGAGCGGCGACGGCTGGGGGGCACCGAGGCGGCTGGGGAGGAAGACAGAGGGGGCGGCAGCAGAGGAAAGGAGGGGGGGGGCAGACGGAGCGAGCGGCCAGTGGGAGAGGAAGAGGGAAACGAGCGAGGGAGGGGCAGTGGCGCATGACGGAAGGAGCGAGAAGCCGAGAGGAAAGATCGAGAGAGACGGGTGGCATTAGGTAGGGCTGGCGGCCTCACACATGACTCCGGCCGCGCGACGATCGCCAGCCGTCCAACGAAGATCCGAGGGCAGGCCTTTTTTGGAGCGACATGGCGGCGGCGAGAGATCGGCAATTCCACCAGCTTTAATAAAAGTATATATATATATATATATATATATGTATATATAGATATATTACTTCTTTTAAAGCCCGTAGAATCGCCGATCTCTCGCGTGACCACGTCGCCTTGCTCGGAGAGCCGCCCGATGGAGCTTTGTGCCTGCGATCGCGCGCGCTCGCTGCTTCCACGTCGATTCGTTCGATGACCTCCTTCCGCAGCCGTCCGATCGACCTCCGTGCGGCTCGCAGCGCTCCGTTCGATCGCACCCAGGCGGCTGTGTGCGCCACACCTCCCTTCTTCGGTTCGGTTCTCACCCCGTCTGGAAACGTCCCGAGTCCTGCATCAACCACTTCATCCCCCTCTCCACTGCTCTTCCCCTGCCCCCGCCACTCTCCTCCCCTTCGGCCGTGGCGCCCCCGCCGACCGCCTGCTCCACCGATGCTTGCGACGGCGCCCCCCGCCTCTTCTTCCATGCTGCCCCCGCACCACCTCCTTCACCGCTGTCTCCTACCTTCGCCTCCTTCTCCGACGTCTCCCTGCCTTCAGATCCACCGCCATTCTTCCACGCTGCAGCCGCACCACCTCCTCCACCGCCGCCTCCCACCTTCGCCCCTGTATCCGACGCTTCCTCGCCTTCATATCCGTCGCCAGGTGCCATCTCCCGCCGACCTACCCAACTCACCATTTGGGATGTCGCCCCCCTACCTAGCTCGCCGCTTGGGATGTCGCCGCCCCACCCACAGCCGCCTCCCACCGCCCTCCTCCTTGCGCATTGCCCGCTGCGCCAAAGCCGCCCTTCCATCCCTCTATAGGCGACCCCGGTGAACCCGGAACCGTAAATTGGTGAGGCACCAGATTCTTACAAAAAGTTTCAATCTTTCTATTGAATCGCCCAGTCACTTCTTGCAAAAAGTTTCAACCTTTCATTTCAGCAAAATTTATTTTGTATGCAGCTTGTTTAATGGACTCAATGTCGCTCAAAGGCTACGATTTTAGAATCCGTTCAGCTCTGTGAGACTTGCTACTTGGATTGTTCTTTGTAACTACAGGAACTTCTATTGATATGCAGGTACCCATTGTATCTGTTTTCATGTGAGCAACATGTTACGAGTAAACAACTGGCCTATGATCTGTATTGGCAAACATTACTTCATGTGTCGAACTGAGCAACATGTATAAGAGAGACTTAAATGCTTACATGTCCATTTGCATTCACTAACGCTGTCTAACTGAGCAACATGTATAGGAGAGACTTAAATGCTTGCATGTCCATTTGCATTCACTAGCACTTTCAGACAGTTGTTATGCTTGTTTTTTCTTAAATAGCTTTCAAAGTTCACTGTTGCATTTTCCTCTCATCGTTGAAGAAACACCGTTGCAGGTACTTATTGACTCATCTTGAGTTCTATCCTAATATGCAGCTTCTCATCCGAGAGTGGCCTAATGTTCTATCGCTCTTGGGAGGCCTTATTGCAATCAAGACATTGATAATTACTGCAATAGGGCCAAGAGTTGGACTAACTCTTCAAGAAAGCATTAGGATAGGACTGCTGCTTTCTCAAGGAGGCGAGTTTGGGTTCATTGTATTTTCTTGGCCAAATAGGTCTGTTTTTATTAGAAATTATTTATTTGTGTTGTTTTTGTCTGCTCAGCTGTCTTATTTTGGATCCTTAGTACCTACCTTGACTGAAACAGGTGAGAAGGCGAAAGCTACCCTGTTATTGCCAACCCTTCCCAAGTCATTGCCTTGCAGGGATAAGTATGTTTGTTCTTTTTTTTCTGCAGGGATAAGTATGTTTGTTCTTTTTTTTTCTGCATGTTTCGTTATCTTCTTATGAAAACTGTCGCTGAGTACAAGTCTTATGTTAGAGAAAAGGAGGAGATATCTGCATTTGTGAGGGATGCAATTTGCAGTGACCATTGTTTAGGACGCTGCCTTTATATTCAGGGTGTACCTGGTACTAGCAAGGTAACCAACCATCTTTTCCTGGCTGCTTTGATTGTTTGCTTTCCTCTGCTGTGGCTGAATGCTAAACAAGATTTTCTGCACCTGCATCATCGACCTGCAGAATATTAGTGTACGTGCAGTTATGAGGAAGCTGAGATCTGAACTAGATTCTGGAGCTCTGTGGACCTATTGTTTTATAGAAATTAATGGTCTTAAATTACCTTCTCCAGAAAATATCTACAATGTATACCAACTTCTACGTTCGTTGACCAATGACAAATCTGCCATACCTAAGCATAGCATGTGCATGCCCTCAAAAAGGAATTATAATGGCTACATATTTTCCAGATACGCAGGTTCTATGTGAACAGCTGAGTGGCATAGGGTGGGATGGAAAAAAGCTCTTCATTATTTAACCGAGCACTTTTCAGATGGCACTAAAATTGGAAAGCAAGCAAACCAACCAATTATTTTGCTCATTGACGTGCTTGATCTTCTTTTGATGGGAATTCAGTCGGCAATATATTTTAATTGAACTTATTAAGTAGTTGTGTAGCTCTATACTTTTTTTTTTGGAAAATTAATTAAAAAAATTGATATTGCAATATGTTTGACTTTCTGATTGTTGTTCAATATATGTTCACATTCATTGACATTTGAATTGATAGTAGAGGCCATTGGTCCTTTGTAAACTCATACCATCCTTTTAAAAATGATATGCCAATATCATTTTACAATACGTTAATGACAACAGGCTGTATCATACTGATCACCGTTGTGTTTTTGTATATTTTTTTTTTATGATTTTCGAAATCTGCATGTATTTTGGTTATACGGTCGTATCTATTAAATTGTTTACTCTTCCACAATTGCCGTTGAACTGTTTAGAATGCTACGCACATGCATTCTTCATATCGCAAGGCCTTTCTGCAAACTTAATTTTTTCGGTACAGCTCAAAACATCACCAGCGCGGCGAAGCGCGCCTTTTCTTCCTAGTATAGATTCAAAGGGCAAGCATGTGTCCGAGTTTGGTGGTTTTGGTAGGGACAGCTCATATAGTCATATATATACGTAATAGATATAGAGGCCAATATATACAGTTAGACGATAAGATGGTATCCATTTGCTGGGTTGGCCCGATGGACAAAATCGAGTTGGATCGTTGTGTGAACTCATGCTGCTATGCAAAGAATGGAATATGGATGATGGTCAGGTTGGACAGCTCTTTAATAGGCCTCCACTCTTGCAGCGCTATGCACACCTGTACCTAACCTTGGAAGGATGCATTAGGATTTGGGACGTAATTACTAATTAGTAGATTTTCCACACATCATAGGTGAGTAGGTTTTATCATAATCGATGTCGGGTGTCTACGTGAACACTTGTGTTATAAGCCTCATTTTATATCTTACACCTGGTTGTTCTCATTTCTCTTCCGGATAAAAACCCATTTGGATCCTACAAGGAACACTTTTGGAGGTGTTCAGGCAACAGGACCAAATACTTTCATTTTATTTAGCGAGTGTAATTCTGCCTTAATTGTTTTTTTTTTCATTTGACTCAATCTAAGCGTTTCTGGCACTTTGCCATTGACTTAGGTTCTGGATCTAGTTCAAGAGTTTTAGTAATTTTAGAGACAAAGTATATGTCGACAACTATAGTCTTTCTTTTATATGACTCTCCCGAGTCTACATAATTTGTGATAATTTCTTCATTTATTTCTTCCAGCTCCTCATGATTTTCCACAATAGTGGAGTCTTGGTGTTCCGATTTCCCAACGTCAAATTGTGCACTCAAATTTTCGCTGGGGTTACTATCCTTAAGATGGATCACTTCATGGATTTTTTTCAACATCAGGTGGAGGTTCTTCGACTGTCTTATAGAGTGATTTGTCTTTTTTGATTCTTTATTTCTGCGGACGTCTCCGCGGAATTAAGTCCCATGCGCCCGAAGGTCTCCCCTTCTTCTTTGCATGAGGGGCATGAGTGGGTTCAGTATCCTTCTAGGGTACTTCCACTCTCTCTAGTGTATTTACTATAGGTATTTGTGATTTTATCACTCCATTAAGATTAGTGAAGGTATCTGGTAGATTATTAGCTATTTGTTGTAAATCTATTATTCTCCGAATTTCTAATTCTGAGTCTTTCGTGTATGGATCTAAGGACTGAATTCCAATGATATTCCAATCTATTTCTCGATGTTCTTTAGAGTGGTACCTTCCTCCCCCCTAATGTTGGAAAATTATCCTCATAAAAAATACAATCAGCATACCGAGTCGTGTTTGGATCCCCTATCATCGGCTCTAGGTATTTAATAATTGATGGAGTCAAAACCTGGATAGGTCCCCAACTTTCGGTGATGACCTGGTTGTACGCTGCGGTGATGAAATCAGCATGTATACAACATAGCCAATTTTTCATAGATGAAAAATACTTGGTTCTTTTCTACACACTAATTACAAGAGGGAAATTGGATGATATGCAATTGGTTTGAGTTGGATTAATACAGCAGCGTGCAGCACTGTGTGGCCCCAACAACTGGTGGGCATCATACAATTCTGTAAGAGTGGCCTAGCAATAAGTTTTATTCTTTTAATTAATGACTCAATGAGGCCATTTTGAGTGTGGACATATGGTACTGAATGTTCTACTTGAATGCCCAGAGCCATACAATAATAATTAAATATCTTTGAGGTAAACTCACCAGTATTGTCCATCCGAATGGACTTAATCTGTTCATATGAAAAATTGGCTCTTAATCTGATTATTTGGGCAATTAACTTTGCAAAAGCATGGTTTTATGTAGACAACAGGCAAACATGAGACCATCTAGTAGAGGCATCTAACATAACCATAAAATATCCAAAGGGGCCCAACAGGGGTTGGATAGGTCCACAATTATCACCTTGAATTCTCTCTAGGAAACTAGGTGATTCATCTCTGAAGGGGTTGGATAGGTCCACAATTATCACCTTGAATTCTCTCTAGGAAACTAGGTGATTCATCTCTTAATTTTATATAAGAGGGTCTAGTAATCAATTTTCCTTGGCACATGCAGTGCACATGAAATCTTCAGGTTTAGAAAAGTCTGTAGTTTTTATGTTATGGCCAACAGAATTATTAATAATTTTTTGCACCATACCCAAACCAGGATGATCCAGATGATCATGCCAAATCTTAAAATTTTCTAGGTGTTTAACAATTGTTTTCAACACACCATAAACTTTAGATTTTATATAAGTGTAGTACAATCCTGATAAGAAAGAGGGGAGTTTTTGACCACTTGCTTCTGACATCCATTAGACTTAGTCATGAGTAGGTATTCTGTACCATTCTCATGATCAGTTTATACGTGAAATCCATTTAGATGAATGTCTTTAAAACTGAGGAGGGTATGTTTAGATTAGGGATACAGAAGAGCATCCTCGACTATTATACATGTACCCATAGGGAGAACTATGACAGCCCTTCCAGTGCCGACTATGAGAGCATCGCTTCCGACGATGGTCATGATATTCTCAGTTTTCTTAGTTAATGTGTGAAAATATTTAGTTTCTCTCAAAATTGAATTAGTGGTGCAACTATCTACAAGACAGATTTCCTTTTTCGCTATTTGATCGTACCGAGTTGTTCTATATTTAAAATATAATGTATAATCAAACAATTGTTCAACACAAAATATGGTTCGAAATGAAATAGAGCAAACATAGACCAATAAGATAACGAATTGAATTAATCTAGAAAGATGGCAATGCCAAGAGTTCAGCCTAAGCAAATAATGAAAGATGAATGCTCAACACGAGCACGAATAAATCAATGTTCATCGGGAACTAAAACTAAACTGATATGCAAAAAATAAATAAATAAGGAGACTACTTCCTGTCTCCAAATGGATCCTGGTTGTCCTTATGGAGGTCTAGAACCTCTAACACAAGAAGATCGTTGTGATCCATAGAGGTGCCTTCTCCTTGAGCCGCATCATCAAGAATCATGTAATCATTCTTCTCAACGTCTTGGCTAGGAGACGGTCAAGTCAGAGTGGGCTGCGCGGTGAAGTGACCCTCAACTTTGTTCCCTTGAGTCTCCTTGACTCTACTCGTGGATTGCATGTAGAGATTCACTAAATGCTACGGGGTGCGGCAAGTGCGTGACCAATGGCTAGTGAAACCGCATCTGAATCGTGTCTGGGGGGGATGAGTAGTCTTGCTGCCTGATTTTTGCTTCTGGGGGCCTCCCTTTGCCTAACCTCTACCATGGGGGTTTACCCCTACCTCTTTGCATCCCAACTTTCTTCCATTTGCCCCCATTCTGTTTTGGTCATTTTCCACGGTCCTAGATTTTGCTAGTTTGCTGAGCATTTGCGTGTGCTTCAGGCACATCCATCGTCCCAATGGGACATATATGATGGTTTTCCATCAAAAGTTCTACATGTTTATCTGCTTCCAGCAGAGTGTACCTCAGCTTAGAGTACTCCAAGTACTTCGTATTACGGTACTATTGCTGTAGTATCCGCATATTGGGGTGGAAGGGGTGGAAGGTGCACAAGGTCTTCTCTATCATATCAGATTCTCTAACTACCTAGTTACAGAACCTCAATTTGGAGATAAGTTTGTGCATGGCAAAGTTATATGCTACCACGGTCTTGAAATCCTAAAAGCACGGGTTAGTCCATTCTCATTGTGCTTCTGGGAGAAGGACATATTTCTACTAGTTGTAGCGTTCCTTTAGGGAATTTCACAATGTCAGTGGATCCTCCTCTATTAAATATTCAGACTTCAGGTCTTCATGGACATGATGCCTCAGGAAGTGTAGAGCCGCATACCTAGCGACTTCTTGGATGGCAGGGACGCCAGCTTCTGGCTTAGTGATGGTAGCTCCAAAAGATCGCGACTTTAGGCTGATCTTTGCATCCATCAACCAGGTAAGGTAGTTGTTGCCATTCAGGGCAAGCTCAGCAAATTCTTTCTTTATGATGTATGACACCTCCTACATTAGGTTCATACAATTATTCAGTTTTACTACAGGTAAAATAGAATCTAAAGCATGAACATTGCAAAATCAGTAAAGATTGGTTTAACATCTATTCGGCAGATATTTATACGAATTTTCCATAATTTTCCTAGAAATTATTATGAATTTCTGCTAATTAATGAGGTCTATGGATAATTTTTAGAATTATCAATATGGCAGAAAAACAATTCAACAAATAAAGCTGGAAAAAATAAAAACCCATTGATATGAAGCTTCCAGGGTGTGCTAAGTCTAAGGTTTCACAAAATTATGGAAGCTCATATGCCTAAAAACCATGTTTCTAGGATTTATTTAAGGTTATTGCATAAAATAAATAATATTAAAATAAATAACCATAAACTGAGGGTCTAAATTATACAATAACCATGAAACATATTAATCTGTCACAAAAAATAGATTCCCGACGGGTTATTATGCAAAAACATATAAAATCCAAAATACGCCATAAATTTCCCAAACTCCAGGGGGTTTTATGCAAAATTTCCTTATTCGTGAAAGTTTCCTCGTAATTTTTAGAATTCCAAGGAGTTTTTTGCAAATGTTTCGTGTTTTCCTTTCTTTTTTTCCCCTGGATTTTTCTTGGGCCATGCCCTTTTTTCTTTGGCCCAAACTGGTGGCTAGGGTTTTTAACCCTAGCGGCCAGGCTTCTTTAAGCACGCGCAAAAGGCGAAGGCGGCGTTTGGCGTGTAAAGCACGCAATGCGGCGTGGTGGCATGCGCGCGGAGTAGTGGGGCGGTGGGCACGCATGCGGAGTTGCGTGATGGGCAACGCGACGGCGCGGGCGGCCTACGAAGTGCAGCACGACAGACGCCAGCGCTGCGCGGCGAACACTACTGTGCGGTATCGTGGCACGATGGTGCATCGGGTGCCAACTCAGCGTGGCGATGCGACACCACGGTGCTACGGGCGCCCATATGGGTGGCGTGGCAGGCGTTGGCTCAGTGTGGTGGCGTGGTTTCGAGCCAGCGGCGGGGCCGCATCGCGGCGATGTTGGGCCAACGGCGGACGCAAGCGCGTGGCACGACGGCGTGGAGCGGAGCACGTGGCAGCGCATCGGGCGCGGACTGGGGAGGTAGCGGATGACGGCGAGCGCGCGCATGGCGCGACGGCTTTAGGCCAGCGGTGGCATGCCGGTGGGGTCGTGCATAGTGGGCGCTTGTGTCAGGCCGACAGTGGCAGTAGCCGACTTCGGGCCTGGCGACACACCGGAATTATTTTTCCTTCTACTCGATTAACAGTAATGAATAGATCTAATCCATCTTACAGGACTAATATCTATTTAGAATGCTAATTAATACAGTGTCTAATTAGTAGTTAACAAATCTAAATAGATACATGCAAATTAATCTACCAGATTAATTCATAGCAAAATTTCTGACAATATACTGATTCAGCCGTGTAGAGCGATTTGTGTTGATAACGTGTTAAAAAACGTAATAGTCACAGGAAACAATCAACCAATGACCACACAATAGACAATCGACAGAGAGATAAAGTAGATGGAGACACAATATGGGGAACCTCTTTATTAATAGATTGATATCTTTCTAAGTACAATGATGTCCTATTTAAAAACTAAAACCTACCGGAGGTAGTTTAGGTATTACGTCCATTAACCTTTAAATCAGGGTTTCTCAACAAAAAGAAAGAAGGTGAGCACTAGCGCGAAGCTGAGGCTCGAACCCTAGACAGGCTAGGCTGTAACGAGGGAACGTAGCCAATTGACCTTTGCTCAGTTCTCGGGGATAGACAGAAGAGAGCAAGAGCCCAAAATAAAAACTCCCAAGGATTTGTTTCGATACATTGTCATCCGACTCAATCTCTTCGGATTGACTCAGAATTTGAACTAAAATCCCTTCCAATCTGAATGGATTGGTTCTAATCCCTCTGTATCCAAACAAGTCGTAAGTAACAATGAGAACCAAGACCCACACATGCAAGAATCTTGGTCACTGCTCTATTCAGCTTTTGCACAAACTAAATTTGGGGATTGGATCATATACCCTCCCTGAATTTCAGGATTTCAGGATTTACCCTCCCACCTCAATGACATGTGGGGTCAGCATAGGTCAATGACATGTGGGCCAGGAGGGTAAATCCTGAATTTTCATCTAAGGGGAGGGTATATGATCAAATTTTCCAACTAAATTACCCACAGAAAACAGCCTAATCACCATAAGGAAATCCTACTAAAGAACAATGCCCAAACGGTTGATTTTCCTTCTTTGTTGGATTTTTAGGAACCACGTTCCCTTTACTCACTCTATCAATTTTGGCCTTATGTATATGTAGGCTCAAATTAAACCAACACATGAAATGAACTGTTTATCTTCTTTTTTTCCTTCTTTTTTTCTCGTAAATAACTTCTCTTTCTTTTTCAACTAAAGAAACATGTCATTCTTGGTACAACTACTACAAAATCACCCCTGTTCTTTTCTTAGGGGAGTGCTAGGTGGAAATGTTCATATATATGGAAATATGAAAATTTTCAATATGAGCTGTCCGTACCATCAGTCCACATCTACCTATCGCATGGGAAAAACATCTGAATATTAATAAAATAATCAGAACGGGGTATTTTATCAATAAAACAGACTAAGCGGAGGGTAAAAAAACAATTACATCTAAAATGAGGGTATAATCTCAATACGCATCTATGCGGAGGGAAAATAATCAATTCCCCCAATTGCACAAGACATATCAAGTATGGAAAAGCTATCAAGGTCATATCTAGACATATATAGCCATGCTAGGCAAGATAGCACAAGATGAAGCAATCAATTGAGTACAAGTTTTGCAAAGCTTCACAATTAGCAAGTTCATCTAAAGGTATCCTAGAATGATTCAAACCATGTTAAAAAGTCTATGTGAGACCAAGAAGCTATAATTGATCATTCTAGTGGCTATAAATTCCAAAGTGATTCATTTTGCTCAAAGACCCCAAGCACCTATGCTTCTACAAGAGATGACATTTCATATTTAGATAGCACATGTTGAAGTTGTTTTCAAAAGTCTATCTTAGGAGAGCAAGTCCTAGACTAGGAGTCATCCACAACTGCCCCCTAAGCTTCATCCGAAGGACAAATCTTGATGTTCATGCTAATTGTTCAAATGATAAGCAATCCCCATGAGATCGTCTAGATCGTCAAACTATCTCCAAGTTATTGTCAAACTGCAATGACAAGCAGTCTCGTAAGAATAGTTTGGCACAAAATTAAGTTCACATGAGGATCACAAAGCTTGTTACACTTGATTTTTCAATTTGCACAAGATTAAAAGCAAAAACCTACTCCTCAATCCGTAAGCATAATACCTAACCTGAGCCACAAATGCCAAGGAGGAGTAACCTTATGATGCAAGAAAGAACTAGTAGCTCAACTAAAGTTCGACCTAGATTCAAGATCGAAAAGGCAATTTTAACATGGCATGTGTCATAAAATGATCAATAGAGTAGCAACTAGCCAAAAAATCCACAAATTATAGTTTTTAGTTCAAGTTATCTTAGAAATTCAGCTCATCTAGCAAAGACTAAGCTATACATGAATAAAATTGACAAGTCTAGCTAGCCATGGATAATACATGGCAAGAGTAATAAAGTAAGTGTTGCTCCACAAGAGGATAATAAGCAAAGTTTCATCAATTTAAAAGACATAAGTAGTAACACTTATATTAGAATGCATCATTTTTTTTTATTTTTCATATGAATGCAATATGATGCAATGAGATGCAAGAAAAAAAGCATCAAAAGCCAAATAAAGGTCAAGAAGATCAAGAAGATTCACTCCCCTCAAACTAGCCCATAGGGATAAACTACCCCTAACTCACTCCTCAAGGTGACAAATCTGGTAGAATCTAAGGGCTTGGTAAGGATATCGGTCAATTGAGTTTCGGACTCCACAAATTATAGTACAACATCATCCTTCTCTACATGGTCTCTAAGGAAGTGATATCTAATGTCAATGTGCTTGATCCTAGAGTGTTGCACTAGGTTTTTTACAATGTTGATGGCACTAGTGTTGTCACACAAAAACGGCACACTATCGAATGAGAACCCATAGTCCTTAAGAGTGGACATCATCCACAAGATCTGACTACAACAGCTACCAGCAGCTATATACTCAGCCTCAGTAATGGACTGTGTAACAGAAGATTACTTCCTAGAGGACCAAGAGTGTAACATCCCAAATTTGGTCTGTTTTTGAAGTTTCAAAAAGAAAAAGAACCACTTGGATTTTCTGGTAAAGTTAAAGCTTACTTGGAATTTTTAGAGTTTAAAAACAATTTAATATGATTAATTTCAACATCAACAATTATCAAAACTATTTTATTTGGATTATATGTGTTTGGAGATATTTTGTAGAATTTTTTATGAGTGCATTTGCTATTTTCTAAGTTCTATTTGAAAAAGAAAATATATTATAAATCTCAGTAAAGTCTCTTGGACTGAGTTTCCTTTTGTTGGCCCGTAACCATTTCTTTTGGCCTGCCTCCCCTTTCTTGCGCGTGCCTTGGCCCAGCCGAGCAAGTCTCCTCTCTCCCCCTCACTGCCCGGTGGGGCCTCCTAGTCAGCTGCACCAGGACCAGCCACCAGGCCCGCTTGCTCCATTTCTTTCCCTTGCGCACGTGGCCGAAGCCCAGCCGCCAGCTAGCTTTGGCCTGTCTCTTGTTTTTCCTCCCGCGCGTTCGAAGGCTTGGGCCGCCTCTTCTCTTCTTGTGCGTAGCCCAACCGAACGCCGGCCCATGCCTCCTTTTCTTGTTCCGAGCATCTCAGCCCAGCCGAGGCGGCCTTTGCTTTTCTTTGTTTCACTGTCGGTGGTCCCGTGCAATCCGAGCACGTGCGCTTCATCCCCAAATCGGTCCCGAGCTGGACTCTGGAGTTCGTGTTCTTCACGCGTCTAGCACCGTCGGCTCTTTTGGAAACCCCATCCCCGATGCTATATAAAGGATGTGCCTCGTGTCAATTTCTTCGCTCGCGTATCCTCTCCCGAAGCCCTAAAATTTCATCCCCGATTTTGATCTCTTTGTGTCGCAATTTGTCGGACGAACCAGGACGCCGAAGCTGCTTCATCGTCGGAGTTCTTCATCGTCCGAGCATCTTTACCTAAGCTGCCACCTCCTTCGGGTCTGCAATAGCGAGTGCTACGTTGGGCTTCCACCATCTTTGGCCGGGCATCATCCAATCACCGTTTTCGTCTTCATCATCAAGTTCGACCGTGCCGCCCATTGTCGATCTACCTGATCCAGTGAGCTCCTTTACCCCTAAGCATGTCATCTCGTGCTTAGGGTTAATTTCATCTAATCCCTACTTCTCTCTTTGTTTCTCCTTCATCGTTTTCGCTACAATCGTGAAGTTCGCCGCTACCAATGTTGCCATCACCGATGAACCGCTGTCGCCATCATCGATTTGTCACCTCCCTTAGCATCCTTGCTTCTCTGGCGTTCCGTTTTGCAACTTTCTTGGAGCTAGATCGCCGCCGTTCATCCCCGCCTTCGCCTCCATTGCCGTTGGTCATGAGCTCTAGTAGCCGGTCATGGATGCTCCCTGCTGCTCTTTGATCTCTTTGTGCCGAGTCAGCGTGCCAGATTAGCTGCCATCTCAGCCTTTTGCTTATGTGGCGTCCCCGACAGCCTCCTGGTCATCTGCCATGAGGCACACCTAAGTCCCACCCGAACCAAAAGCCAATAAACCTAGTCCACATACACCTACTCTTTGACAGTGGGCCTCACGTGTCAAATTCAATTTCCTTTTAATTGTTTTCAGCCAAAATTCCCTTGATGACATAAGCCTACGTCATAATTACCTTTTCCTTTAGAAAAGTAATTCCAGTAAATCCATAAATTGTGATTTTCATAATTTTATGTGATTTCAATATTCCAGAGCCCATATCTTTTGCATCCGAACTCCGTTTGAGTCCATTCAAATTTCTAAATTCATCTAAATTCTAGATCTATTTATCTGAGATTTTTATTTAATTTTTGGAGTTTGTTTTATCTCTGTTATTCATTTATTTGGTTTATTTGCTCTGTTGCGAGTAGACGTTGATCCTTCGGGAAGCTTTGAGCAAGGAGTAGCATACCAAGATCAAGATCAATCACATGATTTATTCCAAGGTAAGTCGTGGTCCTTTGATCATATTGAACCTATAATTTTAAAAGTATATTGTTTTATACAATTGCATGCTATCTTTATATAAGTTGCTTTGGGTATAGTTATTACCTGTTGTCATTATGCCTCTATTGACTATTTGAAAGCCATGAATCCTTTGTCATCTTAGCATGGGTAATTTTAGTTGGACATATTCATATTACCAACATGGGTATCATACATATGCTTAGTTCGGCTTAGTTACAATGGAGTTCATCATCACATATGTCTTAATAATTAATTTTGACTTAATGATATATGAAATCGTGGTGGTGAGCCACTCTTGTTAAAATTTGGGAACCATGAAAGGGTGTGTCATTGGTTTTGGTTAAACGAAATAGTTTTCGCTTGGGCGAGTGGTTGGTGGATAGTGGGGATGTGGATTAAACATGCTGTGGGTTTGTGGTAGACTCGCATGAGTAACTTGTCAAGGATTTAATCTTGTGCGCCATTGAACCGGCCTTAACCGTATAACCACATGCCTGATGGGATGGGCCTGGCTGACTAATTAGCAATGTCTTAATTTCGGTTCTGTCGTGGGAAGCGTGGTTATGGGAAACGTATTCTCATGGTGGCGCAAGAGGGGGACCCTGTCTGGTCGGAAAGACATTCATTGTTGAAACCTTAGCGGGCAGAACTAGGTTAAGAAGGAGCTTGGTAAAAAGCCTTATGATGATCACTTAGTCGCACACCTCGGAAGTGTGTTAAACAGACATTATAAGTTGATATATCTCTTGTGGGTAAAGCTGTACAACCTCTGCAGAGTGTAAACTATTCGAATAGTCGTGTCCGCGGTTATGGACGTGCTCGGGGATTTCACATGAGAGTTAGAGTTTCTTCAAAAATGAGTCAGAGTATGGATGGAAAGTTCACTTGATGAATATAATGTTCGTTTGGTAAATAGGTCATTCACTTGGTGGGTTGTGTCGATTGGTGAATGAGAATTCACTTTTCATTGGTTTGGTTGGGAAGTGTATGGGGAAGTTCCTTGGTTGTTTCAAAGTAACTGTTTACTTACTATTCTTTTTAATTACGTATTTTAATCTATTTATTGTATTTATAGTAAATGCTGCTTTCTGCAAATGAGCCATATAAGTAACCTTTGTTCGAGCCTTGCATGAATACTATTTGCATACATTTTCCCACGGCTTGCTGAGTACATTCAAAGTACTCACGGCTTTATGCCCTCTGTTTGATCAGCAGTGGAGGGAGAATATCAAGCTGTTCAAGAGTTCTTCGCCCATGAGGACCATGAAGGTTTTGCGGATTATGATGCGTTCTCCACTCGATTGCCTGTGGGCATGTTGATTGGCCATTTGAAGAATTTCGTTCCACTGCAAGAGTTTATTTGTTTCTTTAGCCCTGCGTGGCAAGTTAAGCAAACGTTGACCATAAGGTCCAGTTATTATTATTATTGGTTACTTTGAGATCTTTTTAGTTAAATCGAATAAATGGATGGTATTTCATCACTGTTTCCTATGTGAGCTAGCTACTGATCTGAGACTAGTTCAGAATACACAAAGGGTTCCTGAGATGTATTTTTGGGTCCCGACAAAGAGAAAATTGAAGTTACTAAGAAATAACAAGTGCCCGAAGTACTCTTCTTATCAATCCCACAGCCCGAAAAATCAGAATCCGAAAACCCCCGAAAAGATAGAGAAGATGAACATGAATACCAAATGCCATATTGGAGAGTTGACTGGAGGTATTTGAAGATGCGCTTGATGGCTTGACAAGGAAAATACCTCGAGGACGCATGAAACCTCGCACAGAGGCACATGGAGAAGTGGATGTCCCATCTCGAAGCCGTCAGGTAGAGGAGGGAGCTGATCACGCTGCGATACTCGCATTGATCCAAGGCTTCGGCTTCCTCATATGGATCTAGAAGAGTCGAAGTAGCCATTGGTGTGGTAATTGGCTTGTAGTCACCCATGTCAAATCGCTTCAATAGATCCTTGGTACACTTCGTCTGATGGATGAATATCCCTTCCTTGCATTGCTTGATTTGTAGCCCTAGAAAATAGTTAAGCTCCCTCATCATGCTCATCTCGAATTCCCTGGATATAGTCTTAGAAAAACTAGAAACAAGAGCATGAGTGCATGAGAGGAACCACCGAAGATAATACCGTTCACATATATTTGTGCAAGAAGGAAGTCATTGTCGTGCTTGAGAATGAAAAGAGTCTTATCTATTTTTCCCATCACAAAATCATTCTTAAGTAAGAAGGTCTTAAACCTATCATACCATGCTCTAGGGACTTGCTTAAGACTATACAAGGCTTTGAATAACTCTAAGACATGATGAGGGTATTTAGGATTCTCAAAGCCCAGGGGTTGTCTAACATACACTTCCTTCACTATATAGCCATTAAGGAAAGCACTCCTAACATCCATTTGATACAACCTAAAACCTTTAGATGCGGCAAATGCAAGCAAAATGCATATAGCTTTTAATCTAGATATAGGAGCGAAGGTCTCATCGAAATCTAACCCATCAACTTTGCTAAAACCCTGAGCTACCAATCTAGTCTTATTTGTAATCATTGAGCTATCATTACTTTGTTTGTTTTTGAACACCCAATAGGTTCCTATCATATTATGACCACTAGGTGACTCTACAAGGTTCCACACTTTGTTTCTCTCAAAGTTCTCCAACTTCTCATGTATAGCATTGACCCAACCAGCATCAGATAATGCGTGCGGCATATCACATGGCTCAAAAGATGCTACAAATGTAGAATAGGAGTAGATATTAGGATCATGAAACCTAGAGCGAGTAACTCGCTCATTAAGATGTCTAATCATCAGATCTGGTGGATGTCTCCTCTGAATATGAAATGGAGCACCAAGAGGAGACGTCACATCTTTGACCTTTGCAGGTACTGCTGATGTCGATGTAGAAGCAGCAGGAGCCTCAGTTGAAGGTGAAGTAGTGGAAGTAGGTTTTTCAACTAGAACAAAAGCAATGTCAACAGGTAGGAGGCCATCATCATCCATGTCTTCATCTTCCTTCACAAAGATGCTCTCGACCACCTGTGAGTCACCTGAAATATCTGATCTAGCTCCAAGGCTAGTATCATCAAAGGTGACATAGTATGTCTCCATGATCGTGTTAGTATCATGGTTAAGAACCTGAAAGCCTCTCGAATGTGCAGGACAACCTAAAAATAAATCATCAAAAGTCATGGGCTCAAATTTATATAGGTTTCTTGTCTTGAAAATGAAACACTTAGCTCCACAGACTCTAAAATGAGAGACATGGCTTGCGGTGCCCCGTGTCATTACCTTGGAGGGTAATCACACTTAAGCAAATGGATTACTATTCGTTTGCCCGGTAGAACACCGCTCCGACAAATAGTAAGTCTTACCAGAGTCAACATAACAGAACAATAAGATAGAAACTGTACTTTATTACAGCATTTAGCCACGCAAGGCTATGGTCTATATTACAAGTAGTAATTTACAACTGCAAAGTGGGACCGAGTCCCCTCGCTTGCTTGCCCTACTTCACTGGTCGCCTATTCATCCCACTCGTCGAATAAGGTGCCCATCTCGCCCTGATCGTCGTAATCGGTGCCCTCGCCTCTTGTGTAGGGATGAAAACGGACGGATAATGGCTTTGTCATATTTGTTTTCATATTTTTTTCCGGATCCGGATACGAATACGAATACCTCGGATACGAATACGAATACAAATAGTATCGAATACGAATACAGAGCGAATACGAATCGAAACGAATACGGTCACAGATATTTTTCGGAATATGAAAACCCCTTAAATTGTATGCCAGAAATTAACGAAAACATATAACTAATTTATTTAATGTAAACATTCATGAATTGTTCATATTTTCAGCAACCACACATAACATTGGCACTAGCAAGTTACATTAACTAGTTCATCACAAATATAACACTTAGTTTACCATATTTAGCTTATAAGTCATAACTCACAAAGTCATCACACATTCACACTTCCTTCATCATATACATAAAATTTAGTTCACACTAACATCGATTAGACTGGATGGTTAATCTACACGCAAATGACTGTAACATCCCAAAGTATGTTACCAAAAATAAAATTAATAAAGTTATTATTTTATTGGATTTTCTGAGATTTAAAAGAGTTTTTCTGGTTAAAAAGGAAAAATAATAAAATAAAGTCAATTATTTAATTTCCTATTTTTTAATGTAAAAAATAAAATTTATTGAGTTTTCTGGGATTTTATTGGATTTAAAGCAAAAAGAAAATTTTAATTAATTTATTGAATTTTCTAGATTTTAAAAAGGTTTTTCCTATTTTTAGAAATTTAAAATAATTTATATACAAAAATAAAAACCAAATTTAAGTTGGAATTAATTTTATTAAGTTAAAAATAATTCAATGAATTTTTGTGATTTTTTCTAGGATTTTTGAACTCTATTTGCTATTTTCTAAAAGACTATTTGATTTGTTGCATTTTCTGAAATTCGGAAATCAATTAAAATCCCCTTTTCTCTTTTGGGCTGGAATCCTCTTTTGGGCCGAAATCCGGATATCCAGACTCCGTCTTATCCCGATAATCTGTATTCGTTTCCGTATCCGCCTGATAGCATGCCTACCGTATTCGTTTCCGTTTACGACAAAAAAAATCCGAATTTGTTTACGATCCAAAAATTATCCGAGAAAAATCCGATCCGAGACATTCCGAATCCGTTTTTGTCCGGATCGGTCGGAAACTATCCGATCCGTTTTCACCCCTAGTATCCCCTAGTCACTTATGAGTGCATTAGTTAGCTCAAAACACCACCGGGTGGCGAAGTGTATGGTTGCCCGCACGCCACCTTCGCTCCTCTCCAGCATGCCACTGCTACGGGCCGCCGTGAGCCTTGCCGCTGGCACCGACAGGTGCATGAGCATGTGGGGATTCCATTTTGGTCACTCACCCGCGCCGCCGTGGATCGCATCGCTGACGACGAGCATGGCAAGGTCATGCCCGAGCGCTACTCTACTTGTCCTAACCAGACAAGAACTATAACTCCATCATTAGCCCAAATCTCTGTCGGGTTAGGGCAAAACATTGTTTAAATGCTGAGTTAATGACGCTTCATGAGTATGATGTGTGGGCACGGGAACAGAAAACCAGGAGCATAAACGCTTTGAGTTTCGCGCTGAGTCAATGACATGCGGACCCCACCGTATTTAAGCGCACAGTCATCTCCTCGGTGGACCGAAGCACTGTGATGTGGTCTTTCGGTCCATACACTGTTTGCATGAACCCAGTCTATGACACGTAGAACCCACTTGTTAGTATAGGATTTCTTTTAAGAAAAGAAAAGAAATCACATAGGGCCCACCTGTCATATACTAGTGTATTTCCAGAAGTAAAGTAAATCAAAAGAAAATGGAAAAGGTGCGGGTCCCACCTGTCAGAGAGTGATCTATCTCTCTTTTTTATTTTTCGAGGAATTTCCAAGCTGAGCCAATTTCAATCTTTAATAACTTTTGCATACAAATTCCAAATTGAATAATTTTGCTTCTAAATTTGTCTATAATCATAATGTACTAAAATATGGAAAAAAATATTTGATTTGGTTACTCTTGTAATTTATTTGCATTATTTAATTGGTTTTCGGGTCTTTTTGCAATAGACGTTGATTTCTCTAGCGATATCTCTGATGACCAACCATCTACATATTCAGAACAACAAGAGCAAGGCAAGCACCCCCTTTGATCATATTGATCCCACTACTTTAATTACTGTACTTTGTTTTGTAAAATTTTATTATGCATGCGTGTATATTTGTATGAAAATGCTATATTTGGGTAATCGGTAGTTGTAAATCCTATTCGATGCACGTATCTCTTTGAAAAATTGATGTCTTACTATTGTAGCCACTAGATTATGGGTTAGACAATATGTAATGTCATTTGGGAGTTTCGACTGCGATTATCATACAACTGCTTAGTAGAACAATAGATTTTTGTAAAAAGTTATAAAAGGACAATATGAAAAATGTGAATTTGGGAGATTTATAAAAATGTACAGAGGGGTGTACCTCTGTTATTTTGTATAAAAATTAAAATACAAAACCTAGTTTTAGACGCAGGCGAGTTATATCATATTATGAGAAGAGTGAGAGAGCAGTCTCACCAGTAGATAGAGGGAGATTCTCGCCCAGGTCAATTAAAGACCGGACGCTAGCAAATCCAATCTAAGACCTAACATACAACCACATATGCTAGTATGGGATAGCCTTAGCTAATTAAGTAATCGAAAACTAGCCTTGTACGAGGGGTAGGCCGGAGATGTGCGAGCATGTTTGATTACCAACATAACGACAAATGCCTCACTGAGACAGGTATACCCAGGTGAAGTGAGAAAAATGTATCACTAAGACGGGTATACTCAGGTGAAGTGAGGATCAACATTCGATGGGCTAAGTGCAAGGGTAGGAATAGATGATGTAAAGGCTTCGACACGTGATCTAGACTGCTTACCGAAGGTAGTGAGTAGTGGTATCGACATATGCCGAATAAATTAGAGAATTCGTGTTATTTGGGTAAAGTTGTACACCTCTACAGAGTATAAATCTATTTAAATAGCCGTGTTCATGGTCATGAGCGCGCTTAGTGCGGACGGTATGGGTTTAGTGTTGATTTTATAAAAACTGTTTCATTGGTAAAACATGTAAATTGTTGTGGTTTATATTTGAATTGAATGCCATGTCTATGGCTGAAAATGAGCCGTTGCTCGCAACCGAGAAGTGTTGCGAGTTGTTAATATTCATCCTGTTGATTACTTACTGTCATGTACTTATTTAAATGCTCATTTATACTTCCCGTTGCAAATTACTACGTATGAGTATTGTAAATAAAAATGGCTTTAAGCAAAATAACTTGTAGAATAGAGCCTTGTCTTTTGATAGCTTTGCATTTATATAAATTTTATGATATACTACAAGTCTTGCCAAGTACGTATTGTACTCAATCTTGCTAATATTGTTGTTCAGAGTTCGAAGATGAGCCAATGCCAGACAACGCGTTCTTCGCACCCGGAACCGGTGGGTTCGGTGACGGGTCTACCTAGGCCTTGTTCCTTGTAGGTTGCCTGAGAGTTGGATGGGCATGCCACTGGAGTTTATCTACTTTTGTTATTTTCTTCCGCTGCTACTTTTACTTTATTGATGGCTGCTTTTATTTGGCCGGTCGGCCGTTGAAGTAATAACTTATAATCGCTTAAGTACCATTTCATTTTACTTTGTGTATGAGAATGTATGGATGTAAATATTAAATGTTGTGAATGCGTGTACTGGTCACTAATCATGAGACTAGAATGGTACATACATAGGGTATTCGGGTATTCCATGCCTGGAAGTCCATCTGTGAGACCCCGGTTTATTTAGCTTGTAATACTTAGCCTTCCCATGGCTCTAGCATCACAAACAAAATACACCGTGCCTCGATGGACATGTGCTTCCCAGAATTGCAGCACACATACATCTTTACAAAAGCATGCATCAATTCCATACATCACAATATAACAAGTCTAGCAAAAGACATACATAATATAAAGTTATTACAAAAGAGCCGACTGACCAACAGACATCAAAGTATCAATAACAGCGGAAGCAAAAGGGTGCCATAAGATGGCTTTAACCAAAATACGACTGGTTAGCTATAACCTACAAGGCAACCGACCGGACCGCCAAGCTAGTCGTCCATACCGCAGCAAAACTCACCAAAGTTGATCCCTTGTGGGTCAACCTTCCTCCTCTGCAACAATTAAGCAAAGCAAATGAGAACAAAAATGTACTCGCAAGACTTACGGGTAACAAACCTAGTTACTACTACATGCAGGCTTTAATCAAAGGAGAAGGCTCAAGGTTAATTTTCAGCATAAAGCAAGTTTTATTTGCAATAACTAATAGTTTGAAGGCAATTTTGACAATCTGAATTTTATTTGCATAAATAACAGCGATACAATAAGTAATAACACAAAGACATCCTGGAGATGACTAACCCAATAGCCATCACAACAATAGCACGAATTACCCATTCGTACCACCCATGTCAAGTTTTAATTTAAAAGGTTGTAGTCTAACTCTTGAAAAGCTTACCTAAGTGAGGCTATTCGAATAGTTTTAACCCTGCAGGGGTGTACCAATGTACCCACACCTCAGACCGCTTTTTCGCCACATGATTTAGCACACTTCCTTTGGTATGCCGGCACGGCTAAGTCCTATGAGACATTTCCAATGAATGATGCTAATTAAGAGTCGCGACAACCTGAAGAGTAGGATACATCCGCCCATGGCTCAAGCTGTTGCAGATGCTCCCCCTTATAAAAAAAACAGTTTTAACCACCTGCAACCCGTAATTAACACCTCCCAAAGTACTTAGTCAAGAGAGGTCCCATTCCCTCTAGCGTGGTTAGCACGCAAAATTTGCCTGGATAACAGAGACTCACAAGATGTTCGGTCCTTAATTGACTCAGGCACCATTCCAGTCACACCCAAATTCACACCATCTTACCATTGTGCCCAAGTCCAAATCATTTTGTTTTCAGTTTTTAGTTTTCACAATTTAACATAGCTCGAAGCTGAAACATAGAGTCATAATAAGTATTTGTGTGATCAAGGTCATCGACTAAGTCGATAACCGCCCAATTCTACCGGTAGCTAAGCATTGCTAAGCATCATATCGCAAGGACAATAAAAAGACCATAAATCATCCACCAGGCTCTAATTCACCAGTGAGGATAATAACCTAGGATAGTGGCGGGGGTGAACAATTTCAGGGAAACTATGCAATGGGATTAGCTACCTCTAATCGACAAAATAAATCTTGACACAAGAAGCATGCATACTTAGGTTTTGCAAACAAGATATTAGACTTTTAAAAGTAATAGGAGCAATATGATCAAATGATGTTACACTGCTTGGCTTGCTGGAGATCACTTTCTTGCTGCAGAGGATCACTCACGTAATCAATAATTTCTTCAAAACCTAACGCAAAATGTGATAAAACCAATAAGAACGAGGAACATAAAAAGAAACTCAAAAGCAAAAGTTATCCAAATCTCATGAAATTTACACAGTAGCAAGGACATGATTTTAAATGAATTTAGAAACAGGAATCAAGTCATTTGGACTAAGTATAAAAAAGTTATAGCTAAAACAATTTCCCTCAGCCTGTTAATTCCAATGAAATTAATTACTGGTACTGTTCATGGCATAAATTTTGAGAATGATCTAAGGTCTAAAACTTTTATGCTAGGTAGATAATGACATCCTAAGGTCAACAAAGTTGGGTTTACTCAATTTGGAGTTAAAATGATTTACTTATTATTTTTCTAAGTTGTAAACCTAGCACATGTTATTTTTCAAAAATGAAATCATGATCAAAACCTATTTCATATTAAAGTATGCTAACAGAGGAAATTTTCAAGCTTGAGTTTGCACATTTTGGAGTTATACAGAAAAAGTTATGCATTTTACAAGTTTTAGTTGAATTTTGGAATATTCAAAATTGGCAGAAGCAAGTTAATAATGTTTATAAAATTTTCTGGCACAGAACAATGTCTATAAGATTTTTTAGATTAAACTCTAGTTAAACATGAATTTATCCCAGTTGGAATCATCTAAAAAGGATTTAATAAAAATTTGTTATGAATTTTCAAAGTTTAATGCAGTTTTTAGTCGTCAAATAAAGACTTACCAGACTTAAACAAAACCTACTAAAAAAGAAACGACGTGGAAAAGCATGGGCTGTTGAGATGGAATCTAACGGCCCAGGCAGCGAGAGCACAGCCGCGCACGCGCGCTCACGCGAGGACACCTAATCTAATCCAACGGTCAAAAATGAATGGGACGTTCGGGTGACCCGAACGGCCCAATCGATCTTGACCATTGAAAATAAATCGGACGACACATAGTGATGGGACACTCGGGCGGTCCGAATGACCAAACAGATCTAGACCGTTGATCTAGAGATGGACGATGAAAAAAGAGATCGGAGCACTTAGAGTACTAAATGCGTCGAGGAGGTCCGGCCCGTTAGATCAAGATCTAACGGTCCAGAGCTGATGGGGAGGTCCTACGGTTAGGGATCTACGGAGGAGGTCTGGGACGACCAGGATCTACCAGAGGAGATCTTAGATGGTCCAGATTTAATCGGGGGAGGTCTGAGCGATATGACCTAATCGAGAAGAGGTCCTGGACGGCTAGGATTTCAACGGGGAGGTCCTAAACGGTCGAGATTACACGAAGGAGGTCCTTAAAGATAAAGCTTTAATAGAGAGAAGTCTGGACGGCTAATATTTGGCCTAGGGAGGTCTTAACGGTCAGGATTTAAGCTAGGGGAGGTCCTGGCACTTAGGGTTTTACAGACAGAACATAAGGTCTAGATCTATCCTTGAAGAGGTCTTCAACGGCTGAGATCGAAGCGGAGGGAGGTCTTGCAACTTAAGTTTCCACAGAGAAGGCCCAACGGCTACGATCTAACACGAGGTGCTCCTAAACAATTGAGATTAACTAGGGGGGAGGTCTTAAGAAAAAAGCTTTTCGAAAAGGAGTCTAAGGCTCAGATCTAAACCTGGGGAGGTTCTCAACGGCTGAGATTAAACCTAAAGAGGTCATTAACGGACAGGATCTAATCTAAGAGGTCTTGAGGGTGGTCTGGGCAGCAGTTTAGCGTACGACAACAGGGGGTCAAGGTCCACAAGTAAGCGACACACTAAATATTCTCCGACAGCCATTAATTGCTAATCATCGCGCTACAGAGATGGTCCGAGTACGGCACACAAGAACCCGAGTGCAAAGAAAAGCTCACCGCCGGTGATGTGGACCACATCGGCGTGAACCAAGGGTAGGGATGGGTCTAAAATAGCAAGGTGGACCTAAAGGTGCCAAAGGCCGGTGCTAAAAAGCCTTCTACCGGCGGCTAGCCGGAGATGACCGCCGGCGACAAAATACGACAAAAATGCAAAACTAAAGTAGCTCCGCACCATTAACAGAGAAAAAGCTCAAGCGCTAAGGGACTAAAAAGAGTGTACCTGAGTTCGGAAAAAGCAAGGAGATAGAAAGAGGAGCTCCGGCGACCAAAAGCTTGCCAGAGATGGAGAAGATGATGACGACTGTGAGGTCTGAGCAGAATGATCATGAGAGAAAGGTAGGGTTAGATGCAATAGGGCCTAAAGAGGTCCCAAGAGCAAAGAATTGAGAAAAAGAGGGCCTTACCGGGGTTAAGGAAGAAAGGGGGTCACTTTCAGCCGAATTTGAACAATCCCAAATTTGAAAATTCCTGCGACTGTCAAACCAGAGCAAGTTATGGGTTTTACTCCAGGAGGTCAGAGGGACAACTAGGAGCAAAAAGATTGGAAAGGGAGCCACTGAAACACTGAAATCCAAGGAGCTTGCTTGCGGCCTTCAATGGCGGATTTGGGGCTTCTTTTGCATTGAGCTCAATAACACAGAGAGGGTGCTAGGGTTTGCGAGGGGATGTGTAAAGGAAGCTTAAGCAAGGAGTTTGTGGAGCTTTATAAAGCCGGAGAGCTAGGGTTTTGGCAAAATGAAAGGTCCAGGGGTGAGCTCGACGGTGAGCGCAGCTCACGGCTCTGCTGTGGACCAAAAGGAATGATGGAGGGCAGGAGTAGGGCACGACCGCGGTGAAGCGAACATGCGCGCACTAAATGCCCGACCAGAGTGACGTTGACGAGGGAGCACGACATGACAGGACCACGCCGCGCACCATTGACGCGCACGGCGCGAGGAAGAAGAAGACCAGAGAAAGGCTTGGGTACTCGTGGGCGGTTGGATTTTAATCGAACGGTTGAGATTGCCCAAGCGCTCCTAAGGTTCAAAAGAGTAGGGGAGGTCGTGAGTGTTGGATTTTAATCTAACGGCTCAGAAATGAGGCGCAGCTAGAGGGTGGGGTTCAATCCAGTCAATTAGGTTGGGCTCGGGTCTGACTCGAGCCCAACACCCTTTGACTTAGGGTTTAAATTAACAGCTGAATTAGGGAATTTATTTGAGGTAGCAAGACAACTCCAAAAACTTTGAAATTTTTACAGGAGCTTGCTAACTAAGATATTAACCTTGTATAAAATTTTTAGAGGTATTTATGCAGTGCATTTTTCTCTAAAAATTCTGCAAGGTGCTGAAAAAGGGTTTGACTGAAATTTAAACAGGTTTGACTGACCTCCAAGTGTATTCAAACAATTTCTAAAAATTGTGAAATTTTTCAGAGGGGTCACACATCAACCCTAGAACTTAGGAAAAATATTTCCAGGAGATGATCAAAAGATTTGACAAGATCGTTTTTGGAAGACAAGGTTTTGGATCAAAAGACTTGTGACTTTGTATTTCCATAAAAAAAATTTTACAAGAATTGTTTAGATCATACAAGAACTACAAGATGTAAGAAAAAGTTTTAATTTCTACTCATTTTCTTACATTTGAAACACAAGTCCAAACTTGGGATGTTACACCATCATTGGTAGTCTCGCCCTGATCGAATTAAGGACTTAACATTGTGCGCCATTGAACTAAGCTATACAGTACGATCACTTGCCTAGAATGGGACATACCTAGCTTAGTAAGTTATAGAGTCTTGACATTGGCTGCCTTAGGCAGTAGGTTAGCTCAATGAATGGGTGAAAATACAGAGTCATTTGTTGAGCTACATGTATGGACGGTTTGTTGTTTACATACCCAACGATGTGCTCTAGGCCAACGTCTGGGTGACACTAGGCAGGGGCGGAGATGGGCCTCGGGTTGGTTGGGCAACGGCTCGAGGCCCATAGAAAATGGCAGTGGAAATTTTGAGTTGGCATACAAAAAAATGCACATGAACAGGACCTAGGTTTACCGGCCAACCCAAGGCAACCGGTCCAGCGGAGAGGCCCTTTAATAACCCAGCCCAACATGAGCCTGAAATGCTACTGAAGAAACATTAAACAAATCTAAACTAGGACAATTTGTTAAATTTCGGCAGAACCTCCTTTGTATAGATAACTATACATAGGTTCCGACAAATAAAAGAATATCATAACTAAATATTCCAACATCCAATATCATCACTAAGCATTAGAAACAGGCTAATCAGCTAGAACATATTCAAGGATATCCAAAATACGTTACTCCTCATTATTACAAATAACCCGATGCATGAGGCATAACCATAATCAATACTTAAGCAGTTTGCTTATTTACTAAAAGACCTTCCAAAATTTAATCAAGTTTTAAGGGTGCGTGGTAGTGTGTGAATCCAACTCAAGTCTACTCCCTCCCATGCATGTTGATCTCACAACAGGTACCTAAAAACACAACAAAAAACAAGAGTGAGCCCAAAGACTCAGCAAGTACCAAAAAGAATCATTAACCTCACTATTACCGCAACAACATTCAAATCCAAAGCTTTACTCGGAAACATAGCTCATGATGTATGAATGCAAATATGCAATGCATCTTTTCTCTTCCACTCTTTTTCGCATTTCACCGTGTCACGAGATATGCGACAAATCGCCGCATACCATGCCTGTGCTCGCAAGCATAGGGACCAATTGCCTAATACTCCGCAAGTAAAGGGGATCTCAAGCCCACACTCCACAAGTGTGGGGACCTCAAGCCCGTCATATACATGACGGGGATCTCAACAAATGCTTGGTCACCATGTGACCAAGTCTTCATTTTGTTAACATGATGCATATGCACAAATCATGAATCATCATAATGATACCTCCTCAGCAACATCACTTATGAATTTAACTCATTCATACTTCTATCATTCATATCATAATCATTTACCATCTTTAATCAACATATCACACTATCAACCAAGTATAGCTAATATGTATCAAAACATAGCACTCACTGTCAGCCAATTCATACTTACTCTATCAAGCAGTACTTGCCTTAACCGCGAGGACGAAGACGCGAAGAGGGCGCTGCCCCTGGAACCAATCCCTTACCTGAATATAAATATAAAGCATGCTAAGACAACCATACTGAACCAAAACTTATCCAAAAGCACAACCGCACTCGCTACACTCTCAAGCGCATTCCCAATTCCAACTCCTAAAGTTCGATTTGTCCCCTCTGTGGACAGCCATAATCTAAAATCCATATCTTTTTGTACAGGAGTCCAAATGAGGTGTTCTTGGACAGTACACTAAAACTATCATAACTTTCAGCTAGTTTGTCCAAATGTCACGTTCTTGGGCTTCCCTGAAAGCTACGACAATTATCTACAACTTTCGTTATACCGAGATCCTCTAATTTTTCGTTTAACGGATCTCTCAAGTCAGATTACTAAAACCTGTCAGAATACTAACAGATTCGTAGAACAGTCACACTAATAAATTCATAACTTCTGCTACAGAGGTCCAAATAATGCGATCTAGCACTTCATAGAAAGCTATTGACGTCCTCTACAATACTCTAGGAGATGCCCAGAACTGAATCCGCACTTAACTACATCAAAACTACTATCTAACGAAATATGTCATGTGCAGACCATAATTACCGATCTTGATTAACTATCCAAAAACGCATCGGATCAAAGGGGAATTGAGGTTACCCTTGAAGAATCGCAGGGAGACGACGATCCACCCCTACGAAGAAGATCCTCTCCATCTTCCCCTTCCTCTTCCTCTTCTCCTCCTTCTTCTTGGTCGGCAGCACACGAAGGAGACGGCGCAAGGAGGCGGGGCAACTACTGTTCACGGGGTTTACTGTAGCAGTGGCGGCTACTGTAACACGACGTGCTAAAGTACCACCCCTAGGGTTTCCCCCTCCTCTTATAGGTGGTTGGCCCCTCCTGGGCCTCCTGGACCAAAGCCTGAGGCCCAGGTTGCCGAATAATTGCAGAAACCCCCTCTAATCCTCTGTTAATTCTTATTTTTTTTTCTAGTTGGTCCTTCTCTCTAATTCTTTCATTTCACTTAAATAGACTTAGGGTATTACATTCTACACCCCTTAAACAGAATTCGACCCCGAATTCTTCTCACTGATACACTTGAATGGTCACCGAAACTGAACTTAACAAGCGTTAACACATACACGGCGTGAACGACTCTGCATAAGGCTCGCGCATGTGAGACCTCTAGCTTCCAAGTCATTTTCCTCTCGGACATATAAGACCACCACGCCTTGATGCAACTGACGTATTATGCCTCATCACACGTACCGACCTGACCAGAACCACTTAACGGATAGGACTTGAAGATGTGATATCACTCGCTAGTTAACAGATCTTATGAAACCTCACACTCCAGATACCTCAAGCCTACTCTCAACACCAGGTCATACAAAACGTTATATTCCCTGCTCCAGGACTCGAGATAGTTCTAGCAATTTGCCATCTTTCAAAATCCCCACATCTTCGGCTATCTATCTCTTCGGGGGTCCAAACCACAAAACTTGCACGTAAACATATGAAACTCTTGTTCCATCGCTCAGTCAACCTCTTCATCATAACAAGGAGATCCTCCATTAAGCAGGGATACGCAACACAACTTATTTTAGTCAACTTTAATAATTAAATTCAACCGAAAACAAAGGTTTCATAATGTAATTCCAACTTTCCTCCAAAACACTCAAATCCAAAATCAGAGATTCTTCACGAAAACCTTCCATCCTTCAAACTCGGCGTTTGCAACTGAGCACCACATAAGCCAAAAGAGAATTCGCTCGAATGACCAAATCAAACACTTTTTTTTCCAGAACCAAAAAGAACCACCTTGCCAACAAAGAGGCAACTCAAATTGTACATGTTCTCCGTCATAAAACCCAACTCAACCAAGAACCACTAGAGCACTTCTCTACTCGAGACAACATTCTTTTCTCAGATGTTCTTTTAAGAAATAAACCCTTTTCCAAATCATAGGTGTCCAGAACTATCACACTAACTCCTTCCTCTTAACTGACAATCCCAAAATGATCCTCAAACCGAAAAGGACAACCATGCTTATTTAGAGGGACTCTACTAATCCACAAAAGGAATCTCTAGTCCACTCCTGTACCAGGGAATCATCTTGACAAAAGGTTTCCAATACCTCAATAAAGATTTTTCACCCTCAACCCCATTATCTCAGTCTGTTAAAGATAATCAACTTCAAATTCTCAGTACAAATACTCATTTACTTTACCCAAAGTATTCTATCAAAGATCAACACACTATTCAAAATTCGCTTCTATCCATCTACCTCTACACATAATATTGGGTCTCCAAGGTCCTAGCATAAAATGCAAAGCCCAAAATCAACCTCCAAGTCTCCTACCGTGAATTTTTAGTATAATTGATAGAAAATCCTCAAATTCATTTACTAAAATTTCACACAGCTCAACTATAACCTCAGTCATTAATACCAATATTCCTCACTAATCAAGTAACTACCCCAAGGCAATTTATTTCACCAATCTTAGACCTTCTCTAATCCGCACCAATCTAATTTAGTTACACAACCACAATATAACCGTTCGCAAAACCCTAACTGATTGACCAAGGTTCAAACATACTCAATCACTAACGTCAATAAATAAATATATTCATTGACCAAGATATCCTTGGAAATAATTTAACTCTCATAGGGTCATACTTGACAACAACTCCACAACCCTTGTTGTCTCTTTAATTGCCGTAATGATTAGATTACTTTGCTAATTTTCTCTCATTAAACCACATCATCATAAATCACCTACACAACCTCGCAAAGTTAATTATCCTATCACGATTCTCTAATAAATTTATCAGGATTCTATACTTTCAATAATCCCATCATTCCAACATGGACAAAAGTTCTTGGATTATAATTTGCCATAGGTTCCCCTACTTGTAGCACTAATCAATTGTATTCAAATGACAAACATTCCATAGAATTCTCTCAAAGAAGTTATAAGTCGAAACCAATTCACCTTCTACTGTTCTTCACATAGACTGGTTCCCAAAATCTCACCACTACCATATACTTGTCCACCACCAACCAATCGCCATATTACACTCTATGAGACTTGGCAACACAAGAAGGTTAAACTCTTTCTCAAAAGAGAAGAATCAAACAAATACAAGTTTCAACACACAAGAAAACTTCGCTCATCGGAGGGGGCACGAGACCAAGAGAAACAGTCAAATAATAATGATCTCGGGAAACAAAACACGAGTCCACAGTCGAGGGAACATGTCTCTCAAGAAAGAATTTTTAAACCTCCATAAATCATAATAAGACTTTGCTATGGAAACCCAAGAAACTCTTAAGCTGTAATGACAGAAAGGTTGTAGATTACAATTCTTAACTCCAACCTCAAATACATATGGTACTCATTTTTCATCAACAAATAAAGCAATTCTCTTTGATTATATCATTACTTGTCAACCCAAACATGAATTGCCTAAAACTGAATCACATTAATCACTTAGGAACCAATCAAAACTTTCCAAAATGTCACATTGCTCAAACTAATTTCATCTACTACATAAATCATGAACTCCCAAAGGATCACGAATGCAAAACTCCAAACATTTCATTTATCCGATATTACAAAAAGCAATCAACTTATTTTCTCTTTAGAAGAATCATCACCATTCCAACGCGTCACAATCTCTTGTAGACCATGTTACTAACATCAAGAATAATTCGCTCTTAACAATGTTTGTTAACGTCAACTCTTCCTTTATAAAGTCCCCAAAGGCTTACCAAAAAGTTACATATCCTTTTATCATCTCATCCTCAATTGAGTGTATTCCAAATTCTTACACTCACTACGACAAGCACTCTATTTTAGAGAGAACCTACTACACAATCTAAAAGGTTACACCAAAACCCCTCCATCAACGACATACTATTATCCGACAATTTCACCATTATGCAAACCTCTTTTAACAAGGGCATGCAGCCATAATACATCCTCATGGAACACACGTAAATAAATCACTTTCAAATTTCAACCCTTCTCCTATTCGGAATGCTCACACTACTTTAGTACACACTAATTCCAATCTAGAGGCTATCATAAACCATTGATGATCATTCAATCATGGACAAATTGATGGTCCTTTCTCTATTTGTATTCCCACGAACATAAATAAGATCGTCAAATAGCCAATTAAAGAAAATTCAATATTATCATCTATTGAGACAAGGGTCGAACACATCATTATATTTCTCTTCCTACACAGTTAGGTTAATCCATTGAGACCCCAATAATCTATCAAGTTTAGCAAACTAAACAATTCTAATGATCAACCTTTTCACCAATGTTCCACACTTCTTAATAACTCTATTGATTCCAATTAAGTGTGGTCATGCTCCTGATCACAGTTCATCAAGGACTACTAGAGGATAACATCAATTTGATTGATTTCACTCCCACGTACACTCATTAGGATTTATTACGCACTACACTACAGACCCACCTTAATAACTCATATCATATCCATCAATTTCTTTGATTATAACCTCTACCTTAACCACGAGAAGACATCGCTGAAGGGTTTAATATTTTCTTTCATAAAAGAGAACCATTCAACTTCTACACTCAAAATACCCAAAAAAGTTTTATTGAGTCAAAGCTTCCACACACTAAAAGACTTGCAAGAGGAAACTTTCATTAACCAAAAACATCAAACGAATAAATGAGTCATGTTTCCCGATGAGAAAGACAAAACTCCAATATAAAGGTCAATATTGACAACTAATCAAGTCCACCAGCCGCAAGAATAACTCAACAGTTGGGAAAACAGTAATTGCTTTAACGGACAAATTAAGCCAATGAAAATACATCAACCCTTCTCAAAGAAACCCACCAACTACAATGAACTATTGACCCAAAAGAAATTCATCAACCACTACTGGACAAGAGTTGACCAAATTCGAACTCAAGAAAGAGAACCACTTTCTAAAAGATACTCACTATCGACACATGTACTAAGACATCCGAGGTAACCACTTCCTTATTCTCATACCACGAAAGATGGTGTGACCTGGTAAAGCCCACGGCCACAACCACGACCTCAACCTCTCAACATGCGCTACCATCACTCATACTAATCATAGAATCATATTATACGCATATAAGGTCATCTCATAACAGGAATCATCAATACAATATAACAGAACCGTAAGTGCAATGCTTGACCCATCCCATCCTACTGTGAACCAGTGTGTAAGGTTTTTAAGTTCATTAACCATTACAAAATTTAGCAAATTAAGTTGCCTAAATTGCAAATCCAATCACCACGGACCTACAGCCCGCTCTGATACCAACTATAATAACCCAGCCCAACATGAGCCTAGAATGCTACTAAAGAAACATTAAACAAATCTAAACTAGGATAATTTGTTAAATTTCGACAAAACCTCCTTTGTATAGATAACTATACGAAGGTTCCGAAAAATAAAAGAATATCATAACTAAATATTCCAACATCCAATATCATCACTAAGCATTAGAAACATGCTAATCAGCTAGAACATATTCAAGGATATCCAAAATACGTTACTCCTTATTATTACAAATAACCCGATGCATGAGGCATAACCATAATCAATACTTAAGCAGTTTGCTTATTTACTAAAAGACCTTCCAAAATTTAATCAAGTTTTAAGGGTGCGTGGTAGTGTGTGAATCCAACTCAAGTCTACTCCCTCCCATGTATGCTGATCTCACAACAGTTACCTAAAAACACAACAAAAAACAAGAGTGAGCCCAAAGACTCAGCAAGTACCAAAAAGAATCATTAACCTCACTATTACCGCAACAAGATTCAAATCCAAAGCTTTACTCGGAAACATAGCTCATGATATATGAATGCAAATATGCAATGCATCTTTTCTCTTCCACTCTTTTTCGCATTTCACCGTGTCACGAGATATCGACACCGCCGCATACCATGCCTGTGCTCGCAAGCATAGGGACCAATTGCCCAATACTCCGCAAGTAAAGGGGATCTCAAGCCCACACTCCACAAGTGTGGGGACCTCAAGCCCGTCATATACATGACGGGGATCTCAACAAATGCTTGGTCACCATGTGACCAAGTCTTCATTTTGTCAACATGATGCATATGCACATATCATGAATCATCATAATGATACCTCCTCAGCAACATCACTTATGAATTTAACTCATTCATACTTCTATCATTTATATCATAATCATTTACCATCTTTAATCAACATATCACACTATCAACCAAGTATAGCTAATATGTATCAAAACATAGCACTCACTGTCAACCAATTCATAATTACTCTATCAAACAGAGTACTTGCCTTAACCGTGCAGGGACGAAAGACGCGAAGAGGGCGCTGCCCCGGAACCAATCCCTTACCTGAATATAAATATAAAGCATGCTAAGACAACCATACTGAACCAAAACTTATCCAAAAGCACAACCGCACTCGCTACACTCTCAAGCGCATTCCTAATTCCAACTCCTAAAGTTTGATTTGTCCCCTCTGTGGACAGCCATAATCTAAAATCCATATCTTTTTGTACAGGAGTCCAAATGAGGTGTTCTTGGACTTAATTGAAAGATTATTAATTTCCACAACTAAACCTAGTTGGTGGGCCTTCCTGATTCGGCAATCTAATACCCCTACCATACCAATTAACAGAACATCGATTTCACGTCAGGTTCTCTAGACAGTACACTAAAACTATCATAACTTTCATCTAGTTTGTCCAAATGTCACGTTCTTGGGCTTCCCTGAAAGCTACGACAATTATCTACAACTTTCGTTATACCGAGATCCTCTAATTTTCCGTTTAACGGATCTCTCAAGTCAGATTACTAAAACCTGTCAGAATACTGACAGATTCGTAGAACAGTCACACTAATAAATTCATAACTTCTACTACAGAGGTCCAAATAATGCGATCTAGCACTTCATAGAAAGCTATTGATGTCCTCTACAATACTCTAGGAGATGCCCAGAACTGAATCCGCACTTAACTACATCAAAACTACTATCTAACGAAATATGTCCTGTGTAGACCATAATTACCGATCTTGATTAACTATCCAAAAACGCATCGGATCAAAGGGGAATTGAGGTTACCCTTGAAGAATCGCAGGGAGATGACGAGCCACCCCTACGAAGAAGATCCTCTCCCTCTTCCCCTTCCTCTTCCTCTTCTCCTCCTCCTTCTTCTTCTTCTTCTTCTTGGTGGCACCGAAGGAGAGCAGCGCAGGAGGCGGGGCAACTCACTGTTCACGGGGTTTCTTTGTGCGATGGCGGCTCTTGTAGCATGATGTGCTACAGTACCACCCCTAGGGTTTCCCCCTCCTCTTATAGGTGGCTGGCCCCTCCTGGGCCAAAGCCTGAGGCTCAGGTTGCCGAATAATTGCAGAAACCCCCTCTAATCCTCTGTTAATTCTTTTTTTTTTCTAGTTGGTCCTTCTCTCCAATTCTTTCATTTCACTTAAATAGACTTGGGGTATTACAGGCCCTGGTGCCAGCACCAAGCGACGTGCCTGCCCTAGCCGCCTTTAGTCTCCCCAGTTCCCCTCCCTTTCAGCCGAATGCAAAGGCACCCTCGAGCAACTCCTTCCCCAAGCCATCTTCTCCATTTCTCCTCCTTTCTCAAACTTCTTTCCTCCTCCTCCCACTGGTGCCTTCCTCCGTCAGCGCCGCCTTCCTTCCTTCGGCCGCTGCCACCTCTGGCTCCTAGACGCTTGCGCCTTTGCCCGCCCCCGCTTGCCCGCAGCTCCCCTTCTAGCACCGCCCCCGGTCGGCTCGGCCAGAGGTGCGCTCAGCCACGAGTGTCCCCTCATGGCGGCATGGCGCCACCTCCCCTCTTGCTCCGACCCGTGCTCCGTGTCGGGACCCAGAATTACGATTCTGGAACCCTCTGTGTATACTGCACTAGTCCAGGATCACGCTAGTGCACAGGGGTTAACACAGGTAAATATCGATCCACACAAGCGATAAATAAAGTAAATGATTAGTTTGAATAACAAATAAGGGTTTTGACCTTATGGTCGAGTTTACACTTATTAAGCCACGCAGGGCTAACAGTAAATAAAGCAGCAGCAGAACGGAAAACTCCAGCGTAGATCCCACCAATTCACCACAGGCAACCGACTGGGATCCAGACCTTAACGAACGATCAGCCTTCAGCGAACTCCTCCTCTTCTGTAGGTTTGGACGCAAGTTTTACAACAAGCGTGAGTACACAACCGTACTCGCAAATCATACCACAGAATGCAATGTATAGATGCATGCGTATTCCAAAGAAAAAGGCCTCTGTGGTTCTTTTGCATAAAAGCAACATTTGCAATTGAATACAAATAATAGATTGAAAGCATAATTCAAAACAAATAGACAATAATAATTTTAACATTTGTTTCCACAAAGACACACAGCTAAACAGATTATTTCACATAGTCATATGATTGAGGTCACACAGCTCCCATTCCCACATTTTATGAAAACTACCCCTCGTGTGAAATCCCCGAGCATGTCCATGACCGCGGACACGGCTATTCGAATAGATTGTTTAACACTCTGCAGAGGTTGTACACTTTACCCACAAGATACAACTAGTGTAGCAAGCACCAATCGTAACAAAACAGTTCGGAAACTTCATCTCAAACATTGACATTCCTAGTGTGCTTACAAACCGCTATACCAGCTCACATAGAATTGGTATAACACACACCGCTGGACAGGGAAGACGAATCGTCCCGCAATGCAACCACCAAGTAGTCACACCTCCACCCTGTCACACAGCCTAACCTATCCACCTGAACATCAATGCCGAGAATCCATAACTCACTAAGTTAGGCCCGTCCCATACCAGGCATGTGGTCGTCAAGAGGCTCGATTCAATGGCGCACAAAGTTAAGTCCTTAATTGACCAAGGCAAGACTTCCGATTTCTAACTAAGTCACAAAGACCATCATTCCCATCACATAGACCACCATGTCACACAGTCTCCACCACTTGCCTCAGTCCAAATCCTTTACCACCCAGTTGGTTTTAGTGCAACACATGCCATCACGAAGTAATAACACATAGCACACAGTTTTACACAAAGTTCCATAGTCACTTAGTCATATTTAATATTTGCAACTTACATGTGATGTGAGACTCGCAGCATGGCTAAGCAATTTTACTCGCATCTAACCAACCCACGTTGGTGCTATAATATTACCAACTCATAACCAATCTAGGGTGACAAGGAAGTATGACATACAAGGCCAAGGTGTGATAACAGTTTGGATAATAACTATGCCCAAAGCATTTAAATGAATAATTAAAGTGGAATGCAATAATTTAACACAAAGTAATTTGAAAACTGGGTCCAAGATGATCAAAGGTATGACTTGCCTTGGAAAAGGTCTATGTACTGGTCTTGATCTTGGGGTGCTCCTTCTTCCACAAAATTCCCCGACGAATCGACGTCTACTCGCAAACGAAACAAAAACAAACAAAACAAATAAATAACAGAGGCAAAACTAACTCCAAAAATTAAATAAAAATCTCAGATAAATAGAGCTTGAATTTAGACAAATTTAGAAATTTGAATGGGCTCAATCGGAGTTAGGATGCAAAAGTTATGAGCTTTGGAAGATTGGAAATCTAAAAGAAACCCAAATTCTGATTTTCTGGAATTTCCGAATTACTTTTCTATTGAAAAATCGGATTATTGCGCAATGCTGACGTCATCGGAGACGTTCGGACGGGGTGACAGACGGCCTGACAGGTGGGTCCCACTGCCGGTGACACGCTCCGCGGTGGCTGGTCTCACCGAGCCTGGCGGGGATCCGGTGGACTGCCACGTGGGCCTGAGTTGGACCAATCACAGCGCGACACGCCGGCGGCGGCGGCGATCCGTGTTGACTTCGGGCGAACACGTGTGGTGCCGACGGGTGCCGACACGGGGCGACACGCGCGCGCGCCGCCGAGTGGCGAGCCATGTGGCTGGTCGGGGACTGGCGGTGCTCTGGACCGTCCGACAACGGCGAACGGCGGCGTCTCGCCGGAGGTGAGTGGTGCGGGGCGTAGCCAGTGTTATGCGCACATGTGGGTGCACTCACGGGTGGTCGGGGCGTCGATGACGGCGGCGGCGAGGTTTAGGCGGAGTGCTTGATGCATCGGTCGGACGTGGGCTCCGGCGAAGTGGATGGCACCAGGAGATTGCTTATGCTCGTGCGATGCTGATGGTGCAGTCGGCGAGCTCAGGACGGCACTGACGGCGGCGGAAACGACGAAGAACAGAGCGGCGGCGAAAGCCCTAGAACTCCAATCGCGGCGACGCTAGGGCTCGGGAGGGGATGAGGGTGGCGGCTCTGGGTTGCGGAGGTGCTGGCGATCCTCGGGGGCTATTTATAGGGGCTGGGGTGCCCGGGATAAGGAATCCCTAAATCGAGTCCGAGAAGAACACGAAAACGATTTCGGAAATCCGGGGATAAGATTTGATTCGAGATATGATTTTAACAGAAACGGGTGCGGGGAGGTTAGGGATAGAATTTGGCACGTTTTCTAGAAGGGCTTTAGTTGGAAAGGAGGCGTTGTCGGATGGAGCTTTGAGCTCGGCAATGGCGGATGACTCGGGCGCTCGCGAGGAAGACGGCGACGCGAGGAAGACGGCGACTGACGTCGCGGGCCTACACGTCGTGGCGGGGCAGCGGCGCGCGGGCGGGCGGTGGCGAGCCGCATGAGTCTGGCCGCTAGCGGGCGTCTTGTGCGAGAAAAGGAGATGGCCGGAGAGATTCGGCCGAGAGAGGTTTCGAGATCTTAATAGTTTTTCTAATTTAGAAAATACCAGAAATTCAAATAAGCAATAAAAAATAGCAAATGAACTCAGAAAAATTCTAGAAAAATCTAGAAAATATATCTGAGCACATAGAACCCAAATAAAATAGTTTTGGCTATTGTTCATGTTGGGATTATTCACATTAAATGTTTTTGATTGTAAAGTCCAATATTAAGCTTTTGAAATTAAATTCAAATAAAACCCAAATGGTGAATTTTCTCCCTACTAACTATTTAAAGATTTTTAAGCTCTGAGAATTGGGATGTTACAAACCTCCCCCCTTAAAGGAATCTCGACCCCGAGATTCAGGCTAGCTAGAGAAAAGGCTAGGAAACTCGGCTTTCAGCTCTTCTTCACGTTCCCACGTTGCTTCTTCTTCTGAGTGGTTGCTCCATTGAACCTTGCAAAAACGAACAGTCTTGCTTCTGGTGAGGTGCTCTGCGACATCCAAAATCTTGACTGGCTGCTCCTTGTAGGTAAGATCCTCCTTCAACTCAATTGATTCCAACGGGGCTTGCTCTTCTGGCACACGAAGACACTTCTTCAACTGCGAGACATGAAAGACATCGTGTACTCCTGCTAACGACTGCGGCAGCTCCAACTGATAAGCAACTTCTCCACGGCGTTCCAAAATCTTGAATGGGCCAACATACCTAGGGGCAAGTTTCCCTTTGGCATGAAACCTTTTGACACCTCTGAGCGGGGTCACTCGAAGATAAACGAAATCCTCGGGTTCAAAGCTGAGATCACGGCGACGATTATCAGCATAGCTCTTCTGCCTGGACTGAGCTATCTTCAATCTTTCTCTGATCATAGCCACTTGCTCTTCGGCTTCTTGAATGATGTCCGGGCCGAACACTGATCGTTCAGCTGTCTCTGACCAGTTCAACGGGGTTCGGCAGGCACGACCATACAAAGCTTCAAATGGTGACATCTGCGGACTAGCTTGATAAGCGTTGTTGTACGAAAATTCGCATACGGTAAACTTTTATCCCAGCGGGTAGCATTTGCTAGGGCACAAGCTCTCGATATCCTCCAATATCGATTGACTCTTTCGATGCGCCCATCCATGCGTGGGTGATACGCGATCAAATTCGATGGGTGCCCAATGCTTCATGCAAACTTTGCCAAAAACGAGAGGTGAACTGCGATCCTCGATCTGATACTATCTTCTTGGGCACACCGTGCAAATTGACAATTCTGGCCATGTACAACTCTGCAAGGCGATCTCCTGAGTACGTGGTCTTGGCTGGTAGGAAATGGGCGACCTTGGTTAGATTTCGTCGACTATTACCCGATCGAATCGTAACCGATTGGGTCTTGGGTAAACCGGTGATGAAATCCATGCCGATCTCTTCCCACTTCCATTCTGGAATCTTCAGCGGTTGCAGCAATCCTGCTGGTCTCTGATGTTCTGCCTTTACTTTCTGACAGGTGTCGCATAAGGCAACGAACTCTGCGACTTCTCGCTTCAAATTTGGCCACCAAAATTTAGTCTTAATATCCTGGTACATCTTGGTACTTCCAGGGTGTATCGAATACTTTGAGTCATGGGCTTCCTTCAAGATTAATCGTCTTAGACCATCGATATCCGGTACACGATATCGACCATTAATCAGTATGTCTTGATCATCCTTGGTGAAATCTTTGAATTTCCCTTCTGCCATTTTGACCTTGATGTCTGACAACACAGGATCCTTTGGTTGTGCTTCACGAATCTGCTTCTCTAGGGTAGACTGTACCTCCAAATTGGCTACAAATCCTTCAGACACAACTTCTAGCTTTAGCTTTTGAAATTCTTCATAAAGTTCTGGGCAACTTTCCTTTACTTCCAAGGCATTGCAGTAACTCTTACGACTTAGAGCGTCTGCGACTACGTTGGCTTTTCCGGGATGGTAGTGGATTCCAAGATTATAATCCTTGATCAATTCCAACCATCTTCTCATCTCATATTCAAATCATTGGGTGAAGATGTACTTTAGACTCTTATGATCGTGTAGACTTCACAACGATTCTGGATGAGGTAATGTCGCCAAATCTTTAAAGCACGCACTCTGGCACTAATTCGAGATCATGAGTAGGGTAATTCTCTTCGTGAGGTCTCAATCGCCTTGACGCATAGCGGCAGCTCTTCCTTCTTGCATCGGGCGCATCCTAATCCTTGACGCGAAGCATCACAATAGATATCAAAATCCTTGCGAATATCCGCAAAATCAAGACTGGGGTGAAGTCAAACGCTTCTTCAATTCTGAAAACTTTCCTCACAGTGGAGTCCAAGTGAACTTTTCTCCTTCTTCAACAATTGCGTAAGGGCTTAGCAATTGATGAGAATCCTTCGATGAAACGGCGGTAATAACTCGCCATTCCCAAGAAATCGCGAATCTGAGTCACGGTCTTGGGCCGCTCCCAATGTAATCTTGCTTTAACTTTACGGGGTCAATCTGCTACTCCTCATTGTCATCACATGACCAAGGAAATCCACTTCCTTCTTCCAAAATCGCACTTCTTGAACTTGGCATACGGTGATGTTCTCGAAGTTTTCCCAATATTATCCTTAAATGTTCTATGTTCTTCCTCCGACTTGGAGTACACCGAATATCATCAATGAACACAACTACGAACTTGTCCAAATATTCCATGAATACTTTATTCATCATGTTCATGAAGTATGTCGGGGCATTAGTCAGACCAAAGGACATGACTAAGAACTCATAATGTCCATACCGTGTTGAGAACGCGGTCTTCGGTATATCCTTAGGACAAATCTTTAGCTGGTGCTAACCTGATCGCAGGTCGATCTTTAAAGAATAATCCGGCTCCTTTCATCTGATCAAACAGATCATCTATCCGGGGTAGTGGGTACTTGTTCTTGATGGTAACTTCGTTGAGAGAACGGTAATCAATACACATCCTCATACTTCCATCTTTCTTCTTGACAAACAATACTGGCGCTCCCCATGGCGACGAACTAGGTCTCACGAAACCTTTCTCAAGAAGTTCTTCTATCGCTTCTTCATCTCTACCAATTCATCGGCTGGCATCCGATAAGGTCTCTTTGAGATTGGTGCTGTCCCTGGCACTAGGTCGATGACAAACTCAATGTCACGATCCGGTGGTATTCCTGGTAATTCTTCCGGAAACACATCTGGGTATTCACTGACGACTGACACTTCTTCTAAGGAAAGGGTATTCAAGCTGTTTACTAGGAAATGTCCATCACGAACTGAGGTGGCTAGAAACTCTACCTTGTTTCCTTTGGCGTCCTCGATCGCACTCTTGACCACAATCTAGCACGGCTTTGTGCTTGGATAACCAATCCATGCCAAGAATGACATCTAGGGTTTGGGTGTCTAGAACAATTAGGTTGGCTAGAAACTCAACTCCAGCTATGAGTAACTTAGCTCCTAAACATCCCACTCTAGTACTTAGCTCTGCTCCAGGCGACTGGACTACCAGAGTATGCTTAAGTTGCATAACTTCCAATTTATTCTTGGTTGCAAACATTCCAGAAACAAACGAATGCGAAGCTCCAGAATCAAACAAAACTGATGCAGGTACTGAGTTAACCAGAAACTTACCCAGTACGACGTCCGGTGATTCCTGGGCTCCTTCCAGAGTGACGTGGTTGACACGGCCTCTGATCATGGACTGTGGTGCTCCTCCGGCTTGACCGGCAACTTGTGAAGCTCCTTGGTTGATGCCTGGTGCTGGTGTCTTGGATGGCGTAGCTCCAAGGTTGAAGCGTACTGGAGTGATTGTTCCCCTTTGCGGACACTGGTTGGCAAAATGTCCTGGCTGACGACAGGCGTAACAGACCTTTGGTGCGCTCTGCTGGTTGCTTCCTGAATTGGGGTTGACAGGTGCAGGGTTGCGGAAGTTACGAGCAAGCGGGCGGGTCTTGAAGTTGGTGCGGTGCTCAGCGAAGTGCAGGGTGGAAACCTGTTGAACTGTGCTGGCACTGTTCTTGCCCTCTGCTGTGATTGATGGTTCCCTTGCTGAGCCATCCGGCGTTTACGGTTATCCTCCAGCTCCTTGCGTTTGTCCTCCAAAACAAAGGCTTTGTTGACCAGCTCTTGGAAATCGGGAAAAGTATGGGCGATCAAACCGACTTGCGGCCAGTGTTTAGTCCTTCAAAAGCGACTGGCGAGCCTTGTCCGTGGCTACATCTTCCATTGCATAGCGAGCTAGCCGAAAACTTGTTGAGGTAGTCGACATCGACATAGCTCCTTGCTTGAGAGCGCGAACTCATCCTTCTTCGGATCGATAATGCCTTACGGTGCGTGATCTTGGCGGAATGCCGAAAAATTCCTCCGGTGATATCTGTGGCGTCTCATGGGCGACACGAAGTTCTCCCACCATTCGCCAGCGGTGCCTTCCATCCGTGAGTGGCATACGAACCTTTTCACGATCGCCGCCTTGGGTGATCGCACTTTCTTCGATAACTCTGAGCCAATCATCTGCTTCCACTGGAGAGACGTGTCCGGAAAATGTTGGTGGACGAGTCCTCATAAATTCTGCAAGTTTGGATGGTCCATGGTGACCATGAGCGGCTGGGGCTCCATACTGTTGATTGTTGTTGTTGTTGTTCTGGTTGTTCATAGCTTGCATCTGAGTCATCATAGTGTTCATCAGCTGAGTCTGTGCTGCCATGAAAGCTCCAAAGTTTTGCAAGTCAATTGGGGGTGCTTGTGGCGGAACTGCTCATGCGGCTGGTTGCTCATTGCTTCTTGGTGATGGGGTACCGGAACCACTTGCAGCAGTTTGACGAGTTTGAACCATCTGGCGAAGCTCCATGGGTTAGATAAGGTATCAAGCACAAGATAAGTTGAGAACTAAGCAGGGGGTAGGTTAAACCCAACAAAACACAGCTCAATAAACTCAAATGAAATACCTTTATTACTTAGGGTCTTAGTATGACTGCAACAAATGCCTAAGGGCCCTTGCAGCTCATACTCGCACACAAAAAGAAACAACGACCTAAGCACACAAAACTACCGCCTAAAGGGCGACTCACTAAATCAAATCGGCTAAGCTCGAAAAGCGAGACTCGACCACTACTCGAAAGCCTCCACAACCGCGCGACGCTCGGACGGTGTGAGACTCGGAAGTGAGCCGGCATCTTGGCAACCGATCCGATGCCACAGGCTGTGCAGCGAGAACAGCGTTCCTTGCAACCGCTCCAGCTGCTCCTCCGCTCTGCATCTTCTTCGGGCTCAATCGGCCCTTCCTCCGGATCTTCTTGAAATCCTCCTCGGGTCTTCCTCTTCTTCGGGACTTGGTCGTAGAGAATCTCTGCAGAGTGGCGACCTTCTCTTGACTCTCTGCAAGGCTTCATAGACATGATCCAACTCGTGATGGTCCTCTCCAAAGCTTCCTCTGGCGGCCACAAAGCGTGCGAGGTGCACGATCAGTAGCGTTGCTCTCCTTACGTGGGCGGGTAGCGTCTTTGGCAAGTCCACTGCTGCGGCTACGGGTGGTAACGGAAGACGGTGTCTGAAGCTCCGTGCGTAGATGTTGCGAATCGCATCATGGCCAAGCGTGACGACTCCTGGATACCTTCCAGCCAAGTGATCTTCCTCACAGAGACGTGCGAAGGTTGGCTTGCCTTGTCGTTCCTCCTGGCATAGATCGTCAGGCAACAAATCACTCCACGGTTTTGTCCATTCACTGTCCAGTTGTTGCCGACGTACAGTAGACGATCAAAACCTCCAAGAACTTGTAGCAACTTCCAAAGCTCAGCTGCGTATCCTCCAGTGCGCTCACCATAGCTCTGAAGATGAGGCATCTGTCAAGACAGACGAATAGGGTAAGAGCAACTTTAAAACGGCGGGGAGAGAAGAGATTATAGCAAAAGTTGAGGCAAGAGAGATATGAGGAGAGTTAAGCAATTAATTAACCTTCCAAGTTAATTTTTCCTTTAGAAAATAATTTGGACATTCTAAAGACGGCCAATCTAACTAAGGTCAAGACCTACAGTCAGTATGGCTCTGATACCACCTCTGTCGGGACCCAAAATTACGATTCTGGAACCCTCTGTGTATACTAAACTAGTCCAGGATCACGCTAGTGCACACAGGGTTAACACAGGTAAATATCGATCCACACAAGCGATAAATAAAGTAAACGATTAGTTTGAATAACAAATAAGGGTTTTGACCTTATGGTCGAGTTTACACTTATTAAGCCACGCGAGGCTAACGATAAATAAAGCGTGGCGAGCGGAAAACTCCAACAGATCCCACCAATTCACCACAGGCAACCGGCGGGATCGGACTTAACGAACGATCGGCCTTGGCGAACTCCTCCTCTTCAGTAGGTTTGAGCGCAAGTTTTACAACAAGCGTGAGTACACAACCGTACTCGCAAATCATACCACAGAATGCAATGTATAGATGCAGGCGTATTCCAAAGAAAAAGGCTTCTGTGGTTATTTTGCATAAAAGCAACATTTGCAATTGAATACAAATAATAGATTGAAAGCATAATTCAAAACAAATAGACAATAATAATTTTAACATTTGTTTCCACAAAGACACATAGCTAAACAGATTATTTCACATAGCCATATGATTGAGGTCACACAGTTCCCATTCCCACATTTTATGAAAACTACCCCTCGTGTGAAATCCCCGAGCATGTCCATGACCGCGGACACGGCTATTCGAATAGATTGTTTAACACTCTGCAGAGGTTGTACACTTTACCCACAAGATACAACTAGTGTAGCAAGCACCAATCGTAACCAAACAGTTCGGAAACTTCATCTCAAACATTGACATTCCTAGTGTGCTTACAAACCGCTATACCAGCTCACATAGAATTGGTATAACACACACCGCTGGACAGGGAAGACGAATCGTCCCGCAATGCAACCACCAAGTAGTCACACCTCCACCCTGTCACACAGCCTAACCTATCCACCTGAACATCAATGCCGAGAATCCATAACTTACTAAGTTAGACCCGTCCCATACCAGGCATGTGGTCGTGCAGATGAGCTCGAGTTCAATTGCGCACAAAGTTAAGTCCTTAATTGACCAAGGCAAGACTTCCAATTTCTAACCAAGTCACAAAGACCATCATTCCCATCACATAGACCACCATGTCACACAGTCTCCACCACTTGCCTCAGTCCAAATCCTTTACCACCTAGTTGGTTTTAGTGCAACACATGCCATCACGAAGTAATAACACATAGCACACAGTTTTACACAAAGTTCCATAGTCACTTAGTCATATTTAATATTTGCAACTTACATGTTATGTGAGACTCGCAGCATGGCTAAGCAATTGTACTCGCATCTAACCAACCCACGTTGGTGCTATAATATTACCAACTCATAACCAATCTAGGGTGACAAGGAAGTATGACATACAAGGCCAAGGTGTGATAACAGTTTGGATAATAACTATGCCCAAAGCATTTAAATGAATAATTAAAGTGGAATGCAATAATTTAACACAAAGTAATTTGAAAACTGGGTCCAAGATGATCAAAGGTATGACTTGCCTTGGAAAAGGTCTATGTACTGGTCTTGATCTTGGGGTGCTCCTTCTTCCACAAAATTCCCCGACGAATCGACGTCTACTATAACGAAACAAAAACAAACAAAACAAATAAATAACAGAGGCAAAACTAACTCCAAAAATTAAATAAAAATCTCAGATAAATAGAGCTTGAATTTAGACAAATTTAGAAATTTGAATAGGCTCAATCGGAGTTAGGATGCAAAAGTTATGAGCTTTGGAAGATTGGAAATCTAAAAGAAACCCTAATTCTGATTTTCTGGAATTTCTGAATTACTTTTCTATTGAAAAATCATATTATTGCGCAATGCTGACGTCATCGGAGACGTTCGGACGGGGTGACAGACGGCACGGCAGTGGGTCCCACTGCCGGTGACACGCTCCGCGTGGCCTGGGTCTCACAGAGCCTCGGCCGAGGATCCGGTGGGCGCCACGTGGGCTTGAGTTGGACCAATCACGGTAGCGACACGCGTCGGCGGCGGCGATCTCGTCTTGACTTCGGGCGAACACGTGTGGTGCCGAGTGGCGACACGGGGACGACACGCAGCGCGCGGCGAGTGGCGAGCCACGTGGTGGTCGAGGCTCGGCGGTGCTCGGGCCGTCCGACAACGGCGAACGGCGGCGTCTCGCCGGAGGTGAGTGGTCTTGGGGCGTAGCCGTGTTATTGCGCACATGTGGGTGCACTCACGGGTGGTCGGGGCGTCGGTGTGGCCGGCGGCGAGGTTTAGGCGCGAGTGCTTCGGATCGTCGGACGTGGGCTCGTGGCTCCGGCGAAGTGGATGGCACCGAGAGATTGCTTATGCTCGTGCGATCGCGATGGTGCGGTCGGCGAGCTCGGGGCGACAGCGACGACGCGGCGGCGACGAAAACGAGCGCGGCGAAAACACTAGAACTCCAATCGCGGCGGCGCTAGGGCTCTGGAGGATGAGGTGGCGACTACGGGTTGCGGAGTCTTTGGCGATCCTCGGGGTATTTATAGGGGTGGGGTGCGGGATAAGGAATCCCTAAATCGAGTCCGAGAAGAACACGAAAACAATTTGAAATCCGGATAAGATTTGATTCGAGATATGATTTTAACGAAAGCAGTGCGGGAGGTTAGGGATAGAATTTGTACGTTTTCTAGAAGGGCTTTAGTTGGAAAGGAGGCGTTGTCGGATGGAGCTTTGAGCTCGGCAATGGCGGGCGACTCGGCGCTCGCGAGGAAGACGGCGACGCGAGGAAGACGGCGACTGACGTGCGGGCCCACACGTCGTGGCGAGGAGCGGCGCAGAGCGCGGCGAGCGGGCTAGCGAGCACATGGAGCTGGGCGCTAGCGGGCGTCTTGCCATGGAAAGGAGATGGGCCGAGAGATTCGGCCGAGAGAGGTTTCGAGATTTTAATAGTTTTCTAATTTAGAAAATACGTAAATTCAAATAAGCAATAGAAAATAGCAAATGAACTCGAAAAAATTCTAGAAAAATCTAGAAAATATATCTGAGCACATAGAACCCAAATAAAATAGTTTTGGCTATTGTTCATATTGGGATTATTCACATTAAATGTTTTTTATTGTAAAGTCCAATATTAAGCTTTTGAAATTAAATTCAAATAAAACCCAAATGGTGAATTTTCTCCCTACTAACTATTAAAAGATTTTTAAGCTCTGAGAATTGGGATGTTACACTCCGCCTCTCCTGGCCCGTGGGGACCCCCCTAGCTCGGCCCAGCCCGAGTCCAGCTCTCTGCTGCCCAGCTCCGGCTCCCTCGCCTCTCCTTCTAGCGGACTTGCGGTGCACCTCCTCCTCCTCCTCCTCCTCCTCCTGCCGTCGCCGTTGCTGCTGCAGGACACCAGCTCGGCAACTCCTGCACGGCGGTGCAGCCCCCACCGAACCCGGCATCTGGTAGAACAAATTTTGTAAGGCATTGATATTAGTGTAATTCAAATTTGATGTATTTGTCGTGTCCACTTTGGTGCTAAATTTATCATCTTCCTACAATTAGGATCAAATTTTGGGCACTTATGCTATTCTGGTTTCTTGGTGTTGTAAACTTGTAATTGGTTAAAAAAAATGGCATCGAAGTGTTAATTCATGAAGCAGTTGTCGGCCAAATTTTCTAGAGTTGAGATGAATAGAACATGAGAAAGTGATATATTGGTTTTCTTCCGACCTAGTTGATGAACTAATGATAATGTTTGTTCTCATTCAACTCTATGGGAAACTAGTGATCTTGATGCGATTAGCAACTATTCTCGGGAAAATTCCTAATTCAATTTGTTGCTTTTGTGATCTGGTAGAACAACTTGTGGTAATCTTGCTTATCACATACTTTGCTAGTTAGTGTGACACATTATTTGTTGTAATGTGAAATGTGTGAACACCTAGAGCCAAATGCTATATTTCTGTGAATCGGGGACATTTTGTATTTTAAAGCATTCTGAAATTGTATTAGCTTACATGTGAAAATAAAACAATTGATGGCAAAGTCGACCAATCATTTCCTAGTAAGTATCATGTTAACCCTAATTTCCTTCCTTGTATCTACTGTTCAGAATCTTCAGACTCGAAAGACAGTTCAGACTATTCTAGTGGATGAAGGGCACTTGTATCATGAGCTATGCGAACAAGTAAGAAATAGTGAGAATTTATAGGTGTTTTACTCAGTTCTATTTGTCATGTCCACGTCTTTCTGTAGGAGTTCTGTAGTTCTAACCTGGAAGTTGTTCTTATCATTGGGACATAGGTAGTTACATTCTTAATTTTTTTTTGCTATGTTTTATCTATTTTACCATATCGTTAAACATCGAATTCAAATTTTATTTTGATTGTGCATTTGTGTTGTATTTTTGTTATATCTCAGTGTTGATAGTATTTGATATTAGTTATAGACTTATAACCCTTTAGTTTTGGGCCCGAGGCTCTGTCATATCCTGGCTCTGCCACTAACACTAGGCTGCCGGATTAAAGCTTGCCGAGAGGGTTGATTGTTGAGATGAAGTTTTTAAAAGGTTTTGTTATGATTGGTGCTAGCTACACTGGTTATATCATGTGGGTAAAGTGCACAATCTCTACAGGGTGTTAACATGTTCGGGGATTTCAAACGAGAGGTAGACTTTTATAAAACAAATTGGGAGGATGGCTATGTGAAAGAATTGATTAGACTAAGTTAGCTTTGTGGAAATAATTGTTCAATTACTATTGTTATTTGTTTTCAATTACGCTTTCAATCTATTATTCGTATTCAAGAAACAGTTGCTTTTGCAAAATAACCATAGAAGTCATATCCTGTAATAGCCCTAAGTTAGGGTTTGTATTTCAAATGTAAAATTTTGAGGAGAAATAAAAACTTTTGATATCTCATGAAATCATTTGGAAGTTTTCCAAATTTTCCCTAAACAATTTCTATTTTCTAGAATTTGTTCTTGTGAATGGAAGTTGTTGTCAACAAAATTATCAACCTCAAACTTGTGATCATCCTCTAGGAATATTTTTCCTATCATCTTGATCATCCTATCTACCTCTCTGAAAAATCTCACAATTTTTAGATTTTATTTGCTATTTCAAAAGAGCAAGTCAACTCTTTTTGAAATCTGGTCAAACCCCTAGCACAGCAATAAGGAGTTACCCAAAAAAGTCCAACAGACACAGAAACTCTTCAAATCCCAAGGCAAAGTTCTCAACTTTAATGTGAATACAAACCGCTTCAAATGCCTTTAATAAGCGTCACCCCGATACGATTTCATCGGAAGAAAGGTGTTCACACGACCTATTCATTTAAAGATCGGGGGCTAGCTGACGAGGATTAAAACCTCTATATATTATCTTTAATATATAAAAGACCATACGTCTTCATGGTCGTAACCTTTGAGGTGCACGACCTCACTTTGTCGTAGAGATTCGGAGGTTACATAATGGGTACCAGTGGACGAAGGCCCAAGCCAAACTTCCACCGTGAGAACTGTCGCAAAGAGTATGAACGATATCCGGAACTAACTCGGGAATATTCCCTCCGTGTGAAGAATGGAACACGTCGTAATCCATACCACACGACGTTATACGGATAAACAACTACCTTGCGGTTGTTTATCTCACAGACACGAATCACCGAGCGGTTGATCATTCAAATGACTATCATATGACTCAGACCAGCGACAACGCTTCATATTAGACGTCTTCTCCGTATAATCGCCACCTCTTCAAAGGTTATTTAAAGAAGGAAGATGGAACGCTGAGAGGAGATCGATCATCGTAAGATAGAAAAAGAAGCATTGTCTTGTACTCTAAAAGCGATCCGTCATTCAGTCAGATACACCCTTGTAAAATCTCATTCATACTAATAAAGAGCAGTCCCATTGCAATCCCAAGATTTCCCGTCATTCTCTCTTTTTCCATTTATTGTAAGATCGCGACTTGATCATCGATGTGGCCCCACCTCCTTAAGCCAAGTTTAGTTGCTAAATCAATCTTAGGAATGTTCATTAGTTCACTCTCATGCATGATCAAAATGGGTAATTGAGGTTTGAAAGTATTTTAGTGCTAGTTCTCTGTATGTTTCTCTGTTGTCGTTTTTCTGTTGTCAGTAATTTGATTTTGGTATCATGCTTATGCTTTTGATTCTTGTTAGTGCTTGATGACTCCCTTAAGAAGTAGTGTTTAGCAAGAAATTAATTAGTTAGTCTCTATAGGTTTCAAATCACTTGTTGGCTTGTATGATCTAAGAAGCTGTTATTGGAACTAGATGTCTTGCCTCTGTACTTGTGGTTTCGCGTTTACAGTGTGGTAAGGCTTTGTAGTAGTAGCATGCTGAAATTTGTTAGTCTTGCAATAGATTGGTGTGATGCTTAGGAGTGTGAATAGTGAGTATCTTTAAAACCCTAACTTAGTTAGAAAATTTTGCTTAGCATCTTATAATTGGATATTTAGCTAGTTAGTGTTCTTATAGCAAACTTGTAGGTCTAAATGATTTTATCACTTTGTAAGTTGCATAGAATAACTAGTTAATTAAGATAAGATAAGGTATTTTGATGCTTAGCTAATAGATGTGCACACAATCACCATCAAAGTCCATCGAAAGATTAAAACATATAAGAGGATTGATTTTTTGATTTTATGGTTAGCTTGGTAAATAAGTGAGTGGGTAGATCAATCACATGAAAACATGTCTAATTTAAATCATCTCCGTAGTGCACTAATTTGTTGTTCCTATTGTAATGGTCTAGCTTCGTGTATAGATTTGTGGTTGTATTTGAAATTTTGAGTTTTGTCGGTGTTATTGGTTCTTATTTGTTGCTTTTGCTCGATCGATAGATTGCAACGGTGCAGTATTATCGAGAGTGATCCTCTCAATGAGTTGAGCATCACGAGCAACAAAGACCGAACAAGCGGTTTGATCATTTTAATCCCGGTATTTTTAAGTCTAATATTTTGTTTCAACTGTATGTATGCATCGCTTAATTTGTGTTAAATTGGTTAGTTAATCCTTTAGATGCATAATCTGTAGGTAAATGATTATCCTCTACTACGAGCCTAGGTTATGTCTTTGTGATTAGAGATCGTTGGATGATCTCTTGTCACTTAGTAGATACGATTTCAAGCTGCTAGACATGCTTAGTATCGGTAGAAATGGCGGTTATCGACTTAGTCGGTAACCTTGATCACACAAAATTTACTATAACTTTATGTTTCAGCATTTTTGCTATGTTTAATTGTGAAAACTAAAAATGAAAATAAAACGATTTAGACTTGGGCACAACGGTATGTTGGTGTGATCTGGGTGTGGTGGAATGGTGCCCGAGTCAATTAAGGACCTAACATCTTGTGAGTGAATTGTTATCCAGGCATTTTTGCGTGCTAACCACACTAGAGTATATGGGACCTCTCTTGACCTAGTACTTTGGCGTGTATTGGCTCCGGGTCGCAGGAGGTCGCAGGAGAGATGGTGTTGGGAGCATGGTAGTTGTCCGAAAGCTTTACCCATAAAGGTAGTTGTCTTTTCGGCTTTACCATGTAAGCGTATGGATTTCTATCCATACGAGCGGCTCGTAGTTAATACACAATATTGGAAAAGTCTCGTAGGACTTAGTTTGTGCAAAGATACCTTCTGTAGTGTGCTTTGGCTTAAAGGCGATGCAAGTGTGGGTACAGATGGTACACCCTGCAGGTTAAAACTATTCGAATAGCCTCGTCCTAGGTTATGGACACGCTTGGGTAAGCTTTTCAAGAGTTAGACTACAACATTTAAATTAAAACTTGTTGGGTGGTACGAATCTGGGTTCGTGCTATTGTTGGGGTGACTATTGGGATAGTCACTTCTAGGTTGTTTATCTTTCTCTTTTGTTATTATTACCTTTCTCAGATTTCAACATTAAAATGAATTGCAAACTTGCCTTCAAACTGTATTACATTATTGTAAATAAATTTGGCTTTGTGCAAATGAAACATATGGCCTCCACCAAATAAGCTCGCATGTAGCATATGAGCAGTGCGCTAGTTCACACGTCGATCTTGCGAGTACAAAAACAATTTTTGTACTCACCGCTTTGCTTAATGTTTTTGTTGCGGAGGAAGAAGGTGAGCCCCAAGGGCCTCACTGCGTGAGTTGTCTTTGCCGCCGTGTTTGACGACTAGGTTTGGCGGTCCTCGGATGCCTTGTGGGTTGAAGGCACACCGATTGGCTTTGTTTATAGCCATCTTATGGCACTTTTGCTTCCATTGTCTGTCTTGTTTATTTGTGTATCTTTTGCCTGGTCGGCCCCAGTGCGTAATAATCTCTCATTTGTTACTTTCTACTTAGTAGTGTAATGTTTGGACTCTATGTTTGGAATGGAGTTGATGCATAATTTTGTGGTGAGGTATGTATACTGCTTTCTGGGAAGTATACATATCTCGAGGCTCAGTTTATATGATTTGTGATGCAAGGGCCAGGTGGTTGGCTAAGCATTACAAGCCAAATAAATTGGGGTCCTCACAAAGTTGGTATCAGAGCCATTCTGACCGTAGTAACCCAAGCATAGTCGTCCTTAGGATATTTTGGAAAGGCTTATTTTCAAAGTATAAAAAGGCTTACGAAAACCTAGGCAGACTCTCTGATTTTATTCCTTACCTATCTTAGCCTTCTACTCTCATCTTACTCCAATTTGAGTTTTAAAACGTGGTTTCTCTCTTTCCTTTCAAAAAGATAGTTACGCGTCCAGCGGAATTAGCTTTGGGAGAACCATGAAGATTAATCCAACTAAAACTTGTGGGGATAATAGGGTAAGGTGTAGAATGGGTAGTTATCTGTCTAATTTTGTTGGCTGTATTAAATCGGTGTTTTAACTTTGAGACATTACCTTCCTTAGCGATTACTCGGTCCGCCAATACGGGTTGGTCGCTTCGGGAGATTGATCTCGTAACTGAAAGTTTTTATACCTGCCTTGTGTTTGTTTTTGGACTGTTTCAGTGAATATTGGCTTTCTTGCTCTTAGGTTATTGCTAACTTGTCTTAGTGAAGCAGGATGGCCGGGAGAACGCGTGGTAGTCAGCCAGCTGGTAGGGATGAGGAGCTTCCCCCTCCTCCGACCATGGCTGAGGTTCTCGCTCAGATCGAGCGAAACCACATGGACCAGACGCGCATTTTGGAGGTTATTGCTAGGAATACCTCCACTCCTTCCGGCGCTTCCGGATCTGGTGGAGGCGGGCACCAGACTCGCGGGGGTTTTGCAGAGTTCCTCCGTACGCAGCCGCCGACCTTCTCCCGCTCTGAGGACCCTCTCGATGCGGATGATTGGCTGCGCATGGTTGAGCGAAAGCTCAACGTAGCCCAGTGCCAGGCACAGGATAAGGCACTCTTCGTGTCCCACCAGCTTGAGGGCGCGGCACTCTCATGGTGGGAGAACTATCTCGCCATGCAGCCCGCGGGCCATGTAGTCACCTGGGAGGAGTTCAGATCAGCTTTTCGTCGGACCCACATCACGATGGCTGATGAAGTGAAGAAGAAAGAATTCCTCGCGCTCAAGCAAGGGCGCAAATCTGTGACGGAGTACCTCTACGAGTTTAATCATTTGGCTCGTTATGCTCCGGGGGAGGTGGCCTCTGATGAGGCCAAGCAGGAGAAGTTTATGGATGGCTTGTCCGAGGAGCTGCAGGACAAGCTATCTATTGTGGACTTTTCTGACTTTCAGGCCTTAGTGGATAAGGCCATTGTTGCGAGCATAAGGCAAAGCGTCAAGAGTCTCGCAGCGCAAATGGGAGGCACATCGGTCTACTCACTCCACCTCACTCGTCCTCGGTGGGCGGCACGAGGCCCGATCTTTTGCTCCACCGTGCCGAGGCCATCGCGCCAGTTCTCGTCCACCGCGAGTCGTGTTTGACCACGTCGTCTGCGATCCAGCAGCAGGGTGGCCTCCGCAATCCGGCGGCCGAGGTTACTTGTTTCCGTTGTCACCAAAAGGGCCATTATGCAAATTCTTACCCTCAGAGTGTTGTAGCAGCCCCTCGTCCTAATGGAGGACGCGGGCAGGGGAGTGGTCACCCACGACGTAAGATCATCGAGAAGACCCGAGTGCGGCGGCGGTCGAGTCAACCATCTTTCAGTTGAGGAGGCTCGGGGCGCGGATGTCGTGATGGGTACACTTCTTGTCAATTATCGTCCTGCTGCAGTATTATTTGATTCTGGAGCATCGCATTCTTTTATTTCAAGATCATTTGCTGCTGCTAATGGTCTTCACTGTGTTCCTTTGGGAATTCCTTTGCTCATTCGCTCTCCGGGTTCGGAAATGAGAGCTGATTTTGAATGTCGTGACGTTCCTATTGAAGTCAAAGGGGTAGGATTTTTGGCAAACCTTATTCTGCTCAGTTCAGCGAGTCTGGATGTGATTCTTGGCATGGATTGGTTGTCCCAACACTTGGGGCAAATCGATTGTGCCAGGAAGATTGTCTATCTCACCAGCCCTTCAGGCGAGCAGGTTGGATTTTCGCCGCAGCTGCAGGGACTACATTTGTGTGCATTAGAAGCGAGGCCCGCCTTGCAGATTCAGGATGTTCCCATAGTATCTGACTTTGTGGATGTCTTTCCCGAAGATTTGCCTGGGATGCCTCCAGTTCGAGACCTTGAGTTTGTCATTGAGTTGCTGCCCGGTAGCGCTCCGATTTCGAAGGCGCCGTATCGGATGCCTCCCAATGAATTGGAGGAATTGAAGAAGCAATTAGGTGAGCTTCAAGCAAAGGGGTTCATCCGTCCTAGCTCATCTCCTTGGGGTTGTCCGGTGATCTTTGTGAAGAAGAAGGACAAGACTTTGCGCATGTGTGTTGATTACCGTCCGCTCAATGAAGTGACGGTGAAGAACAAATATCCTCTGCCCCGCATTGATGATCTTTTGACCGGTTATGCGAGCTCGGGTGTTCTCCAAGATTGATCGAGGCGGGATATCATCAAGTCCGGATCGTACGAGGATATTCGAAGACGGCTTTCACTACTCGTTATGGCCTTTACGAGTATACCATCATGTCTTTCGGCTTAACCAATGCTCCAGCTTATTTCATGAACCTCATGAACTCGGTATTCATGGAATATTTAGATAAGTTCGTGGTGGTTTTCATTGATGATATTCTTATCTATTCCAAGACTGAAGAAGAGCAAGCTGAGCATCTGAAGATTGTTTTGGGCAAATTGCGGGAGCATCAGCTATATGCAAAGTTCAGCAAATGCGAGTTCTGGTTGAAGGAAGTGGCATTCTTGGGCCATGTTCTTTCAGCTGGAGGCGTAGCTGTGGATCCCAGCAAAGTCAACGATGTTCTATCTTGGGGTCGGCCCAAGTCAGTCACTGATGTGCGGAGTTTCCTCGGTTTAGCGGGCTACTACCGCCGCTTTATCGAGAACTTCTCCAAGATCGCAAAGCCGATGACTGAATTGCTCAAGAAGGACAGAAGTTCGTGGTCCTCTGCTTGTGATGAGAGCTTTGGGAGCTCAAACAACGATTGACTTCACTCGGTTCTTACTTTACCCGATGTCCACAAGAGCTTCGATATCTATTGCGATGCCTCTCGTCAGGGACTCGGGTGTGTTCTTATGCAAGAAGGCAAGGCAGTTGCCTATGCATCCAGGCAGTTGAGACCTCATGAGCTCAATTATCCCACCCATGATTTAGAGCTTGCTGCCGTGGTTCATGCACTCAAGATTTGGCGGCATTACCTGATCGGCAACCGCTGTGAGGTGTATTCTGATCACAGGAGCTTGAAATATTTGTTCACCCAACCAGATCTGAACCTCAGGCAAAGGAGATGGCTGGAATTGATCAAAGATTATGACATGGGTATTCAGTATCATCCTGGCAAAGCTAATGTGGTTGCTGATGCACTTAGCCGAAAGGTGTATTGCAATACTTTGATGATCCAAGAGCGACAACTCCGCACTTCTTGCAGAATTTCAGCGTCTCAACTTGGGTTTGGTTGAGCATGGTTCCCTTGCTGCCCTGGTTGTGCAACCGACCTTGGTGGATCAAATCAAGGCAGCACAGCAATCAGATAATGGTGTGGGTAAAATCAAGCAGAACATCAAGAATGGATCAGCCAAGTGTTTCACAGAAGATGAGCACGGTGTTGTATGGTTTGGGCAGCGTCACGTGGTCCCTAAGGTCCCAGAATTGCGGGATTTGATTCTCCATGAGACCCATGATTCCCCCTTGTCTATTCACCCCGGGGCTACCAAGATGTACCAAGATCTGCGTCAGAGATTCTGGTGGACTCGTATGAAGCGCGAGATTGCCAGGTTCGTTGCCAGATGCGACGTATGTTGTCGTGTCAAGGCCGAGCATCAGCGTCCAGCAGGTCTTCTCCAGCCCTTGCCTATACCAGAGTGGAAGTGGGATTCCGTTGGTATGGATTTCGTCACCGGTTTGCCCCGTATTTCTTCTGGGAAGGATGCTATCTGGGTTGTTATCGATCGGCTGACTAAGGTAGCACACTTTCTGCCAATGAGTACCACTCTCAATGTCAGTCGACTGGCGGACCTCTACATATCCCGCATTGTGAGCTTGCATGGTGTGCCACGAACGATTGTATCTGATCGTGGTTCTCTTTTTACCTCTCGATTTTGGCACAAATTGCAAGAGGCCATGGGAACCCGTCTTTCTTTCAGTTCAGCATTTCATCCCCAAACTGACGGTCAGACTGAGCGAGTCAACCAGGTGCTTGAAGATATGCTCCGCGCTTGTGTTCTTTCCTATGGGAAGAATTGGGAGAAGTGCCTACCGCTTGCTTAGTTCTCCTACAACAACAGCTTCCAGGCTAGTCTCGGTATGGCACCATTTGAGGCCTTGTATGGGAGGCGATGCAGAACACCATTGAACTGGTCAGAAACTGGGGAAAGACAGTTCTTTGGCCCAGATTCTATCAATGAGGCTGAAAGCCAAGTGCAGTTGATTCGTGAGCACTTGCGCGTAGCTCAGTCCAGGCAAAAGAGCTATGCAGATCGGCGTCGTCGTGAGCTGAGTTTCCAGCCCAATGACTTTGTGTATCTCAAAGTCTCACCTTGGAAGGGTCATCGTCATTTCGGTGTCAAGGGCAAATTGGCTCCTCGATATGTCGGCCCGTATCGCATCGTCAAGAAAGTGGGAGCTGTTGCATACAAGTTAGAGTTGCCAGCTATACTCGAAGGAGTGCATGATGTTTTCCATGTATCGTAATTGAAGAAATGTCTCCGTGTTCCGATGGAGGAAACGCCATTGGAAAATATCGATGTGCAAGAAGATCTGTCCTACCGTGAGCATCCTGTGCGCATTCTTGAAGAATCTGAACGGAGGACTAGAAACCGTGTGATCAAGTTCCTCAAAGTTCAGTGGTCGAATCACTCCGAGGACGAAGCCACTTGGGAGCGAGAAGATCGTCTCCGTGCAGACTACCCGTCCTTCTTCTCCCAGTGATCAGAATCTCGGGGCGAGATTCCTGTAAGGGGGGAGATTTGTAACAGCCCTAAGTTAGGGTTTGTATTTCAAATGTAAAATTTTGAGGAGAAATAAAAACTTTTGATATCTCATGAGATCATTTGGAAGTTTTCCAAATTTTCCCTAAACAATTTCCATTTTCTAGAATTTGTTCTTGTGAATGGAAGTTGTTGTCAACAAAATTATCAACCTCAAACTTGTGATCATCCTCTAGGAATATTTTTCCTATCATCTTGATCATCCTATCTACCTCTCTGAAAAATCTCACAATTTTTAGATTTTATTTGCTATTTCAAAAGAGCAAGTCAACTCTGTTTGAAATCTGGTCAAACCCCTAGCACAGCAGCTTGTGAATTTTCTTAAGAACAATTCTGTGCATAAAAATTTCTGGAAAATTTATGCAATGTTGTTCTCTGTCCAAAGTAGCTAACATAAAAATTTTGGAATTTGTGGAGCTCTGTAGCTATCTCTAAAAATTCCCCAAACCTTCCCTGCCTTTTTAAATCAAAAACTGTAGGCACTGTTGGTCGGGCTCGAACCCGAGCCCGACTCCGGTCCGACTCAACCGCCTTGCCCTCTCTCTCGCTGGCGGATCGGTCCCACCTACAGGTCCTCTCTTCCACGCAGCGCGTCTTGCCGCCTGCCCCTCCTCCTCCGCGCCGCCGCGCCACCGCGCCAGCATGCGTGCCAGCACGGCTCGTCGGTCACCTCGCCGCCCAACCGCCTCCACCTCGCTGCCTCCGCCCTCCTGTTCAAAAGCCAGCCGAGGGCTTCACCTACCTGGTTTCCCTTCTCCTCCTCTGTCCATTTCCTCCTCTGAGCTCCAGAAGCCGAGAGTGTCGCCTCACCGCCTCCGAGCTCGGCCGATCACGTCACGGCGTGTTCCGCATCCCCAGGAAGTGAACCCCTCAAGAAATTCCGGGTTTCATCGCCTGTGGAGCTGCGCGCACTCCTTCTTCTCCAACTCCGGCTGATTCCGCCTCTCCCGCCGCCGCGTCTTCTCCAGCGAGCTTGAGCTCGATTCCTAGCTCCGTAAGCATCCTCTGGTGTCCCTCTACCCTACCCCATCACTCACTCGCTCTCTCGTTCACCTCAGGTCCCTGTCGTCGTTGACCGCCTTGCGCCGCCACAGGCTCTCGTCGCCGGGCCATCTCCGGCAGCCACCTCAGCTCCGCGTCATCCCGGTGAGTTCCTGGTAACCCACTGATGCTCATGCGCGCACTAGTTTTCACCTTCTTCTTCTCTGGCGCAGTCGCCCTTGTCACCTCCACGGCCGGCCGCCACGCTCTGTCGCCACGCCGCCACGGTGCATCTCCGGCTGCCTCGAGACCACCTTCAGCTTCAGTGGTCCACAAGCAACCCATTTTGGCCGTCACCTCGACCGCGCCGCCACTCCTTCGCCGGCGACAAATCCAGTCGAGTCGGCCGAGCCCTCTCATTCTTGGTGTGTTTCTGCATGCATGACGGCGATGGGCACGCAGGATTAAAACCTCTATATATTGGCCTCTTTGTTTAGGCTTAGGCTTTTGGCTTATAGCTTAAAGCCGACTTTTTGGCTTAAGTGGCTTATAAGCCCCTAGCTTTTAAGCCAACCGAGGTGTTTGGTAATCTGGCTTTTATGGGTGATTGGCTTTTTGTTGAAATGTCTAAAATATCCTTGATCATGTCTTGATAATACCGGACATATTTTGCAACCAACAATACCAAATTATGATATCAAAGTTCGAGGGCGTCGATTGAGAGACCAAATTCACACATCACGATTCATCATATTTTTGTTGGGAAGGATTCGATGGATAAAAGGAAGCGTTTGTATTTATATACGATGGCAATTTGAGGTAATTTTAATGAAGTTTGGTGGCAACCATATATTCTATTCTGTAAAGCCAAAAAAGCACCTCTCCCGGCTTATGGCTTTAGGCTTAAATTGGCTTAAACTTATTATAAGCCAAACAAAAAAGCACCCCCTTTGTTTAGGCTTAGGCTTTTTTGCTTTTAAGCCAGACAAAAAGCCTAAACAAAGAGGGCCATTATCTTTAATATATAAAAGACCATACGTCTTCATGGTCGTAACCTTTGAGGTGCACGACCTCATTGGTCGTAGAGATTCCAGAGGTTACATAATGGGTACCCTGGTCGGACGAAGGCCCAAACCAAACTTCCGACCAGGAGAACTGTTCGCAAAGAGTATGAACCGATATCCGGAACTAACTCGGGAATATTCCTACTGTGTGAAGAATGGAACACGTCGTAATCCATACCACACGACGTTATACACGGATAAACAACTACCTTGCGGTTGTTTATCTCACAGGACACGTAACCGCCGAACGGTTGATCATTCAGCGACTATCATATGACTCCGACCAGCGACAACGCTTCATATTAGACGTCTTCTCCAGAAGTAACTGCCACCTCTTCAAAGGTTATTTAAAGAAGGAAGATGGAACGCTGGGAGAGGGAGATCAGATCATCAGAAGATAGAAAAAAAGAAGCATTGTCTTGTACTCTAAAAAGCAGTCCGTCATTCTGTCAGGATACACCCCTTGTAAAATCTCGCTTCATACTAATAAAGAGCAGCGGTCCATTGCAATCCCAAGATTTCCCGTCATTCTCTCTTTTCCATTTATTGTAAGATCGGCGACTTGATCGCCGATACCGGCGCCGTCCGTGGGGAACGCGGCGTGGAATCTTGGAAGGCGGTGTTGCTCACCGATTCTTTGTCCATTTCCCACTCGTGTCGCTCATGCGGTTATGTCGGGAAGTTGGGATGAAGAGAATTGGTTCGACACAGCGGACTCGCCAACCTTGACATGGGCGCATGCATGCGCGCCATGGAGGAAAATGGAGCCTCTTCATCATCCTCCTCTTCCATCGGTCGCTTTGTTGCGAAACAAGCGAAATCGGCGGATGGATGAGGATACCCATGCGATCGATGGCGTTTCCAGAAGGAGACGCCCGGCCGGTTCGAAAGCCCGATGGCTTTCGGCAAGCCGGACTCGCGGCCGGCAAGAAAGGTGAAAAAACCCAACTCATCAACTCGAAGTTCAATATACTTTTGATGCGATCATGGTTGATAGATACTCACCGACGGCTTCTAGCAATTCCGAGCCAACCGACTCTTGGTGACGATGTCGATGAAACGGTGGTGATAAACGGATGGGGATAATAAAACTTCGACATACGATCGGCGATTCGCGCATCAGTGAGACCATTACAAGGACCTCGGAGGTGCGATCACGATTATTCTCCATCGTGGAAACTCTTGGTGTAAACTCGAAAGGCTCTCCATTGATTACGATGGAAGCTCATCGAGGATAGCGTTGGAAACACGAGGTCAATGCGATCGGAGATTCAAATCAAGATGCCGTGTACGGTCCTCCACACATTGCCTCGCCACCACATAATGATGGAGATGATACAAGCGGTCAGGCACCAAATGCCAGAGGTCACAGAACTGGTGGACGTCCATCAGTTAATTCGCCTGATCCTGCCCTAGCCAATGCAGGAGATCAGGCAAGACCGACTGGGAGAACAGAAATTCGAGCCATCAAACACCTCTTTCGGTAGAAACCCTGTAAGACCTTCGGTAACAATACAGAATCTGCAGCTAGTTATAAATATGTTAAAAACTTCTGACCCTGTTTTGGCAGAAACTCCAGGTTTTGCACGACTTGTAGGTCAAGTATCGGAGATTATCCAACAGACCATGCAGCGCACGGAAGCATATCGGGAACGAAGGCAACCACAGAGTCAGACCATGACTTCATCTCAAAGATTCTTCCACGGCGAGAAGCGGCGTGGTCGTGTTGAGGGTCAACTAACACAAGGACCATTTCGACACTTCCGACCAGCAGGTCATGAGGGAAGAAGATTGTTTCAGGAATCTTCACCTCGACAACAAGAACAAACTCTTGGACCTGATGATCTTCGGTATCATCTTAACCAGGCAAGCGGTCAAAGGCGTTCTCGAAACGTACACGATCGGATCGGGATACCAGAAAATTAGCGATGCAGTGCGAGAATCGTCCCCGATCGATTATAATCCACACCTTTTCAAAGAAGGCGCCGTGAGACGATCACGGGTTGTCGAGCTTTCTGCGGAGGCTCCAAGCTGTGCGTTGGCCAAACAGGTTCCAACCTGCCAACTTGGATAAATTCAATGGGACCCAAAATCCTTTAGAATTTCTTCAGATTTATACCACCGCTATCAGAGCTGCTGGCGACGACGAAAATGTAATGGCTAATTATCTTCCCACGGTACTAGAAGGATCAGCCCGATCATGGTTGCTAAATTTACTTATCGGATCTGTGTATACTTGGGAGCAGCTTTGCGATCTTCTAATTACAAACTTTAGAGTGCGTCGATGCATACGCCCTGGAAAGGAGGATGATCTCCACAGGATACGACAAAAACCTAATGAAACTCTTCGACAATATATCAAGAGATTTAGCCAAGTTCGCAACTCGATTCCAGAGGTTGCAGAGTCTTCTGTTATCCAGGCTTTTAAAGCGGGATTAAGAAATCGAAGGTTTACGGAGGATCTAGCAATTCATCCCCCACGAACAACCATCGAACTCTTCGACATGGCTGACAAGTACGAAACGGCTAGCGAAGCGATCGAGTGGAACGGCCGTTGATCGAAAGACAAGATCCCCACCGTGCGGATAAGTCGGAAAAGAAGCGAAGAAAGCTCTCAAGAAGAAGAAACACGTGCGTACTAACAATAAGGAGGTTACGGTTGTTCATGAAATTTCTAAAGGAAGAAAAGATTACTCTGGTCATAGCAAAGCAAAAGCTCAGACCAATGAGTATAAGAAAAGCCAAAATGGTGTCATCTCCATAAACAAGCGGGACACGATTTACGCAATCATCGCGCTTAGCGTAAGAAATTGAATGATTATTATGCGGTAAGGTCCACTTCCTTCAATTCAAGAAATTGGGAAACAAGCTCCGGAAGGACAAGGATGGTGACGAGGAGATGGAGTATCAAGAACCTCGACATCTTGTTGATGTAATTTTCGGGGGATCTTCTTCATACGAATCCAGACGTCACCTGAAGGCAATGGAGCGAAAGTCAACCTTGTTTGAAACTCCGATCATCACCAAACCTTCAAGGTGGTCGGAGACAATAATCTCCTTTAGTAAAGAAGATTGCCCAATTCCTTCAACTCGACTGTAGGTTTCCAATTGTTGTTGAGCCTACTATTAATAATCGCAAGGTTAATCGGGTTTTGATAGATGGGGTAGTTCTTTAAATATTCTCTTTGCAAGCGCATTGGAAGATATCACGATTCCAAATTCTAAGGTAAAGCTTGTGAAATATGCCTTCCATGATATAGTTCTGGATCTACCGCCAAGCCAATAGGGCAATTATCCTATTGGTTACGTTGAAAAACCCGACAATTTCGAACAAAAAGTTTCTTCGATGTAGTGAATTTTGAAACGACATATAATGCAATCCTTGGTCGCCGAAATTAGCAAAATTCTGGTAGCTACGCATTCACGGTTACGAGTTTGAAAATGCCGGGACCAAAGGGTGTCATCACGGTCCGAGGTGATCGTAAAATCGCCTACGCATGTGATCGGAAATGTTTAGAATCGGTCGATGAGCTTCCGCGGAGGAACTAACACCGCTACCATGCGGGTCAAACACTCAAGACCAAAGATAGCACCAAAGCCTTCCGACCCGGATGAAAGAGGTACCACTCGGCGGCGCTTGAGAGTGCCAAGATTACAGTCGGGAAGGACTCAACCCCAAATAGGAAGAGTCGCTCGTCTCCTTCCTCCGAGCAAACCAGGATGTATTCGCCGGCGGCATCCGACATGCCCGAGTCCCGGGAGGTGATCGAGCATAGGCTAGCATTGCGGCGATAAAAGACCGATCAGCGAAGCTAAGGCGTTTTGCACTGATCGAAAATAGCAATCGATCGAGATTGACAAGCTACTCCAAGTGGATTCATCAGTGAGTCGACCACCCCGACCGCTTGCCAATCTGTAATGGTTAAAAGGCCAATGGAAAATGGCGTATGTGTATCGACTTTACGATTTAAATAAAACTTGTCCAAAGGATGATTTTCCCTTCCTCGCATTGATCAACTTGTAGACTCTACCTCGGGTGTGAGTTATTAAGTTTTTAGATGCATATTCACATACCACCGATTAATATGAGTAAAGAAGATGAAGAAAACTTCCTTCATCACTCCATTTGGTACCTCTTTGTTATGTAAAGATGCCATTTGGTCTTAAAAATCTTTGGTGCGACGTTCCAAAGGTTGATGCAGAAACCTTTAGTACACGATAGGTCGAATCTTGAAGCCTATGTTGATGACTTGGTCGTAAAAGTATCAACATTGGTGACCACATTCGAACCTACAAGAGACTTTCAATAATTTAAGACGTCATAACCTTAAATTAAATCCGAAAAAGTGTGCGTTGAGTTTCATCCGAAAACTGTTTGGGTTTCTAGTTTCGCTAGAGGCATTGAAGCAAATCCAATGAAAATAACCGCTATCGATCGAATCGTTCACGACCACGAAAAGGAAGTCGAAGCTAACCGGCGTATATGGCGGCGTTAAGTCGTTTCATAGCAGGTGAAAAGATGTATGAACCCAAATTTTGGTTAGGTGAAAAGGACTCCCATTCTTCAAGCTTCTCTAAAGCCTAATTGGAAACATGGAAGTTTGAATGGACTAAAGAGGCAAAAATCCAGCGGCGGCGCTTTTGAGGAGCTTAATCTAATCGGTATCTTACGAATCCTCCATACCTGGTCTTAGTCTCTCCAAGATTGGAAGAGACATTGCTAATTTTTTGCGCGCCACGTCATTATCAACACCATTGCGCCGCCTTGTAAACCGCAAAGCTAATACATCCACCTCGCCAAAGGGCCTGCGCCACGACGATTAGCGGTGTATTGGTCGTAGAACGTGATCGTATCCAACGACCAATATATTACGTAGCGAAGTCTTGCATGGACCAAAGAACGATATCCACAGATCGCGACTCAGAGAATTGCTCTATGGTCTCCTTATGACTTCAAGGAAACTTAGACATTATTTTCGATTTTAAATTGCCCATAAAGTGGTTGGGCGTACCTGCGGGCCTACGGATATTCGCTTGGTCAAGTCCTAGGTAACAGGAGTCATCGGGGCGAATAGCGAAATGGGCGGTTGAGCTTGGGCGTTTGACCTCCATTTTGTCCCTAGAACATGCGATTAAGTCTCGGGCAATAGCGAAATTCATTGCCGAATGGATTTCAACTATGTTATTAAAATTGGCCTTAGAAAACTATTAATGGTATTTAATCTGAAAATCTTTTATACAAAAACAACCTGCTAGTTATCCTTTGTTTACCTATGCATGCATTAATCTTCAATATTGGGTGTAACTTGCAAGCACGGTAGTTGTGCTTACTCTTCTTTGAATAATCTTTATTCGGAGAAGACCTCTATCGGGGCGGTGAGGACACAGGCGAATAGAGCCACGTCCCAGACGATTACTGTGGCAAGTCGTGTAGTCTACTACTACTTTTATTTGTGTTATTTCTTTCCATTTGGCCTCGAGCCCGGTTGTAATAAAACTACGAGATAATATTAATAAGAGCGTGATATGATTTTGCTATCACTTTTGATGACTGTGTACTGTGAAATCTGGACTAGTGTATAAACAGAGAATTCGGGATCCTTCGTTCCGGGTTAGACAAAGTAGTATCGAGCCATATCATTTGTGGGTCGTGGCCCCCTAAATGTCCTAAGGACTTATTTTCAAAAACTAAAACTATTTTGAGTCTATCGAGTCATTTCTCAACCCTTCTCTTCAAAGCAGTTCTTGACTCATCTATTCCTCAAATTTGTAGATGGCGAAAGTGGGGCCATGCATCTCGCGAGTCATTCTTGGGATCTTGAGGCTGAACTTCTGCACGGAAGTGATGCAACACAGGACTACAAGAAGAGGCCAGCGTTCGAGGCTATCGGTATAAGGTGGGAAGCGACACCTGCGGAGGTGGAAGTATTGGTTTACTCGGCACATGTGCGAACACGGTTTCCATACCTTCCACGCTCCGTCGGGCGCGACACCTTTGCGGATGGTATTCAAGATGCAGCAAGAGAAGCGGTTAAATCGACTCTCCACGCTCGACCGCTACCTCAGCGGCGCGGTTCACTATTACGATGCATTTGCGAAGCCGGACTCGGCGTGCGTCTTCCGCGCGCGCCAGGAAAGATTCCCAGAGCTACGCAGGTGGACTTGCGAAGGCAGGACTCGCCTACGGAAATACGGAGGACTGCGTACCGCTCAAGGCGGCTTGGGTATGCGAAGCAAGGATCAAGGCATTGGAAGCGAGCGGCTAGATACAAAGTGGCGGGGTAGCTCAATGAGATAGACTATACCCCGTGCCCCATAGATGCTTCATTAGTCCGTCACGTTGGTCGCGAATTATGAGCTATCAATTACCCTTGTGATAGCCATAATCCATTAATAAAATAAATGAATAAAGAACTATTTTGAAAAGTTGGTTCTTTGTTGTGTGTTTATTGGTTCTTGGGCTATTTTAGATTTATCCCCCTTTGAATCTCTACCATCTTATCTAAATCCTTGGAGGATCCATGGATGGTGACCACCCGCGGCAACAGCAGCAGGCGGTCTTGCGAAGGACAAGAAAGCGATCGGGCGGATCATCGGAATAACCACATTCCACGGCCACTACCACCACCGTGAAGGACGTTGGCGCGGATGATGTGCCAATCGGACCCATCGATTGACCTTCTCGCCCAATCTACGCAAATGTGCGAGAATGCTCGGAGCGCCAGCATGGCGGCGGTTCGACTCCACCTCGGCGCATAATCAAAGGCGACTATGCCGAGTTTATGAGGATCGCGCGAAGCGCAAGCGTTCTCGGCGATGCGAACCAATGGGCGCCGCGGCGGCGGGCTGTGGAAAGGTGGACATCGATCGGTGCTACGATCGTGAGAGGTTACGTTTGCCTCTCACCAGAGGCGGCCCGCATCGGAATGGTGGGACAATTGCTGCATCGCCCATGATGATGCTCAATCCATTTCATGGGCCAACTTTGTACCAAACCTTCCGTCATGCACAATCGGCGAGGATGATGATGCGAAGAAGAAGGAGTTCCACGCCTTGCGCCAGGCAACGCGAGCGGTGAATGAGTATCTTCACGCTTCAATCAACTTGCACTACGCCCGGTGGCGTGAGAGATGAGGGCAGGGCAGGAAAGGTTCTGGAAGGCCTAGCGATGATTATTTACGTCAACTTATCTCTCAAATTTCACGGACTTTCAACGGTTGGTGGATAAAGCTATCGAGCGGGAGGCCAAACACGAGAAATGGAGAGCCGTAAGCGGAGGATGGCGCTCAAGGTTCAACGCGAAGTGCGCCCAAACCTCGCTTCACTACGCGGCTGACCCGCGACCACGTGGGAAGTTCCAATCTTCCCGTCTGCGTACTCCAAACACGCCACGGCGCTCCAACCTCAACCGTGGCGCCGTCGGAGGCGGTTCAATAAGCGCTCTACCTCCTCGACTTAGGATGCGTGCTTCCACTTGCTGCGAGCGGGGCATTACGCCAATAAATGCGGAAGAAGCGACACAGGTTTGCACCGGCAAGGCCAACCTCGGAGTTGCAACTACGGCGGCATAACCCGACCGCGAGCAGTTCACCAGGGCGGGTGAACCATGTCACCCGGCTTTCGAGCGAGCGCCGGATGATGTTGTTCTTGATGCGTTCCTCGTTAATTGATGCAGACATCTGTCTTATTTGATTCGGGGCTTCACATTCTTTAGTGTCAAATAAGTTTGTGGAAAATATGGGTTCTGGTATCCTCCTTAGCTACCCCATGATAATTCATTCCCGGGCTGAAATGAGAACAAATTCTCTTTGCTCAAATCTTACCCTTGAGATATCCGGAGTATCCTTTCTAGCGAATCACGATAAGTGTTACACTCCCAAGGCACGGATGTAATACTTGGAATGGTAGCTAGCCAAAAACCACGGTCAAATAAGGCGTGCCATAGATCCATCACCCTCACAAATGACCAAGGCCTATCATTGAATTCAAACCCAAGACTCGTCTGGAGGAAGTTCCATACTCACCGACTTGAAGGAAGTGAAACTTGAAGACATACGCGTGTACGAGTATCGGTCTTTCGGATGATCTACGGCATGCCACCGGATAGGGACATCATGTTCCTAATTGATCTAGTCCAGGGCAGCTCAGATCTCGAGAGGGCTTCGGAATACGCGCCAGCGAGTTAATGAGGCTGAAGAAACAAATTGAAGAAGCTGAGAGAAAGAGGTACATTCGACCCGGTTCCTCACCATGGGAGCCCATCTTGTTGTCGAAGAAAGACAATAGTATGAGAATGTGCGTTGATTATAGATCACTCAGCGAAGTAACAATCAAGAACAAGTACGTTGCCCGAATTGATGATCATATTATCGCCGGTTCATCGAAGGTTTCTCGGCTGGCCAAACCCATGCACGGTTAGGTGAAAAGGACTCCCATTCTTCAAGCTTCTCGGAAACATGGAAGTTTCAATGGACTAAAGAGGCAAACGACGCTTTTGAGGAGCTTAAACGGTATCTTACGAATCCTCCGCCCAAGTCGATTGGGACCGGTCTTTGGCGTATTTTCTTTCATGCACGTACCACCATATGTCTTAGTCTCTCAAGATTGGAAGAGACATTGCTAATTTACGCCTAGCAACGCCACGCGATTAGCGGTGTATTGGTCGTAGAACGTGATCGTATCCAACGACCAATATATTACGTAGCGAAGTCTTGCATGGACCAAAAGAACGATATCCACAGATCTGAGAAATTGCTCTATGGTCTCCTTATGACTTCAAGGAAACTTAGACATTATTTTCGTGCCCATAAAGTGGTCGCGTACCTACCTCGGATATTCGCTTGGTCAAGTCCTAGGTAACAGGAGTCATCGGGGCGAATAGCGAAATGGGCGACTTGAGCTTGGGGCGTTTGACCTCCATTTTGTCCCTAGAACAGCGATTAAGTCTCGGGCAATAGCGAAATTCATTGCGAATGGACAAACCACGAACCCTCCCAAGAACCCGAGTGCGAGTTTCACGACCGATGGACAATGTACTTTGATGGTTCCTTGATGCTTCAAGGCTCGGGGCCGGGTCGTTTTGATTTCCCCTCTTGGCGAACAACTGTCGCCATTCGGTTAAACTTTCTGCTACAAATAATGCGTGAGAATACGAAGGTTTCTTTGGCGGACTTGAGCGGCTCGTTAGCTCGGGATTCGCAGATTGCTAGTGAAAGGTGATTCTCAACTAGTAGCGAATCAAGTAGAGAAAGAGTATCAATGCTCTAGTACCAAGATGTCATCATATCTGGCGGAAGTACGGAAACTTGAAAAACATTTCTTCGGTTTTCAGATCCAACACATTCCTAGAAAGGAAAACTTTCTGGCAAACCAGTTGGCCCGGATGGCTTCCACACGGACATCCGTCCCGCCCGGAGTTTTCTCGAAACTCGATTCACCCTCGGTAGTCGAGCCTTGAGAACATAGATGTTAGCAAGGAGGTTGCACACCTTGATTACGCAAACATGGATGCTCCACAGTCGATGATGGTTGGCGCCATCACGATCACGGTAGAGATTGGATGACATCGATCTACAATTATCTTGACGTGACATAATTCCAGAAGATGATGTAGAGGCTGATCGTATTGCGAAAAGCCAAATCATACACTCTCATTGAGCGTACCTTATATAGCGAGGATCTCACGGAGTGTTGATGAGATGCATATCTCAATCGGATGGCATTAAATTGCTAACCGAAATTCATGAAGGAGTCTGTGGAGCTCATCATTCCTACAGAACGATGGTCGGTAAAGCCTTTAGGCAAGGATACTACTGGCCAACTGCCCTTCATAATGCAAAAGAGCTCATGACGAAGTGCGTACAATGTCAGTTTCATAGCCGACAAGTACATCAGCCGTCTCAAGCTTTGCAAACAATCCGTCTTTCTTGGCCTTTTGCAACCTGGGGACTGGACATTCTGGGACCTTTCCCAAAGGCACCCGGGGGCTTTGAGTTCTGTTCGTCATGATTGACACGTTCACTAAGTGGATCGGCCGAGCCGGTTGTAAAACTACAACGAAGCCGCCAAGAGGTTCCTAACAAGAAACGTGATTACGGTTTGGTGTACCCGATCGTATAATCGCGATAACGGTGCCCGTTCTCAGCGGCAATTTTGAGAATTCGCAAGAACTAGGTGTCAAGATACATTTCGCTTCGTTGCTCATCCACGAGCAATGGAGCGATTGAGCGAGCCAATGGTATCATAATGCAAGGGATCAAGCGGCGAGTGTTCGACCGCCACTTCAACGGTCAGGAGCTTGGGTTCGAGAACTTCCCTATGTATTATGGGTTGTTCGTACCACAACTAGTCGTGCGACCGGGGAAACACCATTCTTTTTAGTTTACGGGGCTGAGGCTATGCTTCCTCCAGAACTAAAAATTGGTTACGCTCGAGTGATTACTTTTACGAAGTGATCGATCGAATGACGACTTGCGACATCAATTTCCTTGAAGAAAGACGAAATCAAGCCTTGGTACGATCAGCAATCTACCAACAAGCCATGCGTCGGTATCACAGTCGTAAGGTACAACCTCGCAGCCTAGCTGTAGGTGATCTGGTTCTCAGAAAAATCCAGAACCAAGCAAATCGCAATAAACTTTCACCTAAATGGGAAGGTCCATACATCGTGGTCGAAGTAACCCACCGGGATCGATGCGGTTAGCTATGTCAGATGGGCAGGTTTTATCTAATTCTTGGAATATTGATCAATTGCGTAAGTTCTATGTTTAATTTCATGTATTTCATTTTTATTCATTTTTTCTTCAATAAAGATGCTTTTCCTTAAAAATGATAAGTATGGTTGTTTATACTTATTATTTGTTGCATCTGGTCGTATGCCATTCCCGTTACTGGTTGGTCGGAGAAGACTCTCATTCTCTCCGATATTCCTTCTTTGGGATCTCCACTACTCATGGTTGTTGACTTAAATGTCACCAATCACATTGGTTTTAGCCGTGATCATTGCTTCAATGATACACATTCACGACCGGACATTCTTTTCTTAAAGAGTCATACGAGTATAAGGAGTACCAACTCAGACGATTTACTTGGCTTTCGTTTCTTGAAATTGAAGATTGTTATTTTATTTCAACATTCTGTTCTAATCAAGTTTGGCTACTGGTCGGGACACAGAAAGCCTCCTGGTCGAAGTCTCTCCTCTCTGCACGTGGTCCTGCCCACTGGAAGGAGCTTCCTAGTGACGGTCCTTTTCCTACGATCCTCGCTGCCAGTCGGATTTGAGAATGAGCACGTTTCGCGAAATATTTTACAAATCTTCAGTTCTTAAGATTCGATACGACCAGATCCGGATATTTCCTAAACAACGGTACTTATCTCTTCATTTCTTGCATACATTCTTAATGCATATCTTCTTATAAGCAAGATCTAGTCTTTGTTATGTCTTCTGACTACAAGTGGTATTCCATAGTACTTCGATAATGGGCAAAAATCTAGACTAGCAGAAGTCGTCAGTTGGTTCCGACCACATGATTTCCTAGTATTTCCTAGATCATTGTCATACACATTATCAGCACTCTTACCATGGTCATCGTTATTACTCAATTACCTGGTCTACTGCTTTCTTTTAGTAACGTTCATCTACTAACATAAGCAGTCGGGGGCTAGGAGATATATGAGTATTTAACAACATTAATAAGACAAAGCAGGATCTTCTTTGATAAAAGGTAAGTTTTCATTTTACATAGTCTAAAGTTACATTCATTTACATGTTGAGACCACCAGACTGGTCGCTATGTGATGGAGATCCGACTTCCATTTCTTCTGCAACTTTCTCTCCGAGAGGTCTTACTTCCTCGAGAAGTTTTGTTGCTTCACTTTCAGAGCAGTCGAAGTCCTCTTCCACAGCTTTAAGACTAACAGAGGGGTCGGAAGCCTTTAATTTTGCTAAAGCAACACTAACTCCAGTTACAATAGCTTCCTGCATTGTCTGGGTATGGTTTTCCTTCATAGTTTTGAGCAGGCCTTTCAGATCTTCCAGAAGTTGACCAAAGTAGATCATCTTTTCCGTTGGATCTCCTAATGAAGGCAAGCTTGATCCTGATCCCATATCAAAGATCATTTTGTTAAGGGCCGTGATCTTCTCATCAAGGCCAAATACAAGGGCTGCCTTTTGGCCACGCTCAAAATCGAGGGTCTTCTCTACTCGTTCAAGTGTTTTAGTTTTTTCTGCACGAGTAGATAAACAAAATTAATGTACTATTTACAATTGGAGTTATGGAATACTGGTTAGGTCTACGACCAGTTACCTTTGATTTTCTTCTCACAAGAGTCGAAACCTCTTTTGCCCGGTCATCGCATGCTCGATCGACCGGTCTTTACTCTGATTTTCTTCCCTCAGCTTTATTATTATGGCTTCCTTGGCCTTGATCTCTTCTTTAATTTTCTCTAAATCTATCAAATATGATAGAAGGAGAAGGATAATCTATAAGGAGAATCAAGATAATAAACCTTAGGAGATCAAAAAGAGAAATGTACTTACTTCTCATATCGGAGTGTTTTTGCTCCAAAGTTCTTATTCGCTGGGTCATTCCTCCGATCACAGCATAGTTTTCGACCAAATGCTACAAAAACAAAAATTCCTTTCTTTAGCAAGTTTTCAAAGAAACGCAAAAGAAAGAGTTGTAAGATGGTCGAGAACACTTACACAATTGCTATATCATTATATTCGGAAAAGATGGTATCCGGACCAATCTTGGCTTGATGGTCCGATATCTTTCCCCAGGCTTCATCAAGTTCCTTATCCTCGATAAATCGGGGAGAAAAAGGGAATTTGTTAACCTGAGAAGTATTTCTTGGAGGAGGTGGAACCTGTTGAGGGTCTCTGGGGATGACTACCTCCTGAGAAGGAGTAAGGATTACTAGAGGATCTGACGAGCATCTTTGAAACCTCGCTCGGGGCTTCTTTGCTACTTCATCCTCGGTAGTTTTGCTTTAGGAGTATCCTGGTCAGGAGCCTCCACGACCACCTCTACCTCAGGAACTTTTTCTGAGGGGTGCTCTGGTCGGACACGACCGGAACACCAAAAGATCTAAAACAAGAGAGAGAAGGTAAGGAAGATCCAAGGTATGTATAAATACGACCTCTTCATTTTATATATATACCTTGTTGTTTTTCTGAATTTACCCTTATAGCGCATCGAACTAAAGTTCATTGCGCTAGCCTTCCTCTTCCTGTCAACTGATCTCACCGGTTCTAAACCGGTAGGGTTGACTAGATCTTGCACATCTACTGATCGGAAATCGGAAGCGATATCCGCGACCATTTGGTCGAGGTCCCTGATCGCCGGGTGAGTAGATGTAGATTCGTCTACCTCCACAACAGTGGCCTCAGTAGGCACTGGAGGATTCTCAGTGACCTTGCTGGAGGGTACAACGACCGCCTAAATTCATCATCAAAGATAGTTAGGCGATAAACATAATTTATCCAAAATATTATTTGTGTTCGGTTACCTACCTCGGGAGGGCTTACATCCTGTGTGGTCGAAGGGGAGATCGGATCATCAATTGGCTCACATCTTTCAGTGACCTTGTTGACTCTCAACCCAACCGACTACACATCAAAGAGGATTTATGGTATACCGATCAAAAATAATATGTACGTCAATAAGACAGCAGTTGATATTTTTTACCTTAAGTCTTTCAATCCTTTCTTCAGCGGAAACAGCCGCTAAGATCCGAGGAAAACTAGCCTTATCGCCAGGCTCTCCGGCGCAGATCATCTTGATCCGGCTTCTAATCTCATCAGAAGATAGAGCTGTAAAGGTAAAATGAAAGAGTTAAGAAATAATCAACTGAAATATGTAAACTGGTCGGAATCATTCAAATGGCTTACCATCTTTAGAGTCTCTGGTCGTATCATCACGACCAATGTACCAGAGCATCTTATGTGCTCGGGCCTTCAAAGGGCTAACCCGGCGCGTGGAAAAATCTTTCACCACATGCCAAGATGTTAGACCTTTGACGCTAAGAAGCTTGATTGCTTCAGCCCATTTTCCTACGTTTCCCTCTTTCTCCATAGAGGAGCGCCATCTCGGATTCTCGACCGCCTTCTTACCAGAATAATAAAGGCTGTCTTTCTTCATGATCTTCATATAGAACCAGCTCTTCTTCCATGTTCTCATCAGCTTTTCCATCATGGAGACGCAAAGTGCACTCTCCAGGCGTCCCAATCGCCTTTCCGGACTTTGTCATCCTGTAGTAGTACCTGAATAAATCCAGATCTGCTGAATCCTAAGCACGCTTGCAGAGATAGATGAAAATACTGAGATTGGCGATGGCATTGGGAGCCAGATTCACCAATTCAACTCCATAATACTCCAAAACTTGAGGAAGGAAGGAGTGAGTTGGTAGCCGAAATCCGCATTCGATATATGCGAGAAAAACAGGAATTTCTCCATCTTCACTGCTCGGGGAATGTTCCCCAAACGCGGATCTCCAAGAAATCACATCCTTGTTGGGGAGCATCCCGATCTTCTCCAGATTCTCCAACTTTTTCTCACTTAGGTCAGAAACCGACCAGTTGGTGATTTGGTCCGACATGGTTAGGTTCTTTTTGGGTGAGAAAAGCAAAGGAGGTCGGAGGTAGTTTTTACTCGGAAGATGAGAAAAGAAAGGAGGAAGTGAAAAAACCCTAGGTTTACAAAGGGGTTTTATAAGCTTCAGAAATCCTAAACCGTAATAAGGAGTTACCCAAAAAAGTCCAACGGACACAGAAACTCTTCAAATCCCAAGGCAAAGTTCTCAACTTTAATGTGAATACAAACCGCTTCAAATGCCTTTAATAAGCGTCACCCCGATACGATTTCATCGGAAGAAAGGTGTTCACACGACCTATTCATTTAAAGTTCGGGGGCTAGCTGACGAGGATTAAAACCTCTATATATTATCTTTAATATATAAAAGACCATACGTCTTCATGGTCGTAACCTTTGAGGTGCACGACCTCACTGGTCGTAGAGATTCCAGAGGTTACATAATGGGTACCCTGGTCGGACGAAGGCCCAAGCCAAACTTCCGACCAGGAGAACTGTTCGCAAAGAGTATGAACTGATATCTGGAACTAACTCCAGGAATATTCCCTACCGTGTGAAGAATGGAACACGTGCGTAATCCATACCACACGACGTTATACACGGATAAACAACTACCTTGCGGTTGTTTATCTCACAGGACACGTAACCGCCGAACGGTTGATCATTCAGCGACTATCATATGACTCCGACCAGCGACAACGCTTCATATTAGACGTCTTCTCCAGAAGTAACTGCCACCTCTTCAAAGGTTATTTAAAGAAGGAAGATGGAACGCTGGGAGAGGGAGATCAGATCATCAGAAGATAGAAAAAAAGAAGCATTATCTTGTACTCTAAAAAGCAGTCCGTCATTCTGTCAGGATACACCCTTGTAAAATCTCAGTTCATACTAATAAAGAGCAGTCCCATTGTAATCCCAAGATTTCCCACGTCATTCTCTCTTTTTTCCATTTATTGTAAGATCGGCGACTTGATCATCGACAGGGCCCCACCTCCCTTAAGCCAAGTTTAGCTGCTAAATCAATCTTAGGAATGTTCATTAGTTCACTCTCATGCATGATCAAAATGGGTAATTGAGGTTTGAAAGTATTTTAGTGCTAGTTCTCTGTATGTTTCTCTGTTGTCGTTTTTCTGTTGTCAGTAATTTGATTTTGGTATCATGCTTATGCTTTTGATTCTTGTTAGTGCTTGATGACTCCCTTAAGAAGTAGTGTTTAGCAAGAAATTAATTAGTTAGTCTCTATAGGTTTCAAATCACTTGTTGGCTTGTATGATCTAAGAAGCTGTTATTGGAACTAGATGTCTTGCCTCTGTACTTGTGGTTTCGCGTTTACAGTGTGGTAAGGCTTTGTAGTAGTAGCATGCTGAAATTTGTTAGTCTTGCAATAGATTGGTGTGATGCTTAGGAGTGTGAATAGCTGAGTATCTTTAAAACCCTAACTTAGTTAGAAAATTTTGCTTAGCATCTTATAATTGGATATTTAGCTAGTTAGTGTTCTTATAGCAAACTTGTAGGACTAAATGATTTTATCACTTTGTAAGTTGCATAGAATAACTAGTTAATTAAGATAAGATAAGGTATTTTGATGCTTAGCTAATAGATGTGCACACAATCACCATCAAAGTCTGTCGAAAGATTAAAACATATAAGAGGATTGATTTTTTTGATTTTATGGTTAGCTTGGTAAATAAGTGAGTGGGTAGATCAATCACATGAAAACATGTCTAATTTAAATCATCTCCGAGTGTGACTAATTTGTTGTTCCTATTGTAATGGTCTAGCTTCTGTGTATAGATTTGTGGTTGTATTTGAAATTTTGAGTTTTGTCGGTGTTATTGGTTCTTATTTGTTGCTTTTGCTCGATCGATAGATTGCAACGGGTCTGGTATTATCGAGAGTGATCCTCTGCAACAGGTTGAGCATCCTGAGCAACAGCAGCCAGGCAAGCAGTTTGATCATTTTAATCCCAGTATTTTTAAGTCTAATATTTTGTTTCAACTGTATGTATGCATCGCTTAATTTGTGTTAAATTGGTTAGTTAATCCTTTAGATGCATAATCTGTAGGTAAATGATTATCCTCTACTACCTGAGCCTAGGTTATGTGCTGTGATTAGAGATCGTTGGATGATCTCTTGTCACTTAGTAGATACGATTTCAACTGCTTAGACATGCTTAGTATCGGTAGAAATGGGCGGTTATCGACTTAGTCGGTAACCTTGATCACACAAAATTTACTATAACTTTATGTTTCAGCATTTTTGCTATGTTTAATTGTGAAAACTAAAAATGAAAATAAAACGATTTAGACTTGGGCACAACGGTATGTTGGTGTGATCTGTTGGGTGTGACTGGAATGGTGCCCGAGTCAATTAAGGACCGAACATCTTGTGAGTGAATTGTTATCCAGACATTTTTGCGTGCTAACCACACTAGAGTATATGGGACCTCTCTTGACCTAGTACTTTGGCGTGTATTGGCTCCGGGTCGCAGGAGGTCGCAGGAGAGATGGTGTTGGGAGCATGGTAGTTGTCCGAAAAGCTTTACCCCGCAAAGGTAGTTGTCTTTTCGGCTTTACCATGTAAGCGTATGGATTTCTATCCATACGAGCGGCTCGTAGTTAATACACAATATTGGAAAAAGTCTCGTAGGACTTAGTTGTGCCAGCATACCTTCGGTAGTGTGCTTTGGCTTAAAGGCGATCCAAGTGTGGAGTGCAGTGGTACACCCCTGCGGGGTTAAAACTATTCGAATAGCCTCGTCCTAGGTTATGGACACGCTTGGGTAAGCTTTTCAAGAGTTAGACTACAACATTTAAATTAAAACTTGTTGGGTGGTACGAATCTGGGATTCGTGCTATTGTTGGGGTGACTATTGGGATAGTCACTTATAGGTTGTTTATCTTTCTCTTTTGTTATTATTACCTTTACTGTATTTCAACATTAAAAATGAATTGCAAACTTGCATTCAAACTGTATTACATTATTGTAAATAAATTTGGCTTTGTGCAAATGAAACATATGGCCTCCACCAAATAAGCCTGCATGTAGCATATGAACAGGTCTGCTAGTTCACACGTCAGTCTTGCGAGTACAAAAACAATTTTTGTACTCACCGCTTGCTTAATGTTTTTGTTGTAGAGGAAGAAGGTGAGCCCCAAGGGCCTCACTTACGTGAGTTGTCTTTGCCGCCGTGTTTGACGACTAGGTTTGGCGGTCCGGTCAGATGCCTTGTGGGTTGAAGGCACACCGATTGGCTTTGTTTATAGCCATCTTATGGCACTTTTGCTTCATTGTCTGTCTTGTTTATTTGTGTATCTTTTGGCGGTGGCCCGGTCCGTAATAATCTCATCGTTGTTACTTTACTTAGTAGTGTAATGTTTGGACTCTATGTTTGGAATGGAGTTGATGCATAATTTTGTGGTGAGGTATGTATACTGCTTTCTGAGAAGTATACATATCTCGAGGCTCAGTTTATATGATTTGTGATGCTAGGGCCAGGTGGTTGGCTAAGCATTACAAGCCAAATAAATTGGGGTCCTCACATATCCTTTGGAATAAACCATCATCTATAATTGTATTATGTGGTACAATTTGCTGAGTACTAGATATTCTCATTCTTGCTATAATCATCATTCAGTTGAAGTGGAGTCATCGCCTGCTTTTGAAGAGTTCTACGAGGAGGTTGATCAGTAGGTCTTGTTCCTAGTCAGTTGTCTGTGGCAAGTTGATGGGTTTCTACTGGAGTTGCTTTCGTTCTGCTACTGCTTTTTATTTAGTGTCAAGCTCCGCGTGGCTCAATAATTGTAAACTCAACCATAAGGTCACAACTATTATTTGTTATTCAAATTAGTACGTTTATTCTTATATATTTTGTATATGGAATGATGTTCATCTATATTGATACTGTATGCACTAGCGTGATCCTAAACTAGTGTAGTATACACAAAGGGTCCATATTTGCATATTTGGGTCCTGCTAAGGTGGTACCAGAGCCATACTGACTGTAGAACTTGACCTTAGTTAGATCAGCCGTCCTTAAGGAATTCAAAACTATATTCTAAAGTAAAAAATTAACTTGAAAGTTTAATGATTGTTTGACTCTTCTTGTCTCTCATGACTTATTACTAAAATTCTCTTCTTTTGCACTATGAATACCGACCGGTCTCGTAGGGTTTCTGCACTATGGAAGGTTTTGTGCAGCCAAGAGGTAGAATTCCACCTTGGGTCCTTCACAAAACTTCTTCTCTTTGCCAGGGCAAAGTGTTAGCACCCGGTACAGTCAAGTGGTACGGGCGGGACAATTGTATGCCAGGTCGTATTCTTCTATGGAGAGTTGGTTCGCAACGGTCCAAGTCTGGTTTCTTTACTCTCGCCGATATCTTTATGTTTTGGCACCTTCAAGTGCAAGGTTACCTCTGAATCTACGAATAAAGACAATAAACACATTTCTTGTATAATAGACAATTAATTAGAGGTTAGACGAGAAAGTAAATGAAAAAATAAGTAAGATAAATGCAACAAACACTGGGAAATGACAAGCTTTTTGGGTGTGTCAGTCTACCACTTAGGTGGTAATGAAGTTTTGTATTCCACATATCCTTTGTCTCCATGACATGTGGGGCCTACTGGCGCTTTTTCGTTGGAAGAATAGGGCATAACACATGTTGTTTTCTACAACAAACGTGTAACGAATCTCTACTAATAAAAATGAGATTTGGTGATCCTCCGTCCTCCACTCTCCTGTCCACCCGGTCCTTATGCCACATGGGCCACCCTCGCGTCGTGCCCTCGTGCCGTTCCTAACCCTAAGCTCCGACGCATGGGAACGGCCTCCCTCGCCTCTATTAAGCAGCAACCACCTCGCCATCACGGCGCATCGAGGTCTACGGTAAGTGCGTCTGGAAGACGAAGGCCCCTCTATACCCGTCGTCATCGCCTACCTGTGCCTGCCATGCCCGACGTTGTCGCCCACCCCTGCCCACTCCCTGACGCGCTGATGCTATCTCAGTCGCGCCGATCCCCAGTCTGTGGCCAACCAACACGGTGCGGTGGGCGAGATCCACCGCTAGAGGAGACAAACGGAGGTGCAGGGCATCAGATATGCGCAGTGGATGCTAGGGTTAAGGTGACGTCGCCGGATCTGGTCGGGGTTGAGGTGGAACTTTCTCCTGTGCTCTGGTCGCTGTCGACCCATCATTGTTGTCTCCGGTGAGGAAAGCCACGGCCCTTTACTCTCCCAACCCTCTTCTCTTGCAGTTTTTCTTGTCAGATGGGTGTACTATATCCAGCAATGTGGAGTCCTTCAAAGCACATTGGCTATATTTTTTTTTCTTTTTCGATTATGCATCATGTGATTCGGTTCAGTTGAAAGCACTCATAAAAATGTAGTTTTTGTCAATTGGATGTCATATAACTTGAGGAGGTAGTTTAGTGGGAGCAGGTTTCGCTTGGATTCATGCCTATGGGTTATGATTTAATCGACTGGACGAAGGATTAGATTGTATTTATTGATTTATGACAAATTTATGCAGCAGGCCAGAGCCTCTTTTTATCCTGTTCCTTGCATGTCTAATTACTTCCCTTTAAATGGTGTTAGTTAGTATGCCCTTTCTCCTTTGCTATCTTAGCTTCTTTGGCAGATTTGCCAGATGTGAGCAAGTGTTCATTTTCTTTGCTTAGTAACCATCTAAATTCGATCTAAGTATATCAGTTATGACAGAACATAGGGTTGCTAGGTTCAGATTTACCAACAAATATTGTAATATTCCTATTATCATTAGTGAGTGCAATAGAAATTAGAAGTGGAATTAAGGGAATTAAAGGAGAAAAATTCAGAATTTGATAGAGTTTTGGGCCACCAACCCATAGTCACGGAGGAAAAAAACCAGCCTTAGAGGCCCACGGCCCATGGGAGGCTGGCAGGCCACTAGAAGGCAAAAAGGGGGGAGGAGCCTCTAAACCCTAGCCTCCTGCTACTGTAGCACCGCGTGCTACAGTAGCCGCCACCCCTGCTACAGTACCCATCGCCTCCCCCTACTGCTTCTCCTCCCCAGGCGCCATCTCTTGCGGTTGGATCTACCGGTCAAGCAAGAAGGAAGAAGAGGAGAAAGGAGGAGAAGAAGAAGATCCACTTCGTGGGGTTGTCCTCAGCGTCTTCGCCCTGGGTGTTCCAAGGGTAACGAATGTCGTTTTTGTTGTTGGGTTAATCGTAGATGTGAATTTGATTAGGAATGATTGGATCAAGTTCTGTCCGCTGTGGATTCAATTCTGTCCAGATTATTGTGTGGTCAGTTTCGGTTTCTTAGAGGCTTAATTAGAAGTTTTGAACTCCTAGAGATATTTAGATAATGTTCTTAGCTTTCAGTGGCCGCCAAGAACACCTGATTCCGACATATGGATCAAAAGTTATGATCGTTTTTGTCTCTACTGTTCAGAATCCTAACGAGAACGAACTGTCAATTTGTCTTTTAAAATATGGTTAAGTTAATGGCAAATTTAGGGTTTTAACCCAACTATGTTATTGTAGGCCTTGGTCTTAGCTTTCGTTATTGATAAACAACGCTAAGTTTGGTTTAACCAATTAGAAGTTATGGCATTAATCGCGCTGCTGTCCAGAAAGTTGTCGGTAGTTCTGACAGAAAGTGTTCGTCGGTCCTATGGGGTTAGATACGTACATAATTCGGGTTTTCCACCAACTAAGTTGTTGTAGATAAATTCTTTACCTTTCAAACAAGCCTGAGTTCACCTCTTTACGAGTTTCAAAGCAAAAGTTATGTTACTTTTACTGCTACTGTCTGATAAGGTTTCCTGCTAGAATGTAGTTTAATTTGAGCAGCGTGTACAATTAAATGTTGGGGTTGGGGTATGAGTTAGGAGCGATGCGAGTAGTGTCATGATGTCTTGGTTCTTATCGAGTAACTTATTGGTGTAGGGGGCGAGGCGCCGAGGTTAGCGGCATCATCGTTGCCTCCCAATGCATCGCAACGCTAAAGGCAAGTACATTGACATTCGTATGATTTGTGTATATTGGATGCTTGATGTTCATGTTTTTTCTTATTTGATACATAAGAAGCTTCAATATTTATGTTCCCTTTATATGTGAAGTTCACATGTTTGGAGATAATGCTAGTCATTATTCATAAGTACATTCATGCATCCGTTTTCATGTTTCGTCCACAGGAGTGGAGCTCCACGGGAGTGGAATCTAAAGTCTCATTAATTACAGTATGGGCATGTGAGTCCCACCATTCCAATGTGGGTAGTTTTGGACACCCGTATGAAACGTTCTTCATGCGGTAATTTGGATCCCCGTAGTTTGTTAAATACGGGCTTAAGTGAACACCGACGGGTGTGTCACTAGCTATACTGATATAAGCAGGAGTACAGTCCATTCAATTAAGAAGATCCTTCATTCCATTCATTCATTATGCATCTAGTGTTATGTTCATGTCCTTTAACGTTGTGGTTTTGTTCATCTTTGTTGTGTGTTCATTTATCCATTGTACTTGCTGAGTCTCGGGCTCACTCTTGTTTTGTTTGTTTATTTTAGGTGATCATTGAGGATGACTCTATTGGAAGGGAGTAGACACGCACCATCCACTCATTCACCATATTTCAGTTTCAATAATAAGATTTGATTCTACCTTTCTTTTGTTTAGCGAAGAATTGTAATAAATAAAGTTAAATGTGGTTCATGACTTCCTCTAGGTTACGGATGGTTGTTTCCACCTGTGAGACTTGGTCATTTCTTTTGACAGACTTATTTGGTTCAGACATTGTCATCATTTTCTCATATTGTGGTTGTATGTTAGAAAATTTAGGTGACATCTTGATTTCCGAATAGCCAGGGTGTTACAAATATGTCATCTATAATTTCTCAAAGGCATACCATCAAATAAAATATGATAGTCCAAATATCAAGTAATACTAAATTGATATACAGAACATCCAGATTGGCTATTTTGTTGTTCATATTTTGGTTTGGTTAGTCTATCTATACTTTGGTTGACTGCTACCAAATTCAAAGGAATTATTTCTTATTTCTAAAGCTTTTGTACTGATTGGTGGACTCCTGAGGGTGTTGGTGTGCTGGGATTGCTCGGAGGCGGTGACAGGCATAGTTCTAAGACTCTGTTTGATGGTGGCTGTGTGGTGGTGCTCATGGTTGGCAACTTCCTTCGCGGCTCGCAGTGAGTTTATATCCTTTTATGGTCATTCTTCTGTTCTTGCTAGGAAAAACAGTGTTGTCGCAAACCATCAACAAGTAATTTTACTTTGGTAGTTTGTATATGTGTGGTACAAATTGAAATGGGAAGGCATGCGTGAGCTCAAATTGTCTGTTGCCTTTGTTAATAAGAGATCTATGTTAGTTATACCCAAATCTTGGAATTTCCTTATTTGATATTTGTTTTTTAGTAGTATGTACTCCTGATTTTTTTTATTGAGGTTTACTTTTTTAGTACTGCGTACCAATTCTTTAGATCTTGCATTTTACTCATCATGATAGCATACGACCTTATTTTCTACTTCTCTATGATAGCATGAACTTGGTACATTTTATTGACCATCTCTTGATATGATGTTTGCTACTGATATGGTATGTGTCGTTTTGCTGATGTTTACATAGTGCACAACCATTTGATTTTCTGTCCTAACATTTCTACAGGGTCAATGTACCAAAACCGGAACAATCCAATTGATAATTGAATTTTGAAGATACCCAGCCATGGTTTTTTTCCCTTTTAGGAGGCAGATTTACTCAGATTTTTTTATTTGTTTGCAGAGCTCAGCTAAGCTTCTCGCAGGTATGGAACTGATCAAATAGTTATGAGATGCAAATAGAACATGACATTTTTTCCTCTGTTTTGATCTTTGATTTTTTTTTTCAAAAAATGTATGCCTGTATATAGCATAGGTACTAAAATTTTGATCGAAATAGTTTTAGCATTCCAAAAAATCGAATCATTTCTTTTAAGTTCATCTTATTTTTGGGCCCATGAGCTCAAACAGTTGGTGTAACTTTTCTTTGAGAGTTAATATTGCTATTTAGTTCCATGTGGTTGCAGTCCATCTCTAATTTTTTGTGGGCTTCTCCAAAGCAACTAGATCACCGGTGGAACCACACTATTAAGTAGAAGGATGCACTTAGCTTTTTTGCCTTACCGGGATACCGTCATTTTAAACTATTCTCACATTTTAGTTCTCTAATTGTCAGTATACTTCTTTCTTTAATCAAGTGTAAGAGGAGCTAGGTCTCGATGGACAAGTAAGCTCTATCATCTAGCTTATTGCGTTGTAGGCGGACTTCTGAGCTATATAACTATTGTTCCTAACATGTATTCAGGTTTTTTAGCTTTAAGTTGCATAGGCAAGGATTCTTGGCAAATGAAAATATAGATAGACTCACAGCCTAACACCACCTATAGCCAACGAGTTTGTCACCATAAAAAGAGAAGAACGATGTAATTGTGGGGGTGTTTGGAACGACTGAGTTTTTCTGAAAAGCGGCTTTCTGCTGTGCTGTAGGGCTTTCTAGCTGTGGGCTGAACGGTTAGGTTTTTCTGATTTGTTGTTTGACTGTCTGGTTTTTAGGTAGGCTGACTGCAGCTTCCAAGATGTGAAATGTCTGAAATGCCCCTGACGACAGTAGTGGCTTGTTTGATACCGTTTAACACAATTAACAACATTTAACGATATTTGATGACATTTAACAACATGTAACAACTATTAACAATGACTAACATAATTGATGACAACTATCGTAATTGACGAGAACTACCGTAATAAACGAGAACTACTGCAATTGATCGCGATTAATGATAATATACCGTAAACAATGTAATAAACTACTATTAGCATATTTAACAACAATTATTACAATAAACATTTATTACAACAAATAATTATTACAAACAATTATTACGTAAATAATTATTTCATTTACAACAATAATGAATACACGCAATTTTTTTCATCCACAATTATTTCATCAAAAAAAGAAAATACAAACAATTATTACAACAAACATTTATTACAGCAAATAATTATAAAAACAAAAAGGGAAGCAACCACGCAGTAGTCCCCGCTCCTCTTGTGCTAGCTCATCTCCAGAAAATAATGTAATCTGAACACAAAAGGAGAGCTTAATTCATCCATTCAATCCATAGTCAACTAGAAATAGCAGTTGACCTGATGCTCACATTTTGATAAGAACTCTGCTTGATACATTTTCATCCTCTGTACAAATTAACAAATTAACAACAGTTGACCTGATGTTCACATAAAACAAGTTTTTACTGCCAGACACCACATAAACATCTCAATAGTAAAATATCAATCTCCATGGGCACATTTGAAACAACCAGATTAATACATATTCAATCTAAATTTATTATCGTAAACTAAACTTGGAAGAACACATGAACAAACGGAAACACATGCAGTGATATCCCAAAATTCCTGTTGCACAACTACAAAAAAACAAAATGACCACTTTGGTGTACATCAAAAACTAAAATTGACTTCATTGTCACCATCACTGAAAAATTAAAACATGAAATGCTAACTAGTAACACAGTGAGTAAAGATATTGTTTGTGTTATGTTAAACTGTGAGGAAAGATAAGAGGGATTTTGAAGGATGCAATAGCCTTCGTCGAATCTTCTTTTGTGTAAATATTCGTTATCTCCTAAAATTACTAGGACTTGAACTATCAGTGGCAGCCAGTGAGCATGATTAATTAACATTATTTTCAATAGCTCAATAACAGATAAGGCTCAACATGATACTACATTGCACATGATCACAACTAAGATCTCACAAATAATTCAAAATAGTACAATCCAACATTTAAGTTTCCAGATATAGCAGTACAATCCACCCACTGTCTGTGCATGTGTAGTACAATAGCCATCCTAGAACTGCCTATGCATAAAAGTAATCAGAATCGATCTCCATACATGATTTGAAAGACAGTTAGACAATTTCCATGTCTAATTGAATCTGTGCAGCCTCGTTCATCAGGTTTTGAAGATCAAAACTACATAAGGAAAAACACAATGCAACACTTGAAATTTGGTAAACAAAACATTAGGTAACACTTGGCTCACAAGATGCTGCCTGAATAGTCTGAATTTACATGAACATGAAAAAAGGAGACATTTTACAAAGTTTGGGCAATGGATACTTACACAAGACCAGTAATAGCAAAGCACAAGTAATAGCAAAGCTACTCAAGAAATGATGTACTAGTGCTGAATTGAGCTGTATTTATTTGCATTACAGAGAAAGATAAAACTAAATGAAGTGTAACAAGCACAAGTAATAGCAAGCACAAGTCAACATCAAGATGAAGTGTAACTATGTAACTGAGGACAATTTGCTAATGTCGTTCAGATTCTAGCATCTGTATTTGTATTGCTCTCTCTAAAGTTCTCAATTCAATTCATTTGGTCATACACTTGATTGTAATGTCATTGTGTCAACCTTCCATAATTCCATCCATTAAATTGATGACTAAACTGTAAACAACCATTGTACTACTATACTAAACTAGTGAATTGTGATTTGCAAACATCAATGAACCATCGAGAACCACAAAACAGTGCCAGGATCATCAGCACCATGACGATCATGATCGGCTGGGATCATCCAAGCAAACACCCAAAAACCACATAGAATTTCCCAACTAATTGGGAATCATGAGGTTGGAGAAGAGTGAATCTAACCAAGAAATGCGGGAAGGAGAGGCGACGAGCAAAGAGGAGGTGGAGCTGCGGAGCCCTGATGTTGCCAGTGCGGCTGGCGTCGACGCGGCTGAGGGAGGAGGAGGTGGAGGGCGGCGACCGCAGGGTTGTGAGACCCCGGTTTATTTAGCTTGTAATGCTTAGTCCTCCATTGACTCTAGCATCACAAACAAAATATATCGTGCCTCGAAAAAATATATACCTCTTAGAATTGCAGTATACACACCCTTTTACAAAATATTGCATCAATTCCATACAACACATATAACTAAAGCTGAACTTTACAAGCAAAAGACATACATAATAGTATTTACAAAAGAGAGAACAACCGGTCAAGATCAGGCTAAAAGAGTTAGAAAGACAGCGGAAGCAAAATGCTGTAAGATGGCTAAGACAAAAGCCAACCGGTTTGCCTACACACCCACAAGGCAATCCGACCGGGCCGCCAAGCTAGTCGTCCCAAACACCGCCACAGCACAACTCACAAAAGTGAGGCCCTTGGGGCTCACCTTCTTCCTCTGCAACAATTAAGCAAAGCAAATGAGTACAAAAATGTACTCGCAAGACTGACGGGTAACAAACCTAGTTACTACTACATGCAGGCTTTAATCAAAGGAGAAGGCTCAAGGTTAATTTTCAGCATAAAACAAGTTTTATTTGCAATAGATAATATGTTGAAAGCAATTTTGACAATCTGAAATTTATTTGCATAAATAACAGCGAGACAGTAAAGTAATAACATAAAGACATCCTAGAGATGACCAACCCAATGGTCATCACAACAATAGCACGAATTACCCATTCGTACCACCCACATCAAGTTTTAATTTTAAAAGGTTGTAGTCTAGTTCTTGCATGACCTTACCAAGCATGTCCATAACCTAGGACGAGGCTATTCGAATAGATCAAAAACCCTGTAGGGGTGTACCAATGTACCCACACTTCAGACCGCTTTTTTGCCACTAGATTGAGCACACTTCCTTTGGTATGCCGGCACGGCTAAGTCCTACGAGGCATTTCCAATGGAAAATGCTAATCAAGAGTCGCACGCATGGGGTTAACCCTTAGTAATCTGCCAGCGAAATATGGATCACAAGGACCCATACGTAGAGTAGGACACACCGGCCTTGGCTGGTGCTCCCTCAATCACGTGACCCATGTTGCATATCGAAATATACAACCTTACACGCGACTCATTAATTAACACCCCCAAAGTACTAAGTCAAGAGAGGTCCCATATATCTCTAGTGTGGTTAGCATGCAAATTCGCTTGGCTTAGTGACACAAGTAACTCGGTCCTTACATGACATGGGCGACATCCTCAACCCTGGGGAGCCTGATGAACCACAGCTCCCCGTGCACGTTTAACCCGTGCACCCACCAAGAAACAACCAAGTTTCGCCCACGTCCAAACCATTTTGTTTTTATTTTTGGTTTGCACAAATAAATAAAGCACAAGGTATGAATCATAAGTAATAGCAAGTTTTGTGTGATTAAGGTTACCGACATAAGTTGATAACCGCCCAATTCTACCGGTATCTAAGCATTGCTAAGCATCATATCGTAAAGACAAATAAAAGGCCCTAAATCATTCACCGGGCTCTAATTCACCAGTGAGGATAATAATCCTAAGGTAGTGGCAGGGGTGAACAATTTCAAGGCAACAATGCAAAAGGCTTAGTTACCTAGAATCGACAGAAATTAACTTTGACACAAGAAGCATGCATACTTAGTTTTTGCAATCAAGATATTAGACTTTTAAAAGTAATAGGAGCAATATGATCAAATGATGTTACACTGCTTGCCTTGCTGCGATTCACTTGGTTGCTGCAGAGGATTACTCTCCAAATCAACACAATCGTCGGATCCTATCGAAAAGGCAAGCACATCCAAATAAATCGACAAACATTGAAAAAGACTCAAAACCAAAAGTATTCCAAAACACATAAAACTTACCCAGCAGGAAGAGCATGATTTTAGACAAATTTAGGAAGAAGAATCAATTAATTTGGACTAAAGATGTAAAAGTTATGGCCAAAACATTTTCAGTCTGTTGGAAAAATCGAAATTACATTACTATATGTTACTGTTCATAGTGAAAATTTCTAGAAAGATCTGGAACTTGAAATTTTTATGGTAGGTAGATACTGGTATTCTAAGGTTAGAAAAATTGAGTTTACTTTATTTGGAGTTAAACTGAATTTATTATGATTTTTCTAAGTTGTAAACCTAGGGCATGATTAATTTCAGAGTTAAAGACTACCTTAAAACCTATGCTATGTTGAAGTATTTTAACAGATGAACCTACAAAACTTTGGTTTGTTCAATTTGGAGTTACAGAGAAAAAGTTATGCATTTTTGAAGTTCAAAACAATTTTTAAGATGCAAATAAAAGCTTCTGGGACTTAAACTTGAAAACCGACTCAAACTAGGGAGGTCGTGGGCCGTTGATAAAAATCGCACGGCTCACGAGCACAGGCGCGAAATCCTCCACGAGCTTCTATGCGAAAAGACCTCATCGCGCCAAAGGGAGGGATCTTAACCGTTAGATCAAGATTTGATGGTCCAGATCTAACGAGGAGGTCCTTAAGGTGGAGATCTAAGAGAGGAGGTCTGAACGGTGAGATCTGCAGGAGGGAGGTCTTTGACGGCTAAGATCTACCGAGGAGATCTTAACTGCCAAAGACTCCACCGATGGATTTAGATCTAATGGCCCACGTAAGATGGAACGTTCGGGTTGCCCGAATGCCTCTCTAAGGTTGAGCCATGGATCTCATTTTGAACGGTTCAGATCAAGATCACATTCGGGGGTCCAAATGTTCACCAGATCTGAGCCGTAGATCTAGAGATGAACGGCAAAAAGAGAAACTAAACGATAGAGCTCTAAATAGGCTGAGGAGGTCTAGCCCGTTAGATCTAGATCTAACGGTCCAGAGCTGAGGGGAGGTCCTAAAGCTAAGGATCTAAAGGAGGAGGTCCTAGACGGTCAAGATCTCCAGGGGGAGGTCCTGAACGGCTAAGATTGCCCGAGGGAGGTCATGGGCGATAAGCTAATCTGGGGAGGATGTCTTGGACGGCTTAGATCTAGGCTGAGGAGGTCTCAACAGTCAAGATTCACCCGGGGTGGTCTTGAGGGTTAAGACTTACAGGAAAGGGAGGTCCTAAGGTTTTCTTTACAAAAGACCAAGGGGTGGTCTTTTGCAAAGAGGACCCCAAGGGGTGGTTCCGGGGTGGTTTTTGCAAAACGACCAAGGGAGGTCTTTTGCAGAAACGCCAAGAGTGATCCTAACGGCTCAGATTAGATCTAAGGAGGTCTTTTACGGTCACGATTTAACCTAAGAGGTCCGGAACTTAACGACACCCACGGTTTGCCGACAGGAACAACATTAAACACTAATGATTAGGCTCTAGGACAACTTAAATGCTAATCATTAGGCTACAAGACTTGTCCGAGTAAGGTTTGACAAAAACATGAGTTTGGGTTTTAGCTCACCGCCGGCGAAGTGGACCACGCTGGCGAGAACCAAGGGCACGGCTGGGTTCAAAATAGCGAGGGGAACCTAAAGGTGCCAAGAACTACAGCTAAAACACCTCCTACCGGCGGCTAGCCAGAGACGACCGCTGGAGACCAAATACGGCAAAATGAAAAACTAACGAGCCCCAAACAGAGCAAGATTTCCAACACTAAGGTACTAACCTGGGAATGGAGGAGGTCTAGGGATGGACACAAAAGCTCCGAAGACGGTGATGCTCACCGGAGATGAGGAAGACGACAATCCCAGCCGCAAAGAGCAAGCCCCCACTTCGTCAACCTCTCTGAAGGTTAAACCAAACAAGTAAGGGGATGCTTAAGGTGACCAGAACAACAAGATGACACGCCAAGATTGCAATTTGAACCACTGGAGCTCAAAGGTCGGCGAAGAGCTCCAAGGTCCGGCAATGGTGGCAAAGCTTGTCAGAAGTTTCGAGCACAAGAGAACTGGGAGGAAACTAGGGTTGTAGGAATGGTGTCTAAAGAAACTTAAGGGAGAAGCTAGGGGCTCATATATAGCCGGAGAGAAGAAGGAAACAAAGGCATTGTCCCATGGTCTCACTGAGCTAGGACACGCTCGAAATGATGGGAGTAGGTAACAGAAAGACTTTTGAGCAAAAGGTCTACCACACAATTAATGTTGGCAGCACATAGCCGTTTGTCAGGACAGAGAGTTGACATGGCACTGCTCTCTACTGCCATGCGCACAAAAATTGATGATGACCAGGCTCAGAGAGGTCCCACAGTCAGTGAGAAAACCTGGGTGGACTGGTCAACGAATGCAACGGCTAAAATAAGCACTGAGCTCCAACTAGGGAGGTCTGGAGTCTGGACTGTTGGATGAAAATCGAAGGGCTCAGATTTCAAGTGAAGCTCAAAGGTCCTAACACTTAGGGAGGTCTGAGGCACATATCCGTAGATGGACGGCCCATGATCACCCAAGTGCTAACAGAGGAGGTCGAGGAGGTCTTTTGAGGACGCCCTGGGGTGGTCTTTGCAAAAATGCAAAAGAGGTCCAAGGGGAGGTCCTGGAGGGCGCTCCTTGCAAAAAGGACATGAAGTGGTCGTGCGGGTACTTTGATGAGCTCCCGAAGATCTAAGCGGTAGAGCAAAGATCCAACGGCTGAGATTGTTTGCACCCGAACGACAGAGTTCGAGGTGCTCCAAGCGATTGGGTTCAACCCAGCTTCCGAGTCTTACTCGAACCCGAACCAAAGGTTGACTTAGGGTTTCATTTGAGCTGAAAACTTTGAGGAATTTTTAGAGGTAGCAAACTAACTCTAAAATTTATGAAATTTTTACAGTAGCTTGCTAACCTTGAGATGGACCTTGTGTAAAATTTCCAGAGGTTTTCATGCTGAGCATTTTTCCCAGAAATTTCCTAAGGTGCTGAGCTAGGGTGTTGACCAAGGGTCAAAGTGGTTTGACGGCCTCTTAAAATATTCAAACAATTTCTAAAAATTGTGAAATTTTTCAGAGGGGTCACATATCAACCCTAGGACTTAGGAAAAATATTTCCAGAGGACGACCATAAGATTAGACAAGGGTTGGAACAGAGGGATGATGACTTTAGTCAATTTGGAGGTTTAGGTTTTTGATTTCCCACAATTCCTTTACAAGAATTGCAGAGAAGCTCAAAAACTTCAAGATGCAAGAAAAGTTTTAATTTCTACATATTTTCTTACATTTGAAACACAAGTCCCGAATTGGGATGTTACAGGGGTAGAGGGAGGAGGAGAGCGGCGGCCGCGAGAGGAGGGAGTATGGGGAGAGGAGATGATCGGGGAGGAGCGGGGTAGAGGGAGGTAGCCGGAGGAGGGAGGATGGCGCAGAGGAGGTGCCGCGGCGGCGCGAGCCGGTGGAGCTAGATCTGGGCGGAGGGAGAGGCAAGCGGCTCGAGGTCGAGAGCAACCCAGATCCGGTCAGCCGGAGGCGACCGAACGCGCGGGGAAGGAGGAGGGGCAACGCCGACGCAGGAGGAGGTAGGGGTCGACGGGGAGGAGGAGGAGCGCGGGGGGAAGGGGATAGGCGGCGGTTCGTGGGGGAGGATGGGACCGGCGTGGGAGAAGGAAGGGCGTGGGGAGGAGGAGAGACGGCGGAGCGTGGGGAGGAGAAGGGGGCCGGGCCGGCCGGCGCGGGAGGAGGAAGGGCATCGGGAGGGAGGGGGAGAGGGAGCGCCGCTTAGGAGGAAGGGGGAGAGAGGCGTGGGGGCGCGGGTTAGGGTTCAGGGGGTTGGGGGCTTTTATGCGATGGCAAGATGCGGGTAAATAATTATGAACTCGAGGGGTAAATTCGGAAGGGGGATGGTGGGAAGTTGTCGAAGGAAGCTTCCAGCTTTCGGATTTCTCCTGTTGACGCGGCTTCCGGCTTCAGCGAAAGCGACTGCGAAAAGCCAACCGTTAGGATTGAATCTTCCATCAACAATTGTAAATGTGGTTATCCTTGTCTAAGACTAAGAAATCAATCCTATTTAGTTCAGGATGAGCAATCAGTTTGTTGTTCATATTTCTCATGGCTATTTTTTGTTGGTAGAAGGTATGTTTCAGGTTGCAGGTTGCACTCATTTTGTCCACAAATATAGATGCAAGCCTGCAAACTGTGTTCTTACTTAGTTTCATTGAGACCAAATAGTCTGGGCAGCATGGATTAATGAAATATATTCTGTCTTAGTTTCAAGAATAGTCTCGACAGCATGTACAGTTTCAAGAACTGCTTCCATTGACAACATCATTTTGACGCTGTTCTCTTTTGCAATATGTAAAAAAAATGTTTTTCAGTAAGGGATGATGTAACATCCCAATTTTGGGCTTTTGTTTCAAATGTAAGAAAATGAGTAGAAATTAAAACTTTTTCTTACATCATGTGTTTCCTGTTTGTACTGGACAAGTATTGTACAAGACTTATGGAAATGCAAAGTCACAAGTCTTTTGATCCAAATCTTGTTCCTTCAAAAACAATCTTGTCAAACCTTTTTGATCATCCTCTGGAAATATTTTTCCTAAGTTCTTGGGATGATATGTGACCCTCTGAAAAATTTCACAATTTTTAGAAATTGTTTGAATATTTTAGAGGCGTCAAACCTGTTTGACTCTCACAAACCTAAAACCAGTACCTTGTAGAATTTTCGGAGAAAAATACAATGCATAAAAACCTCTGAAAATTTTACACAAGGTCAATGTCCCAGTCAGCAAGCTCCTGTAAAAATTTCAGAATTTTTGGAGTTATTTTGCTACCCCAAATAAATCCTCAAAAGTCCTAGCTTTAATTTAAAACCTAAAGCTGACTCACTATTCATTGGGTTCGAGTCGGGCTCGAGTCCGAGCCACTTGACTCGGTTGAACCACCTAGCTGCACCGAGCCGCGTTTTAAAACGCGCGTGCAATCTCAGCCGTTGATTCAATCGCCGCCCACGCTCATGTGAGCATTCGGACCCTCGGTTGCATTAACCAATTGGGACCGTTGGATCTCAATCCAACCGCCCGCATTCCCGAGGCAATCGATCGTCCGGCGAACTCGTTTAATCGTGACCGCCCATTTTCAATCCAACGGTCACCGTTCGCTTTTTCTTCTTCCTCCTCGGCTTCTCGCGCGCGCGCGACAATGGCGAAAGAGAGAGAGCGCGCGGCTTTGATGTGTCACCTCAAGTTTGCTTCGTCAACGCTCTCTGCGGGGCATTTAATGCGCACGAGCTTTCTCCTCCATTGTCACCATGCTCACTTGCTCCGTCGTTTCTTGGTCCATGACCGTAGCATGAACCGAGCCCACCATGGACTCGGGTTCTTGCTCAAACCCTAATTCCTTTCCTATAAATTGGCCCTTTAGGTCCTCCCGGTGTTCTTTGCACTACACCTAGCTACTCTCGTGTTTGAGCTCAAGACCATCTCAAACCTTCAATCCACCATTGTTGACCGAGGGCTCCAATGGCGCCTTGGTGTCCAAAGTGGTTCATCTTCAACCTTTCTTGCACCCTCTTGAACTCCTCAACCTCCTTTGTATTTCCCTAACTTGATTTTGGGTTGCATTCAGAGAATCACTCAATTTTAAGTTTGGAGATTTTCTGTTGGTTTCACCCCTTTCTTCTCCACTCAGTAAGTGGTTCTTTTGCAATTAATTGCTTTTGGAGCCTCTTTGAGCTATAATGAAGCTGTGGTAATGATTTGGTTCCATTCATTTTGCTCAGAACCTCATCTTCCACTTCATCTTCTTCGGCTCCGGTGGACTTCATCGTGTTCAAGTCTTCCCCGGCCATATTTGGAGCTCCTCTCGGTTAAGGTAGCTTCTATATAGTCCCTAGAAGTCATGGCACTCGCTTCCTTGGACCGCAGCGGAGCATCTTGCTATTTTCGTGTTTTGCCTTGTCGGCCTCCTTCTTTGTTTTCCGGCTCGCCGGCGTTCCAAACCTCCACCGCCGGCGATGTCATTACTGTTGGGTCCGCAACACTATTGCGAACCCATTTTGATAGTTTGTGGGCGCCGCCGCGACCGGAGTCGCCGGCGACAAGCCGTGGTAGCCACTCGGGACTTTGCCGGCCGTAGCTCCCGTTGTCGTCAAATGATTAAGACACAGTTAATGCCCAATCATTAGTAGTATTAATGGTGTCTTAATCTGGCCTAATGTGTCACTGACTTGTGGGCCCGTAAGCCTAAATCAGAAAACCAGAAGTCGTTATGGCTGATTTTGGGTTTATTTATTGCTAATCATTGTTAGCAATAAATGTGTCCAAATTACCTTTTGGGTCATCGACGTGTGGGCCCTCGTCCTAAATCATCTCTGTTCAAAATCTTTAGGACACATTAATTGCTAATCATCACTAATCATTGGTCATTAGTAATTAATTAGCCGCCCTAAGAGCCTCCTTTAAGTCATCGTCATGTGGGTCCACGGCACGCGTGCGTGTGTTAAATCTCGCATGTGTGACTCTCGATCCACCGACATGCGCCCCACGTGTCGGCACTCCTAAATGCACTTCAATCTTGGACCACCGTCCATTTGGAGATCTGCGTCCTAGATTTTGTATGCGTTCGGACCCTCGGTTCCCTCATCATTCTCGGCCGTCCATTACTTGATCTGCGGCCACGATCGCGCGTCTGCAATCGGACCATCCGACCGAGGCGTGATCGGAGCCGTTCATCCTTAGATCTGCGGTGCGTGGATCGTCGAGGCAACCGCACCGTCGGTTGCATCCTTCTCGTGAGTCGTTGGATCTTGATCCAACGGTGGGCTCTGTTATGAATCGCGCGCGCGCTGCTTTCGTCGCGTGTGGCTCGTTGGATTTTGCATCAACGCCCACGGCGTCCACATCATTTATCTCGGTTGGGTTGGTTTTTATTTCGTAAGTATTTATTTATCAACCAAAATTGTATCAAAACTTTAGAAATTCATAACTAATTCAAGATAAATCCTTTTACCTAAACCAACGGTAATAAATTTGTAATTCACTAAAGTTTAATATAAAAATGCTTTTAGCTATGCTTCTGTAGTAGAAAATTCTGTAATCTTTTATAGCTTGTTTTCTGCTATTTTTATATATTCCAGAATTGTATTAAAACTTGGAAAATGCATATCTTTTCGTATATCGCTAATTGTATGATTTTAACTTTGATGAATTTGTTATTAACTAAACTTTAATTTAAAAATGGTGGTAGGCCTAAATCAGACTAAAAATATGTTAATAAATTTAACCTTATTAGTAGCAATTAAAAATTCATTTAATGATGTAATAGACACCAGTAATTCCCTGTAAATCCTAAAAATAGAAATTTGATGTTAGGAAATCCCTCTGTTATCATGCTATAATGTGAAATGGGTTTTGCACATGTTTATACTTCTGGAAAGTGCATTATGCTAGTTTTGCACCTTAGAAAAATCATAACTAAATCATTTTAACTCCAATTAAGATGAAACCACTTGTATTAGCCTTAAAATGTCAGTAGCAACCTATCATAAAAATTTCAAGTCTAGAAAACTTCTAGAAAATATTTTTGCTACAGTACCTAATTATGGCCGAAAATGGGTTTTTAGGTAATATCTTTTGCACCACAAATCCAAATTAGGTTTTTCCAGTTTCTATGTCTAGGTATATTCGTATTCTGCCTTATGTGTAAATTTTGTAGCATTTGGATAATTCTTGCTTGCTCGTTTGTTTAAGTGCGGCTCGTCTTATTGGTTGTTCTTGGTTCTTTTTGCCTTTTCGCTTAGGATTCGACATTTACGGTAATCCCAGAGCGACCCTCCACAACATTTGAGCAACAAAGAAGGCAAGCGGTTTGATCATGTTAATCCCAGATTTTAAGTATTTATGTTGATTACAAATTCTATGTATGCATTGCTACTTTGTGTTAATAGTTGGCCTAGTAGATGCATTTCCTTAGCAAATGATTATTCTCTACTACCATGAGCCTAGGTTACTTGCTGTGATTTAGAGTTCATGGATGGGCTCTTGTCACTTAGTAGTTGCGAATTAATTGCTTAGCCATGCTTAGTTTCGGTAGAAATGGGCGGTTATCGACTTGTCGATAACCTTGATCACATCAACCTTATTATGATTATGATTTCCACCTTGTGCTATGTCTACTTATGAAAACTAAAACTGAAAACAAAATGATTTAGACTTGGGCACAATGGTATGATGGTGTGATTTTGGGTGTGACTGGAATGGTGCCCGGGTCAACAAGGACCGAACATCTTGTTACACTAAACCAAGCATTTTAGTGTGCTAACCACATTAGAGGGTATGGGACCTCTCTTGACTTAGTACTTTGGCGTGTATTGGCTCCGAGTCGCAGGGAGTCGCAGGAGGGATGGTGTTGGGAGCATTGTAGTGTCCGAAAGACTTCACCCGTGATGGGATTTGTTGTCTTTCGGCTTGCAATGTAAGCATATGGGTTTCTATCCATATGAGCGGCTCGTAGTTAATACACAAGATTGGAAATGTCTCGTAGGACTTAGCCCAAAGATACCTTGATAGTGTGCTTGTGGCTTGAAGGCGATGCAAGTGTGGGTACATTGGTACACCTGCGCAGGTTAAAAACTATTCGAATAGCCTCGTCCTAGGTTATGGACACGCTTGGCAAGGTCTTTCAAGAGTTAGACTACAACCTTTTAAATTAAAACTTGATGGGTGGTACGAATCGGGATTCGTGCTATGTTGTGGTGGCTATTGGGATAGTCACTTCCGTGTGGTTACTTGTATGTATCTTTACTTCATTGTTACTTTGATAACAAAACAGATTTGCAAACTTGCTTTTAAAATGTATTACATTATTGCAAATAAAGTTGGCTTTGTGCAAATGAGACATACAACCTCCACCTAAATAAGCTTGCATGTAGTTTATGAATAGGTCCGCTATTCCACACGTCGATCTTGCGGTACAAAGACAATCTTTGTACTCGGATGCTATGCTTAATTGTTCATTGCGAGAGGAAGAAGGTGAGCCCGAGGGCCTCACTTTGCGAGTGTGTTGTGGTAGCTATGGGCGACTAGCTTAGCGGCCGGCCGGTTGCCTTGTGGGTTGTGTGGCTAACCTGGTCGACTTTTGTTCTAGCCATCTTATGACACCTTTTGCTTCCGCTGTCATTCTTGTATATTGTTCTATTTGGCCGGTCGGCTCTCTTTTGTAATAACTTTACTTTATGTATGTCGTTGTTAAACCTAGTGATGTATGTGTATGGAAATGATGTGTAATTTTGTGATGATGTGCATATGCTGCAATTCTGGGAAGCATATGACTATCGAGGCTTAGAATGTTTAATTAGTAACGCTAGAGCCATTTGGAGGTTAAGTGTTACTAGTTAAATATTCCGGGTCCTCACAGATGATACACTGGAGAATAATGTAAAGCTGACTCAAGTCTACATAAAAAATGCATGGTTCTGAGATTACTTTCTTTGAATTTGATTGTCATTTGACACCAATGTACTACTTCAAATTGCGATATTTGATATTGAACTATTTCTGTACGTTGGTGGTGTCTCTGATGTAACAGAATGTTTGGTTAACCCTCTGCCCTTTTGATGTAACAGAATCTTCATACAGTTTTTGTGTTACTTGTGTACTTAGTCCACTGATAGCGCTCATGAAATGATTACCTATCTATGTATATATACATAGCGCTGGATTTGGATCCTCTGCTGTACTGCAGAGGATCATTATTTGAACATTGATTTCAGACCGTGAACAACACCCGGTAGTAGTACTGTAGCAATACTATAGAATCAATGAAATATCTACTATAGCAAAAAACACTGTAGCATATTTACTGTTTTATAGGTACTGTAGCACTTGATCTAAGCCATTCGTTTTGGATCAAACGGTGAAGAGAACAATCTAATGCATGTCACTGTACTTCTCTGCATTAGCACATACTAATGCAGAGGATCCGCTTCCCATAGCACCTCCTTAGCTATGCATATATATCTAGGGATAATTGGCTACAGGACACCGTCCATTGACCACCTTTGCCAACGGACATCCAAAAAACGTGGTACAGCTAGAAGACACTGAAAAAACGTGTAATTTTGCTGGTAGACATTAAGACGATTATTATATTATTTTTGGGTGGAAGATGTGAGAGAAAGCACATGAAATGTCTCTTTTACCCTTGGTCCCCTTCCTCTTGCTAATACTTCTCTCTCTCTCTCTCTCTGCTCACCTCACCCTACGACGCCATAGCTCACAGCGCCGCTGCCTCTAGCGCCTTCTTCATTCTGACGCCGACGCCAACGCCTCCACCTATTGATCCACCGCGACGCCCCCCTCCTCTTCGTGTCGTCTCCCACTCGGCACGGCCGCCGCCTCCTCCCTCTTCGCGCGGCCTCCTCCTCAGCACAGCCGCCGCCGCCGCCTCTTCTTCACGCCGCCTCCCCCTTCGCCACAGCCGCCGCCACATCCTCTTCGCACCGCCTCCCCCCTCACCACGGCCGCCGCCGTCTCCTCCTCCTCCTCCTCCTCTTCGCACGGCCTCCCCCTCGGCACGGCCGCCGCCTCCTCCTTCTCCTCTACGCACGGCCTCCCCCTCGCCACGACCGCCGTCGCCTCCTTCTCTTCGCGCAGCCACCTCCTCCTCTTCGCGTGGCCTCCCCCTCGCCACGGTCGCCGCCGCCTCCTCTTCGCACGGCCGCCGCCGCCTCCTCCTCTTCGCGCGGCCACCTCCTCCTTTTCGCGCGGACTCCCCCTCGCCACGGCCGCCGTCGCCTCCTCTTCGCGCCGAAAAGAAAGAGAAAACAGAAATCATGATCAACTAAGCCCTCTCGGGGGCTTGCTTAAGAATAAGAAAGAGGAATCTTATGGAAATAGCATGGAATAAGGTTTGATCCTATTCATGGGGATTCCGTAAATATCCCATTCCAAAAATCGAAACAATCGGGACTTTTCGGAGATTGGATGCAGTTACTAATTCATGATCTGGCATGTACAGGCCGCCTCCTCCTCCTCTTCGTGCGGACTCCTCCTCGCCACGGCCACTGCCGCCTCCTCTTCGCGCGGCCTCCTCCTCTTCGCGCGACCGCCACCTCCCCCAGCGTGGTGAACATGATGAGGATGGTGCGCAGCACCAGCTTGAGAGACGCCACCGCCACCGATGACGACGACTGGCCTAGCAGGCGCACGGAGAAGGCAATGTTGCCAAGCGCGAGGAGGACAAGCGCTTGTCCCTGGGCGAGTCGATGCTGGGACTGCCACCTTTGCAAGATTAGGCCCTCTGACAGCAATCACCTTCGTTGTGTGTGAGAAGCTGCGTGAACTCGCGGGAATGGCTGGACATTGAGGGCATTTTCTGCTATTTCTCTCTCATAATCACTCAGATATATTATTTTAATGAGAAGAGTGTCTACCAGCAAAATTACACATTTTTTCAGTGTCTTCTAGCTGTACCACATTTTTTCAGTGTCCGTTGGCAAAGGTGGTCAATGGACGGTGTCCTGTAGCCAATTATCCCATATATCTACTCCATGGAACACTTAGTGTCTTGCTGCAGAGCGATGAAATTAGTGCTACGCTGCCATCTGATGCGCTCCCATTTGTCATGACCGAAATGCGTTCTATTTTGTAATGCCGAAACTTTGATGTTGTTTCATGGCCTAGGCCGGTCGTCCGGCCGACTGGGGTCGGGCTTTGAGCCCAGCTTTGAAAAGATAGGTTCGAGCTCAACCCAAAACCTGAAAATTGTACTAATTTATGTGTGAAAAAATATTGTGTTGATGTTTACTTCACCCTCTTTTGAGATTACGTTGCAAACGGATGGACATCTTACTAGCCTAGTATTATGTGAAAGTATTTCCTGAACCTGATAGTTTGTGAAACTAGGGACAACTTTACGTGGTTCGAAGTGAAATTAGTCCTTTTTTATGCAGTACAATATTGATTTTATATTATTCAAATAAAGCGTACAGAACTATATCTAAAAAAATGATATTGCTAGGGGTGTATCACGCTAGGCTCGGGGATGTATTTGAAGACAAAGTCCACCTGACAATTTTTTGGCTTAAGGCCAAGGAAGCCGTGGGTCCAACACTGTTAGAATATTTTGGCTAGGCAGCACATTATGGATCAGTCTAGTTTGTACAATGCACCTTTTTTGCATTAGAATAATTGAGTTATAGAACATAAACAACCTCTTGCTTGGCAGCTTGGGAGGTGCAAATTAACCAAAACATGCGATGAAGGATGTTAGCTTACTGATGCGGCATAGAGGCAAGTCTTACTAGGTATGTGCATATGATCTCTTATATTGCACATAGGACACATCCAACAGATATCTTGGTAACTTATTCCGTATTTGTGCATCCACTAACTTTTGTCCATCCATTTGTCACCGGATTTTCAAGACATACGTAGTACATATTAGTGACTACTAATTTCGTTGAGATAATGAGGAGCAAAAGGATGCACATAAGGGAATGTATCTACCACATATGCGCATTTACTATATTACGTCACAAATATGTAGGGCGCATCCAATAGGCTTCTCTGTACCTGTGTGTTTTTTTCGCTGGTAACCACACAACAAAATTGAATTGTTAGCCTAATTCAAATCCTACTTGAAATTAAAATGTGACCCCAATTCCAGAAACCCAATTCAATTCTAGAATCCAAACGGACAACATGTTTACTTTGGAACAGAATCATGTTGATATAATAAATTGAACATCATCTTATTACACAACTGAATAATATTATGGTGCCTCTTGAGTGGAATGCGAAAAGTTTCCCCCAAAAAAGAAAGATGTACTTGCTAGGAGACAAGAAACCAGCAGGGGTGGTGGTGCTAGGGTGGAGAGAAGGTGGGCGGGGGTGGTGTGCAGAAGATGTACCTACGGCGTGAACCTACACTATACACTAGGCAGCGCACACTGGATCTTAGGGAGAAAGGTTACGAGACCAACAATTGCTAGATCTTGGGGCTAGCTCACAACGCCTCCTGCTCTGGTGGCTGGTGAGTCTAGATCTAAGATCGAGACGTCTGTCCCTCTCTTGAGTGGCAACCGTGCAAAGGGTAGTGAAGGAGAGGATATCCTCTGGGAGACGATGAGAGAGAGAGAGAGAGAGAGAGAGAGAGAGAGAGAGATGGGGGAGATAGATGAAGAAAGGAGGTGAGAATTGAGGAGGATGGGAGAGATAAGTTGGGGGGTTTGTGCAAAGTGGGCCGAGGTAGGAAAGGAAGTGAGAGATCTTGCTATTGGTACAAAATCGAACAATCCAATTCAGAATTTTCATATTTTCAATGTAGCCATTTTCATAGTACACCATCCTCTCTCCCCTCTCGGGATAGGAGGGCGGCTAGTAATCAGTGGCGGCTGCAATGCGGTGAGACGAGAAGAGGATGATGAGATAGATGACGAAGAGGATGTTTTTTGAAGAAAAAATTGGGTAGGGGCGGGAGGGGAAGTAGGGATCTGGACTTTTAGCATGTCCTAGAATGGATTTTGCAATTTTTCAACTTTTAGTTTTAGGGCATTTTGACCTGATTTGTAAATGCCCTCCTTATCAACGGTCCATAATCAACCGCGTAGCTTAGCCGTAACAATCCCCTCATCCAACGGCGGATTCCACCGGCCCTTCGAAAACCACATTGGATAACCTCGTAACAACCACGCGACCTCCACCGTCCACCAGCCCTTGACCCCGTACTCCGATGGTAGTTATTGAAGTCGTCGTAAACTCGTAACCCTCTCTCCTCTACCTCTCCAAACCCTAGGAACGCCGCACAGCGCAACAATACATCCAGTGAGATGCGGCCGCGCGGCAGAGGTTACGACGTCGACGACGACGAGGATGAGTCGTCACCGCAGCGGAGCGCGCCGGAGGTGGAGCCCGAGCCCGTGCAGCCGCCGCCGCCGCAGCCCGCGCGCGCGCCCCTCAGCAGCCTCGTCGTCAGGCCGCCACCGCAGGAGAACGGCGCCTCCTCCCTAGCCGCCGCCGCCGCCCGTTCGTCCTCCTCCCCCGCCGGTGACGCCCCGGGTGGCCGCCGCGGGTCCTCGCTCCCCCGCCGCCGGCACGACCTCTCTCCACCGGACCCCCGGGGGAGGGAGAGGCGCCGGTCACCTCCGCCGCCGGTGAGACGGCGTCCTGGGAGCCCGCCGCCCCAACGCCGCCGCTTTAGCCCGCTTGGGTTCCAGCCTCGGCGCCCGCGCTTCCACGATGAGCCGCAAGGTATGTTGAAAACTCTTTATTCTTCTCTTGAGGAGTTCTTTTAACCTTGTAAGTTTTTATGTTCTTGGATGGTGTATATGCCTGTGAAGACTTTGTACTAATTTTCTGGATTTACACGCTAGGGTTTTGTTTTAGATGGTTTAGGATGCAGTCTTTGTGCCGGCAGATTACTAATTGATCGGAATTCTTTGATTAGATGTATGGTGATATTTGTGAAATCTTTGGTTTTAAGTATTTGTTGATATTAACAAATCTCTGATCTGTTTCATTTGAATGGTGTTTTATTAGTTTAAGACTTTGAATTATGTTTAGAAAGATGGCAGAAGCTTAATTTTGATTGAATGAACATTGTCTCGTGAATTATGCCGCTGAGGCTCCGATGATGTGGAAATTCGGAGCTACATAATCAGTAATCAGTTACATGATTAATGATTTATGTGTTGTCTAGATTTGTTTTCACTTATTTATTTTGCAATTGAAGTTGCTGTAAACTGTAGTTTCCCCAATGCGTAGTTTGCGTTTGCGAAGTACAAATACAAGATGATTATTGATAGTTCTCCGATTCCACCAGGCACCAGATAGGTCTTTTAAGTGAAGCAAGTTCTCTTGGTAAAATTTATGGTTGGTCTGCAATCTGTATGCTACTGCTGTGGTCCCTGTTCTTGCTAGTGTTGATAGGAATTGGTCTAGCAGGAGAACATCTCCACCTAGAGAACATCTGTAGATGATGTTTCCTTGCATATATCTTTTGCATAAAGCTATAGGAATGAAACAGCTGCCGTGATAGTTGGGCCCTCATTCTGCAGAAAAAGTTTCATATCGAGCTTGTTGCAATCACTGTTGCATGTTAGATTGTTATTTTCATATCACTTATGTATTATGATTCCTCTTCTTAATGGGTGCCATGCATACCTTGAGCACTTGACCCCTTTCGCACTGTTTGATCTGCTTTGTTTGTTTGGCTTTCAACCTTTCATCAATGTAGAATTGCATTCTTAGGTTTGAGCACTTGATTACATACAATGTTCATTGTGTTAAAGTTTTATCATGTAAGAGTGTAATATTTTAGGAAGTTTTATCATTTTAAGTTTTTATTCATGGTCATGTCAAATAGAATTTCTGTGATTATGTTTCTATTTTATTAAATTCTTGTTTTCCTTGTTCTGTCACATATCAAGCCAGGTATTTTATGGTAAGATTGATTTAACAAACGTTTCACGGTATCTCTTCAAGTTCAATTCTGCTATCTCATTTGATGTAACTGCTAAATAGTTTTATTACCTATAGGCCCATTGCATAGGAATATTTTGTTTTCACCATTAAACCACCATATCTAGGAAAATAATGTACTGAATATGAACGTATGAGACCTCCTGATAATGCTTAGAGAAATTGTAGATATTATCTAATTCTTTGCTGGCTTGGATGTTCAGTGTAATGGCCAAGCACTGCAAGCTCCACTAAATATCTATTGGAGTATGGAATTTGCTGTTCTACTGTAACAGTTTCCAACTTGGCTGACTAGAGTGCTGTTGCTTTTCAAGACGGGATATTAGTATTGACGCTTATTGAAATACAGTATTGGTCTGCTTGATGGTTAGTTTATTTGCTGGCGTATCACGTGGAAGTATTCTGCCTGTGTCCTGATGCAATAATGTTGTGAAACGACCCAGTTTGCTGTGCAATTGGTGATTCCTGACAAGGTTGGAGGTGTAATAATAGCAAGACAATGAAGGCTGAGATGGACTTGAGGTGTATTGACGCAGTTGTGGTTACATGCTTGTGTTTTGGGGGTTGTATGATAACCGTGAGTCTTACTTTGTTTGAAATTAACTTCAAACATGGATATCTAGGAATTCCAATGATATGAATGTTAGAAGTTGTGTCTTGCTACTATCAATTATTAAACCTGGCCAACTCCTCCGCTTGAGGTTTTGAGATAAAGAGTTGAGATGGACTCGAGGTGGTATTGATGAAGCTGTGGTTTAAGTGCTAGTGTTTTGGGGTTGTCTCAGTTTGTTGGAGTTAATTTGGAACATGGATATCTAGGAAATCCAATGATACGAACCTCAAAGTTGTATCTTGCTGCCATCAATTGTCAAACCTGACAAACTCCTCCGTTTGACTTTTTGGGATTGTCTGATTACTTCATAATGAATGAAGTCACGTGATACATTTAGAAGTAGGCTCATGACAATTTTTGCTGATCATCTTTCCGAACAATTGGAGGATAGGGGAATGTTGTCGAGAAACGTGCTGCAGAGACTGGTTTTAAAATAAATCAGTGAATGCAACTGTTGATGTCTTGAATCGATACAGAGACTTTGGCATAAGGGATCTACATACTGCCTGGATACTGAGCTGTCTGACACATTTTTTATGTGGGGAATTGGTATCTCATTGTCCAAAGATTGCCTTTGTCCAAGACCCTGTGTGCTAGCAAGCTTGCAAGTTTCTTTCATGGTCAAGAGAAAATTGAAGCAGAACTTGGTAACCTTTGAGGGAAGGAGACTTGGTAAACAGTAACATAGGATGCCTGGCGCTTTATTGCTTATTTGCTCTTCACATAGGAACTTTTCTTTAGATCTCCAAAGGATTAGCTAAGTAATGTTTGTTAAGGTTACATAACCTTATATGAAGTGATTTGGAGGGAGAAGCCCCTGAGTTTTGTGTTCGCTGCATGATTTTACTATTTGAGATACCATTGACAAACTGCTGCGATGGGTCACTTAACGCATAGGCTATACCTGACGAATGGTTGAGCGCTCCTTTTTGAGCTTTATGTGAAATCATGGGGATGTTATTGTGCCACAAGGAAATAAGCTTTTCTTAGCAGGATCCGATTTCAATCTCTGGATGTGTAGTTATTAACTGCATTGTGAACCATGGAGAACAGATAGTTTTGTTTTGGGTTGAGCTGCAGTTACAACGGTATTTCCTTCTCAGAGCTAATCTTAAGAAATGTTTGCCTTTGCAATTACCAACTCTTTCAATATATGGAGAGTAACTTTGTTGAAAGTGGTTCTCCTGAAGGGGTTTGCCTATTTCAATCCCATGTGGCTGGCGTAAGCACTTCTTTGCTGAATATTACTCTTCCGTGTCTTCCAATGCTTATTTGGAATTGCTATTACTTCCTTTTCAGGATATGGCATGCATGCAGGCCCTTCATCTCCACGCCAACGCAGACTAGAAAGCAGTAATTTTGATGATGCTATTGGTCCACATTACACCCATGGATATCAAGGGAGTGGTAGAGGAGGTACAAGATTCCGAGATGGTTCTCCACCATATGGAAGAGGAGGCAGATCGAATGGGAGGGGCTATAGTGCTCCTGGAAAAGAATTCATTAATATTGATGGAGAATATGTTCACAGGAATGATCCAAATCTGTCACCAAGAGAAGGTGATTGGATATGCAAGAATCCAAAGTAGGTCATTTTTTAGCTTATCATCATTACTATATTACATTTTGTTAGTAAGTTCGTCTTGATGTCTTCTAAATTTCTTGTTGCCTTCCATTTCAGCTGTGGAAATCTTAACTTTGCTCGGCGAACTCACTGTAACAACTGCAAAAACTACCGATTTGAGTCTGACCACAGTCTTCACAGGGGTTACTTCAACTCTCCTCGAGAGCCTCCAAGGATTCTTGGTCCACCAAGTGCTCGTGCCCCTCCAAGAGAAATGGGCAGGTACAGATCACCAACCCGTGGTTGGGGTGTGGGGGCTCCTAGAGGTTATGTAGCTCGATCACCTCCAGATCGTGCAGGACGATTTCCAGATCCATTGCAGAGGGAAAAAATGGGTTTCCGTGGTGACCATGCATCGAGGGACCGTGTGAAGCTCGAGTGGTCTGCTGCTGAGGAGTACAATCAGCGGGAGCGTCAACATGATGGGTTGTATCTTGACAGGAGTCATCGACGATCTGGGTCTCCTCGGGGTAACTGGGGGCGCGATATGCGGGACAGAAGCCGATCTCCTGCAGGTAGCCGACCACCAGTGAAGAGCTCTTTCACTGGCAGAGGTCGACCAGACCTACACTATGCTGGTTCATATGTAGGCCGAGGGCGACCTAACAATTTGGATGCTGGCCGTGGGCGTGGCCGTGGGCGTGGCCATGGGCCTGGTTACAGACCAGGAGGTGCTCCATACCCCGGTGAGGGTCGAGGTGGCCGGCATGCTGCTCCCCATCGTAGGAGTGAGGGACACTACTAGTTAATCGTAAACTGATTGGGCGCCTATCATCTTGGAATAGATGCTCTGGAAAAGAAAATCTAGTTAAGATGGTGCTTGGGAATAGATGCAGCATGTAATATGAAACACTCCCTACTGTGCCCTAAACTGCGATAACATTGGCACTTTCTTTGGACTTGCAGTGAAGTTATGGTCGACTTTTTCTCTTAGATGCATGATTTTTGTTCAGTGCGTCGACATTAAAGGGCGAGTTCAGAAATGAACAGGTTCACTATGCTGTGGATGATCATATTAATAGGTTCCATGAGCTACTCAGGCTGTTTGGTCACGTCAGTTTGATTGTTTGATTTGAGTTGCTTCTTGGTTGGTTTATTCCCTGAAGGCTGAAGAAGATGGGGTTACAAATACAATGTTGCAGAATGCTCCGTCTGCTTTTTGGTTACATGCTTCGTCGGCGGTATAAACAGAGGGCGACATTATCATGGCAGCCTAAATAGCACTGCCTGATGAAACTAGTTTTTTTTTTCCCATCCGATAGTGGATGCCAGCAATGAAGCTACTACAATGGATGATTGGATGGAGCTGAAATATCATTAGAGAGGGGCATGTTTTTGTTTGCCCGTGTTATGCTTGTGCATCGTGTTGAGGACATGGAGCGACGCTCAGGCGGTCAGGAGCTCACCGCCTTGCCAAGAAAGACTGGCATCCGCATCATGGACATGGCCTCCCATGGCATCGCTTAGGCGGCGTGTGGTGTCGGGAACAGCCGAGGCGGACGCCATATGCACGAAGCACGGAAGAGAAGAGATAAAGAGATGGGGAGAGAGGGGCCGGCAGGGAAAACCTGTCATGTGCGTGAAGCACCGAAGCCGAACACTAGCGCAGCCTCCATCCACGTGGCGCCACCATCCCTGAAGTGGCGCACCGACGGCCATTTGCTACTGCGCCACCATCCCACCTCCATCCCCATAGCCACGTCACCCTCTCCACTCCAGATTTAGGCCGCTCCACCTCCTCCACCTCCCTCCCGGCTACCGGCCTCCACCTCCCTACCCCGCTCCCCCCTCCCTTCTCCCCACATCCCCCTCCTGATGGCTACTCGGCCTCCCCGCATCCCCCCTCCTGGCGGTGACCCAGCCTCCCTGCCTCCCTCCCAGTCTCCCCCTCCATCAGTAGAGGGAGCTATTGCTTGAGGAGGTTGTTAAGGAGAGAGATAATTCGACGTTGAAGTATGAAGAGGCGTAGAAGCAATATGATGCACACTCATGTCGGACGGATGGACGAATAGGAGGGGACGCCACTTAATTAACTTTCTTGTCAACAGTCCGGATAAGACTTTCTTCTTAGAATCTGTTGATGTATCAAGTGAATCATATGATGCAACGGTGCTAGCCGACTTGCTAGAGGAGAATTGAGAACATTGGAAAAGATAAAGTTATTTAAGTTGTCACCGATAATGGTGCTAATTATAACATAGTGGGCAAGCTTCTAATAGAGAGGATTCCTATACTGTTTTGGACCCCTTGTGTTGCACATTGCTTGGACATTATGTTGAAAGACATATGGAAGTTGAAGAAATTTAAGAAGTCTATTGCACGTGCCCGGTATCTCATCACATTCATTTACAGGCATGGGAGGCTTTTTAGTGCAATGAGGGAGAAAACAGGTGGGATGGATCTTGTGAGACCCACAGCTACTCGGTTTACCACATCATTCTTTACTTTGTGGAGTTTGCACAAGCACAAAGATGCGTTGAGATATCTATCTGTCAGTGATGATTGGACTATGATCAAATTGGCAAAGACAGAAGATGGAAAAAAGTGTATGCCATTGTTCTTTCAAAGGAGTTCTGGAATTCAATTGAGGATTGCCTTAAGAGCTTCACAACCACTTCTTGTTGTACTAAGGATGGTTGATGGTGATGAGAAGCCCGCCATGCCGGAGGTGACAACATTCATGGCTCAAGCAAAGAAAAAGATTAAGGCATATTTCCTGTAACATCCCAAATCTTAGGTTGTGTTTTAAATGTAAGAAAATGTGAAGAAATTAAAATTTTTCTTGCATCTTGTTGTTGTTTGAATATTCTGAAAATTCTTGTAAAGGAATTATGAAAAATTAAAAATCACAAGCTCTTTTAACCAAGTCTTGACCCTTTGAAAATTTTTCTAGATAATCTTGTGATCATCCTCTGAAAATAATTTTTCTTGGTTCTAGGGATGCTGTGTGACTCCTCTGAAAAATTTCACAATTTTTAGAAATTGTTTGAATATTTTAAGAGGCCAGTCAAACCCTATATTAGTACTGTAAAAAAAATTTGGAGAAAAATGCTTTGCATAAAAACCTCTAAAATTTTTATACAAGGTCAAACCTGGAGTTGAGCACCTCCTGTAAAATTTTTTAGAATTTTTGGAGTTGTGTAGCTCCATTTATAAATTCCCCAAAGTTTCAGCTCCAAATTCAAACCCTAGTCAAAGTATTGTTTGGGTCTGAGTCAAACTCGGGCTCGTGGTTGAGCCCAACCACCTAAACGCACTCAGGCTCAGTCCTTAAGGCGCTCTCCTTCTCAACCGTTAGATATCTTTTCAACCGCCGTGATCTAAGTGGATGTTCAGACCTCCCTATCGTCCACTTCGATCTGAGCCGTTCATTTTCAATCGGACCGCTGAGATTACTTTGAACTTTCGGACCTTCCGGAAGTTCCTTTCAATCGTGGCCATTCATTTCTAATCCAACCGTCCAGATATTTTGACTCAACTTAACCTAACCCCTTCGTTCTTTTTGACCCGAGCCCGTCTGTGTCTATCACTGACTGTGGGCCCTTACCGGTCCTGGTCATCATCTTCTTCCTCTGGCTCACGCACGTGTGACAGAACAGGGCATGGGGGGAGAGCTGCTTTTGTCAACTCTCTTGCGTCACTCTCAACGGCTCTGAGCCCATGGTTTTTCTCACCACTGTGTTTTCGCACTCAAAGTCATCACTCTCACTTGCTCCCATCGCCTCCCTCACCTTTGGCAGAGCTTTAGGGCTTGTCCGCCATTAAAGCCCGTTCTTGTTCAACCGTTGCTCTCTGGCTTTAAAGGACCCTAGAGGTCCTCTTTGTGTTCCTTTACAGCACCACTTTAGCTTCCTCTTTGTTCCTTGAGCTCCAAACTCAAAAACCACCAAATCGCCATTGTTGGCCGACAAGGTCCTTCAACGTCGCCAGTGCTTCAGTGGTTCCTTTGCAAATCTTTTCGCGTCACTTTGCGCCCCTCTTCATCTCAAGCATTTCCCTTAACTTAATTTGGTTTGACATTCACTGGGAGTGTCAAATTTGGGAAGTGTTCTTTGTCAGCCGAAAATCACCCCTTTCTTCCCCAACTCTGGTAAGGTGCTTCTTTCTTCAATTAATTGCTCATGGACCTTCTCTGAGCTATTATGAAGCTAACACTACCACCCGGTTCTGTTATTTTTGCTCAGGCCATCTTCTCCACTTCATCTTCTTCAGTGCCGGCAAGCTTCAACATCGCCGGAGCTCCTCCGTCCTTCTTTGAAGCTCTCTAGTGCTCAGGTAGCGCCCTTGTAGTCCGTAGATGCTCAGGCACCTGCTTCTCTGAACCGTTGCGGAGCTTTTCGCAGTTTTCGCTTTTGGCCGTGCTTGTCACCGCCGTTCATCTCCGGCTCGCCGCCTCCGCCGTCGAGAGTGCCCCAGTAGCTTCGCGTGGCTATTGCGGACTCATTTCATATTTTGGTTTGCACCGGCGAGGTCCTCATCGCCGGCGGTGACCCTCTCTTTGCGCTCGGTTTCGTTGTCGGACGCGCGCACAGGAACAATAACTTTGTCATTAGGACAAAGATTGTGTTCATTAATTGGCTAATGATTGCTTAATCATTGTTTAGTAATTAATCGCTGTCCTAAAGCACATTTAATTGTGTAAATCTGTAGCACTATCAGTTTAAGACAGAGATTCGTTCATTAAATGCTTAATCATTGCTTAAGCACTTAATGGCTGTCCTAAAAGGCTAACGTGCCACTTACATGTGGGCCCGTGCACTTAAACCCCCGCGTGTGCGCGTGCGCAGTGTTGAGCTCGCTGTGGACCGTCCATTTTAGATCTACGACCCAGATCTTTTGAAACGTTCGGACCACCGAACGTTCCAAATCGTTGTGGACCGTCCATTTCTTGATCTACGGCTTAGATCGCGTGAACGTTCGGACTTCCGATTGTAACTTTGATCTGAGCCATCCATCTTTAGATCCACGGCGCAAAATTGATTGAGACATTCAAAAGTCCGAACGTTCCATCTCTTGTGGGTCGTTCGATTTAATCCAACGACTGAGTTTATGCGCGGGCCGCTCGCTCGCTGAACGCGTCCGTTAGCGTGGCCCGTCCGATTTTAGATCAACGGTCCACGTTTTTCCACTTTGAGTTAGTAATAAAGAAATCCTAAAACCTTTTATTTGTAAACTGTTAATTTTGTTAAACTTCAAAATTGCTTAACTAATTCATTTTAACTCCGTTCTGGGTGATTCAAATTTTGTTAGTTCTTGTTTTGTCTTAAATTTAATCTAAAAATGTGTTTGGACCTTGTTCTGTACCAGAAATAATTGTGTTAATTATATTATCCTGCTTAGCATTAATTATTGCTCCAAAAATTCATTAAAACTTGAAAAATGTATAAGTTATTCTCTGTAACTCCAAATTGAGTAAACAAAAATTTGTTAGATTCTTCTGTTAATATGTTGTAGTGTAGAATAGGTTTTAAATATGTTTTTACCTCTGAAAATCTTGTGCTTTACTTTCATAACTTAGAAAAATCATAAGAAAATTATTTTAACTCCAAATGAAGTGAACTAATTTTTGCTGTGCTTAGAATATCATGCTCTGCCTACTATAAAATTTTCATGTTCGCAAACCTTCTAGAAATTTGCGTAATAAACAGTAACAGAAATTATTTAAATTGGATTTTTTTTTAGCCGATTAAAATTGTTTAGGCTATAACTTTTGCATGCTTAGCCCAAATTGAATGATTCTTGTTACTAAATTCATTTAAAGTCTTGCTCTACCTGCTGTGTAAATTTCATGGATTTTGGTTGACTTTGGATTTTGAGTCTTTTTCGGTGTTCGTCATTTTTATTGGATTTTCTTGTTCTTGCGATAGGTTCCGAAGAATTTGTTGAGTACGAGAGTGATCCTCTGCAGTAAGATTGCGATCTCCAGCAAGGCAAGCAAATGTTCTAATTTTATTTGATCATATTGCTCCTATTATTTTTAAAATCTAATATCTTGTTTGCAAAGTCTATGTATGTATGTGCTATTTTGCTGTTAAACTATTGTCGGTTAGTTGATCCTTTAGATGCATAATCTGTAGGCAAATGTTTATCCTCTACTACTGAGCCTAGAATTATGTCCTCTGTGATTTAGGGTTCGTTGGATGAGCCCTTATCACTTAGCTTGTAGTCTACGAGTTGTTGTTGCTTAGAAATGCTTAGAACAGTAGAATTGGACGGTTATCGAATTAGTCGATAAACTTGGTCACATAAAAAACTTATTATGATTTTTTGTCCAGCACCTTGTGCTTTGTACTTTGAGAAAACTGAAACTGAAAACAAAATATTTTAGACTTGCGCACAATGGTAAGATGGTGTGTTTTTGGGTGTGAATGGTTGGTGCCCGAGTCATCAAGGACTGAACATCTTGTTACACTAAACCAAGTATTTCGCATACTAACCACATGGGAGGGATATGAGACCTCTCTTGACTTAGTACTTTGGCGTGTGTTAGCTCCGAGTCACAGGAGGATGTGTGTGTTGTGTTGTGGTAAAATGAGGATGGTGTTTATGTATTGGGTGCACGGGAGTGGAATCCTTTCTAGGTTCTCCACACTGAGGGGTATTGTAGTTGTCTAGGTTGCTTTACCCTATATGGGTAGTTGACTCCTGGCTTTACAATGACTCCGATGCAACGTATGTGTGTCTATCCATATGGGTGACTCGTAGTTGATACACAATATGGGAAACTGTCTCGTAGGACTTAGCCGTGCCGACATACCTATGGAAGTGTGCTTAATCTTATGGCAAAAAGGCGGTCTGACATGTGGGTACATTGGTACACCCCTGCAGGGTTCAAACTATTCGAATAGCCAAGTGCTTGGTTATGGACACGCTTGGGGAGGTCTTTCAAGAGTTAGACTATAACCTTTTCACTAAAACTTGAACTTGGGTGGTACGAATAGGGAATTCGTGCTATGTTGTGGTGGCTATTGGGTTAGTCACTTCTAGGTTGTTGTTTATGTTACTTATTGTTGTCCCGCTGTTATTTCAATAATTAAAAAAAAAAACAGATTTGACAAATTGCCTTCAATCTATTATATTATTGCAAAGGAAAATTGCTTTGTGCGTCCAATGAACCATATGACCATCTCCTTTGTTTCAGCTTGCATGTAGTTATGTATAGGCTTGTTACTCGTAAGACTTGCGAGTATATTTTTGTACTCATTTGCATTGCTTAAATGTTGCAGAGGAGGTTGATCCCCAAGGGAATGACTTTTGTGAGTTTTGCTGCGGCGTGGACGACTAGGTTGGCGGCCCGGTCGGTTGCCTTGTGGGAAGTTGGCAAACCGGTTGGCTTTTGTTATCGCCATCTTATGACACTTTTGCTTTCGCTGTTATCCTTTGTTATTGTGAATTTGGCTGGTCGGCTCCTCTTTTGTAATAACTCTATTATGTATGTCTTTTTCTTAGACTCGGTTGTGATGTCTTGTATGGAAATGATGTATGATTTTGTAAAGATGTATGTGTGCTACATTTCTGGGAAGCACATGTCCATCGAGGTTTAGGATATTTAATTGGTAATACTAAGACCATTGAAAAGGTTAAGTATTATGAGTTAAATACCCCGGGTACTCACACTTCCCTACCCAAAACAAGAAAGGTTTACTAAAAAACATCATGAAAATTATTAGCCAACGTTGGGTGAAGCAAATGGACACCCCACTATATGGGGTTGCACTCTATTTGAACCCGAGGACATTCTTTCCCATCCAAAAGAAGAATGATGATGCATATGTTGGGGAGATAAGAGGTTGTTTGTAACATCTCAATTTTCAACTTGTGTTTCAAATGTAAGAAAATGAGGGGAAATTAAAAACTTTTTCTTACATCTTGTGTTTCTTGTATGTTCTGAACAATTCTTGTAAAGGAAATAGGGAAACACCGAGTCACAAGTCCTTTTAACCAAAACCTTGCCCTTCAAAAACCTTCTTGTCAAGCTCTTGTAAAAATTTTGTCAATTTTGGAGTTAGTTGCTACCTCCAAACATTCTTCCAAGTGTTCAGCTTGAAAGCCTAATCCTGGTCAAACTCCTGTTGAACTCAGTTCATACTCGAGCCCAACACCTTTCTCAGGTGGAGCCCAACCAAGTCAGAGTCACCCCGAGCACTCCCGTGCACGCCATCAACCTCAGCCGCTGGATCCTTGCCCTACCGCTTCGATCTGGGAGCTCTCGGACCTCCCACTCACCCAGACCACCTCGGGTGTTCTTGCAAAAACCACCTTAAGAACCTTCCTTGTACCTCCGCAAGGACCTCCTCAAACCACCTTGGCATTTTTGCAAAGACCACCCCGCTGGTCTTTCGCAAAACAACCCTCCAGACCACCTCCGGTAGCACCTGAGTGATCGTGGGCCGTCCATCCGATGATCTGTGCCTCTGATCTCTTTGGGGCATTAAGACCCCGAGCACCTTTTCAAATCACAGCCTTTCATTCCATATCCAACCGTCAAGACCTCTTCACCCCATCTTTGGACTCAACCTAACCGTTTCGCTCTCTAACCAGACCTCCTAGTGTTATTTCACTGACAAGTGGGACCCTCTGAGCTGGTCATCATCACCTTCCTTGCGCGAATGGGCTATGGCAGGGAGGAGCAGTGCTTTGTCACTTCTTTATCCTTGACAACGGCTAGCTTTGCTAGCCTTTATTGCGTGTCAGCACCTTTTCCCCAAAGTCTCCTTCCCACCTGCCCTGTCATTTCATGTACTTTCATGGCAGGGACTTTTGACTTAGTGCACCTTGGAGCTCCACCTTACTCCGCTCCTTTGCTCTCTCGACCTTAAGGACCCCGAGCTCCTTCCATGACTTCCTTTCCATCATTCATTTTCAAACTTTGAGATCCCTTGTGTTTTGCTTTCAGAACACCAGTGGACCTCCTCGTCGCCATTATCGGACCTTTGGAGCTCCTCGAGGCCATCAGAGCTTCAGTGGTTCACTAGAGATTTTGTTTTGCCCACCTGTTTTAATTCGGTCACCTTGAGTATTTCCCTAACTCCTTTTTGTTTGATTCCACAGAGAAGGTCAATTCGGGGACTTGTTCATTAAAACCGGATTTACCTTCTTCCTCGTCCCCGGCAAGCCTTTTGGTCGCCGGAGCTCCTCCTACTATCTCTTTGGCTTCATCGTCCTTAGGTAACCTCTTTTTAGTCCCTTAGTGCTCGAACTTCTGCTCTGTTAGACCATGCGGGTCTACTTTAGTTTTGGCGTTTTGCCGTTTTTGTGCCTCTGTCGGTCATCTCCGGCTAGCCGCCGGTGGATGGCTTTTTAGCATCGGCCTTTGGCACCTCTAGGTCTGCCTTGCTATTTTAGACCCAGCCCTACCCTTGGTTCACACTGGCGTGGCCCACATCGCCGGCGGTGAACTTATCTTTGAGCTCGGGCATCTTGTTGTGCCGTATTTGGACCGGCACTGTAGCAGGTTAATTGACATTTAATTACTGTCGGAATTAGTTCTTGTGTCACTCGTCTGTGGATTACGACCTCCTGTTGTCGTACGCCAAAATCCCCCTTAGACCTCCTATTTTGACAACCCCCAGGACCTCCTAGGGCAGATCTCATCCGTGGGTGAGGTCTTGACCCTAGGATCCTTCTCTATAAAAATCCTAGCGCCCGGACCTCCCCTCTTGTTTTGATCTTGACCGTCTAGGACCACCCTGGTTAAATCCTAGCCGCTAGGACCTCTCCTGTGCAAAAAGACCACCCCGTGGTCATTCTTGTAAAAACCACCCCAAAGACCTCTCCTGATCATTTTACATGACCACCCCAGGACCTTCCCCGAGGTCCTCTTTGCAAAAGACCACCCCTGATCTTTTATAAAGAAAACCTCAGGACCTCCCTCCGTTAGACCCCTTCGCATAGGACCTCCCCGATGAAATCTGGACCGTTAAGACCTCCTCCTGGAGATCTTGACCCTCTAAGACCTCCTCCGCGAGCCCTAACCTTTAAGACCTCCCCGCATAGATCCTGGCCATCCATGACCTCCTCGGTGAGATCCCAGTCGCCCACGTGTTCCTCTGTTAGCTTACCGCTTAGGAGCTCCCTCGTTTGATCGTGACCGTCCAGGACCTCCCTCCTTCAGATCTAACCGTTCAGACCTCCTCTTTTAGATTTTCACCTTGAGGACCTCCCTGTTCGATCTGAACCATCGAAACTTCATCTAGCGGCTCAGACCTCCCCTAGGCGCGTTGAGCTCTGTTCGCACAGGTGATCGTGGGGGTTTGTGCGCCCGAGTTTGTGAGCCGTGCGATTGTGGATCAACGGTCACGACCTCCTCAGTGCGTTTGGAGATCCTTCGTGCGCGCTGTGCTCCTGTTCTCTAGAGCCGTTGGATTCTGGATCAACGGTTCTGACCTCCCCTTTTTCCTCAGTTCAGTTGGACCTCCCCGAGAGCTCTAACATTTTCTAAGTCTTTTAATGTTTCAAATTTCAAAAGTGCATAACTTTGTCATTTTAGCTTCTTTTTGAATGATTCCAGTTGCTGTAGCTCTGTTAGAGTATGAACTTTAATTTGAGAATGAATTTAGGCACTGTTGTATAGTAGAAAATGACTTTAACTGCATGATCTTGTTTAGTGAAAAAGGGTTGTTTAGAAATTCAATGAAAATTTGTAAAATACATAACTTGTTCTCTGTTATTCCAAACTGAGCAAACTAAGTTTTGTTAAAACCAACTAGGAATGTACTGTAATGTAGAATAGGTCTTCATGTGATCCTTGCCACTGAAATTAGTGATCTACCAGTTTTAGAACTTAGAAAAATCATAATTAATTCAATTCAACTCCAAATTGTGCAAACTCAGTTTTGCTGTTATTAAGATAACCATATCTACCTACCATAAAAATTTCAAGTTCCAGATCATTCTAGAAATTTTTGCCATGAACAGTAATCGTAATTAATTTAATTAGGATTTTTCAGGCTGAGAGAACTTAGTTTAGCCATAACTTTTTCATGCTAAGTCCAAATGACCTGTTTCTTGTTTCTAAATTTGTCTAAAATCATCCTCTTGCTGCTGTATAAATTTCATTGTATTTGGATATCTTTTGCTATTGAGTTTTATTTGGAGTTCTTGTTCTTATTTGGTTATCGCCTTTTCGCGTTAGGTTCCAAAGGAATTACTGATTACGTTAGTGAATCCTCTGCAGCAAGAAAGTGATCTACAGCAAGGCAAGCAGTGTAACATTATTTGATCATATTGCTCCTATTACTTTTAAATTCTAATATCTTGTTTGCAAAACCTAATTATGCATGCTTCTTGTGTCAAGATTTATTTTACCGGTTAGAGGTAGCTAATCCCATTGCATGGTTGCCTTGAAATTGTTCACCCCTGCCACTTCCATAGGTTATTATCCTCACTAGTGAATTAGAGCCCGGTGAATGATTTATGTTCTTTTACTTGTCTTTACGATATGATGCTTAGCAATGCTTAGTTACCGGTAGAATTGGGCGGTTATCGACTTGTCGATAACCTTGATCATATAAAACTTATTATGACTTATGATTTCGGCCTTGTGCTATGATTATTTGTGAAAACTAAAAATGAAAACAAAATGATTTGGACTTGGGCACAATGGTAAGATGGTGTGATTCGTGGGTGTGACTCGAATGGTGCCCGAGTCAATTAAGGACCGAACATCTTGTGAGTATCTGTTATCCAGGCATTTTGTGCGTGCTAACCACATTAGAGGGAAATGGGACCTCTCTTGAATTAGTACTTTGGGAGGCATTAATTAATGGGTCGCTGGCTGTAGTTTATAGAGAAAAAGGATCACAAAGGCGTGACCGGGGTGGTTCCTTTCTAGGTCCTCCACCCCGACCGGGGTCTTGTAATGTCCGGCTAGCGTTACCCTAAATGGCTAATGACTCCCGGCTTTGCTTGACTCCACCACAACGTGTGGTCCTAGTGGCCCATTTCGCTGGCTGGTCACTAAGGGTTAACCCCATACGTGCGACTCTTAATTAACGTATTCCATTGGAAATGTCTCGTAGGACTTAGCCGTGCCGGCATACCAAAGGAAGTGTGCTTAATAGCTTGGCAAAAAGGCGGTCTGAAGTGTGGGTACATTGGTACACCCCTGCAGGGTTAAAACTATTTGAATAGCCTCGTCCTAGGTTATGGACACGCTTGGGTAAGCTTTTCAAGAGTTAGACTACAACATTTTTAATTAAAACTTGACATGGGTGGTACGAATGGGTAATTCGTGCTATTGTTGTGATGGCCATTGGGTTGGTCATTTCCAGGATATCTTTATGTTATTACTTTATCTTCCGCTGTTATTTATGCAAATAAAATTCAGATTGCCAAAATTACCTTCAACATATTATCTATTGCAAATAAAACTTGCTTTATGCTGAAAATTAACCTTGAGCCTTCTCCTTTGATTAAAGCCTGCATATAGTAGTAACTAGACTTTGTTACCCGTAAGTCTTGCGAGTACATTTTTGTACTCATTTTCTTTGCTTAATTGTTGCAGAGGAAGAAGGTTAATCCCCAAGGGATTGACTTTGGTGAGTTTTGCTTCGGTGTGGACGACTAGCTTGGCGGCCCGGTCGGTTTGCCTTGTGGGTGTGTGGCAACCGGTTGGCTTTTGTCTTAGCCATCTTATGGCATTTCGCTTCCGCTGTTCTTTTAGTTCTTGGCCGGTTGACCTCTCTTTTGTAATAACTTTATCTTTTGTACGTCTTTTGCTAGACTTGTTTTATTGTGATGTATGGAATTGATGCATGATTTTGTAACGGGGTGTGTATACTGCATTTCTGGGAAGTATACATATCTCGAGGCTTGGTTTATTTGATTTGTGATGCTAGGGTCAATGGAAGGCTAAGTATTACAAGTCCAATAAATCGGGGTCCTCACAAAGTTGGTATCAGAGCCATACTGACCGTAGAAACCCTAAGCTTGGTCGTCTTTTGGATATTTTGAAAAACTTAATTTCAAAATATCAAATGATTTATGAAAGCTTAAGTAAGTTCTCAGATTTTACTCCTTACCTATCTTAGCTTTCTTCTCTCATCTCGCTCTAACTTAAGTTTTAAAAGTTGTTTTCCTCTCCTCCTTTCAAAAGATAGTTGTTATCGTTTAAGTTGGGTTTTGGGAACCAATGAGTTTGGCAAATTGAAGTGTTGGCTGCCCTTCTACAAGGTTTTGAAGCTTCTGGAATGGTGAATTTCGACTAGGAGCTTGGATGCAAAATCTGGACAGCAAGCGTCAATTTCCGGACAGCAAGCTCAAAGGTTCTAAAGAAGGTAGATAATGAGAGGTTAATTCAACTAAAACTTGTGGGAATAAAAGGGTAAGGAGTGATATTAGTTGGCTAAGTATCTAACACTATTATTAGTAGTTCTACCATGCTATTTGGTCATAATAGAATTTGAGTTGCATGCTGAAATTTACCTTCCTAAACCGATTGCTCGTTCCCTCCATACGAGTTAGTTGTACCGGGAAGTTGATCTTGTGGTTGAAACCTTGTGCTGATTTTGTAACGGGGTGTGTATACTGCATTTCTGGGAAGTATACATATCTCGAGGCTTGGTTTATTTGATTTGTGATGCTAGGGTCAATGGAAGGCTAAGCATTACAAGTCCAATAAATCGGGGTCCTCACATTGTTTTACTGATGTGCTTTTGAAAATGGTAGAAGATGCCAATCTTCAAAACAAGATCAATAAGCAAGCCATTCTCTATGAGGACCAATGCGGAGATGTCTTTTCAAATAAAATGGCTATCTAAAACATAGATTCAAGGAGCCCTAGTAAGTGTTTTTAATTTCTGCAAGTTAATTTCGGTCCTAAATCCTAATATATGCATGTGTTCGCCATTTTAGTTGATTGGTAGCGTGCATATGGTTGCCGAGCCATTGAACTTGCTAAGCGTATCATTAGTCTTTGTGCTTCATCATCTGGTTGTGAGTGAAATTGGAGTACTTTGAATTTGTAAGTTAAGTTGATGAAGAATTACTCCTCATAACCTCATTTTTGTAGTTTCTTTGTGTTTTTTCATTATCAATTTCAGCAAGTCATTTATTCATTTTGTTTGCTTTGATTGCCATTTATAGATCCATACCAAGAAAAGGAACCGGTTAGAGCACAAGAAATTGAATGATTTGGTCTATTGCATACAACCAATAGATGACAAGTAGGTTTCAAAAGCAACGTGAGGAAAGGGGGAAAAGCTATGACCCTTTGGTTGTAGATGAGTTTGATTGGGACAATGAATGGGTTGACCCATTGGCCGAACCACCTCAAGGTGGTCGCGGTTGTGAGTGTGACCTTACATTGGACCATGTTGACGAAGTCGTTGGTGCATCACATGAGCTTCGAGGTTGCAATGTTCGTAGGAGAGCTAGTGGCGAGACTATGACCTACACTCGGTGTGTAAGATCTACACCAAGGGTTGTTGAAGAAGATGAGCAGCCACACTCGGATTCTGGCAATGAAGAAAAAGAGGAAGAAGATATTGTGCTTGATGACGACGATGTGGATGATTATGGTGAAGATCCAACCGATGCTAACGAAGATGGTGATGGAGAGAATGTGGATGCTACTAACAATTTAGGTGAGTTTGAGATGGATGACTTTTGAGAGATGAGAGAGTTGGGCTTATGTTATTATTGTGGACTTATGTTATGCTATTAGACTCTAAGCTTGCAGACTTATTTTATTGTTGTGGACTTTTATGTTGTGCTTGTTATGTTACTTATTATTCATGTATTCTTATATGTAATTCTCAATTTTTCACTTCCTTGTTCTCCCATTTTCATGTAGCTTATTGCCTAGGAGGAGAGAAGAGATAAGATATTATCAATAAGGTATATCACTCAATCCATATTTACTCAATTAATTGAAATATGAATTATTGTAATGTATTGTAACAAGCTACATGTTGAAACTTGCAAGGAAGACGGGTGCTACATGGGAGAAGAGCAATTGGAAAGAGGATGGGTGCTACATGAACTCAAGGACTGACAACATCAATGTATTCATGTGCTACTAAATTGTTGATTTAATTTGCTGCCATACTAAGTTAGGATGTGTGTATGGCGTTGATGAGGATTAAATTCCTAAATACTACTTTAACATTTAATTAAAGACCATATGTCCTTTATGATCGTAACCCCCGTTGTTAAAGACCCTGTGGTCATGAGAATCTCAGGGGTTGCTCTACGAGTACCATGGTCGGAGAGGCACTGTACCTATTGTCCGACCAGCTTACTGCTCGAAAAATATTTGAACTGGTACTTGGACCCGATTTCAAGTATATTCCTTCTGTGTGATGAATGAGATACATGCCTTATCTGCTCCAAATCACACGATGTTTTTTGGCCCTAAGTCATTAATAATAACTACTACACAGTTTTTACCATGCTCGTCTCCCACTGACACCAACTGGCAATCAGGTGTTCTTCCACTAACAACAACTGCCTCCCCGATCAGACGCATCGTTTCCATAAGGTGTCTTCTCTAGGAATAACTGGTGCATCTTTGCTAATATTTAAGGGTGGACAACGAACAACATTACAAGAGAACAACTGAAACATAACAAACAAGACGAAGGAGAGGACAAGTGATTCAAAATCACTATAGACAACTCAATTTCTCCAAGTAATATATTCGGTGTAATTAGACTTAGTCTGTCTTCTTGCCAAAGACATCCCTATAAAAACCAGTTAATTATAATAAAGAGCAACCCTATTCTATTCTAAGAATTCTCAGCGATTTTCCTTATTTCATTTCGTAAGATCGGCGACTTGATCGTCGACAGGCGTTGCCTCGCCGCGCACCTTAAGTGCTTTGCCGGTAAAAAGGTGGTGAGTCGTGGCACCTCGCTTTATCGCTTTTAATAACCATGGTTGAGGCGCACATTCGCTAGATTTAATTAATGAA